>OZ030015.1:90862148-91542148 GCA_964023405.1 Apodemus agrarius | reverse complement strand
AGCTGAAAGAGTCATGCAGATATTTGCACCCAATCAATGGACAGAAGCTGCTGACCCCTGTAGTTGAATTAGGGAAGGGCTGGAAGAAGCAGAGGAGGAGGGTGTCCCTGTAGGAGAACCAGCAGTCTCAATTAACCTGGACCCCTGAAATCTCTCAGACACTGGACCACCAACCACAGGCAGCATACACCAGCTGATATGAGGCCCCCAACACATATACAGCAGAAGCCTGCCGGGTCTGGACACAGTGAAAGAGGAGGTGCCTAACCCTCAAGAGACTGGAAGCCCCAGAGAGTGGAGAGGTCTGGTGGGGTGGGGGATAAGGGGTGGGGACATTCTCATGGAGACACAGGGGTGGGGCGGGAGGGTTGAGGGGAGGAGGAATGGAATGGGAAACAGTCAGAGGGTGGACCAGGACGGGGATAAAATATGGAGTGTAAAAAAATAAATAAATAAAATGTAAAATAATAATAAAAAACAAAAATAAAATAAAGCAAAATAGTAACATTTCAACACTTGAACTAAAACATCAGGAATATTCGGGGGCTGAGGACCAAAGGGGAGCTTGCCGGGTGTTGACTGACCTCCATTCTTTTGCTATGAAGCTGTACTTGGACAGTTTTCTTTCTCCTGAATTTTTTTGATCCTGAAAACTCGGTAGATTTTTCTTCTTTAAACACAAATAATGATGTTTCATATCTAAATGGCACAGAAATTAGAATGACTGCTGAGTTGTTTTTTTCTGGCTTTATCTTCCTTTCAATCTTTGATTGTGGAAATTTCCAAATAATATGCTAATCTCCCCATGTACCATCACCCTGCTTACATAATGGTCTAATTACATCTTTGTAATTTACATCTGCTTTCATCTTTTATAACTTTGAAATCCCAATATTTATTCAGCTACATATAGTTCATCAGTACTACTTCATCTGTTAACAATTTTGATAAACATCTATAAGGTATTGTTTCTTTTTTAAAAACAACACTTTAAAACATCATTATGACATATAAAAATTAATAGGCATTTCTTAGTATCATTAAATAGACAATGGGTGTACAAGTTTCCCATTGTCTGCTAAATATCATTGTATTGGCTGGTTTTGTGTCAACTTGACACAAGCTGGAGTTATCACAGAGAAAGAAGCTTCAGGTGAGGAAATGCCTCCATGGGATCCAGCTGTAAAGCATTTTCTCAATTAGTGATCAATGAGGGAGGGCCCCTTGTAGGTGGTGCTATCCCTGGGCTGGTAGTCTTAGGTTAAGAAAGCAAGCTGAGCAAGCCAATAAGAAACATCCCTCTCCAAGGCCTCTGCATCAGCTCCTGCTTCCAGACCTGCTTGAGTCCCAGTCCTGACTTCCTTTAGTGATGAACAGCAATGTGGAAGTGTAAGCTGAATAAACCCTTTCCTCCCCAACTTGCTTCTTGGTCATAATGTTTGTGCAGAAATAGAAACCCTGGCTAAGACAATCATAAACTTCCACGCTCTGCATCAGGATACAGTAAGTTCTCCATGCTTGCTTGGAATGCATTTTAAATCTCTTTTCATCTACACAGCCTCTCCTATTTATTACTTCTGCTGATGTTGGATCATCTATCCTGTAGACATTCCACTATTTCAGCTACTGGGAAATTTAATCCTAAGCAAAACTGTGAAATAATAGGAAATTTCATCAGTTACCCACCACCTTTCTTAACAGATACCTTGCCCCCCTTGATACTATATTCCCATTAATCCCAACCCTCCCAAATTCCCAATGCCTTGCTCTTATCCCCTGACACACCCCAAAGTTGTCTACGGTTAGTCACCTATACAGACCTCTGGCGTCAAAGGAAATGGCTTTCGACTGTTTTGACTATGACTCACATTCTAAAATATTCTTTCTACTAGGAAATAGAAACAGAAAGAGACCAAATACATAAAGACTGAACCTGCTTTTCAAAGCACAGTTGTGTTTAAACGAAACATTCTAATGTCTTTAATTTCTTAATCTGTTTCTTTATGAAAGACAAGTTGGTAGTGACCTCCTAAACTGGCATCATGGCCCATTACCCAATTTGGAACCTGCTATTTCTTTGCCTCACCACATTTGCCACACAACCCATTTATCCTTGATGAGATAAAGTCTTTCTGTTTCTGACTTAATCATGGCTTCCACGGGCCTACATGGGGTTTAAGCTTTCATACTTTTTAAAGTATAAACATGTTTAAAATAATGAATTGCCTCCACCATTTTATGAAAAATAAATGGTTTGCTGTAAATAACGAATTAAAACATTTGCCCTACATCCCACTCCTTTGGAACATGCGTCTCCCAAGACATGAGTTTGACCACTTCAACACTACTAACGAAGGTAAAGAGACACTTGCAGTATCTTCCTCTCCTTGCCAGACAACTTCTATGTGGCTTTCCATAGATAAACACCTTGATCATTGTTATCTTACAAATGTAAATAGTGGTCAAACTGTTGTATTAAATAAAACAAAAACACAAACTTATGCTAGAATGACTTCAGTTCAAATGCCCTTCCAATTACAATACACAGGTAATTTCTAACTTCGCGGGTCCACTAAATAAAAACTTAGTAAGAAAAAAAATGAGATAAACCCCAAACATTTTCTCATAGTATATCTTCCCTATAATAAACAATTTTTCTATCTTTAAGAAATATTAAGGGGGCTGGAGATATGGCCCCAGCTGGCTGATCTTCCAGAGGTGCTGAGTTCAATTCCCAGCAACCACATGGTGGCTCACAACCATCTATAATGGGATCCAATGCCCTCTTCTGATGTGTCTGAAGAAAGCAACAGTGTACTCATATACATAAAATAAATAAATCTTTAAAAAAGAAATATTAAAAATAAAGACTGCCTAGGTGTATACAAAATGCCAGAACTTCTTTTTTAACTAACAAAAGACATCCAGGTAAACTGAAACTGCCAAAAAGAAACTACAGGATTCAAGTGATCTAATTTCATCAGCCCAAGCCCAGATGGAAGCCCCCTTCCGTGTCTTCTTAAATTCTCTTGAGGACAAACTTAACAGACCGATGAGCTACTGCCCCCATCTAACTGAACCTCTGTGAACGCTTTAGACCACAATGGGGCTGCAACAGAAGCAAGAGAAGGTGTAGGAACATCCACGCAGGTGTCAAACCCATGTCCCTAAGAGAAAGACCACAGCACACACAACCCTATTGTGACACATATGTGCTGCTGTTTTAAGGGAACTATTCCTGAAAAGGGATAGTTTCATAATATAAATTCAAAGATTTTTTAACTTACATTTTTTTATATTCTGGGGTTATACCCTTACTTTCAGATGAAATTTTCTTCCCTGTTGTTTTAGAAATTTTGCAGAATTTCTTAGTTTCAATATTTCTTGATGTCAACTTGGTTGAACAAGAATCAGAGCCGTGAATTGATACATCAATGCTTTCTTCAGTCTGAGAAGAGCCAATAATCACAGTCATGCATGTTGCTTTCCACTTATATATTAGATATAACATTCAACTAAAGGGACTTTGTTTTTAAAGTATCTTATTCATTTGAACATTACTATTCTAAAAGAATATGTAGCCCTTAATATAACATGTTGCTATAAAATGCACAGAATCCATGAATATACATAGGTGCAAAGTTTTATCATATTTTTCAAAATAATCATTTTATCACAAAAAAATTAACTATTTCCAGATACAAACCTAAGGCATGGTCTACACGAGAAAAAAAAAAACAACATTCCATTAACATGAAAAAGCATCTACTCTGTGAGGGACACCAGCAAGAGGTTGAAAGGGAAAGTCAGACACAGGGAGAAAGTATTGACAAAGGATCCATCTAATAAAGAACTGTGATGTGCATGTTGCATGTATGTATGCATGCAGATACACTCATCCTTGCTACATGTGTGGAGGCCAATTTAGAAATGGTTAAGATCTCTGAACAAAGTTTGCAACCTAAGATGTACAGACATCAATCTAATAAGCATTAGATCGCTTAGATAATAAGCCAAGATATTAAACATCATGTTTTAGGAAATAGCAGGTTAAATAAGAAACCACTACACATCTGTTAGAACGGTAACAAGGAAAACTATAAAACAATAGAAGAGACTCAAGAATGGGCTGGAGAAAATAGCTCAGCTTAGAGAAATTGTTGTTCTTGTGAAGAATTCCTAGCACCTATGTGATGGCTCACAACCATCCATGACCTTAGCTCTAGGAGATCCAGTGCCCTCTTCTGACTTCTGCAGGCATACGGCATGCATGTGGTGCACATACAGATGTGCAAGCAAAACATTCATGCACATAAACAAATGTAAAAATATGAGAGTAAAGACAGAAGTAAACAGATGAACAAAACTATCCTCATAAATTGGAAGAACAAATACTGTGTGTCTACACAAAGCAACCTACAGAGTTGATGAAATTATCAAAATTTAGATGAGACTTTACACAGAAATGTAAACAATCCTAACATTTGTATGGAACCACCATGGGTTCTCAATGGCCAGGACACCATGGAATTAGGAGGGAGATGTGTTGGAGAGCCCAGGGCGAGTGGGAGGAAGGGAGTTGGGGTATAATATGACCAAGATACAGTGCATACATGTATGACGTTTTCAAAGAATAGAAAATAAATAAAATAATACAAAAAAGAGGCTGGCAGGAGTCCAAGTGATTCTAGATTCTGTCAAGTTGACAACCCTAACCATCACAAAGAGTTGTTAACAAAGAGATTAAGGGAATACAGGTACAGCGATGGTGGGTACATAAACTACCAGTGCTGTTGTCTCTGCAGACACCTGAATTCACATATAAGTACACACACACACACACACACACACACACACACACACACACACACAGAGAGAGAGAGAGAGAGAGAGAGAGAGAGAGAGAGAGAACATTTTAAAGACGCTGGCAGCTCACTATACCTTGTGTGCATATGGGCATCACAAACTGAACTCAGTGAGTTATGTTTAAGAAAAACAAGACATGACGTTAGGAAGGAGGCGGCCTCGAGTCTAGAGGGAGAGGGAGTGAGGGAGTGGCGGCTCTGACTAAGATACAGTGTAATGAAATCTTCAAATAGAAACAGACTGGCAGGAAGAAGAAAGGATGGAGAAAAGGGAAGAAAAGAATCAAAGGGTACAATGTTTCAATTTCACCGAAGGTATGTCTTAATAATCTAAATACTAACTGCAGGGTGACTATAGTTTTAATAATATATAATACCAGTGATTGTCATTGCTGTTAGTTACCACCAGAACTAGCTGGTAACACTATTGCTAAAGATACAACATGCCTTGGTCTCAAGACATAGGAAAACCAAGCTGAAACTCAGCTGGAAGCCCTCTCCTTGCTGGCCAGCCCCAACAGTGCTAGAAGCTGCTCTGCAGGCTGCCCGGGAGAGAATTGTCAAGAACTGCCTTACTTGGCTGTGGCCCCTGCCTGCAACAACACGGGCTGTCCAGGAAAGATGAGCTCACAGGTAAAATAACAGCTAAGAAGTTGTGAGGCTAACCAGCTGCTTTCTGACTGGCACATGAGTAGTGGTAAACCTGGTCAGAAGCTAAGAAGGTCAGAAGGCCTAGTGTGGAAGCTGCTGCTGCTGCCGCCGCCTTGCTAAACAGACATGATATGCCTGTCAAAATTGCTTTCTAAATAACTGTGTTTATGCCCACAGGAAAGTGCTATTAGTTTTGACTAGAGAAGCTTCTGTTTACAGTGGTCAGTGGTGACTATTACAGACTCTTAACTAGTCAAAATACAGAGAATAAATGACTATTGGATGTTGCAGTGGTTCCAAAGGGAATGGTCTACATAACGCTTATATTTGTGCACTTGGTCCCCACTGGATGAACTGTTTGGGGAAGATCAGGAAGTGTGGCCTTGTTAGAATAGGGGTGTCCTTGTCTGAGGAGGTGTGTCACTGGGGTGGGCCTTGAGGTTTCAAACCCAACACCTGACCCAGGCCTAGGCTCAGTCCCCCCCCCCTCTCTGCCTGCTGCCTGTGCATCAGCGGGAAAAGCTCTCATCTTTTGTAAGAGTTGCCTTGGTCATGGCATCTCTTCGCAGCAATAGAATGGTGACTAAGACCAATGTCCAAGCATAAATGGCTCAGGAAACCTCACAGAAGAATGAGTAGAAAGAACTCTGATACCTTGGTGTGACATGGCAGTGTTATTCTTGGACTCACAGCAGCTGTGATTATCTGCACACGATCTCTATAAGACTGAACTTATACACATCCTGTCACAGAACAGTGAGGGACCGATGGAACCTCACCCCTCTCTGAAGGGCCTATCTAATGGTGGAAATCCAAAATGGTATAGACACTTTGATAATGTCTTTAAATTACTTGATGGCCTAAAAATTACCATACCAAAGAACCCAGAAAATATATATTATAGTTTAATATATGCCTATAGAATTCCACAATATGCTTAAAAGCTCTTTTGGTACAGTACTACTTTATTGCTAAATAATATTCCAACATATGTCTACTGAAAGAGTTCAAAAGTCATCAGTTACTAAACAGGTTTATCAGAACTTTATACTCTTTAAATGTTTAAAGTCATAGATAATAAACAATCATAAAAAATAATTTTAAAAGAAGAGATCTTTAAAAGTTAAAAAAAAAAAACTGCCTTGAATAACTTACCTTGCAAATTAAATGTGTTTTCTCCATTTTTCTGTTTGGTAGTAAATTCTGTCCTTCAGGACCCAAAGGCCTTGACAAATAAATAGGAGTGAGAAATAATACAAAAGTGTTTCCTGACAAGACAAACTGTAAACAGAAAAAAATGGGAAGATAAGATCAGTAACTATAAACAGAAAAAAAAAAACAGGAAGAAGAGCTCATACCCTTGTTTAAGAGACAAAAGGATTATATTCATCTACTTGAAGTTGCCTCTCCAAAGAAATGCTCAGAGTACAATACACAATAAATAGCAACAATGTGGACAGGTGGGCAAAAGCTGGAGGAAACAGCTAGTAGTGACAAATCAGAGGTCACCCAGCTTCCTAAGTTTATCTTTTTAGTATACAGAGAAGTAGAGAAATGTACCTCAAATGACATGAAAAAAGAGAAGCCATGTTTGTTGTTGCTATTATTATTTAAACAAACCCTAAGACAGAAGTGCAGAAACAACAACAACCACATTACTGAGTGCCTAATATGTGCTAGACATTACAATAAACACATTGACATGAATTATTTCATGTATTACTCATAATTATTATCCTTTAAGGAATTGTCACTATCTTGCAGAAACAGCCAAACAACAAACAGGAGTTAGACTCTGAGTTCGGGGAATCTAGCTCCAAAGCCCTGGTCCTGTACCACACAATATTGCCTCAAACCACTGACACTGCATGGGGCTAGAAATACCGCTTAGTGATTCAGATCAAATATGCCCTGAGGACCCAAGTTGGGTTCCCAGCACCCAGGTCAGGCACCTCACAACTCTTCTGCCCTCTTCTGGCTGCCTCAGGCACTGCACTTACATGCACAACCCACATAGAGACACACGCATATACACATAATTTTTGAACATTTTGAAAATTTGGTGGAGGGAATCAATGTTGTTGCAAAAAAAAAAGATATTTTATTCTGGCTTCACACCAAAGACTTTCACATTATGCAAATGTAATGACCAACATTTTAAAAAATAACTCAGAATTTTTTTACTGCTATACAAGCCACATTTGATGAGCTATTCATTACCTTGTTAGTTGTATTACAGTACTAGTTGCAACTATCAGAGGATTTTTTTTCTGTTGTAAACTGTCACTATTCTAATGGACAAACTGTACCACAATTGCAGATACATTATAGCTAATGCCACTATTGGATGTTCAAACATTAACCTCCATTTATCATATTTGCTTAACAATAGATCCCCCGCCTCATGCAAGAACTTCCGCTGTGGAGCATTTCCCACCAGCTTTGCTTTTGAGAGGTAGAAACTTGAGAGGAGAGCAGGCGTGGAAACCCAGAAACCATCCTCTGTACAACAAATGATCTGACGGTCGTAGAGCTGAAGGCACCGGGAAGTTTCCCAACCACTAGGTACCCACACAGCTAGGACAACCCACTGACTGACCCCTTAGAGACCTCTCCACCTTTCTGCAAGCAACGCTCCTCCATCCAGTTACACTGAGGTCCACTTTCTCCTTTAATATTGCATCACTTCTCCACCTCTGAGACATTTTCCTCAGCAAGTCTCGCCTCTCCAGCTCTGTCACCGCTCTCTAAACCCTACTCTCTGGATCGCCCCGCCGTTGCCCTCGTGTCCCTAAGGTTCTGCATTCTGTGCTGTGTCCCTCTTGGAAGCCTAGAGTCCTCCATCCCGCGCTTCAAGCCTCCTCCTCACAGGGCGCTGAAGGAGCCTGCTCACGCCCCCTGCCCGCGAGGCCACGCCCCCGAGGTCACCTGATCAGCCTGAAGCTCCGCCCATGGAACTGCTTGAGGGGTCCGGCTCCAAGAAGGAGGGCTGCCTGGGAAGAAGCGGCCGAGCTGGGGAGCACCCGCCGCCGGGGCGCCGCCTGGAAAACGCTGAGGTGGCGCGCGCGTCCCTACACCTCACAAGGGCCTGTGACCTCATCTGATCCAACCGAGGCCCGTTGTGGTCATCGTTGGAAGACTGTCCTCAGACTTGGGTCCCAGCTGCCTCCTGTTCGACTCCGGCCTTCTCTGGTGCTCTTTCGTCCCAACTTGAGGTTTGCCTCCCATCATTCCTTTGACACACCTTCACCATCCCTTACCTCAACTCAAGGTCATCTGGCTGCTTCCTTTGTGGGGAAGAGCTTGGGGAGTGGGGATCAGCGAATCCAGCAGATAAAATGTTAGCAGTGTATAAATGCCGCTCTGTGAATATAAGTGATTTTTAGGATGTATTGAATTTTTAAATTCTGTGAAGAAAAGAATGTTTCGAAAATACTTTTCTCCAGAAGTCTATGACATAAAGTGCCTTGAAAAAAACAAAAAACAAAAAACTTTTATTTATCACGTTTTGTTTTATATGGGGAATGCAGTGCCCATGCCACTGTATATGTGTGGAGATCAGACTATGTTCTAAGGAGTTGGTTCTTGGTACACACTTGTGGAGATCAGAAAAGGATTTAAGGGTTTGGCTCTTTTCACCATGTGAGTTCCAGGTATTGAACTCATGTCATCGGGTTTGACAGCAAACACCTTTCTTCTCTGAGCCATCTTGCTGGCCTTCAAGTATATTATTTTTATAAACAGATCAGTGAATCTCCTCATACCATTAACCCAACCAGAATTCTCCCTTATTAACTTTGGAGTGAATAGCAAGGCCTTAGATGAATACAATTCAAATTCTGCCCTTGCTGTGAACAATTGGCAAATTTCTTATGCTCTTTGAATCTCGGGGTTTTTTTTTTTTCATCCTTCCAAAGTTATGAGAATTTACAAATATGCCTGTGGACTAGTCCAGACCCCTCAGAGTTCCCAGAGACTAGGCCAAAAACCAAGGAGCATACATGGGCTGATTCGTGGCCCTGGCACATGAGTAGCAGAAGACTGCCTTGTATGGTCTCAGTGGGAAAAGATGCACTTAATCCTTTGGAAACTGGATGTCCCAGGGAAGAGATGCTTCTGGGGGTGGACAGGTGAGGAAGTATCTCTCAGAAGTGTGGGAGTTGGGGTGAAGAACTCAGGAAGGGGGCACGGGGAAGGGGAGCAACTTTTGGAATGTAAATAAAATAATTTAATTAAAAAGATGCCTGTGGTGCTTTAGCAAATATTACTATATTTCATTCATTTAATGATACCCATTTTCGTTTTCATGTAAACATGAAGTAATTTTATTTCTATTTCACTTATTTTCAAATTAACAATTCATAAATTAACAATTCATAACTACTATGTTATGAGATATGGTGTGTTTTAATATATGTGCTGAGAACAGAATGGTTGAATCAAGTCATCACCTCACATTTGAAATTTACTCTCCAATTTTTAAACATAAAATACACTAGTAACTGAATGATGTGCAATAGACTTCAGATTGTATCCCTCTCATCTAGTGGAAACTTTGTACCCTTTGAGCAATCCCCTGTCCCTACTCTGTCTCCTTCTCTGACAACCAGCAAGTTCTTATCTTCATCAAGACATCTCTTCTCATATTCTACATATATGTGAGCTCATGCAATATTTGTCCTGGGCCTGACTTATTTCTTGTGGCAAAATGTCCATCCATTTCCTTTGTGTTGTCACAAATTACAGGATTTCCTTCTTTAAGGTGAAAATAATCGTTAGCTGTGAATGTACACAGTTCTGTATCCATTCATCCATTGACAGACACTTCTGTGAATGTACAGTTTCTGCATCCATTCATCCACTGACAGACACTTCTGTGAGTGTACACAGTTTCTGCATCCATTCATCCATTGACAGACACTTCCATAAATGTACACAGTTTCTGCATCCATTCATCCATTGACAGACACTTCTGTGAATGTACACAGTTTCTGCATCCATTCATCCATTGACAGACACTTCCATGAATGTACAGTTTCTGCATCCATTCATCCACTGACAGACACTTCTGTGAGTGTACACAGTTTCTGCATCCATTCATCCATTGGCTTCTGTAATATGTTGGTTATCATAAATAGTGCAACAGTAAACATAACTGCATAGCTGTCTTTTGATATACTGACTTCTATTCTCTTGGGGTTGCTAGATTATATAATAATTATTTGTTATTGTTTGAGAGAGGAGAGGGAAGGTAGTGCCACATGCCTTTAATCCCAGCACTTGGGAGGCAGAGGTACTCTGTGAGTATGAGGCCAGCCTGGTCTACACAGTGAGTACACACTCACTACACAGCCAGGGCTACAAAGAGACACCCGTTCTCAAAAAGCCAAAAGAAAAAGGAAAAAGAACAAAGAACTCACAAAAGAAAGAAGAAAGAGAGGGGCGGGGAATCAGGAAAAGGGAAATGAAATGTAAATAAAGAATATATCCAATTAAAAAAAGAAGAAAGAAGAAAGAGAAACTTCCATACTTTTTCATGACAGCTATAGTAATTTATATACTTTATGTTGCTATGATAAAACATTGACCAGATGAATTCAGAGAAGGAAAAGATTTATTTGGGGTTACACACCATTTCAGATAGAAGTCATGGCAGGAACGTAGAAACAGGACCTGCAGCTTACCACCCTGCTTCCCTTTCTCCACTACCATTCTTATATAATCCAAGAATGCCTGCTCAGGAGTAGCACCACCCACGGCAGGCTAGAGTCTCCTCTGTCAATTAAGTAATCAGAAAATGGCCGCACAGACATGTCTACAGGCTGATCTGATGGAGGCGATTCCCTGGTGATACTCCCTCTTGCTAGCAGTTCCCAGGTGGTCCTCCCCTCTTCCCAGGTGTCTCTACTTTGTGCCAGGCTGACAAAGCCTGCCCAGTACAGTGCCCTTGCATCTTCATCCTCACCAACACTTACCATTTGCCTTCTTTGTAATAGACATGCTAACAAATAAAAGGTAAGATCTCACCGCTTTCTATTTTCATTTCCCAAATGAGGCATGATGTTAAATATTTTTCAGATACCTGTTGGCCTGTCTTCTTTTCAGAAAATGTAAAAAGCCTTTGCCCATATTTTCCCATACTTGAAAAGATTTACTTATTGTTTATTTAATCTATTACTTATTGTTTATTTAAATCTGTTCTTTGACAACTTCATAACGCATATACAGTACCTTCTGATTGCTCCCCCTCTGTGTGTCCTCTTATCTCCCTCCCATACCCATCAATACCTCCAGGTCCCTTTCCTGTCTTTCTGTTGTGTGAGCCCGTGAGTTTGACCATGGCCTGGGACCTACTGGAGGCGGGGTGGGCTCACCAGGACTTTTGCTCTGTTTTCATTGGATCGTTAATTTTCTTGCCGTTAAGTCATTTGTGCTGTGAATCTCACCACAAGTATGCCCTGCAAATATTTTCCCACTTTTTTAGGTTGTGTCTGGACCTTTGACTCCTCTGCTGTGCAAAGGCCTTCAGCTGCTAATATCCTCTGTGTCTGTGTCTGCTTTTGTTGCCCCTGCCTCTAAGATCAAGTGCAAAATACTGCCAGGCCAGTGTCATGGAACTTACTTTCTTGTAGTAGTTTTACAGTTCCAGATCTTACATTTAGGTATTTTATCCATTTTGAGGTGATTTTTAAATTATATTTATATTATATAATATAGGTTATATTATATTTTTAATTTATATTATATAATCTATACATATATGTCTTAGTTAGGGTTTTACTTCTGTGAAAAAGACACCATGACCAAGGTGACGCTTATAAGGACAATTTAATTGGGGCTGGCTTACAGGTCCACAGGTTCAGTCCATTATCATCAAAGCAGGAACATGACAGCATCCAGGTAGGCATGGTGCAGGAGGAGCTGAGAGTTCTACATCTTCCTCTGAAGGCTGCTAGCAGAATACTGACTTCCAGGCAGCTAGGATGAGGGTCTTAAAGACCACACCCACAATGACACATCTACTCCAACAAGACCACACCTATTCCAACAGGGCCACACCTTCTATTAGTGCCACTCCTGGGCTGAAGGTATACAAATCATCACTATATATATACATATATATAGTGTATATATATATGTGTATATATATATGTGTGTGTGTGTATATATATATATATACATACATATATACGTGTGTGTGTGTGTGTGTGTGTGTGTGTGTGTATGTATATATATCCACCAGAGAAAGGAATTGGGTATATATATATGCCTTTCTCTGGTGTGTAGATATTCTCTCTTCTCACCAGCATCCTTGGAAGAGATTGCCATTTTCCCTATTGTCAATTCTAGGTTCTTTTATTAAAAATCAGTTTGCCTCTAAGGAAGCATAACGTCTTTGTCCATCAACAGAAGCACAAAGCAAAGAAATGTGTCTTAAAGAGATTTGTGAGACTAACTTTAATCTCATGTACTAGAGCTCAGTAAGATTTAAACGAGACTAACAAAATTTTTGAAAGAATTTTATTTCCAAGAACACCTACAAGAAAGCGCGCACGCACACACACACACACACACACACACACACACACACAGGAACCATACCTGGTAATGCTGGCAATACATATTATAATACAATACATATACTTGGGAAGCAGAGACAGGTTGCCATGAATGAATGCAAGGCTAGCCTGGTATACATAGTGAATTCAATAAGACTCTGTCAAAACTATGCAGAGGGGCTGAGAAGATCTCAGTCAGGAAAGCACTGGCCTTGCAAGCAGGACTTGAATTTGATTCCCAGAGCATACAGCAGATTGCTAGGTGTGGTAGCATGCTTTTGTACTTAGGAGGCAGAAGCAAATCCCTGGGGCTCACTAGCTAGCAACCTTGACTTGTGTTCAATTGGAGGAGGGATTTGTACCTGAGGAGCTCTAGGTAAGGAATTGTGCCCAAGAAACACAATCTTCTACTCCTGTACCTATTTAGAGGACACGAGTTGGTTCTATAATGAGATAAGACTTTGGGGCTGTGAGAGGGTGAATTTATTTTACATGTGGGAAAGCTAAAAATAATTTGTAGCCAGAGGCTAGACAGTGGTAGTTTTAGAATATATCCACAAATATTGCTCTTAAAATTTTTTCCCACAAATTTAGTCATTTAAACAATGCAAATTTATTATCCAACATTCCTAGAGGTCAAAAGTCCAAAAAGGGCTTTACAGGAATAAAAATCAATGACTCCTGGCTCTAAGTGTTATGGTCACATTGACTAGCTTATGGCCAAATCACGCTCTTCTGACTCTTGGCTCTCAAAAGGACTCTTCTATGTATACAGTACCTACCAGACAATCCAGGATAATCTGAGCCCAGGATCTTTAATTATATTGAAACCATTTATTTTGTGTAAGGTAGCATAGTCCCAGATTGCACTCTTAGGATGTGGATATCTTTGGGAGAAAGGAAGGACCCTAGCTCTGCCCATAAAATATGGAACCTGCTCAAAAGGTGGCGATTGTCCCATTCTCACTAGAATATTGGTCGGTTCAGTGAGCTATGATATGACATCATAAAACTAAGTCTTAAAAATCATATGACTTCTTCCCTATACTCTGTTACTTACTCTGAGAAAAGTCAACAAACACTCAGGCAGTTCAACCGTCACGGACACCATGTCCCTGTGAGAGAACACTCTCTTGGAAAAAAAATGATCTTCCAGTTCTTATGAGCCTTCAGTTGACTGAAGTTGTGGCCAGTTCTTCAACTTCACTAGACTCTGTGCCCAAACCTCTGAATGAAAGTCATTCCTGAATCCCTAACTCCAGCGGCATTGTGACATAACCTGTTCTGTATTAATAGGCAATGGACACAGTCCCCTAGGTCCACTTCCTGATCCACATGGCTGCTTTGCTTCTAATTCCTACAGAAATAAAAGGGAAGGCCATGCATCTCTCCTTAAGTGATGTTACTGGAAGTCATGCACCTCCTTCATTTGATCTTATTATCTAGATGGGCACTGCACATCTGGCTGTAAGATTAAGGAGAAATATGCTGGGGTACATTAGCAATCTGCCTCAATGATGATAACAATTATCAGGAAACGCTAAGTCCAGCCCACACCCATCAACATTTTTTCTGTCTCTTACCTAGTAACTTGCACCGGCCACCAAAGTGACATTTACACACCCATCACTGACCCCCACAAGCCTTGCCAATTGTGCATTAGTCACCAGGAAGCCCAGCTAATACATTTTGTAAAACAGCTCATTGTGGAACTTTTTTTTTCTTAAAGTTCTTTTCAGAGTAGCCCAGGATGTAGCTCCATTTGTGGGGTTTTCTTAAAATGTGCAAAAACCCTGGGTTCAAATCCCAGTGCTCTAGTTGAAGGCTGAAGGATCAGAAGTGCAAGGGTGCATAGTGAGTCCAAGGCCAGAGTGAGCTACATGAAACTGTCTCAAAAGAAAAGAAAGAACAACCGTGGGGCTGAACACATGCTGGAACAAGAACAGAGCACGCGTTCACTGGCTAGCCATTGCCACCGCCGCCGCCGCCGCCGCCGCCGCCGCCGCCGCCGCCGCCGCCGCCGCCTCCTCCTCCTCCTCCTCCTCCTCCCCCTCCTCCTCCCGGTTTCATTCTGTGCCTTTGGTTGGTACCACCCACTTTCAAAAGTGGGTCTTTCCCCTGTTTGCTGAGATACTTCACTTTGGTTGTTAATTCGTCTGGCTCTGAATTCAACCAAAACATGCTTTTGGGGGGAGGGGGTCTGTAAGCCTGCTTCCTAGAAGGATGAACAAGGGGAAAGCCTCCCCGGAGTGGGCAGCATTTCCTTGGTTGCCCAGATATGAGGTCTAAGGAGAGAAGGCCGTAGCCTTTTGCTCACTCTGACCCCTTGTTGGTTAGTGCATCCACCTGCTTGCAGCCCCGGCTGCTGCCTGCCTGTCCTTCACTGACGTGAAGCCTCTTCAGCCTTCCAGTGTGGGTTGAAGACCAGTGGCACTCCAGGCCCTCAGCACTGGGTTCGACAGTTCTACTGAGGCATCCATAACCAGCATGCACTGCGTGTGCCAGCCTAATAGATCTCCTTTGTGATATATATTTGTTTTATATGTTCTCTGCCTCTAGATAATGTTTCACATACCAATCACCTGGAGATCTGGGCAATAAAGGTCACACTCACCAAATTTCATATAAAAATGAAGACTTTGTCATGGTTAGGACTGGAAGCCATTCATGTTACATCCTAACATGCACGCACGCACACACACACACACACACACACACACACACAAACACCTGCCTTATGTATCCAAGACTCATCCCCATTGCAATAACCAGAGGAGTTTTAAGGAAGTGTTTGGATATAAAAGGCTCTGGATCTAATCAATAGATTAATTCACTGATAGATTCATAATTTGATGGCATGGGGTTGGAGTGGTAGAGACTCTGAGAGAGGGTCTCGCTGGAGGAATTTCATCCCCAGTCCTTCCTCTTTTTCTATCTACCATGGAGTAAGAACACTTTCCCCCATGGCCCTCCCACACAATGTCTCCACCTTACAGAAAAGCAACTGAATCCAAACCAGCCACAGACTGAAAGCACAAAACTGCAACCTAAAATAACTCTCTCCTCAAGAAAGTATTTTCTCAAGTGTTCATCACAGAAACAATAAACTAGCATAAGCACTCCATCCCCGGACATTTCGTTACCAAATGTCTAAATGTAAATAAAACACAGAGACTCTCAAAGATCTCAGATGAGAGTGAACACATGGAGGGTGATGTGGCTATAGACAGATTTCAGCATTCAGTGGCTTTCTGTGTCCACTCAAGTCTATGATGCTGAATATTGTGTTGCCAAAAAAAAAAATGTTTTTTTTTTATTTGTGTGTGCGTGTTTTGCCTGCATGTATGTTTGTACCCTGCATTGCCTGATGCCTTAGGAGGCCAAAAGAGCATTAGATCCCCTGGGACTAGAGTTATAAACACTTGTGAGTCACCACATTCATGCTAGAAATCAAACCCCAGTCCTTTGGAAGAACAATGAGTGCTCTTAATCACTGAGCCATCACTCCATCCCCAAATGGTTATGATTTTTTTTTTTTGAGATGGTGTCTCACTGTGTACCCCTGCTGGCCTGGAACTTACAGACATCTGTCTGCTTCTATCTCCCAAGTGCTGAGATTAGCCTTATGTATTGTCACATTCCCGCAAGCTTTTTTTTTTTTTACTTCTGCACGAGGAGGAAGGTATGTGCACTTGAGTGCAGATGCTCACAGACTCCGAAAGATTCCATGAGATCCTCAGAAGTTAGTTACAGGCAGTTGTGAGAGGCCTTATGTGGGTACTGGGAACTGAATTTGTGTCTTCCAAAGAACAATTACACATTCCTAACTGGTGAGCCCTTTCTCCAGCCCCACCCCCAAATATTCATGATGTAAGGAATTCATGAGGCAAAGAAAAGAGTTATTATAATCAAGTAGCCTTATAGTTGTGGTTTTTAAAGGACCCAGACATATTGATGGATTTAGTTTTTGTTGTTTTGTTTTTCCTGCTTGTTTTTAAGGAACATGTGATATGAAGAAACTCAAGAATTCCAAGATGAAAATGGATCAAAAGTAGATTTTCAAGGCTGGCAAGATGGCTTAGTGAATAAATGCACTTGCCACCAAACCTGAGTTCAGTCCTCAGGACCCATTTGATGAAAGGAGAGACCCAACTCCCACCACCAAGATATCTTCTGATCACACACACACACACACACACACACACACACACACACAATTTTTAAAAAGAAACGTTTAAAGAGATTTTTCCTGAGTTAATATTTGGTTTTCTGAATCTGTCCAATAAATATCTACAGTGTGTAACTGAGCTAATTAATAATAAACATCTATGTTTATTATTATAGAAGGACATGGATGTACTAGCAATGTAACTATCATGAAGCATTCTCAAGGTAGCCACTCTCAAACCAGCATTCAGCAAATCATTGGGAGGGGTCATTCTGACACAGATTGCTGGGCTCCGCCCTCAGATTTTCTTCTTTCTTTCCCCTCTTTTATTAGAACAGTCTATCTAACATGATACATCTGGATTATGGTTCTCCCTCCCTCTGCCCCGCCCAGTTCCTCCCCACCTCCCCTCCCACCTAGATCCATCCCCCTTTCTGTGTCTTGTTAGAAAAAAACAGGCTTCTGAGAGATAATAAAATATAATCTAATATAAACTATCACATCAAAGTTGGATAAGACAAACCAACCAAAGGAAAAGAACCAAGAGAAGGCACAAGAATCTGAGGCCCGAACTTTCAAACACTCGGAAGTCCCACAGAACACCAACCTGAACGCCATCATACATGCACAGAGGATCTGGTGTAGACCCGTATAGACCCATATAGACCCGATCCACGCTGCTTCAGTCTCTGTGACTTCGTAGGAGTTTAGTTCCCACTGCTTTAGAGGGTCTTGTCTCCCGTGGTCCTCCATCCCCTCGGGCTCCTACACTCCTTTAACCTCCTCTTCCACAGGGTCCCTGAGCTGCTCTGGGGGGAGGGATTTGATGGTGACACCCATTTAAATGTCATCCCACTTAAATGTGCCAGCTGAGTGAGTGTTCCAAGGAATCTATCTACTATCTGTGTGTGTGTGTGTGTGTGTGTGTGTGTGTGTGTAAAATGTATGGCTTTGGGTCCCTGCATTTATTATTCAGTCCTTACATGACATATAACAACATTTTACGTATATGACAGTGGTCTCATGAGATTGTAAGAGAGTTGAATTTTCATATCACCAAGTGTTACCATAGCTATCAAAATGCTCCTTATTCATATGTAAATGAACCTGTTGCTGCCAACATGCAATGCATTCAGTTGTGTACAGTACAGAACACTTGATAATAGCTCTGTTACAGCTTGTATATTTACCATGCTATGCTCCAAACAATATTTTAGTGTGTACTTTTTTCTTCAGAGTTTACTATAAAAAGGTATGTCCTGTTCCCTGGCTGCAGCCCCTTACATCTTTGGCTTCCCGTGTCTTGGGACTGTATCAAGAGGCCTTAGGAAGCGACTCATGTGCACTCCCCAGGTCTGCGTGTCTGCACTCCCCCAGCACCAGGACTACTCAACAATGCTCAGGATGTGTGACCGCTTCTGAGACGAGACTTGTCAATTTTCACTTCTTTGTGAGTGTGTATGTGTATGTGTGTGTGTTTCTGTGTGACTGTGTCTGTGTGTACATACATATGTATGCAGGTGCCCATGGAGGCCTGAAAGGGATCCCCTATACCTGGAGTTGCAGGTGTTGGGAACTGAACTCCAGTCCGCTGAAAGAGCAGAAAGCACTTAAGCACTGAGCTATCTCTCCAGCCTCTTAACTGCATTTAAAAAACAAAACCAAACAAAAACAAAAACAAAAAATGCCAACTTTCTAGGTGATACTATACTTTGCCACTAGCCATCTTAAGTAGCAGGCGTGTGAATAGTCCTGCAAATAATTTGTCATTAAGCTTTTACTCATGTTTCCCACGGGCAAAACCTAGAGTATACCAACGCTTTCTGCTTTGTTTTCAAAAGATCCTAAATAACCCCCAATTTAAAAAAAAAAAAAAAAAACTTAGAAAGTAGTAACCTACTCATTTTGAAAATATCAACATTCTGGACTCTGAAGCTAGCTCCAGCTCCCACAGCAAGCACCATCCGTTAGATCTGAAAGCATACTTTTGCTATAAAGTTGTCACTTTTGAAGCAGTGACACTCTTTATACGCAGTAAAACAGAAATAACACCACAGGGGTAGCCTCAGGCCAGTTCTTTTGGAAAGCACATTTAATTCCCTGTTACACAACCAAAGAGGAGGTGGTGAGGGTGTCAGGAAGGCTCTTAAAGAATTTCAACCAGAAATGAACAAAGAGAAGAAATATCCTGATGTGTGGGCAGCTTCAGAATACCTCTGAGGTAATGAGCAGCCCGCCAGGCATGCTCTGCTTGTTCCTATTGTCCTCAGACACTGAGACTGAACAAAAATCACCTGGAAGAAACAGGTAGAGTTGCTCTGTGCTACATATTCAATGCCAGAGCAATTTTAGATGTTCACCCTCAGGACACCACACAGACTGTTCCTCGGCCTCCAGTGAGAACAGCTAGATATGCCCGTGTCCTGACCAGCATTGCCGCCCAAGCACCACAGGCCTCATTCCGGAAACACACAAGATTCCTCTCACGTTTCACCCTTTTAATATATTCTCTTCCTCCCCTGCTAGTTTCCTTATCTAAACTATCTTTTCTAAAGAGAACCCCACTCTACTCTCACAGACTCTGCCTCAGTAGCCAAAGGATGCATCTCCGACCATCTTCCCCCGTCCCTACTGTATTCCCACCACCTAAGCCAAGAGTAACCCAAGGGCCAAACGGGACAGTCAGCTGGCTTATTCCTGTACCCACGGCCCGCTCACCACACCAACATCTGGAGCAGCCACTCCTGGCTCACAGTCCTCCCTGGCATGCAGATGCAAATGTATGCAGAATGAACAAGAAAGAATGAAGTGGACAAAACCTAAGCACTACATCGGAAGCACCCACTAACAAAAAAGATGGAGTCAGAAGGAATGAGACTCGCTGAAACGAGTTATAAGAACAGCATCTGCTCTTGGGAAAGCCAAGGCATTCTGTCTTGAAACTGAAAGACAAACACTAGCAACAGCACCTCTCCACCCCAACAACACACAACACACCACACACACACACACACACACACACACACACACACACACACGTTTTCAGTGCTGGGGCTCAAACCCAGGACATTCCATAACTGCTTGTTATACTACTGGGGAGCATTCCAATCCCCTTTTATACACACACATACTTGATGCTGTATTTGATCTCAGCATCTTAGGATATTGACACTAAAAACTGGGAATGCAGATCAATTGGTAATGTTCTTGCCTAGCATGCCTGACGTCCCGGGTTCTAGTCCCAGCACTGCATAAGCCAGGCATGATAGCTCATGCCTGTAATTATAGCACCTGAGAGGTGGAGACAAAGAGGATCAGAAATTCAAGTCATCCTCGGCTACATGAGACCCTATCTCTCAAAAGAATATTGACACTTGAAATAGACCTTCCAAGTTACTTGGTCCAAAAGAAACATGAACTCCAGAGAAAAGAAAGCGGCTTTCCCGAATTAACTTTCAAATGTTTTCAACAGCAACCCCTAGGCCAGGACTCAGGTCTCTGATCATCAAGATGCTGTTTTTAGGCCTTTTTTTCTCCAAGTGGTGGGCGTTGGTTTTTAATGTTAGATCTAAGTCAGTGCCAATGGAGCAAACCACTCTTGCTGGGACAACAGAGCAGCCAGTCTCTCCTCCTCAGGAAAGGTTTGATGTGCCCACATACACATCCTCACATACTTCCAGGAAGAGGGAAGCCCTTTACAGACCCAGCAACTGTCTGGCAAGTTACTAAGAATGTATGCCACTACAGTCTGTGGGTTTCTTAATGCTCTCCTTTGTCATCATACAAAATTACAAATATAATAATGCAAGTATGTTTATATACATGCTCCTTTAGAGTGATTGGGCCTCATCATAGTTTTGGGTGTCCCCATAGGGAATAAAATAAAAATTGCACTTGAGGCCTCCCAGATTAAAGGCTGAGATAAAATGAGGTTGTCCAGCCCTCGGGAGAACAGGCCACACACGCAGCTCTGACTGGCCTTTCAACTCCTCCCTGGCACTTTGCTCAACAGACTCAAGGGGATGACTCCTTCACAAGACACCGGAGAGGTAGATACACACAATCACCACCCCCCTGGGTGGGTGTAGCAGGCACACAGAGGCATAGGATGAGGTGTGAGGAGGTGCCTGAAAGAGGAGCAGAGGGCCCGGAGGGTACAGATGGACCTCCAGCTCTGACCACAGCACTCTCCCCAAGGAGAAAGCATCTGATCATGAGAGATCCTCAGGACATAGCAAAGGTCTGTGGCCATGAGAGTGTGGAAGTAAGAGATGGTGTTGACCCAACAGTGACACTTCTACACCAATCTCCAGGGAAGAGCTACCAGTGAGGCAATTCTGAATGGCTGTGATTATGAACTTGGAGGTGCTGGCTGGCACACCCCCCAGGCCATGCATGACCCCTGAGTGGCCTTGCCATCTTCATGCTCAATAGGCCAAAGAGCCAGGTGACAAGGACTTTCCTTATGAGAGAACCGTAGCAGGACTGAGGTGTTGGCAAAAGACACAGGCAACTCTTGAGGACTTGATTCTCCCCTGACTCCTGCGGGAGGGGAGGTGGGCAGAGGCACAGACGACACAACCGAGCTTCAACGCCAAGCACTTTCTACCATAGCTGTTGATAGTCAGCTCCAAGAACCACAAACTTACAAAGTTGGTATAGAACCAAGACTTGGCATCACTTCCTGTGGAATGGGGGTGTGGGGGACCTCAGCCCTGCCCTTCTCTTCTGGGAGAATGCCCTCAGAGGTAATGAGCACCTGCTGGCCATCATGAGTCCCCTCAAGCTAAGCAGGAAGAATCCTTTGGGAAAGGATCCCGAGGACAAAGGCTGTGGAGCTCTGCCCATGAGACACATCACAAGTTTTAAATTCCACATCTCCCCGCACACAGGGATGCATTCCCACATACTGACATTCTTCCAGCCCATCCCAACCCACACCCCAAATCACACACACACACACACACACACACACACACACACACACAATGTCCTCTGTAAACATAATGGCAGAGACTCCCACAGTCCTGGCGTCATCTGATGATGGTCTCAGAATGACCTCCTCTCATTAAGTCCCCCGGTAGGTGATATTGGTGAAGGTGGAGGTGGCCTCTTTATACAGCGGGTTGTTTGCCTGCAGAGGGAACAGAGGAGAATCCATGGTCAGCTCCACGCACTCTCTTACCCCAAATAGTTAAACACGCCATCTGAAAATTTTATCCAGGACATCCATCTCTGGAGTGAAGTGCTGAAACCAGCCACCACTCACATTTACCCGTCTCCTCTTAGGCTGGGACTAGATAAGGAGGAGAGGGGAGCATTGGCGTGCTGCTGGTCCGCCACTGTTTCTAAGGGTTTTTGATTCAGGCGTCACTTTGAGTGGAAGGATATTTGGCAGTCCCAGAATAGTGTACTGTTTCGCCCCATCTCTCCCATTTCCTCTTCTGCCCCTACTCTTTCTTTCCCTTCATCAAGGCAGTGCCAGGCCATGAAGGGAGCCAGACGGGGAGAATGTAGCAGGTGGGGTCAGAACACAGAGCCCAGCTTTTGCTGAAATAATTCTTGACTTGTTTTTATCGCATCTCTCGAATCAGTTGCTACCCACAGACCTGTTGTGTGCCTTCACCAGGTTTCCCAAATGACTTCCTGACAAAAAGTAATGAATCCTCCTTAGTGGTAGTCAAGACATTTAGAGCATCCCCTCCGTGTCAAGACATTTAGAGAAGTCCCTCAGCAGCTCAAACGCCGTTCGTCAGCATTCTCAGCCCGTGCGCTGTGATCCCGGGGAAGTGACATCTCAGATGTCCTGCTTGTCAGTTAGTTACATTACGGTTCACAGCAGTAGCATAATTACAGTTATGATGTAGCAACAAAATAGTTTTATGGTTGGGAGCACCGTAACATGAGGAACTGTGCGGAAGGGCTACAGCGTTAGGGAGGTTGAGAAACTACTGAGCTGCATGTCCTGACAGAAACATCTCTATTTCTTAGGTCCAATGGATACGAAATCCGGGATCACCAGGAGCAACCTAGGTCAGCCTAACCCTGGACCCTGGGGAGTTAATTGGTCACTTGGTAGGTCCAGGAAAAATAAAACGAACAGAAGGAGACTGGACTAAAATGAAATAGACAGCCAGTTCTCAGAGAATGCTCATCTGATGAGCAGGCACAGCGGGGAAAGGCAGTTGCTGCCAGGGCGATGCAGACGCATCCGATCCTCAGAACCCGCATGGGAGGCGAGAAGTGACCCCTGCAGACTGTTCCCCTGAAACACACCATGGCCCACACACACATGCGTGGGAGTTTTGTTGTTTAGATGCTCGTTTGATTGGACTGAATCGGGTTAAACGGCACTCTGGGGTCTCCAGGGGATCCTGATTTGGAAGCTACCACCTCTTATTTGCAGGAAAGGAGAAATATGAGGTAGACAGATGTAAGGCCACTACATCTAAGAGGTTGACCCCCGAAAGTAATTCCTGTATTTCTTTTGCCAGGCAAGCTACTTTACTTCTCTGCCCTCCGTTTCCTTAACCAAAAAATGGGAATAATAATACCTTCTGTCGGAAGGGCTGAGAGATAGTGTTAGAAATATTTAGAATAGTTCTGTAGATCCCTCAGGAGGTGTCAGCTACTATGTCACTTTCCATTCCTGTTTAAACTTTGGACTTTGTTGCCACTATACAGTGTGTTACATGTTCCTGATACAGATTTGACATGTCCCCTCCACTGGAGAGTTAGGCTTGTCCCTGTCACAGTGTCCCGTGTGTGCTCAGTGATCACTACATGTGGTCACTGTAAGGTAGAGGATTGGGATGTCTCGTGACACATACAGACAAAAGAACACTTCCCAGTTTCCGGAACAGAAGGATAACTGGGGGGGGGGGCAGCTGCCGAGGCTCGCTGACCACTGAGCGTCTCCTGCCTCAACCTCAGGGGACACGGGCTCGGCACGGCACTCACCGTGTCCCACTTGGCTCTGGCTCGTTCTTCCTCAAATTTAGCAAATTCCTTCCGGTCATGGATGGTGATGAGTAGCTTCCAGATGAGCAGAGTAGCAAGGCCGATGAGCAGGATGGCTCCCATCACGGACAGCAGGACCACCAGGATGTCAGGACCCTTGGGACACTCTGGGAGGCAGAGACAGAGAGAGCAGGAGTCACCAAGAAATGTCCAGGGATGAGATCTTAACAAAGGGATACAGAACTGGAGGTGGGACCATTAAAAACAGTAAGTTTGTCACTTTTAAAATGGACAATCTTTAGGACAGCAATAATCTGCCCTAGGTGGCCTAAATTGGGGCTCTCAGGCTGAACCTAACCCATTCGGTGTGGCTTTGCCCAAGTGTATGTTTTAAAATTCAGTGGAGGGAAGGCTCTCTAAGAGCACGCGCTGCTATTGCAAAGGGCCCAGATTAAGTTCCCCGCACCTGCATGGTGGCTCAGACCCACCTATAGCTCCAGATCCCCTGACACCCTCTTCTGATGTCCACTGGCACCCAGCCATGCATATGCTACACACACATACAGGGAGGCAAGTTGCTCACACACATAAATCTCAAAAACAAGCTTTTTTAAATAAAAAAATGATTTGGGGAGTAACTAAGCTTGTTGGTAAACACCTTGCTGTTTTCCATGAAGCATTGGGCTCTATCCCTAGCATCACATGCACACACACACACACACACACACACACACACACACACACATATATATATATATATATATACACTGCTGATCCTGGAACTCACATTCCTGTAGAGCGGCCCTTGACTAGTGGTGGGAGCAGCTGACTCTTATATTGAGAACATTCGTTTTCTGCTTACCAGAGTCCTCTCCCCAGTCTCCCCAAAACACAGGCAAAGTGTGACTTGTCCTTGGGTCCGTGCCACTGTGCATTCAGGAGCCAAGACTGCCTGGGTTTGTATACCGGCTCTAATGCTTACACTGCTTATTTGACCTCTAATAAACTAACTCTACTGGGTGTCTGTTTCCTGCTTTTCCATCTTTAAAATGGAACAAGTCTTCACAGTCAAAAGCTTGTAATGAGGAATGACTAAGCTAAATAGATTTAAAGAGCTCAGAACAGTGCCTGGCACCAAGTTAACTCCTCCATAAACACCAGCTACCATCATCACTGGTGGTATCTCAGACCCAGCCTTGTCGTTTATTGTCCCGTCAACATGTGCATCTCTTGCCCTAGTTCAGATGTTTACATCCCTGAGAGCCGTAAGCTCAACAGCCCTTCTCGGCATCCTTGAGACCAGGAAGCCTGCCAGCCAAGATAACTTAGTAATCCAAATCTTAACCCTACTGGAAGCTGACTTCTTTGTTCAACCCAGCCGGTCTCCAAAGCAGACGGAAGTCGTGATACGTATCCACAGGCCAGCTGATTCTATTCTATAGAGCTCAGCTTCCATGATCCTCGGGTGTCTAACAAGTGACCTCACACCAGCAGCCCCCAGTGCTATGAAACAAGGTGTTTGTATGTATGGGTGTTGCTGAGTCTGGAGAGGAAGTCAACACCCACTTTCCACTCCATCTCCCACTTTCTCTAAACAGACACCCCGGCTCACCACATACTACACAAAAACAACCACTACCACAAACCACTCTGGCCCCTTCCCAGCCCGCCAAATTATAACTTAAGGATAATTAAGGGGCTCCTGGAGGAAGCCCATGAGGTTCCTGTGTCCAGATTACCAGGAGCAAAGGGCCCCAGTTCTTCTGGGAAAAACAACTGTGAATTTTTTGAAAGCTTGGGTTAGGACTGACCCTCAAACCTCAAAGTGAAATTTTTGCAGAGTGGTCTGGGCAACACAGAGAAAAACAGTCTGTCACCACCAGGAGTGGGAGGTGGGACACCAGAGACAGGTGCCTCTAGAGGTCCCTCATAACCAGTGGGTGACCCAAAGCCAGACAAGCCGTGGAAGTGTGGGCAGACACAGTAAACAAAAGTATAGGAAGTCCAGATCGATCTGACTTCCGATAAACAAGCTACTATTTTTGCGTGTGTATATACTAAATATTGCACAGAACAGAACTGTGTTATTTCTGGCAGCCCTAGCCAAGAATGAAGAGAACCCAGTTCAGAGGCCCATTCTGTGTAGCCAGATCCATTTGGAAATGTTCTTTACTGCCCTGCGGTGACTCAACCCTCCAAAGAAAACATCTCCAAGGCCATGAGGTGGTGAAGAGAAGAATAATCTCTCCCTAAGCTTCAGGGCCCCAGCTGCCTAGGCTGCTCCAAGCTAGAGTCCCTGGAAATCGCAGGGGTTGGGTAAAGGGAGAGGCAGAGCCAGGAGGTAGGAGACGTGGGCCCGTCCCGCTGAGGGTCTGAAATACAGCAGGTGCGTGAGGCCCCAGGTTCTACTTCCAGCACCGCGACATCAAAGGGCACCGGTAGGTCGCCTGACCTGCGGATCCCATTTCCCAATGTGGAAAAAAAAATGGACGTACTGGCTGGCAACATGAAAAGTGACCATACCCCGACCCCCGGGTTGTTTGGCTCTATCAGATGACTGTCACCTTTGCTCCCAGGCTCAAAATCCCAAGCCAAATTATTTGGGTTAGTGAGCCAACAGGATTACCAGCAGACTGTGCGGCAAAGAGGTGACGGCAGAGCCAACAGCAAAGACCTAAGGCCCTTCTGAGACACAAGGGCTCAGAACACAGGCTAGGGCAGGGGATAGTAGGGAGCCTTGGTCAACCCGTAACATGTGTGTTCCTTCACGGACATCCACTGGCTCCTCTCTGCCCTTCCCACAACAGCTTTCTCTGGACTCTCTAAGTAATACCCTTTCTATTCTTTAGCCCATGTATGAAGGCTGAGAGTCATGCTAGATGTGAACAACCTGAGTTGGTACTGGGGTCCAAGCCCAGGTCCCCTGTAAGAACAGCAAGTGCTCTTACCCATGCGCGCCATCTTCAGTCCCGGTGAGTCACCGTCTCGCTAGTTCTTAATAAGATATACCCCTTCCCTCTTTGGCCTGTTTTGTTTGAAAGGGTTACAAGGAGAAATTCCTTCAGGGGATTTCTTTCTCCCTAAGGACAGGGCCAGGGCCTCAGGGCTCACGTACCAGGCTCTTCCACCACATAGAGGATGGCCCTTCCACTGGTGTCTTCATAGTACTGGAATCTGACAACACAGTCATCCTCATTCTTGTAGGTACAATTCACCGCATTTTTGCCAGTATCCGCTGATGACAGGGAAGGGAGAATATGGAGAATGAGAAACAAATCAAACCCCAGAAGGTAAGAGTTTTCCCCAAACCCAGCAAATAGGACATCTGTAAAGTGTATGACTGGGAACTGCCTGACACCGGGCAAGACACCTAGGTCAGAAGTCAATCTTGCTTGGCCAACAGCACTGACTGGCCCTCCGTGATGAAGTTTCCTTCCCACGGTCCCTTTCTGGTTCTTATTTCTTCCTCCAAGCCGGGTGTACTATCAGAGCATCGAACATTCTAATTCAAAACCTGTCCCTACCACCTACTGGCACTGGCACCTACCTATCTGCCCTGACCATCTTCATTTATGAAAGAAAGACGACATCCCCACTGTACATGAGATTTAAACAGCATAAAATAGCCACGACACACTGCGGGCACCCCCTCCCCCAGCTGCTGACACACTGTGGGTGGGCGTCCCCTCCCCCCCAACCTCACCCCCCCCACCTCCCCACCCCCCACCCCCCGCCGCCTTCCTTCATCTGCTTCTCTGGTGCTCCTCAGATTGTTCGTGTGCCCTTCCGGTCCCTTCCCATCCTTTCCCTACTCTTTCTGACCTGGGGTGCTTCTCCACCGCCACCCCCGCCTCCGCGCCCCCCCTCCTGTCTCTAACTCCCATCATGCTTCAGCCCTCCTCGTTCTGAAACCTGCTGGTCGCTGACACCGGGTTAGTTATTCTCCACAGGGTGTACCTCGCCATATACTGATGGATGCAGACAGGGGCATACTAGGAAATGAATGGTAACCGCTGGGCGTTGGGCGAGCAGAGAGAGGAAGAGGGGAGGGTCCCCTACTCTGTGTTAGCACTAACTCTCCCCGTTAGGCGGGGCCGTTGTTTCTCTTTCACAGATGAAGAAAAGAAGACTCAGTGAGATCAGATAAACCCTCCCCCATACACACATCCATACCTCCAACCCCCTTGCTGATCACAGCAAGCCTGGTCTCCTCTCAAGATAAAAAACCACTTGAATTCAATCCCCAATCACCCACTTCTGCAATCAAAGGACCAGAGATCTGATTCCCCTATAACTCCCCTACCCGAAGCTAACTGTCTTCCTGTGACTCTCGCACAAAGAGGCATTTCCCCTCTGCACAGGCGATTGCTATCTGTGCAGAGATTGGCATCTCTGGGGCACCACCCGGTCCCTCTCAACTCAGACAACATATCAGATATACCGAAAGCAGCAAAGATTGCCTTTAAAAGACATCTCGGAGTACAGGTCAAAATGACAGTAAATAAGAAACTCAATTCCTCTGCTCACACTTTTCAGTCTTATTTCAGGGGGTTGGGGTTGGAGGTCCAGAAAGCCAAAAGAGCTATAGGAGAGCAGTTGTGATCACGTATCCATAAGGCTGAAGGTTTCCCTGCAAACCAACAAGCTATAAGCAAAAGCCTGGGCATTACTTAAGACTGTTTTTAAAGTCTGTTTTTTATTTTATGTATATGAGTATTTTGTCTGCATGTATGTCTGTGCATCATGTGTGTGCAGTGCCCATGCAGGCCAGAAAAGGGCACTGGATCCTCCAGCATTGCAGTTACAGATTGTTTCTAGCCACCACGGGGGTGCTGGGAACCAAACCTGTGTCGTCTGAAAGAGAAGGCCATGCTGGGAACCACACGGCCATCTCTCTGGCCCCTTAACACTCTTTAAATATAGGTTTTTGAGAACTGGTCTTGCTCTATACCTGGAGCTGGCCTGGAATACTCACACCTGTAGCCCAGGGTGGCTTCAAAGTGAAGACCCACTGGTTCAGCCTCCTGCGTGACAGGTCACAGGTGTGTGCCACTGGGCGCAGTGTTGCTTAACAGGCCTCCTAAGCTAGGGACAGCAGCCACAGGTGTATGCCCTGGTTTCTTCATCTATACAATCGAGTCTGTTGCTGTCCTCTCCTTTGAGAGGAAATTAAGAATTATCTGACTTGCACGTCCTTGCACGGGCTCCTGTTGAGCCCGGGGAACTGTGAGCTGCGGAACACATTTGCAAGGACGGAGGAGACTGAGGAAGCTGGCCTTCACCGTGTGCCCACAGCACATCAGGCCCGCGCGGCATTTCTTGGGTGGCAACTGCTCTTCTGCCTTGGAAAAGGAAGCCATGGGTTTTGAGACGGGAATGAACTGTCCGGCCAGGGCCTGGGAAACTCTCACGCCCGCTGGACTTACTCAGCTCCTTCACAGGCTCGATGTCATCCCGGCAGTAGCGGCTGCAGGTGTTCTCCTCATGCAGCGTGCCCCGGCTGAACTTCTTACACTCCACACACTCCCTAGGAGAGAGAGGACACGGAAGCTAAAGAGCTGGAGGGACAGCCCTACGAAGGCCACGTACCCAGAAAGCATCATGGAGCTCAGGAGCGAAGAGACCCTCCTCACCCACAGACAGGACCTGGCCAGCCAACCCTGCATCTGAGATGGAGTCTCACAGCAGAGCCTAACCTAGTCTTCAACTTTTGAAACCCTGGCCTCAGGCTCATGACTCCTGGGACTATAGGATTGAATAGGCTTCATTAAGCTTCTTCAGAGATGGTGATGGTCACGATGATGATGGTGATAGTGATGGTGAAGGTGATCATGATAGTGATGGTGGAAGTGATGGTGGAGGTGATGGTGAAGGTGATGATGAAGGTGATTGTGAAGGTGATGGTGAAGGTGATGATAGAGGTGATGGTGAAGGTGATGATGGAGGTGATGGTGAAGTTGATGATAGAGGTGATGGTGGAGGTGATGGTGAAGGTAATGATAGAGGTGATGGTGAGGGTGATGGTGGAGGTGATGGTAGAGGTGATGGTGGAGGTGATGGTAGAGGTGATGGTGGAGGTGATGGTGGAGGTGATGGTGGAGGTGATGGTGAAGGTAATGATAGAGGTGATGGTGAAGGTGATGGTGGAGGTGATGGTGAAGGTGATGGTGGAGGTGATGGTGAGGGTGATGGTGGAGGTGATGGTAGAGGTGATGGTAGAGGTGGTGTTGATGAGGAAGGTGGTATTAATGATGAAGGTGATGGTGGAGGTGATGGTGACTTCCCTCCAATTCTCAGAGATTTAAGGTCAGAGTTGGTCATGTGATTTGAGAGTCCCCTGAAAAATTAAAATTCTATTCAAACATACCTAAGACAGTAACCTCAGAGCATTAGCCCAGCATGAGGCTCTTTCGTCTAAGCACTGGGCCCTACCGCAGCTTGGAGTGCATGACTGTGAACCTGGCGCTGGCAGAGCCATAGACTTGTGCTCACTGATGCTTTCTCAGCGTCAAAACAGGGCAACTCTGTGCTGACAAATGCCCACTTCACCTGAGGCCCACCCTAGCTTCGGCCCCTGCACCTCCCATAGAAATCAGAATGCTGATTGGAAATGTAAGAGAATGTCCTAGTTGATGCCCCTCCCACTGCAGAGGCTCCGGGATGCCACTCTGGAAGAGGGCTGGCTCCGATTGGTTCTGCTCTGGTCCCTGCACAGCTGGGGCCGCCTCCTGCTTCCCCAAAGAAAAGCAATCATGGAAAAAAAGGAAAGCGGCCATTTGGCAAACTGTTCTCTAAGGCAGAGCCTCGAGAGTTGGGAGTTCTAGGCCTGGGCGGGGGAGGAGGGGGGCGTGGGGGGGGGTGGGAAACGGCTCTTCCTTCTTCCAGCCTCCCAAGTCTCGCCACACTGTTCACTCACTTCTTAAATGAGCAGGCATCTGGGCAGGTGGGACACTTCTCACAGGTGTCTCCGTAGGAGCCTGGCTGGACGCACACACAGCTGCCGCACTCACAATTGCCCCGGCCACTGCACAGCAGCCCGTTGGTGGACATGCAGGTGTCGGTGCGAGTGGTACAGTTGCAGTAGTAGCCAGTCCAGTCTGAGTCACACACGCAGTCCCCACAGTTGCACTGGCCATGGCCTACAAACAGAGCCAGGGCAGCAGACCGGCTGGTGAGAAGCCCGTCCCGTGACAACAGGCTACGAACCGTCCCCCTGTTCTCCAACCTTACACTTGGGAATTGGTTCTAATGTTATTTGTGTTGATTCGGCTCCCAAAATCACACAGAAATCTACTCGCCTGCCTGTGAGATGCTGAGGGTCCCTGCCCCCAGCTGGATCTAATTGGTAAAGTTGCCGGCAGCCAATGGCTGGGCAGGGAGACAGAGGCAGGACCTTGGCAAGAGACCACAGGAAGGAGGTTGGAGAATCACCATGACAGGGAAGCAGGAAGATCGGGCTTGGGAGACGGAGACATGAGGGCGAACAGGCACGTGAAGGAGCCAGGAGAGCGCGGCCTGAGTGGGCTGCCCAACTGGGTCCAGGCAGCCACGTTAGAATGTAGATTTTAGTAAGTAATAATTCAGAAATATCAGAGGGGAGAGTCTGTTAGCCATGGGGAGGTTTGGTAGAGCCCAGTCATTGAGCAACTTAGGATATATTAAAATAAGGCTCTGTGTGTGTGTGTGTGTGTGTGTGTGTGTGTGTGTGTGTGTTTCATTCTAGAATCTAAAACATTTGGGTGGGTATAGAGGAGACACGTGACCCCACCAGGGAGTTTAGAGTGGATTAACGAATTACTGCATCACCACACTATCAATGAACCTGCAGTGAGCAGGGGACCTGGCTCATTACCGGACGAGCTCTACCCCATAGAGACAACTGCGATTTAGGCATGGGGCCCTGGAAGGCAGAGGAGTGTCCGGATCTGTGTCTCCCAGACTTCCTGCCCTTTTTCTTGGCCTGTTCTGAATCTTCCTCCTTCCCTGCCAGCATCCGTCTGAAGATTAGAGCCAGCTCCTTAGACCTGAGGCCTGGCCCATAGCCTGTCCTCACGCAGGGCATTCAGGAACATTGACAGAGCGGCATGGTGACGGGAAAGGGCTCCTCCGGCTCCTACACCTGGCTTCTTTTGACCTGACATGACTGTTCCCTCTCCAACAGGACAAGAAAGGCACCCAGAGCCAAGGAAGCACAGGGAACAATATAGCCTACCTTACAGCCTGCGGAGGGCCAACACTGCTAAATAAATCCCGTGATTGCCATAGAGAGTAGGCAGCAGAAAACGAGAACAGCTGGGTGAGGAGAGGGAAGAGAGTGTCCAGAGGTAAACAGCAGTCATCTGGTTAGCAGTAACCTCGCACAATCCAAAAGCCTCCACCAAATCTCACACAGCCCACCCAAATGTCCCCAACACACTTCTGCTGATGAACTGTTCCTGCGCCGCAAAGCTGCCGACACATTTACCACGATTCCTTTCTGAAGTTGTAAGCAAGGCTCGACAGCATCCAGCCTCACCAATACGACCTGTCTTCTCCTCATATGTGCTTTGATTTAGTCGGTAAGGCCATTTTGAGAGATGCTGTAGATGAGTAGTGGGGCCTACCTCGATGAAAACGTCGCTGCGGGTGGGGCCGTGCAGGGTATAGTACATATTTCCCTCACCACTTCCTGGCTTGCTCTCTCTGCGCTCAGCTGGCCATGAAGTGAGCCGCTCTCTTCTACGGCATGCTCCCGCTGTTACGCTACCCTGCCCTAAGCGTTTGGGACCAAGCAAACATGGACTGGGACCCTCTGAAACCGTGGGCCAAAACAAATCTTTCCTCCTTCATTCCTCTCAGGTGCTTTGTAACAGCGAAAGAAATGACCAACACGTCTTGTCACCCTATGTAGCTGAGAGCACAGTAGGGCAGCTTGGGAGGCGTTTAGAGAAGAGACTTACATTACTTTCTAAAACCAAGGAAGTTTGATATCCCCACGGGCACCTGCGCCATCAGTACTCCGGAGCGGCAGTGACGGTGAAGTGCAATGGACATTTGCTGAGCGCTCAGAAGTGCCAAGTGCATGGCATACTTTGTAGCTTGTTACCTTACAACCCCAGAGTGTCAGAAAGGCTGTGTAACTGGCCCCGGGGCCGCAGAGGCAGGGCTCGGCCTTCTGCAGCTCCATGGACTTCTGTTTCTGTTCACATTGCTCTATCTAGACTTCCCTTTAACCCTGTGATCACTGTCAAGTCCAGATTCGCCCTTAAGGCCCAGCTCAGGTGTTCCTCCCTCTCGCTGTCATTTTCTGCTCTTCAGGTGAAGCCGACTGCCTTCCCAGGTGTTCTCCAGGGACAGTACGGCTGTCCCTATGTCCACCTTCATGCAATGGCTATCTCCTTGTTTATTCTCTTTCTACACTGTGAGCTTCTTGGTAGGTGATAGGTTTATCACATTAGTTTTATCATAAGTGGGGACCACCATGAAATCTTTTATGGAGTAGGCAGTCAACGTTGGTTCAGTCACCCATGCACCCCAGCACCCACTTACTGAACTCGTACCACATGCTGGTCACCGGAGACTCAGCCGGGAGCGTGCCGGGCAAGATCCGTGCTACAAGGGAGCTTGCAACCTTATCCATCCATGGAAAACACACATGCATACAGAAATTGTGCCCTGTGCTAGTGTTATAGTATTGCAATGAGCCACCAGCCCTGCTGTGGAGGGTTCATTCATGTCCCCAAGTGCAGAACTGGGAGGGAGCCTGGCGTGGGAGGGCAGGCTGCGTGAAGGCAGGTTTTACCTCGCAATGCTGGATTGCTCTCTTATTCACTTAACAGGAGTTTAAAGGTTGGCCACTAAACCCTACAGAGAGTGACCCGTTCTCTAGAGCTGGGCATCAGGAAGAACTGGACAGATAATCAAAATATGACTGTTAATTAGAGGAGGGGAAAAGGAGAAGATTCTGGTTTGAAAATCCCATCAGTCACTCCAAGAAGGGGAGGGTGGTACAAAGCCACACTCTGACCATAACCAGATCACACCTTGGCTCTCGACGAGCCCACTGTCTTTTGGACACTCTGGGCCGCTACGCTCGTGGCCCTGCACTGCCCTGCCCTGCCCTGCCCTCTCCTAGATACATCATCATCCGAGACTCAGGCATGTAAATACAACTCAGCTGCAGCGCTCCTTTAGAACAGATGGCTCACAGCTAGAGACGGAGGCAGGAAGATCTCGAGGTCAAGCCCAGCCGAGGCTGTACGTTAGGGCTGGGGAGATGACTCTGCAGTTAACAGTACTGGTTGCTCTTCTAGAAGACTACAGTTCGAGTCCCTCAACCTACAGGGTGGCTATCAACTCCAGTCCTAGGGAGATGCAGTGCCCTCTTCTGGCCTCCACAGACACTTCATGCACATGCTGTAGAGACAGGCAGAAAGAACACCTATACACATAAAAAGGGCTGGAAAAATAGTTTGGTGGTTAAGAACACTGACTGCTCTTCCAAAGACCCAGGTTCAATTCCCAGCACCAACATGGCAGCTCGCAATTGTCTGTAACTCCAGATCCAAGTGATTCGATCCTCGATCTCTCTCTCTCTCTCTCTCACACACACACACACACACACACATATATATATATATATATGCAGGCAAACCCCAATGTGCATGAAATAAAAATAAATCATTTTAGAAATATAAAAAGCAGCCAGGTGGTGGTGGTACCCGCCTTTAATCCCAGCACTCAGTGGTGGGGGGCAGAGGCAGATGAATTTTTGTGGCCAACTTGATCTACAGACCTAGTTCCAAGACAGCTAAGACTATACAAAGAAACCCTATCTTGAAAAACATTAATTAATTAATTAATTAATTAATTAATTAGAAATCTTTTAATTTTTTTTTAAAAAAGATGAGACCAGAAGCAAGCTGCCCGCAGAGATAAAGTTGGGGCAGGCAGGAAAGCTGGGAACGAGAAATACTCTGTCTTGAGGCTAAGCTCTCTAGAAGCATATTACGGTTAGAATTCTTTACTGAGGAGAAGGGAGGGAGGAAGGGAGGCAGGAGCCAAAATCCAGTGAGGCTTAAGAAACAGATCAGTCAGCAAAGTGCTTGCCATGGTCAAGAAAATCCAAGTTCTATCCCCAGAACCCATTAAAAAAAAAAAAAAAAAAAAAAGCCAGGTATGCTGGCGTGTATTTGTAAATCCAACACCGGAAGGCAAAGGCAGGCAGGTACCTGGGGCTCGCTCGCAAACCAGGTCCGAGCAACAGGCCCTGACTCGATAAGCAAGGTGGACAATTCATGAGGAATGGCAGCGTGATCCTCTGATTTCCACATGTGGGTGTTAGCACATGGTTTGCATGCGCACTGGAACACACACATGCACACGCATGCACACGCACACACATGCACATGCACATGCACACACGCACACATGCACACGCACACGCACAGAGCAGGTGTGTGGTCTATCATAGAAACTCCTTCCAGCCTGAGCCCACGGTGAGTTTGGAAATATGAGTAGCACCACAGAGCTGGGCCCACTCTGAGGAAGAGGAACTGCCCTGGCACAACCTTCCTTTAGTGGTCAGCTTCTGAAAGAAAGGCGGATCCTGTCAGCTCCAAAGAAAGAGCAGCTGCGAGCTCTAATCAGTCAGCCCTCCTGAGCAGCAGCTGGGGTGGGTTTGCCACACAGTAGGAGCTCCACCACGTCCACTCTGCTTGCTTTTAGCCATGGTTCCTGGATGGAGAAAGGAGGATGCCACAGAGGCCTGGCTGGCGGGACTCAGAAGAGGCCTCGGCCTCCACAGAACCAGCGTCCCACAGCGTCCCACAGTGTTTCCTTTATGAGGCTAAACAAAGTGATCTTTGACAAAAGGACTTGCTGGGCCAGGCAGAGAGTGAGGTCGGGAAAGGAAGTGGGTAGCCTGAGCCAGCAGGCTGACCCCAGGCCCCGGCACAGTCAGCCCCTAAAAGGAAACCACAGTATAGTAATGTCAAAGTGTTGGTACCTCTCCAGCCAAAGGGGGGGGGGGGCAAGGCTGGGTTCAGAGGAAAGCCAGAGGAGGGAGCAAGAAATGAAAAAGTGGGGGAGGAGAAAAAGGGGTTTCAGTCAGAGGGAACATGATTACTCTCCCTGAAAAGCTAGACTTCCAGACTGACTTACCATTCTACTCCTTTCCTGTGAGAACCAACCTTCCTTGGAGATCCATCAGACATCACCTCCATGAAACCGCCCAAGAGTCCCCCATCCATGAGTCTCTCCGGGGACTCTGCAGACATCTCATCTCTGGGTTCTAGCAGGTTGTGACTCCTCATGTGACAGACACTTTGATATATTAAATAAACTGTAAAATTGTTGATGCCTGTTCCTCTCATGTGGCTACAGCAGAAGGCCTAGCCCACAGAGGAAGCCTGTCTGTGTGCAGCAGGTGAGAAAGGGCCTGGGGGGAAGAATACACATGCTCTGTCTCCCTGAGGTAGAGGGGGAACAGGTTAGAGATACAAGCAACCTCAAAGACCAAACCTGAAGGGGGGGAGCAGGCAGCCACCCACAAGCTTAGAGGCCACAGGCTAGAAAGGAGTAGAGTCACAGCCACTCCTACCCTGTGATGTCCCCAAGGCAGGCATCAAAGACAGACACTAGCTCTGAGAGGTCAGGAATCACACATGACCCCTTGTTCACCCACAGGGACCAAATGTCAGCACAATGCCAAGCACTCCATGAACATGTGTCCCTAAGGATGTGAGAACAGTGTCACAAAGATGAGATGGGAAGCTGGATGGGCACTGGACACCCTGGCAGGAATCTGTAAGGTGGGCACAGCATTCAAAGGAGTCCTCTCTGGGAATGGAGTGGAGCACCTCGGGAGGTGGGAATTCCCAAGGCTCTGTGGGATTCCTGGCCTAAGAAAATGCACTCTGGCTGGGCACCCACACCCACCCACACACACACACACACACACACACACACCATGGACCAATCATCCCTGCCAAGGTGAAGGGCCCCGAGGCTCCTCTAAAGGCCTTTCCTAGACCACCCTCACCCAGCACTCCCGCTTCTCCTTTGTTTGTGCCTTTGGTAGTATGAGCGCGACAGAAATACTGTTAAATATTAAAATGAGCTGAAACCCCTGCCTCTCGCCCTAGTTCAAACTGCTACTGTGTGCCTGTTTTCATCACTGGGGTCCCTGATCTCTTGCCACTAATTGAGCTAATTTAATAATGATGTGATAATTTAGTAGTAATAGTATCGATTAATTATTTAATAATTATTTAATAATTTTATCACTAATTTAATAGTGATATCTCTGAGGTGAACAATGTTACAGATCAGCAAAGGTATCATGTTTGTGGGGCATGTTTTTAAGAGATTTTTTTTAATTATGCGTATGGTGACCACAGGTACTTTGACTGCAGGCGCCTTAGAGGTCAGAGGCATTTAGCGTCTCTAGGGACAGAGTTGCAGGTGCTTGTGAGGTACATCAACAAGAATAGTACAAGCTCTTAACCACTGAGTAGTCTCTCCGGTCCCCTGGGACCTGGTTTTACATTCTATATTTATCTTTCTTATTGAGCTTTCTGGTGGTGGTGGTGGTGGTGGTGGTGGTGGTGGTGGTGGTGGTGGTGGGGTGTTGATGAGCCTCAAACTTCCTATGTGGCTAAGGATGACCTTGTCCTCCTAATTGCAGTCTATAATGCTGGGATTACAGGTGTGTGCTACCGTGTTAAAGTGAGCACCTGAGTCACTTGGCTCCACTGGCTAGCCCTCAATGCAAATGAGGCCCATCTGGGCATAGCTCACCACAGAAAGCGGTCATACAGCCTCCGTCCAGTCGACCACACAGTATACTGCACACACACCAGCTCCAGCCAATGCAGCTAGCAAATGCCTGCAGCCTGTCTGTCCCACACAGGAGCTACAGCCCAACATGAACCTACCTCCAGGGCCTAAGAACTCAGGCTGTCCGTGCCCTGAGAGGACTCAGATAAAGACCATATCAACCATGACTTTGGCTCCTCTTTGTCGAGAACGAACCCAAAATTGGTCTCTGGGGCCAGTTTGAAGTTACCAATAGGCCTCAGGACTGTACTGAATTTCACAGTGAGGACAGCTCAGAATCCTGCAGGTCGAAGGGCTCAAAATTCTAGTCCAGGCTGGAGAGACAGCTTGTGCTACAAGCATCAGGACCTGAGTTCAGATCTCCAGCACCAGGTTTTAAAAAAACTAAAGCCAGGCTTGGTGGCCCATGTCTATACACTCTCATCTCAACACCTCGAAGCAGGAATCTCTGGAGCTTACTGGTCAACCCGCCTAGCCAACTGGTGAGCTCCAGGATCAATGGAAGACCCTGTCTCAAGAAGTAGGGTAGAAAGTAACTGATGAAGATACACAATAGCCACCACTAGTCTGTATAGCCATATACACACATGTGCATTCACACACATGCACACACACACACATGTGCACACCCATGCATATATGCACCCACACATGCACACTTGTGCATACATGCACACACATGCACACGCACACACTTTTCATATGCAGGTAGGAAGTCCCTATGGCCACACCATCCTGTGGAACCTTCTCCTATGTCAAAATGTTCAATATCCTCATGGTCCGGTATGATAGCCACACATGTGGCTGCCAGACAACTGAAAAGCTAAACTTACATTTTCTATCTCAACTAGTTTAAACAGCCACATGTAGCCAGTGGTTACCATTTTTGGACAGCACAGGGGCAGAATTCAAATAATAAGAAACAGATGATAAATAGGGGTAACGTTTAACCCGAGCATACCATTTCCTAAGTGCCCCAATGTCTTGCATATGTACCACTATTTTCTAAGTCTCTAAGGATAGAAAAATAAATTCAAGTACAATTATCATCAGCCTTATAGTATATACCAACATCAGATATTTTCCATCTGTAAACACAAGCAGTTTAACTACCATGAGACTGATTTCTTTTTTTAGATGAGAAATACGTTGGTCCTTAAATGCAAAAGGACTAGGAACTTGCAACATTATCAGAAAGAGCAGAAGAAAGAAAAGCAAGATAAACTACTTCCCCTCAACTCTTGCCAATTCATTTCAGCTTCCTCGGGCCCCACCAGCAAGGAGAAAAGGGCCGTGTCCCTCCCCTGTTCATTACTGTTTTCCTATTCAGTGAAATGGATCCTCAGTTCTGCCCTGCCTTGCCAACCTCAAGCCCTCCACTTGTTCCCAAGGCACTCTGGGTCTGCGGGCACGCATGGCTCTTGAGCATGCAAGTGGGCACCTGTACTCACCGGAGCACATCTCCCCTTTGTAGCGGACGCAGGAGAAGTCGTCGCACTCACAGTACTTGCCAGTGATCTTGCCGAAGTCACTGCTGTGACAGACACACTGGCCACAGAGGCACTCGCCCCGCTGGCTGCAGATGGGCTGGCCCTCCTTGGGGCTGCACTCTTCCTGCTGAGAGGGTCGGTAGTCCTCCTCGGAGCACTCGCACATGGACCCCAGCCAGCCCTGGTCACAGCGGCACACCCCACACTCAAAGGTCCCGTTCCCATTGTTGCAGCGTGGGCTGAAAGGCTGGGCAGAGGTCTGGCAGGAGCAGTCACAGTCAAAGGTCACCTGGACCGTGAGGCTGTCCTTAAAGCCCACAGGCTTAATAGTGAAAGATTGCTCCTTCTCCTGGGGACAGCCACGCACCTTGGCCTCGATGCTAAAGCTCACCTGGATGGAAAGACAACATTCAGACCAAAGTAGATCTGGATAGAACCAGCCCCAGAGGAAATGCTATGCTGTAACCTTCCGAGGACAACATTGGGTATCAACTCTACTACTTTAACAGCTCACTCCGGAAAGGGTGGGGGACGCACACAGACCCGGGGCCCATGGTGAGAGCTTCAGAATCAGCCCCTTCCCTAGCCCACCTCACCGTGTCGCCAATCTTGAGGCCTACACAAGACTTGAGGCCTGGGATGACCTCGTTGTTGAGACAGGTGGCATTGAAGGACAGCGACAGCTCTTCCGGGAGGTCACGTACTTCCAGCTCCACTTTAGAGCGGATTTTCTAAGCAGAGAGGGGCAAAAGAAGGTTACGCTGTGGACAAAAGCCAAGCCCGTCCACACAAAGCCAGGGCAGTGGCCTTGGACTTGCCCTGGGGTCTATCTGGCAGTTGCTGCCATAGAGGCTCTATGCTCAGTCACCGCTTCTGTTGCTGAGGCCTGGCTCTCCCTCACCGTGTCCTGCGGCTGCATCCTTGAGCGTCTAACCCCCATTTGCAGCCTCTTCCACCTCTTAGCTCCCCACACACTGTTCCTGTTCTTCCCTGGCCTTCCTTTCTGGCCCATTTCAGAAGGTGCCGTTCGGCACTCCCAAGGCTGGCCACCATCTACCTCTGGGGGCATAAAGGAAACGCAGTAGGGCCACACGGGAGAATGGCAGTCAGGGCTCCCAAATCCGAGCTCTGTTAGAACACAGGCCTGCACCTTCAGGGCGCAGTCCCACAGCCTCAGTCAGGCCTCCCTGCAGCTCTCCTTGGGACAGAGTTCCAAGGCCATTTGTGCTCTGACTTGACTGTTCTCAGTGTATATAGTACCGCCTGGCTTCTCTGCATGCGATGTCCAACCAAATCACATGATGGGTAACTTCCCGCCACTCCTAAAGCAAATGAAAGGGTAGAGCTTCCCCGTGTTCTGGGGATTGGTCGTCAGGAAGACTTGGTCTGGAGACAGAGGCTGCTCATAGAAGAGGCTCCTTGGGCCTCCCCTCCCATTGCTCTCATGGGAGTTGTTCTCTCTATGTGTCTCTATCTGTGTGTGTGTCTGTCTGTCTGTCTGTCTATCTCTCCCCTTCTCTCTCCTTCTGTCTCTCTCTCACTCTCTCAATGAAGCTCCCCTTTAGGCTCCACAGGGAAGCCTCTTGTCCCCTTTAAGAACCTATTCTATTTAGCCTCCATGTTGTATTGTTTTTGTCTAATACTCTCCCACCCACAGGCCAAAGCATGGCTTTTTGATAAATTTCCTTCCTGAAGGAAATTTATGTGTCTGCTTTCCACCACAGACAACTGCACCCCATTTTTACTTTTTTTTTTTTTTTTCTTAGCTCTGATGAGAAAGCCGCATCCAGCAGACTCACCAGGGCCTCCTGGGCCAACATTCTTACCCCATAAGCATCGACAATGAGCTGGAGGACATTGCTTGAGTCATGAGACAGGACTCCCACTGTGGTCCCAGGGATGAGCTCACTATAATTCTAGAAAGGAAGACAAAGATGGCCACAGCGCACTGAAGAGAGTGGTCTCCTCCTCCAGCCCTCCCTGGTCAGACTGGCAGTGTTTGTTTGTTTGTTGTTTGTTTGTTTGTTTGTTTTTTGAAACAGGGGTTCACTGTGCAACCCTGGCTTTCCTGGAACTTGCACTGTAGACCAGGAAGTCTCATACTCAAGAGATCTGCCTGCCTCTGCCTCCCAAGTGCTGGGATTAAAGGCGTGCGCCACCACTGCCCAGCTGGCAATCTTAAAATGAAATTTGGAGGGCACTTTCTTGTTACTACCAGAACAAATCTAGCATATTGTCATATCTGAGAAAAATGTTTTTTAAAAAACAACTTTTTATACCCCTCCCCCCACTGAGTCACCCCTCCGCCTCCATCACGAACCACCACGGGCTTCCTTATAAGTGAGAGATCGGAGGAAGAAGGCTACTGGGAGGAATGGAAACTGCCTGGAGAATGAGTTTAACGAGGGTTTTTCCTGGTTATCACCCGGGACAAGAGAGAAGCCCAGAGTCCTATTTACCTGGTAAAGGCTGACGACATTTTCAGTCACTGCAAAGATCAAGTTAATGTTTTTCTGGGATAGTTTCTCAGTCATCAGCCCCAGAGATGGGTAATCCTGGAAAGGGGGGAAGGGGAAAGGTTAGTGGGCACATCTCACAGGCGTCCCTGGATTCTAAGCCGTTGAGCCTGTCTTGTTTGGTATGACCAAGGCAAGGTGAAACTTAAGAGCGTGTACCCACTCATCAAAGTGGGTGTTCTGTTCAGGTGTGGCTTCAGCGAGCCCCTCTGGTTTCATGTGCTGAAACGGAATTCCCACTGTGAGATGCTGAGGGGGTGGAGATACACACACACACACACACACACACACACACACACACACACACACACACACACACACACACACACGTACGTCGCTAAGGCCTTTAGGGTAGAGTCTTTGGGAAGTAAGTAGGATTAGAAGCCCCTGGAGATGAATCTTACTAGCTTAACAAAAGGACGCCAATGAAGACCGAAGCCCACGCGCATGCTCTCTGACCTCCCGCTTCACGCATGCGCCCTGCCCTCCCACCTCACGCATGCTCCCTGCCCTCCTGCCTCATGACAGCCTGAGTCTTGGGACTCAGCCAGCCGTGATCATCCCCAGATGCGGTCCCTCAAATTCACAAGTTCTGAAAACAAAACTAAAGCTCTTTTCCAACCTTCTGTGTCCGTGCAATTGTATCGTTAGCACCAGAACATGGCGCAATGCCTGAGGGAAAGGGTAAAGCCCCAGAAGCCCGGCTGTGACCCCTGGGCTGGTGGTTCCAAAACCAAGCACCTTCCTTCCCGCTCAAATCTCCGTGGGTTAGGCCTCACTGCTGTGGAGTTACAGGCGAATGCCCTACCCTCACTCTACTGGTCACCTGCCGCATGATCTCAGCCTCACGGTCCAAACGTCTCTCACCCCTACGCCTCTCCTACTCAGCACTGACCCAGCTCACTCCTCCTGTTACCTGAAGTGACTGTCATCTTGGTAATCCTCCTTCCTTAGCCTAAGCCCACCTCTTCCAGGGGGCCCTCCTTGACCATCCCAGCTACTAAGAGCTTTCCTCCTTCAGCTGCCAATAGCCCTTGACTGTGTCAGCCACCCACTTAGCGTTCACCACGCGTCCCATGCAATTAATACTGTGTAGGGATATATCCTCCCCCTTCACGTAAACCTCCTAAGAGTAGGTCTTATAGCTGTTTCATCTCTCACCACTCCTGCTCAGTGCCCTGTATAGACCAGTGTCAAAGCCTGCCGACTCACCCAGTGTTAAAGCCTGCCGACTCACCCAGTGTCAAAGCCTGCCGACTCACCCAGTGGTAAAGCCTCCCGACTCACCCATTGTCTGACAATGCTCGACTTGGACGTGGCTAATACCAAGGAAGTGAAGACCAGGAAACGTCACGAGTCATGACTGTGTCCGTGGAATGCTAGACCTTGCAAGGGAGCTCAGGAAACCCCTAATTCAGTGTCCTGCATTGAATCATTTTTAAACTACAGGTGGTTCCGCTATTTATTGACTTTAAAAAAAACAGAGTAGGCATTGGTGGTTGGGTAATATCTAACAGAATGTGAGACACTGAGTTCAATCTCCAGACCAGAAAAACTTAACAGGCATGGTGGCACAGATTCCTAATTCCAACGCCCAGAGCGTGAAGGCAGAAGGAGTGCAAGGTGAAGACCAGCCTGGGCTACATATAGAATGAGAGTGACCCTTTCTCAAACAACCAAAGCAGACGTAGCAGCACGTTGACATACCCTCACATCTGCCAGGGGAAGGCAGGGCTGAGAGCTACAAGCCAGCCCAGAATGCACTGCAAGAAAGACCCTGTCTCATGAAATGAGGGTGGGCAGAGACAAGACAGGAAAAAAAGCATCAAGACTTCCTCCCAAATACCCAAAGTGCTATTACGTTAAACATCGTTACATCTGCCTCATGGCTTACAGCTATCTCTCCTATTTCAATTTAAGCTCCTTTCCTCTTATTTAATTAACTATAGTTAAATAAACACATAACTCTACAGAAGTTGTCTTACGTGTCATCCTAACTTATCCATGGACCATCTTTCCTTCAAAGCAAATGACTCTGTGCCCTTTAACCTTTCCTCCACAGGCTCTGCTCTCTGGGGGTTTTATTTCATCAATGAAACCTTTGTCCTCACCACCCCCCTTTTTTTTCCTCCATTACTATGAGTGAGCTTGATTCCAAGAAGGGGCCAATCACAGAGGCAGGGAGAACACGAGTGCCCCAGCTGTGCCTGGCACATCGCGTGGATCCCTGCTGGACGCCAAGATGCTGGTGCTGATGATGCTAGACTCAGCGTGAACACTGACCACAGGCATGGCCATGGCCATGGGCAGACAGAGTATACCCTGGATGAGTGAGTCTCCGTGGGATACCAGGGACGGGCAGCAGCGGAGCCCCAGAGGATGCCCAGAGGAAGAGCTGCTTTCAATTTCACACGAGAGCCCTTGCCCTACCAGAGTGAGCACGGACCGCGGCAGGGGCCAGGCATCTCACCATGGTAGTGGAGGCAGAGTAGTGGTTGTCAGCGCCAATGTGGCAGCGCCCATCATTGGGCAGGACAATGCCTGCCAGCCTTCCATCCAGGGCGATGTGGGTCTTGGCATCAGTGGTAAACACCAGCAGATGGGAGGCATCATTCCTCCAGCCGATTTTCTCCTGTTTAAAAACAAACAAACAAAACACCGAGACTTCAGCTATGTCATCAACACAAAACGGAGACCCAGAACCGGCATAGTAGGAAAAGCTGGACCAGTTGTCTTGGAGACGGACCTCAGCCCCAGCCTTGGGACATAAACTAGAGCTTTCCAGTCCCGGCTTTATTCCTGTAAGGAAGCCATTCCATCATTGATTTGTGCAGGAGGATAAAGCATGCCTCCTTCAACTCCACACAGAATAGGACCCCATGTGCATGGGCCAAAAGAAGTCTCACCCTACCATCCGCCCGCTTTGCTGAGGTCAAGTTAGCCCAGGCTTGACTCTGAAAGAGTTCCAGAAAATGTGGGAAGATGTTCTTCCTAGGAAAAATCTGGAACTACTGTGGTTTAAAGAGATGTCAGCTGTGGCCTTGGCATGGATATAAAGACAGACTGTGTATCAGGAGCAATTTATTACACAGACTGTGCCAAGTCCCGCACGGTTCCCATCCCCCCCTCACCGGAAATTCCCAAGTGAACTGTTTCCTTCCCCATTTGATTTGTGCCAGCGACACCTGGCAGCCCTTGCCCTCCACACTCACGTCACAGACTGTAGCCTGCATGATGGCGTCAAAGCCGCCCTCTGGGGCATCTCGGTTACGGGACACACTCTGTTTCTTCACTTCCTCATTGAAGCGGGTCACCTGGTCGGTTAGTGTCAGCACATGTTTGTAACCAAACATGGGCAGGCAGGTAATCTTCATACTGGGGAGATGAGAGGTCATCTTAGCAAAGCCATGATGGGAAGGTGATAGAGGGGGGGTGTGTGTCAGGGGCAGAAATAGGGATAGATATAGCCCGGGGCATCCTACCGTATCATATTAGTTCTCTCCTCTCTCTCTCTCTCTCTCTCTCTCTCTCTCTCTCTCTCTCTCTGTGTGTGTGTGTGTGTGTGTGTGTGTGTGTGTGTCTGTGTCTGTGTCTGTGTCTGTGTCTGTGTCTGTGTGACTCTGTCTCTGTGTGTCTCTGTCTCTGTATATCTCTATGGGTATATGTCTGTGTGTCTTGTCTCTGTGTGTGTCTGTAAAGAAAAGTAATTAATACATAAGCCAATCCAAGTCAGAGCTGCAGGTGTAGCCTAGGGGCAGGTCTCTATGGGGACGACATAATAGTGCTTCTCCAGCGAGAGCTATCCTGGGACCAAGTAAAGTGGTTCTGCAGGAGTTTTCTCAGGCTGGAGAGATGGCTCAGTGGTTAAGAGCACTGACTGCTCTTCCAGAGGTCCTGAGTTCAAATCCCAGTAACTACATCGTGGCTTACAACCGTCTATAATGGGATCTGATGCCCTCTTCTGGTGTGTCTGAAGACAACTACAGTGCATTCATATAAATATAATAAATAAATCTTTAAAAAATTAAAGACTTGGGCTCAAGCTATCATGGCTGTTATCATTAATGCCTTTTTACTGCAGCAATCAAGCAGAGACCCAGTAGATTTACAGATCAGGCACTGCTCTCCCCAGACTGATTCCTTTTGTGAGTAAACATGGAGTAAAGTTTAAAACTATACCGTAGAATTTTTCATAAAATTAAAAAGTGGGCTGGAGAGATGGCTCAGCAGTTAAGAGCACTGGCTGCTCTTCTGAAGGTCCTGAGTTCAAATCCCAGCAACCACATGATGGCTCACAACCATCTGTACAGCTATAGTGGTCTCATATACATAAAAAATAAAAAATAAGCCAGGCAGTGGTGGTGCACGCCTTTAATTCCAGCAGTTAGAAGACAGAAGCAGGCAGATTTCTGAGTTCAAGGACAGCCTGGTCTACAGAGTGAGTTCCAGAATAGCCAAGGCTATACAAAGAAACCCTGTCTCTAACAAATTAACAAATAAGTAAATAAATGAATAAATAAATAAATAAATAAATAATAAAATAAAGTTAAAAAGTAAAGCCATGCCTTGTCAGCCCATAAATCATCATTTTATTATAGTTTATTTTTAACTGTGGAGGGGAGAGGAGAAAGAGAGCAGAGACAGAGAGAGCGAGTGTATGCAGGGGCCCCCGGAGGCCAGGAGGCAGCACTAGAGCCCCTAGAGCTGGAGCTACAGGCTTGGGTTAAGAGCTGCCTGACTTGGGTACTGGAACTGGGCTCTGCCGGATCCTCTGGAAGAGTCTTAACCACTGGCCGTCTCTCCAGCAGTAGTAATCATAGTTTTAAACCACCACCATACACAGATTTACAGCCTTTGTCAAGTACGCCATTCACTAGTAATGCTGTGGTCTGACTGTGAGATGGCCCCACAGGCTCACGTGTTTGAACGTTCAGTCCCCAGTGGTGGCACAGTTGGAGGGAGGTTGCAGGACCTTTAACACAGACCCTGGCATACATGGGTTTACATGGGCAAGGCTGGATCATTCCAAGATGGCTCCCTGTTCTGCCCTGGTGGCCTGTAGCAAGTAGCTGCCACAGGCTCCTGCCACCACAGACCACGCCACTTTAGACACTTCCTGCCTTGCCTGCCATGATGGACTACAGCCTCAGAGACGTGAGCCAAAGTAAACCTTCCCTCCCTTACCTTACCTCTGCCAAGTGTTGGACCGTGACAGCGGGGAAAGTAACCATGCATGAGCTAGACAGAGGCCCGGGGCTGGAGGCACCATTCAGAGGTAGAACACTTGCCTGGCAAACATGAGACCCTACATGCAATTCCTAGAGCTCCTCCAACCCCAGAGGGAAAGTGGGTTGGCTTGTGTCTGTAATACAGCACTCGGGAGGCTGAGGCCAGCCTAGGCTACAGAGCAACAATCTCTGTCTCAAGAAACAAACAAAATAGGTGTGAGGGGCTGGAGAGACGGTTGGGCGGCTAAGAGCACTGGATGCTCTTCCAGAGGTCCCGGGTTTAATCCCAGCATCCACATGGTGGCTCACAACCATCTGTAACTCCAGCTCCAGGCCATTCAATACCCTCTTCTAGCCTCTGATGGCACCAGGCACACACACGGTACACAGACATGCATGCAGGCAACATTGATATACGTGAAATAATAACTTTTTTAAGAAACATATTTCTATAAAGGTGAATAGAAAGAACTTAACCATTTATATACTATTAAAGAGTTCAATAAAATGATTTAATTTTCTTGCAGTTTAACTTTGTAAAATTTGTGCCCTTGATGACTATGATAAAGACCATGAACCAATTCCTCTGAAATCACAATTACATTCTTACTCATCTAGACTTCTCTCTGCTTTTGAGCTTGTCCCCCTCACTTCTGCTCATTTGTGACAGAGCCAGAAAGCTGGTGACGCTTCGGTGTAAGACCCCTGGCAGCTGTGAGCCCTGTTGGCACAATACTCCAGGTAGCAGGCCCATCTTCCAGGCAGAGAACAAGTTGCAGATGCTAGGGTTCTTACATAAAGCAGTCAGCAAAACAACCTGAAAGATGTGGAGCGAAGGCTCAATGATGAAAGCACTTGATGCTCTCCCAGAACAACAGAGCTGGTTCGGTTCCCAGCTCACCTCCACCTGCAACCCCCGTCCCAAGGGATCTGACACCCTCTTCTGGCCTCCATGGTCACCCAGCACACGTACATGCAAGTAGGCCCAAACACATGCATTAAAAATAAACTTGTGAAGGAAAATCCTGGGGCTAAAAATGGGAACCAGGACTTGGGCCAGCCTTTGATAAAGGGAAGGGGCGTTTCACTGGCTCACGGAGAAAGGGCCTACCTGTAACAGGGGTTTTTGATCGCCTGTGGTGGGGAGATGTACATGTATGGTGATACAGGCTTGTCCACAAAGGCCCCAAAGCCAATCCGAAGGTTGCTAGTAAGCTTGCGCATCTGAGAGGCCAACTTGGTACCCAGGGTCTGGATGCTGGACAGGTCATCCTTCATGGAGAAAGACAGGTCCATCAAATAGTAGATGTCTACGGGGTAATCCTCCACCTGCCGCACTTGAAGTGAAAAGATCTTCGAATCATCTGTAAGGCAGAAGGATGCTAGGTTTTTTGTTTGTTTGTTTGTTTGTTTGTTTGTTTTCCCACCTCCTCTTCTTCTAGGATTAAATACATGAGTAGGCCTCCATGGATCAAATTATGCTTGAAAGTTTTGTTTACCTCCCCTACCTGCACCACATACACACACACACACACACACACACACACATATACACACACAAACACTCATAACTCCTGTCCCCTTGCAGTCTCTTGAACCTCTTCTTTTCTTTTCCATTCTATGATTTCCCACCATCTCTAAATTCCCATGTGTGGGACCCTCTGTGCCCCCAGGGTCTATACGCTAAGTCATACAATGGTCAGTTGCTACAGTTCAGACTCTGTAAAGGACAAGAACTATGCCGGGTATGGTGGCACATGCCCGCAATCCCTAGCATGCACGAGTCAGAAGCAGGGAAACTACTGCCAAGTCAAGGGCAGCCTGGGCTGCACATGAGTTCCAGGCTGACCAGAGGTACTGTCTCCAAAGAAAATAGCACCCTGCTTTTCTTCAGATCCCACAGATGCTTTGCATAAAGTGGATCTCACTCAAACTCATATTGATTCAGTCAAGTCTAGATACTTCAAAATCCTGACACCGCTCATTTCTTCCATTCTCCTGTCCACACCCCCCATCCCCCCTCTCCTCCTCTTTCCACCTCATTCCTATCCTGTGCTGCCCCTTCCCCCAAGAGTTCCTACTCAGACCTTCAAAAGATGTCCTGTGCCCACTTGTTTTAGGTCTATCCCCAAGATAATCCCCACCCACACCCACGTCTCCCACCCACACCCATCCCCATGCCTACCTGGCCGTAGTCGAAGGGCAATCCTCTGGGGGCTGACTTGAGTGATCTGGGCGCTGTCTCCAGAGCCCTTGCTGCTGAGTGGTCTAGCCTCCAGGATCTGGGCCACACTGACTGGGAACTCAATAGACTCTGGAGCACAGTTATCCTTCAGCAGGTTCTCCTTCAGGTTACAGCGGGGCGAGCCCTGAGGCAGAGCCTATGAAGATAAGAGCCCCAGGGGAACGGTGACATCAGAGCTAGGGTGGCCACGCCTCCTGCCTGGTTAGTCACCTCCCTATGGCTAAGAGCTTCTCTGGACCTTTGGAGCTAATCTAGCATAAAAGAACTGCAGTGGTCCTTCCTTGGCTAATCCCTAGAGACACGCACAGGAAGACTGAGTTAGTTACTGTTCATAGATTGACAACTGAGAAGAGGGACCATTTTTAAGTAAAAAGCCTGCTAAAATGGTGTTTTCCAAATTGTAAAATATGATTAGTTAGCTGGGCGTGGTGGCTCATGCCTGTAATCCCAGCACTCGGGAGGCAGAGGCAGGCAGATTTCTGAGTTTGAGGCCAGCCTGGTCTACAGAGTGAGTTCCAGGACAGCCAGGACCACACAGAGAAACCCTGTCTCAAAAAAACAAACAAACAAAAAAATATATATATATATACATATACATATATATATAGTTTGTGAGTCTCAAAATCAAGTTTACTAAGTAAAACATAGTTAAATAGAATAGAAAATACCCAAGTATATAAATAAAAGTTTCAGTGTTGTTTGGGGAATCTTTTATTCACTGGAAGATGGGGTTTAGCACATACAATGAGTAACAACCATTGAGGTGGTTCTTTCTGTGGGTCAAGGTTTCAAACCGTCTATAGGTGCTGTGTTACGTGCTGGCTGTTTTCTAAGGTCTGGGATTGTGTGTTTCCTGCCTCCTGTCTTTATCCAGGACGAAGATGACAGAGCAGACTCTGTGGAGGGTAAAGAATAAGAGCCCAGAAATGAGCTAGCTGAGACTGGCTGAGACTCTCTCTCTCTCTCTCTCTCTCTCTCTCTCTCTCTCTCTCTCTCTCTCTCTCTCTCACACACACACACACACACACACACACACACCAGCATCGTCACCGCTGTCTGGGGACCAGAGCATGACACACAGCTCTGAGCTCACTTCCTTCAGCTATATCATGAAGGAGAAAAGTCATGAAGGAGAAAAGTCATCCCTGGCTACAGACAGCCATCAAAGCCACAGTGATGGAAGGGGGAAGGACAGTTGCCAAGGGGTGGCGGAGGAGGAGGAGGAGGAGGAGGAGGAGGAGGAGGAGGAGGAGGAGGAGGAAGAAGAAGAAGAAGAAGAAGAAGAAGAAGAAGAAGAAGAAGAAAAAGAAGAAGAAGAAGAAGAAGAAGAAGAAGAAGAAGAAGAAGAAGAAGAAGAAGAAGAAGAAGAGTTGTTTAATGAACCCAAAGTTCTAGTTTAGTGTAATGAAATTCAGTTATGGGGATGGATGACAGTGAGAGCTTCACATTATAAATAGATAATGCCACTCACCTGGACACTTAAGGTCATTACAGTGGGAAAATAATAAAAAGAAACGGGTAGGAAGCTGTCGGGGAGATGTTCAGTCAGGAAAGTGTTTGATGCATGAGAATGAAACCTGAGCACAGTCCCCAGCACCCGTGTTAAACACACACACACACACACACACACACACACACACACACCACCTGAGTATGGTGACACATGCCTGCCAACCCAGAGCTAGGGAGGCTGAGACAGGAGGATTCCTGGGGCTTGCCGACCAGCGAGACTAGCCATCCCGATAAGCTCCAAGTCGAGACCCTGAGTCTCAAGAAATAAAATGGAGAGAGAGAGACAGAGAGAGAGAGAGAGAGAGAGAGAGAGAGAGAGAGAGAGAGAGGATAGATCTCCACACATATGCACACCACACGCACACAGAAAGGTCAAGATGGTAAATTCTGTTATATATATTCTACCACAATAAAAAAAAATTACTTTAAAAAGAATTAACAATAACCTCTCATCATAGGGATGCCATGCAAGGCTAAATAACACCATGCAAGCAGAAAGTACTCAGCAAGTGTCAGCTATTAACATGCTCTGTTGGTAAGTAGTTCCTGAATAAGATACCTATGAATAAACTCCACAAGCTGGGAAACAGTGCCATGAAGACAGGTGCTGTTCATTCTGTCAGCTTCCTCCTTCACGCTGAACAAAACACACACACACACACCACACACACACACACACACACACACACACACACACACACACCCCGCACCTCAGCCTCAGGGTCTGTGTCTATGTGTCGCATGCAAGAATTAAATGTTCTTGGAAGGACACTGAAAGCAGGAAACAGACCTCAGATCTAGGTCACCACTAGCTAGCCACATGACACCACAGAAGTCACTCTGAGCCTCAGTTTCCGGATTTGTTTGATAAGTGAGGTTAGCGGACATGATGTTTGCAGTTCCAGTACTCTGACATTAGACGCCTTTAACCAGCACTGCTCATGTCCAGCTGCCGTGTGCAGGGTGGGGGGGACTGATCTGAAAGCTGGCACACCCCTACCTGCCCCTATTTCCCTGACCTCTAGGTCTTCAGACTCTCCTAACTACCGCCTTTCAAAAGCCATCATCAATATGCATGTTCAAGAACAACTATTAACATTTACTGGGCCCTCGCTGCATACAGCACAGGACAGGCACTTCAGGAAAGTCACTGCAACGCTCACGGCGTGGTGATGCTGGGATTCCTACTTATTGTTTTACAGGTGAAGGACCTCGAGGGAGAGGCTTCACACATGGGGAGTTCAACCTTCTAGGTAGGAAGTTTGAGGCTTAAAGACGTCACTTGCCCAGCATTGCGGAGCTCGGGAGGACACAGTCAAGATGCCACCTAGATTTTCTGCCCGTGAGTGGCCTCATAAAGTAAGTTTCGTTGCGTTCTGTAGACTAGAGAATGTAATAAGACAGAGAAATGTTCGTTGAGAGGAAGGGAGCCACAGCAGAGAATGCCCCCGGCGTTCAGAGATGGGGATGCAAGAGAAGGCTGTGAGAAGATCCTCAGGAGAGGATCAGCTTCCTGTTCAGCTGTTCACAGCCTGCTCACCAGGACACCTGCAGACAGATCAGCCCACAAACAGCCGCACACATGCTAAGGCTCACGAAGTCCTTTGATGAGTTAAAGGCCCGTGTGTGTGGTGATACAGCACAGCACTAACACACACTCACACCTCATCCTCACTACACACACACACTACACACCATACACACTACACTCACACTACACACACTACATACACATACACACACATACACACATACACACTCACACCTCATCCCCACCCACACTACACACACACTATACCCTCTCATACACACAAGCACATACACACTGCACCCTTACACACACACCACACACATACACACTCCACCCTCACAGACACATTACACACGTACACACTCACACCTCATCCCCACCCACACTACACACACACTACACCCTCTCATACACACACGCACATACACCCTGCACCCTTACACACACACCACACACATACACACTCCACCCTCACAGACACATTACACACGTACACACTCACACCTCATCCTCACCCCCATATTCCACACACACTCCACCCTCTCTCACATACACACACATACATACTGCACCCTTACACACACACACTATACCCTTCACACACACTCCACACACACATTCCACACATACTACACACACACACACACACACACACACACACACACACACACACATTACACATTACACATACACCCCAATCCGACCCAAACAGAAAGGCAAAGGGGCTTCTGGTCTGTACCTTTCTTCTCTCTCAGCTTTTCAGATATGAGGCAGAGGCATAGCCTCCACAAGGGGACTAACACTTTCTTGGTGACAAATGTCCCTTAGACACCACAGGCCATGCCTGACTATGAAAGCAGAAAGTCTCTATCCTGGCACCTAACAGAAAAGCGGTGGGAAGAACTAACAGCTGGACAGACCGAGTTCTGTGATCAGCCGCCCATCTCTGTCTGTGCCTGTCTCTCATCCTTCTAAACCATACACTCCCAGGAAGCCCTCTCTTCCTTCTAAAGCACACACATGTACATATACACATGTACACACACATGTAGACATACATAAATTCACACATGAACACACACATCATCATCACCATCACTCTTATCTCTGATCACACTGCCCACAGACCTCAGAGAAAAATCTTCCAGAAAGGCAATGATTAAATCACGGGGATGGCAGGGGAGCTGCCTTTCCAGAGCAAGACGGAGGCTGGTGGAGGGAACCAGGAAGGGGAGGCCAGGGAGCTGAGGGAGACTAGCAAGCCACCCAGGATCTTCAGGCTCAGCAAGCAGAGCTAACGCCCTAAGGCACGCCCCCCTCCCCCAGCTCCACTTTCTAACCTGTCTTAAGAAGAGAGGGTTGAAAGTTCAGTTGTGTTGACAGTCCTTATGCTTCCTATAAATTTCCTTAGAAAAACGAAAGTAAACACTGAAATTAAGACTCGGCTGTCTCCATCCCTTTACAATAGATGACGTTAGGGGTCAGAAACCCAACAGGCTTACTCAATGGCCCAGCTCTTCCTGAGAGCCTCCAGCTCTGGAAAGATCCCAAAGATCCCAAGGCAACTTTTTCAACACCCTTGGCCACAGTTCCACCCCGAATCCAGACTGGGGGAAACAAAACAAAAAAAACAAAAAACAAAAGAGCATGATATCTCCAGGTCACTGAGAGAGAAAACTAGAAAGGGGGTTGATGTTAATGTTCTAGTTCCCATGGAAGCCCGGATGTTAGACTGTTAGAAGAGTCAAGCCCCGCCCCCTGGGGGTAGGAGGCGGGAGGCTTCAGGCTCTGAGAGCTATGGTGAATTACCTCCCCTGCCAGGCACAGTGACACAGGCAATTAGGAGCAGTCCCCCATAATCCTGTTTAGGGAAAGTACAGCATGAATAATCGTCACCGTGATATCTGTCTCACAGGGTTGGGCCGGGGCTAAAATAAGACTGTGAGATAATTTCAAAACACAAAGTCTCAGTATGAGTCAAATACACTCAAACCCTCTGGGGGGTCCGGTGTAAATAAAAGTAACAGGGAAGCTTTCCTCCAGGCCCCACTATAGCCGAGGCTGCTACTGTCCGCTCTTCTCCTTGGAGGAAGCCCTGGGAGTGGATTTACATGTGCTAGGCGCTATTACAGAGCTGTCTCCCTAGACTCATGCTTTGCTGGTTATGAGGATGAGGAGCACATTCCTTTTCTTTCTTTCTTTTTTTTTTTTTTTTTTTTTTTTTTTTAAAGGCAGGATCTCAGCATGTAGTCCTGGCTGCCCTAGAACTCCCCATGCAGACCAGGCTGACCTCAAACTCACAGAGATCTAGCCACCTTATTTTTTGATAGGTCTCTCTATGAATCTGAAATTTGCTATTTTGGATAGGATGTCTGGCCAGCAGCAAGCTTCCGGGATCTCCTGTCTCTGCTCCCCAACACTACAGTCAGAAGCACGAGGGCCGTGCCGGCTTTTACAAGGATGCCGGGGATTTGAACTCAAGCCCTCTTGCTTGCAGGGCAGGCCAGGTGCTCTTATCCATTGAGCCATCTCCCTAGTCCAACCTTGAACTTTTACCTCCACCTCGATCCCCCTCCCTCTACCTCCTGAGGACCAAGACTGTAGGCATGTTGCCACCATGTCCAGTTTACGTGATGCTGGGTTGAGCCCAGGGTTTCATGCATGCAATGCAAGCAGTCTACCAACTGGGTTACATTGCCAGACCCTATTATACGTTTTTGTCTTTTTTTTTTTTAACAATAACAAGTTTGGAGCAGAACTGAAGGTGGACATCTATGCTCCAGGTTAAAAATAAGTATAAAGAGGGACTAGAGAGATGGCTCAGCAGTTAAGAGCACTGAGAGCGCTGACTGCTCTTCCAGAGGTCCTGAGTTCAATTCCCACATGGTGGCTCACAACCATCTGTAATGAGATCTGATGCCCTCTTCTCATATATCTAAGGACAGTGACAGTATACTCACATACATTTAAATAAATAAATAAATAAATAAATAAATAAATAAGTATAAAAAGTATAAAGAGACTACAGATATGACCGTGAGATCCTGTGCGCATGTGCACACGCACACAAAAAGAGAGAGAGAGAGAGAGAGAGAGAGAGAGAGAGAAGTCCTGAGCCTTTCCCTGGCAAATACAGAGTAGAAACTAAGTTTCTCTGGAGTCTTCTACTTGCCAACCCAAACCCGTTCTTCCTCTTTCACTCTTGGATGTCAAGTTTGTGAGCTCTTCCCCCCTTCCCACCCGGCTCAGGTATCCTGGGTATCAATTCCTAGCATTTCTTCCTGTCTTAAGGTTGCCAACTTTAGGAAATATGTAGTGCCTACCAAGATGAAAAGTATCTGCTATCTAATCCAACTTGAACCGGGTGCTCTATCCTTATCTGGCAACCCCAATTCTACTTCCACCCACCCTCTCCAATCCCAGCCTCCACCAGGAGCACTGCTCTCCCCCTTGTTACCATAACAACCTGTTCTGACGCAGCAGGCCCAGGGGCCATCCCGAGAGCCTTTATAGTCAACAAGCACTCCCAGCTTGTTAAATTACCTTATGACTTTGGAAAGTTCTAGACTCCAGTAGGGTACCACTTGAGCCAAAAACACAAGTTCTAGCTCTGTGTGAAGCTGTGTCTCGGCTAGCTGTGCTGATGAGAAAGAACGCATTACCAGAGTCCATGTTATCTAACCATGTCTGTGTCTTACTGCAAGAACACACCCTGTGCGGGTGGGCCCAAGACACCCCCACTCATCCACTTGGCTCTGTTTTCCTCTTACCCAGCCAAGCGCTTGCTATACACACCCAGGAGCTGCTGTCCTTTAAGGACCACAAGCTGAGCCCAACCAGTTGTTTTCGGAGGCACTGCCAGCATCAGCACCACTTGAAGCCGTCAAGACAGGGGAGGCAGAGGGCTGAGCAGCGTCCCCAGCCCCATCTTTGGTTGTTTAAAGTCAAGATCCAAACACTTTCAACAGTTAAGCTTGCCCTGTGCAAGGAAAGTCCAGCTCCCTCAGGAAAAAGATAACAGCCATGTTCTAGTTACAGCCCAAGGTTCCTCCCTGTTTGACACATTCCGCCCCACGTCAGACTCCCGGCCCCGCCCCTTCTCCCTCTCACTTAGTGATGATGGTGGATGTTGGCGCTCACGTTATTCCATTCTGAGGGGACTGCTCCATTGGGTTTTCTACCTCCCTTCTTTGCTCTCCTTTGGTCCCGGTTGCTACCCATTTCCTGACTCCACCCTACCAACAAGCTGATACTTCCCTCCCTCTGGCCCCTCAGTCTGCCCCAGAGGGCAAAGATTCACCATAGTGATGGGTAAATATTCCACATTTGCATCTAGTCACATGGACTCTGCTCATGTGGCCTAAGGAGGGGCTTTGGCTGGTCAGAACCCAGCTCTGCTTTATCCCTATAAGATCCAGATGGGGGGATGAGGGGGAATTATGCTTGAGTAGCAGTAGGCCTTCCTTGGGAAGCTCCTCTCTGCTCCCCTCTGTTCCAGCCGGCCAACTTCAGGCCATCCAATCCAAACACGACACCCTCTGCATCCCACTCCTTCTTCTGGGATTGTTGCAGAATTACAACTTCCTCAGAAAGGAAGCTTGACAAAACCGTGATGGTGACCCGGAGGCAGGAGGATATGACAAACCAGAAGGGAGACAGCCCAGAGGGGAGGGGCACCTGTGGGGGTGGAGAAGAACAGGCTCGCCCTCCCCCAAGCCCCAGAGAATGTATCATTCACTAAATGAGATCAGTCTGGCCCAGATGTTGGGCAGCTGCCCCTAGAAGCAGTTCCCCGCTGAGCAGCAGAGGCCAAGGCTGCGGATGGAGCTGGCTTTGGAGGCTCTGGCCCCTCCTCTAGGGGCTAAACACAGCCTTCGCTCCTGGCCTCCCAGTCTTCCCAGGAGGTTGCCTTTTTAGGAAACCCAGAGGATCCGGAGGATCCGGCAGAGAAGCAGACAATGAGGAAATAGCTAGGGTGGTTGGTGAGCTGTGTGGGGCAGAGACTGAATCAAGTGACTGAATCAAGTGGCGGAGGAGGAGCAGCCTTGCCTGCAGCTCAGGTAAGCACCTGGCTGGGGTGCTGACTCACTGAGAAGTAACTGCTGGGCGCCTCCCCAGCCACAGGCAGCCCCTATCTCCCCATCGGCGCTTGCCAGCCCCAAATTCCCAGCCTGGCCACAAACACAGCCATTCCCTCAGACACACTCATTCCCCAGGGACTTAGACACAACAAACCCTCTGCCTAGACACAGCCAACCCTTTCCTGTCGCTGTCTGGTCCTCACCAATGAGCTGTGCCCCTTCATCCATTGATACTTTAGAGAAGGAAGGAAGGAAAGAAGATAGAGGGGTGTCATGGTCAGAGAGAAGAGAAGGAAAAAAGGGTGTCCAAGAAAGTGCACACAAACAAACATATACACACAAGCACAAACATACACACAAACCCACACATAAACACACACAAACACATACAGACACAAAAACACAAACATATACACAAACACACACATAAACACACACACACACACAAATACATAAAAACACACACAAACATAAACACATACAAATACAAACATACACACAAACACATAAAAACACACACAAACATAAACACAAACACATACAAACAAACGCACACAAACATACACAAAAACACACAAACACACACACACACAAGATCCCTCTTCTGAGTTTTTAGGAGTTTTTTGTTTTTGATTTGTCCTGTTCTGGGGGGGAAAGTAAGCAGGCATCCCTCCATACCCCTAGGACCTCCCGTTTCAAATGTGAAGCCTCTCTTCCATGCAAGCACAGGCTGGGGAAGGGTAGCAATGTCACAACAAGAAAGATGCCCAAGCAAACTGGCCGGAGCCAGAGCGGAGGTGCAGAACAGGATCCAGGACTCTCCACCCAGGATGCCAGCTTCCCACCAAGCATCCTTGGGAAGGCTTCACCTAGTCTAGCTCAGACGGGGAAAGAGACAGTGTCTGCATCTATACAGAGGCACCTAAATCTAGGGAAACAAGGTGTCTGGGGCAAGATGGGGGTGGGGGTGGAGAGTCACACCTGTGCTGAACACTTAAGATCAAATGAATGCTACGGGTTGAGTGCCAAATAACTTGGGGCTGTTTTATCTCCCTAAACAGCTATCAATCGCACACCACTGGGTTTGACTTAACATCTTAAGATGTACTAAATAATGTCCTTTCTAAAATTTGCAGACTTCCACCATCCCAGAGGCTGAAACTGTTATAAGGCAGCGTCAGACACTTGTAGCAGAGATTTCCTCGCTCTTCTGGGACCACCTCGCCTGATGGTTCACTAATGTATGTCTAAAGTACTTTGATCTATTACCTTTTTTGTTCTGTTACGATAAAACAGCCATTAAATGGCTATCATGTTGGAACACAGTATTTGGAGCGACCTGAATCTATGTTCCTTGGCCGTGGTCATTGATATTTGGCTCCAGGATAAACTACCTCGGATTCCTTTTGAGGTGAGAGTGTGTCTTCGCACTGACAAATAAGGCATAGGCTCCTTACCTCATCCGAGCACCAGGCACACACAGGACTCACAGCCAGACACTGCTGGCAGGAGTTCACGCCTCGTGTGGTACAGATGTTGGACTCTGCAACAAAGAGGCACAGACATTAGCACCTGCTTTGCTCAGACCAGTGACCATTCTGCCCAACTAGGCCAAATACTCAGGTGAGCATTTCCTAGGTACGCACAAACATACCCTGACCCTACCACAGACATTTACCAACCGTGGGCTATTACACGAGAAAGAAAACAACGAAGATGGGGAGAAAGTCACTCCTTTATCAAGGATGAAGACGCAGCAGCAGCAGCTGATAGGACCGAGTGACAGACCCAAGTGTCCCATCGTAAGTGACAGAAAGGCTTTAGTCAGTGACTGGTTTTATACCTGTACTGTGCGAATGAAAAGCCAAGGCCCAGCAAAAGGACCATGAGCCTTCTCCAACTGTCCAACTGCAGTCCCAGCCACTACACAGAGGACGCAGTAGGATTAAAACCTAAATCCTGTGGTACGAAAAAGCAGAGTGACCCCAATGGCCGAGTCCCACGATCTGAGCTCGTGTTAAGTTTCTCAGAACATCTTTCTTGGGGGGCCCAAGCATCGAATGCACAAAAAGAACTGGAGCAGTGGTTCTCAACCTGTGGGTCACAACCCCTTAGGGCCCCACACGTCAGATAGCCTACATATCAGATCGTCACCGTTATGATATATATAGCATACCATTTACATAACCGTTGTATGATTGCTACCATTATGATTCATCACAGTAGCAGAGTTAGTTATGAAGTAGCAACAAAACAGTGTTATGGTTGGGGTGGGGTCACCACAGCACGAGGAACTGTGTTAAGGGTTGCAGTGGCGGGAAGAAGGTTGGGAAGGGCGGAGCTAGAGATCAGGAAGAACGTGGCACTTCTGAGGCAAGGCCTGTGCTCCTCCGTGCTGTGCCCTTGGGCAACTCCCCTCCTCTCTGTGAAATGACTGACCTATCTCTCAGGATTTTTTGCAAGAATTCAATAAGCCAAGAGGATGCTTCGAGATGCCACTCAAAAGGGAAGAGTCCTCGAGTTGACAAACGGCAGGGGAAGACCGCAGGGAGGAACAGGACAGCCAAGAGGACCAATAGAGCGCCGCTGCCGCTCCGAGGTGTGCAGCCAGGAAGTGAGCCTCAGGCTGCTGCTTCTGGGCAAGCCGCTCCGCTGACTTGGCATCACTGGCCTCAGACAAATAAATCTTCCTGCCTATTGTGCCTCGGGGAAGTCTTTATCAGCCAGGAACAGGAAGATCCATTCCTCCTCACGTAGCCTGAGAGTTCTTGGAATAACTTTCTGAAGGGCTTCTGCCTTAGTCAGGGTTTCTATTCCTGCACAAACATCATGACCAAGAAGCAAGTTGGGGAGGAAAGGGTTTATTCAGCTTACACTTCCACACAGCTGTTCATTACCAAAGGAAGTCAGGACTGGAGTTCAAGCAGGTCAGGGAGCAGGAGCTGATGGAGGGATGTTCTTACTGGCTTGCTTCCCCTGGCTTGCTCAGCTTGCTTTCTTATAGAACCCAAGACTACCAGCCCAGATATGATACCACCTACAAGGGGCCCTCTCCTCCCACCCCCTCCCTTGATCACTAATTGAGAAAATGCCTTACAGCTGGATCTCATGGAGGCGTTTCCTCACCTGAAGCTCCTGTCCCTGTGATGACTCCAGCCTGTGTTGACACAGAACCAGCCAGCACAGCTTCCTTTGCCCATAACTCTTATTTCTTGGCTTTGCCCCCAGCCAATCTATTTCCAAATAAATTGTCCTGATTACTGGGGTGTTTTCTCAATATCTCTAGAACATCTCATCTAGTCAAACATCTATTTTATCATGACTAAATTCTAGCTATCTCAACAGCTGAGCAGGACACACTGAGAAAATGCCCTGCCATGGTCAGAGACTATCTACATCCGTGTCTTAAACTGATTAGGGTGGTTTACAAGTTTGTACAAGTAACTAACACAGAGAATTGATGATGATGCAAATCTATTTTTATGGGAAAAAACACAAACGATTTTCATCCAACAAAAACCGTCAACAATGTCCACCTGGTAGAGAACATAAGTCCCAAAGGTTAAAGCTTACTGTTTTACAGGCATTGGCCAATTTTAAAGAATCTATTAGCCAATTCATTTCCATATGACTGACCAACTGTAAAACCCCCTTCCTTGAATTCCCCTTTGAATTAGTTCTGACACCTTACCGGTTCCCACACTGTTTAAACTGATTAAAATCTTTGATACGGGTCCTTTTTGTATGTTTGTATGAACATAGTATCTTTTTACATTTTAAGAAGCTGAGAAAATAGCTTAGCAGTACAATGAATGCTTATCATGCCTGTGGACCTGGGTTTCATCTCCATCATGGAAATAAAACAAGGAAAGGAAGGAAAGGTGAGAGGAAGAGAGGGAAAGACAAGGAAAGACCAGTCGGACCCTTGAAGCCTGCCGACCTGAACCAGCCCAAAGACGCACTGGTGCCAGCTGAAAGGTTTGGGACTCGATAGTTTTATTTTGCTGCAAACGAGCTAATTTCTAAACAGAATACACAGAGTTCTAGAACAAAACCTGCAGAGCCAGGCTTGGTGGTGCACACCTATAACAATCCACCTCCAACAGTCAGACGGCTACCGCATGTGCTGTCATGAGGTGGAGCTATCCAGGACCACATTGCAAGCAGCAGGATCCTATTTCAATATCTAGATATTGATTTCCATCCATAGATTCAAAAAATATACATATAATATGTAAATGGGACCTCAGGTAATCTATGATATCACTCATCTCCTCAAAACACTGGGTTGTACTTGGAATCCTTGAAGCACCGTTTAGAAGCTCCAGGGCTCCTCAGAGGTTGGGCTCTGCCTTGCTCCAAAGTCCTTTTACCGTTTCCACGTGTGACCAGTGAGACACCCCACAAGCTGGTGAATAACTGTTGGTTCTATTCTCAGATGTGTATAAAATAGGTGTGTGTGTGTGTGTGTGTGTGTGTGTATGTGTGTGTATGTGTGAGACAGAGTATGTATGAGTAACAGTGTGTGTGTGTGTGTGTGTGTGTGTGTGTGTATGTGTATGTATGAAAGAGAGAGCAACAGAGAGAAAGTGGATGTATGTGAAAGTGTGCATAAGTGTGAGAATGTGTGTGTGTGAGAGAGAGACAGAGTGTATGTGAGTCTGAGTGTGAGTGTGTGTGTGTGAGACTGGGTGAATGTGTGTGTCTGTGTGAGTCTGAGTGTGTAAATTGCAAATGGCAATTGTGACACTGGCTCCAGGCCTGTCCCCCAGCGCATCTGAGTGGGGCAACTCTCAACAATGCAAGGTCTACTGGAGGAAAGGTCGCTGATATTTCCACAGATTTCCAGGTTCTGAGTCCACAAAACCAGCTGTGCCACCCAAGGCTTCTCCCTGCCAGGACAGTCTGGCCAGACCTTAGCCTCACTGCTGTTCCCCTGGAGTTGGACAGCGCCCTCTTCCTTATAGCTAGATCAGAAGAGTTCTGAGAGGAATCCAACCTGGACTATTTCAGTAACTCCCCTCTTTGGGGAGTTTCCATGGAGACCGGCAGCAGAGTGACCCTGGACATAAACACCATCAATGCTAACTAGAAAGAGAGGAAAGCCAAGGGGAGATAGTTACAATGAACAGCAGCGTGGGTCCAGTCGAGTTCTTTGTCTACATTTATTGGTTTTGTGTGAAGCAGAATGAGAAAGGATGGGGGGGGGCACATGTGCTGCAGTACATGTCTGAGACACAGGACTCCCTGAGAGTGGTTCCTTCTTTCTACTGTGGAGGTCTTGAGGATCAAACTCAGCCTTTCGGGCTTGGCGGCAAACACCTTCGCCTTCCTGAGCCATTTCAACAGCCCAGCCCCCGTTACTGTTCAAAACCCTTCCCAGCCTATCCGTCTGTCCATTCGTCCAATCACCCACTCTCAAATTAGCATTCCCTATGAGCCCTTGACTTACAGTCCCAACAGAAAGCCTTGCCAAATGTGAAATAAGAAACAGCAGGCCCCTCCCAGGGCACCAGCAGTCAGTGACCTCAGAGGGTGGGCTGAGCAGCTCCTTTAGGAAGTCCCTTACCCTATTCCCTTGATGTCTTATTTTTTAATGAATCCCAGGTTGGTAGTGGAATAACCAATGATTCCCCAACAACCCCTCCAACCAAGTCCTGGGACGCAGTGGCTGACTCATCAGAGGTCTCTGAGCTGGGCCCAAGCTGACTCAAAGGCCTGCTTCTCCCAGCCGCCCCTCCCTTCTGGGCATGTGGGACTCCTCCAGCCCTGTTTCCAGTCATTCATAAAGCCTGGATTCCTTCTCAGTAGTCCAGAAGGGCTTACTGGAGAAGTGGGGGTCCTCGCCAGAAGGTCAGAGAAAACAACAGATGGCTCCCCAAACCCCGTGTGAGCAAAGCCAGACAAGGCTGACCAGGACCGTCCTCGCTGTGAGGCTTAGGTGAACAGCTGGCAGACAGAAAGTGTGCGGTGAACGCTGGGGCTGGTTTTGGTTGTTGCCTTTTTTATCCTTAGCTTCAAGCTATTTAGAGCAGACAAATGTTTTGCTTTTTTTTTTTTTCAATTCCTTAAAGTCGTTGTATAGGCCTGAAGCTAATTACGTGCTGAAAAGAAGGTTAGAGGGGCAAGGGTGGGGCCCAAAACTATCAAGATGCGGAGAACATCTAAACAGAACAAGGGGTGTGAGTTCGAAACCCAATCTAGGATCGGTGGCTGAGAGAAGACGGCTGGGAAAGACAGGCAGAGCCAGCCAAGAAGGTTGCCTGGAAAGTGGAAATACGGGGCTGTGGTTTGGCCTTTCAGCCTGTTCCACAGGACCAGAAACGAGATCAAGGGTGGGAAATAAAACAAAGGCAGAAAGGAAGCAAGCTGCAACCAGGGGAAGTCATAAGGCACCGGTGAGGGCCGTGTCAAGGACATGCCGTCCAGGGACACAGGCTGTCAGGACGTAGGGGCAGTACACCCTGATGGGGCCAGGGACCCTCAGGACTTGGCTGGGCTGAGGATGGAGGACAATGCGTGCTGACGACCACAATGCACATCTCTCTTGCTGACTGCCAGGGAAAACTCCTGGCCTGGAGCCTCAGCCCTGGCCCTGAGCTTTGGCCACTTCCCACTTAGGCCCACTGGGTCACTGGGTGACCCAGGTGGTGCCTGATCTTCCACTGCAGTCCCTGGGTGGGTGTGTCAACAAACAAAGTAGCTCATGCTAACAGCCCTGTGCATGCAAACGTGGCTTATTAAGAACAAGGTGCAACATCTTTGGTTTTTATTTCTTTCTTAGGGGTAGCTCAATAACTGAAGAGAGAGAGGGGGAGGGGGAGAGGGAGACGGGGTGGAGAGAGAGAGAGAGAGAGAGAGAGAGAGAGAGAGAGAAGGTTCATGAGAATACAATCCTCTGCCCTCAGGAGCAAAAGGTTCCAAGGGTCATTGCTGCATCCGAAGAGAACTCAGACCGCAGTGTCTCACCATCCAAGACCATGGTACAGGGGTATCAGGTTTCGGGTTTTAAATTGTTTAAGTGCATCCAAGCCAATTGAAGGTGAAATTTAACAATACAAATTGTGTGTGATTTGCTTCCATCAAGAGTAAATATTAAAATACATTATTGATTGAATGAGAGAGAGAGAGAGAGACTGCTGTCTTAACCCCCAGTACCTGTGAATATGACCTTATTTGGTCATATAGGTATAAACAATATGAGGTCATTAGTATGGACAGTAACCTAAGATGACCAATACCTTTGGAAGAAGGGGAAACCCCACACAAAGACAGACGCAGAAGGCAGACGACAAGGGGCATCAGAGACAGAGGCTGGAGTGAACGAGCTAGAAGCAAGGAGAACCAAGGGGCGCGGCTAGAAGCTAAGGAGAGGCAAAGCTGGCTTCTACCCAGAATCTCAGACACACGTTTCTGGTGTCCTAAGCCACCAATTTACGACGGACTTGGTCTCAACAACCCAAAGAAATCAATTCTAAGTGGATTTGCATTTCCATAGCCATATGTGACACTGTTTTGATGAGCCGTGTGTCCTTAGGTACTTCCGTGAACTGGAACAACAGCAAAAGGCCACCTTGGAAGGGAAACCTTGCCACGTTTCATCCACCCTTGGGTAAGGTCAGGGAAGGCCCTTTAGCTTTACAGCTTTCCACCAATATTTAGCAACATTCCTAGCATTCACTCATTCATTCATTCATTCATTCATTTGCTCAACAAGCATTCTGCACTCCTAGGCGCTGGAGACACATGGACAAACTAAACAAGACCCCGTTCCGGCGATGCTCATGTTTTGGTCAGGAAGGCAATAACAAAAACAAAAACAGAAAACCACACACACACACACACACACACACACACACACACACACACACAGCAAAAGCAGAGGCAAATGCTTCCAAACAAAGCAAGGCAAAGGAGCAGTGAATAAACTATCTAGCAATGTCGGCTACAGAAAGGTTCTTCTGGGAGGTTGACATTCAATAATGTTGCTGTGCTGTGATAACGGGACGCATCACCAAAGAACAAAGACCCAAGTTGGGTGGATGGACCTCCCGCTGCTGAGGAAATAGCAGGAAGACAGAGGAAGGAGGAGAAGAGAAGCAGAGAGAAGACTGGAGAACAGGGACCAGCACACGGCTGGGAGCACAGTCTGAGTCACACAGTAGGGAGGCTGGAGGGATCTGAGCAGAAGCGAGGGGGAGATGCCCAGCCTGACCATCAAGCACAGGATTGAAGCCAAAAGGAAAAACAATCCAGGCCATAGGTGTCAACGGTCTGGATTGAAAGGGCAGCGGTGTAAATGGTGTGGTCAGACTCTAGACGCACTCACTCCATTCCAAGGACTTGCTGATGGATTAGGCGTGTGGAACTGAGGGGGGATTTGAACCCGAGCAAGCGCACCCACTTTAGAAAAGGCTCATGTTACAGCGCTTCAGGGCCCCCTCCAGCCACTAGGCCCCTACCCTCTATAAGTGAAGCCCAATCGTGTCTGGTTATTGTCTCTAAAGGAGTTAGTCAGGAAGCCAAGGTTGAAGACTATAAAATCCCATCCTATGAACATTGTGATCTAAAGCTAACACTTAGCCTTGGAGGGACAGAGTGTGCGTGGAAGAGAAAGCAGTTAGTCCAAGAGGTCTGAAGTCTTGACCATTCTGCGGACCATATGATATCAGTGGTACCTAGCCCTCTGCTGCTCTCTTTAAAACCCGGTCAACATGCCTACTCAAGATTTATCACCGCCCCGCAGTACTCAACGGGCCACCCAGCCTTATCAGACAAGCTCTGCGAAGTCCAGACAGCTATTTTTATCCCCTCCCCACCAATCCAGCCTCCCAAATATGGGCATAATATTTACTGCACAAGGATTGGACAAGGTAGCATATGTGAAAGAGCCTTGTGGTGACTTTTCAATCAGTGATCTGTTTTCTTCTCCGTTATCCTCCCTCCGGTTGCTTTCTGTGCCCCCAATGCTCCTCTCTTTTCCTCCATCTCAGGGTCACAATAAGCAGGCCCTTTGTCTATGATGGAACATAAGGTGGAAGTCACCCTGGCAAGAGACAGGAGCCCCCCGGGACCAGCCATCACCAGTCACTAAACTAGTCAGTGATTTGGGTGAGTCCTGCACTTCTTGGGAACGCCCTTTCAGCTTTTCTGTACTTGATCGGAGGGTCTTCAGGGTGCTATTGGCTCCAAAAAATGTATATTCTTTCAGAACCAGAAGGTATCGACAAGGCCACTAATACGCTAGAAGCCATAGATAGCATCCTTGGACCTGAAGTCGCTGGTATGCAAGGGGACATTTCTTCCTCATGGCCTAAACTCTGGGTCAAATGCTGAATTTTAGAATTCTAGAAGATTTCATTCACAGCAGCCCCACCCCCAACTGACTCATTCAGTGTACAGAAGAGACGTGCCTGTGCCACGCTCTGTTTCACACCCAGCTCTGTGGCGTCCTGGAGGTGACCTTGGCATCCGGCTTTGCCATTCTGGGGGCACCCCTTCCCAGCTCTCCCTGGCATGGTGCCAGGCGGTAGTGGCATGAGCAGTTCCCTCACCCAATCTTGGTGAGAAGGCAGTTTGACAACCTTTACTAAAATCAGAGGCAGGAATAGTAGTACACAGAATACCAGCACCTTGGAGGTGGAGGCAGGGGGATCAGGAGGAGTTCAAGGATAGCCTCATTACAAAGTGAGTTCAAGACCTGCCTAGGTTAAATGAGACCGTGTCTGAAAAAATAAAATAAAATAATAAAATCAACTTCCCAAGCGCTGGGAGTTAAGGTATGGGTTACCAAGCCCAGCTGTGTTTAAAAACAGCAATTTTCAAGTAGAAGACACGCAGTTGAAAATTCTGGTCACTGTGTTATACAAAGATCTCTTGGTTTTCCTTGTTTTGTAAAGGTCAGAGTTCAAAGTCAGCCTGGTCTACAGAATGAGTTCCAGGACAGCCAGGGTTGCACACGGAGACCCTGTCTCAAAAAAGTAAAACAAAATTAAAAGTAAATACGCAGCTTAAATTTCCCACGAGAAATAAGTGGTCTCTGTGTGCGCTAATTCACGAGCTCTATAGTCTGGCTTAGCCATTTCCCAATGTTTACATGTCAAATTATGTCACACATCAGACACAGAATTTGTTTTTGTTTGTTTGTTTGTTTGTTTGATTTTTGAGACAGGGTTTCTCTGTGTAGTCCTGGCTGTCCTGGAATTCACTCTGTAGACCAGGCTGGCCTTGAACTCAGAAATCCGCCTGCCTCTGACTTTCAAGTGCGGGGATTAAAAGCATGTGCCACCACCGCCTGGCCCAGACACAGAATTTTTATTTGTGAATTAATGATAATAATGAAAGAGAATGAAGAAAACCAAACTTGGATCAGCCTATCCCCATGGCCTTCTGGAATCACTCAGGGCAAAGTGTGCTCTGTTTTCAGAATTCCCAAGCTGTAAGACTTAGCGCTCGCCAACCTCTGGTGAGATGCTCAGATACAGGCCTGACAGACACTTGGAGAAAGGGATTATCTGGGAGAGCGAGCATCAGAGTCTGTAACATGGGGAGAGCTCACACGCCAGACTTTCTGCCTCTGAGAGTTTCGTCAGCAGGAGGGTTGACTGCAGGGACTTATAAAGTGACTACTGGGCGTGCTTTGGCCAGTCTCCTGGAACTCTCTTCTAGTGCAATGTTACAAGCCTGATTCGAGCCTCAGGACTTCTCACGTCACAAAGAACCTTGGCATGGAGTTCCAAATCACTGAGAAGTTAAAGGAGAAGCTTCTCTAGTAAGAGATGAGAGAAAGAGAGAGTAACCAGAACAAAAAACAAAAATCTAATCTGCCCCTTCACCCACTCCCCAGCCTCTGAGATACCAGGATGAAGGCCTACAGATAAGGTGACTCGCTCAGTCCTCCAGCAAATTGACATAAAAGCCCACAAAGCCATGACGTGATGTAAATTCTTAACCACAGGCTTGCTGCTCTTTTCCTGAGAAATTTTTCTACAGAAAAGGAAGTTGCAAGCAGTACAAGTTAAACTACAAGAAAAAATGTATCAGCACACATGCGATAACTGTACTTATATGGGTGAGGAGTCTGAGTAAAATACACCACCGTTCCGACTGTGAGCACTGTCAAAACTGGGACAAACTGGGAGCCAAACTGGTGCAAACCAGACTTTCTGCTGGTGAACACGGCTGCACCTCACTCTTTCTCCCTGCCCTGCCAGGGAGAGGATCGGCGGGAATGGCTGTGCTCTTCTGTAGAAATGTGATGTCTAAAGACTTGTTTTGCTTTGTTTGCTTCTTCGGGTTTTGGTTTGGTTTGGTTTTTCAGAGATGCTACCTAATACATGAGGAGCAGAACAGGTCCAGGCGTACTGACCAGCCTGCTGACCTCAAGAGCGACGTGTCCTATTAGACCACAAAACATCTGTCTCCCAAGCAGAAAGATCGTAAGAGCCAGATGTTGGGTGGGTCTAAAGTAAAACACTGGCATGTTGATGTGGTGGGACAGCTCTACTCATACCATGGCACCTCTGTCCCCAACACACACACACACACACACACACACACACACACACACACACACCAGCAAGGGTGGGGGCTGGCTCACAAGTCCCCGCCCCTACCTTAGCCACGGTTGACAGCTGATGGCTTCTGGAGGATGCAGAGTGGATTTTCTTCAAGGATGTGGTCCCTGGTAGGTGGACCCCTCCCCAGTGAATGGCCCTACATCCATTAAGTATATAGATGACACAGATGGGACACCGAGTTATAGAAAAACAGAGCGAGAAAGAGAAGAAGAATGTAAACTTGGGGGGGCGGGGTATGGAATTGGGAGTCGTTGGGGGAAGGAACAGGGGGAAAGTGATCATAAAACATAATACCAAAGTATATAAAAAATGACTAATAGAAATATATTTGGAAATATCTGTTGCTTTTAGGACCAAGAATAATAATAAAAAAGAAATAGGGAGTTTTACAAAATCCTCAGTTCTTTCTTTTGTTTATTTTTCTTTTTAGAGCGTAGTTTCTCTGTGTAACCCTGGCTGTCCTGGAACATGCTCTGCAGACCAGGCTGGCCCTGAACTCACAGGAATCTACCTGCCTCTGCTTCCCAGCACTGAGCTACAAAGGCGTGTACTACCACCACCACCACCACCACCACCACCACCACCACCGGGCTCTCAATTCCATATCTAGCAGTAGGAACCTCCAATGGTTCAAAGTGTCTCTCCGATTGAACACTAGGAGAACCTCCTCGGTTTGGTGGAGGCAACTGCACTGCTTCCAGGGTGCTACCTCACTGCAGTCAGACGGAAGGACCCCAGTGAGCTCTTGGAATTACTGACACAAGCAACAGCTCGGGTGAGCGGTAAGTGCATCCCAAATGGGAGAAGCCAGACTTAAAAGGCTACACACCGTGCTTTCTTCTCTATGACATTCTATAGAAACAGATCTATGGGGACAGGAGACAGAGCAGCGATTGCCAGGGACCAGATGTGGGAAGATATTTACAAAGAAGCAGGAGAGAACTTCTTGGAGTACTGAAAATATTCTCTATCTTCATTATGGCAGTGATAATTTGACCAGAATACACAGAATTGTACCCTGAGGATGCTAAGTCCCATGTACATGACCTATAATTCAATGATAAATAACACTTTTCTTAAAGACTTCTTCATTTTCCTCTCTCTCTCTCTCTCTCTCTCTCTCTCTCTCTCTCTCTCTCCCACCTGTGTGTGCTCTGTGTGTGTGTGTGTGTGTGTGTGTGTGTGTGTGTATGTGTGTGTAGATGAGTTTATTTGCAGCAGGTGCACCCAAGGACTGGAGTTACAGGTGGTTGGGAACTGTCTCCTGCCAGTGCTAAAAAGTGAACCCAGATCCTCTGAAAGAGTATTAAATGCAACCAAACACTGAGACATCTCTCTAGACCAACCCTCCTTTTAAAAGATGTAGCCTTTTGTTTTATGTGTACAAGTATTTTGACTGTATGTATGTATGTATGTATGTATGCATGCAGTGCCCAAGGATGTCGAAAGAAAGTGTCAAGTTCTCTGAAATTGAAGTTACAGGCAATTGGGAACCAACTATGTGGGTGCTGGGACCTGAACCCAGCTCCTCTGCAAGATCAACAAGTGGTCTTAACTGCTAGCCAGATCTCTAGCCCCCCAATCCTAGCCTCTTAAAAGAAGTGGAAGTTTTCTGGGACACGGTGTGCCTGAAGAGAAAGTAAGTTTTTATCATTATGCTACATAGTCTCTAGTTCCAATAAATCCTGGTAGTTTCCAAAGAAAAGGTGCCTTGGACAGCACCATCTCCAGAGCCTAGGTTCATATCCGCTAGTGGCCTGAGCCACTCTGTGGGCAGCACAGAGGCTAAGGACAAGCCAAGTGGTTTATTCCTCAAGCTGCTAGGTCACACACACACACACACACACACACACACACACCCTTGCCCAGTTAATTATCTGTCTGCTGATTCATGCCTTGTGGTTCCTGTGGGCATGCTTCCTGGCTGTTTCTGCCAACAAGAGCAGGCGTCTTGCAGCTGGAGGAGATGATAAACAGAGAGCCAAGGAAGGGGGGGAGCTGCCAAGGGAGAGTTTGCATCTGGGAATTCAGATCCCCCTCCTCCCTCCCCTTCCTCCCTGTCCCACTGGATGTTCTTCCAAGGACACAAGTGCCACTTCTCACCTCTGCCCTTGCACTCAAGAACTTGAAGGGAAGAACAGAAAAGACTGTTCTAGGGACTCCTCCAAAGATAGGGAAAAGGGAGACCCTTTGGAGGACTCCCTGTGTTCTGTCATCCTCTGATCAGAGGATGCACATCAGTGCAAAAGTCCAAAGGGCTGGGGTGTGGTTTAGTAGTGAAGCGCATTTAGTGTGCACAAAACCCTGGGTTCCATTCTCAGCAACGTACACATGCGTACATACGCTCACACACAGACACATACTCATACACACTCACATATCACACACACATTCATGCACACTCACATACATACAGTCACACAGACACACACATACATACAGTCACACAGACACACACTCACATACATACAGTCACACAGACACACACATACATATACTCACACAGAGAGAGAAACAAACACACACACTCACATACATATACTCACAGAGATACACACTCAGACACACACACACACAGAGAAATGCACATACTCACATAGACAAAAACACACACTCAGACACACTCTCACACAGAGACATACTCACATATACTCACTCACACAGACACACTTACATACATACTCACACAGAGACACTCTCACAAACACATATACTCTCTGTGTCTCTTTCTCTCTGCCTCTCTGTCTCTCTGTCTCTGTCTCTCTCTCTCTTTCTCACACACACACACACACACACACACACACAAACATACACACACACACACACACACACAGAGTGTGTTCAGGAGAACACTCGAGACTAACAGGTAAATATTAGATTTCTTCAAGTAAAGAGACAACCCCTCTAGGCGCCTTTTTATACCATTCCCTACACAGTTCTTTTGTTGCCTGTGTGCCAAGCACCGGGCACAGCGGTGAACAAAATGTACATTTGCTGTCTGTGTAGAGGCTGAAGTCTTATTATGGGTTTTACCGCCCTCTCTATGCAAAGCTGAGACTCAGAAAAAAATGAATGTGTGGACATCTTTCCCCCTGGCCCTCTCTGTAGACTCTTGCAGGACCTGAAAGGCTGAAATATGCCAAGCTACCACAGGGGAATGGACTGAATGAAGAGGCTGTGAGAGCTGAAGTCTCAGCTGGGAGCCTGGACCGCACTAATGCATGAAGCAGCAACAGCTCTGGCTGCAGTCCACAGCAGACAGGGTAATAATGGCAACAGGAACCACCATGCATGGAACACGGGAACCACCATGCATGGAGCATTTCATCTGAGCCCTTGTCTCACTCAGTCTGCAAACAAGAGGCACTAGTTTCTCCACTTTCACAGGTGAGGAAAGCCAACTAAGATATTAGGTAATTTGACAAGATCATGCGGTCGGTCAGTCAGGGGCAAATCGGAGGACCAAACCTCCATCCATCCCACCTGCTTAAATGCCAGCTGTCCCTTTCCTCAGCAAAAAAGCCTTTCCTTGTGTCTGCAGGCCCCGAGGATTCCTGAAGAGAGCTTTAGTTGGACAGTTCCCAGCATACAGACTCTAGTGAACCAAGCACCTCATCATTTCTGACCTAGTTAGGTTAGAAAACCCACTGCAATACAAGGAAGCCTCGAAACAAAGAATTTAGATGAAGCTAAAAAGATTCCTTTTGTAGATGGAAACTGAAAGTCAGTTTCTATCCTCGGAGCAGAATCTCCGACTCCGACAGCCCTGCGGAGGCACCTCACTCCCACCCCGTTCTACGTCCCTTCAACACTGTGCGTCCCCAAAGCCACCACACCACCTGCTTCCCCGGGGACCTAGCGATGTCTGCAACTCTGCCACCAACACTGAGGTGTTGTGCAAGTATAACAGACACCTCGTTTACAGGGTGCTCTAGAATCTTCTGTTCCTCAGCAGGACTCTGCACCCTCTCAGAGGGAGTCTGAGGTTAGCTTAGCACAAGCCATCACCTCCCTAGATTATTCCAATCACCACGAATCTGTGAACGAACATCCTGTTTGTTTGTTTGTTTGTTTGTTTGGTGTGTATACACATGTGTGCATGCATGCACTAGTATATGTATGCTCATGCACAGTTGTCCCTGGGCAGAGACCAAAAGACAACCTTGAGTGTCATTCCTCAGAAATATCACTTTTTTTTTTTTTTGAAACAGGGTCTCTTTCTATCCTGGGCTTCCCAAGTAGGCCAGGCTAGCTCACTTGTGAGCCCCAAGGATGCATCTTTCTCTGTCTCCCCCAGTACTGGAATTATGAGCACACCACTACACCAATAGGTTCTGGGAACAGAATTCAGGTCTTTCTACTTTCCCAACCCAGCCTCCTCGTCTTCCCCCATCGCCACTACAGGATCTTTAAACCCAGGCTTAGGTTCACCAGGGCAGTGTGATCCTATATGGAGCACTGCAAACCACCGAGGGGTTCAGGAGAGGTGGGAAGAGAGTGAGAGACCAAAATAACAGACAACGACGACGATGATGATGAAGATGATGATGATGATGATGATGACACTCAAAAAATTTGAAAGTTATACATGTAAACAAACCACAAAATGTTTTCAATATAATCTCAAAATAATTGAAGCAAACTGGAAGTTGCCTAACAAAGAATACCAGAGTTGGGCGGTGGTGGCGCACGCCTTTAATCCCAGCACTTGGGAGGCAGAGGCAGGCGGATTTCTGAGTTTGAGGCCAGCCTGGTCTACAGAGTGAGTTCCAGGACAGCCAGGGCTACACAGAGAAACCCTGTCTCAAAAAACAAAACAAAAAAAAAAAAAAAAAAAAAAAAAAAAGAATACCAGCTACCTCTTGCACAGTGTATCTGTTATCTGTGAGTACACTCTCACGTTGTATTTAAGCATGGCCTGTCATTACATGCCACTTAAAAAGTAAGAAGTAGACATTTTTAAAAGGTCTTAAGCTCATGAAAGTTAGCCTATCTGTTCAAAACATCGCCTTTCCTGGCGGATTTCCCCATTCCCCATCAACGGCTACCAGCAGCTGACAGAGACTTAATATCTCCAGGGCAGAATGCTGGAGATCCTGGTTCCTGTTCTGTGGTCTCAACGCTTGTTCGATGTAGGCTAACGACCACAGTTTTTATCTTTCGCTTCAACTCTCTGCAGCATATAAGCCCTGAGAGGTAATAGATATCTATAATCCTAGCACTCATTAGTAGAGGCTCAGGGGAGTCCGAAGTGCAAGGTCACCCTCGACTACAAAGAGAGTGAAGCACCCTGAAGTACATGAGACCCTGTCTCTCTTCTCTCTTCTCTCTCTCTCTCTCTCTCTCTCTCTCTCTCTCTCTCTCTCTCTCTCTCTCACACACACACACACACACACATGCCATCTGCAGAGTTTCACTTGCTCCAGTTGACCCGGAACCTCAGTTTCTCCACCTCCATCAACACCACCTCTGGCTCCCCTAGGGCTCTGCGGACTGGACAACTCCCCTTCCCTGCAGCGTTAGTGGGCCTGAAAGCAGTCTACCCAGGCAGCTGATGTGGGTCACAGTAGGAGAGACAAAGGCAGCCCTAAGGACCTCTGTGCTGACTCCCAGCACACAGGGAGCGCTGGGTGAGAGGTCGCTCCCAGAAGGGTCGGAGCCCGAATCCTGCTCCTCCTTAACGAGGGAAGCAGCCAGAAGAACAAACTCGAGGGGATAGACGTGCTGCACTCAAGAGAAAGGGACAACCCAGAGCGCGCCACACACACCGAAGCAGGTGAGTGGCATCCTTCTGCCAGCGCACCGGGACGGCCCAGCGGAGCCCCGTCTTGCCTCTGCTCCCCGGGCCAAACCAAGGTCTCCGCCACCAGTGATGCGCCCTCGAGACCACGGCCACGGGAGGAAGGATCCGCCCCCCGCAGCTACTCCGCTCCAGCTCCCACTGTCCCAGCGCAGTAGGCGCACCCGCCTCGCTCACCTCCGACGACAACGCCCACCAGCGCCCCCAGCGCCAGCAGAGCGGCCCAGAGCCGTCCTGACCGCGGCGCTCGCATCGTGTCCGCTGCCCTTCACGCCGCGCTCGCCACAGCGAGCTGGAGCCCGTGGCTGCTTTTCCTGTCGCGGGAGGGGAGGGAAGAGGAGGGAAGGGGACGAGGTGGGTGGGACACAGTGGGGCGGGCCGAGTGCTCGCACTCCCTCCTTTCCTCCCTCCCTCCCTCCCTCCGGCGTGCTCCTGGACCCTGCCTAAGGCTGAGTGTGATGGGGAAACTCTGCCGCGCCTCTCTCCAGAACCTTCCCCAGCCCTCCGCCCACGAGGACCCGCCCGCGTTCACTAGAGGAGACCGCGCCCCGCGGAGGTCCTGTGTGCTGCATCTGGGACCCAGGTGTCTGCGCCTGGGTGCTCGGTTTAAAATAATAGTAGCCTTGGGTCACTTCCTGGACTCTGCTAGTCCCACCTCCGCAGAGACAGCAACACTGCTATTTCACTTCTTCACTCCGGGTTTTCTTTCTTTCCCTCGGTCTCTCAGGGAGTTAACAGGCAGCTGTCACACGCATTCCATGCAGCTGCTTGGCAATACCACACCTGCAGCTTGTGTTCGGAAAGATGGATCCGCGCAGAGCCTCTGTCTAGAAATGCTTACCTGCACATAGCAGGTGTGTGAGAAGCATTTCAGAGCCGTCACTGTATTGCCTCCAAACTCAGATTCGCTAGCTTTGCGGTATTTTCCTCAGAGACTATTTGCCTGCGGTTCTTATCCCCTATACTAGTTTCCTTGGGTCTTCCCGAGATGGGAAACTTCTAGAAATGCAAAAGGTGCAAAATGCTGGAGCCAAAGAGGAGACCATAGGAAGTGGCTGGGCCTGGGCTTGGTAGTGTTGTTTAAAAAAAAAAAAAAAAAAAAAAAATTAAAACTAGGGCTGTCGATGTGGTGCAATTGGAAGAGAACTCGCCTAGCAAGTGCTGGGCCCATCCCATCCCCAGAACTGCATAGAACTGGACGTGATGTCCATTATTCCAGCGCTAAGGAGGCAGGCGGGCCATAAGTTCCAGGTAGTTCTTGAGTACACGGGAGTTCAAAGCCAGCCTGAGCCACAGCAGACCCTGGAGGAAGGGTGTGGAAAGAAGAGAGACCTGACACCCGGCCATGATCGTCACCCAGCCTTAGCCCAAGAGATCCTTGTCACTCCTAAATGTTCCATGCCTTTCCATCTGACCGACCTTCCTTCCTCTTTCCATTTGGAAAATTCCACTTACTTTTTCAAAACATCTCAAATGTCATCTCTTCCACGCCATCTTGTCTGGGGTTGTTCCTCCTCCAGTCTCCTCTCCAGAGGTGACATTTCTTCCTCAGGCCTCTCACACACCGGGATATTATATCATTTCATGTAATGGGTATGAACTTTCTAGCTGTATAGATTCATGGAGACAATTGTATTCTCTCCGGGACTGTGACCTAGTATTTTATTACTGGACACGGTGACTCACAGCAGAGCATGCCTCAGTCCCAGCATTTGAGGGTAAGGCAGGAGGATGGCAAGTTTGAATCCACCCTAGGCTACAGAACAGGAAAGATTCCCAAGCAAACTAATGGGAAGAGTGAGACTATGGGGGTGTCTCAGTGGGTAAGAGTGCTCATTGAACCAACATGAGGGCCTGGGTTCGAATCCCCACCCACCACATACAAATCTGAGCACAGACATATGCTGGCCTGTAACCCAGTGCAATGGGAGGAAGTGCAGAGACAGCAGGCTGCCTGGCAGCTAGCCCAGCTCCGGGCTCCATGAGAGACCCAGTCTTGTATGTGCATGGGAACACATGCATATATATACCCATGCAACTGTACATACAAGCTTCCACCGCATACACATGTACCACACACTCATATACACATACACCCAAAACAGTAATTCACAATTTAAGGGTTTTATTTTATTTTATTTTAAATAGTTACTCATCGCTTAAATAAGGAGAACAAGAGATTCATCCGCCTATCTACCACCTCTGGTTACTCCGTTCTGTAGTTCTGAGTTTCAATCTAGAATCATTTCCCTTCATCCTGAAGAACACTTTAAGTTTAGCAACTCCCGGGTCTGGAGAACCGGTTCAGTGTTTCAGAGCCTGCTCTTCTAGAGGACCCAGGTTCGACCACCCTTGAGGCAGCTCACAACCCTCGGCAACTCCAGTTCCAGGGGATCTGATAGCCTTAACAGACAGGTGCCGGCAAAATTTCAGTGCAGATAAAGTAAATAGATTTTTTTTTTTTTTTTTTTAGTTTAGCAATTCTTACAACTCTCCTTAAACAAATATGCTGAACTTCTGGCTGTTTCACTGTGGTTTTAATGATATTTCTTATGAATGGCTTCATAAATTGTCAGAGGTTTCCCTCCACCCCTCCACCCCTCACCATATCCCTTTGTTAATTGTATTTCCTGTGTGTGTGTGTGTGTGTGTGTGTGTGTGGTGTATACAGGTATATGCATGCCATGGTATACATGTGGAAGCTGAGGACAACGTGGGATCCAGGAATAGAACTCAGATCATCAAGTTTGCTTAACTAACACTTCTACCCTGTGAGCCATCCTGCAGGTTAAAAGTTTGAGTCGATCTCAACAGAGAAGAGCCTGAAGCAGTCGGTCATACTGTGGCAAGCCACCAGGGAGCCAAGAGACTTAGATGTGGATGAAACTGAGCTATTACCTTCCAAGGTTCTCCTCTAGCAGCCGGGTCTCACCTTTTAGCATTCCAGGAACCTCAAAGCTATATCAGCAACTGGGGATCAGTTATCCAAAGGAGTGAGCCTCTGGGGGACACTCACATGCAAGCCGTAACAAAGATATCCCACTGTGTGCTGACCCCACTGTGTGCTGGCCCCACTGTATGCTGACCCCACTGTGTGCTGACCCCACTGTGTGCTGGCCCCACTGTGTGCTGACCCCACTGTGTGCTGACCGCAGTGTGTGCTGGCCCCACTGTGTGCTGGCCCCACTGTGTGCTGGCCCCACTGTGTGCTGACCCCACTGTGTGCTGAAGCTTACCATCCTCCCCCTTTTCCCTATCTTCTTGTTCTAGCTGCCCTTCCCCCACTTAACCTTTCATTTTGAAATTAATTATGTTTATTTTGTACTTCCAGAGCGATAAGTTCCCTCCAGTCCTCCCATGCTTCCCCTCATGTCCATATCTTGCATTGATTGCCAAATCATAATTACCAAACAAAAGATTGTGTACTGTGAACCCATCCCGTTGTCGCAGAATGTGACCTGTGCTTTCCCACGACCCCGTTCCTGATCCAGGCTCTCTGTTGTATTTAGACACCACGTCTCCAACTTTCCTTCAACCTACTATATTTTCATAGTCGTTCTTGTTAAACACCATCCCTGGTTGGAAAGGATAGTGTCTAAGAAGCTAAGGACACAGGGCAGTATGCAGAGATGCAGACATTGTCTGAGCATCCTCTGTACCTGCCTCCTCAGCCCAGCCCAGAACCTTGCGGGAGCAAGGGCAATTCCTGGTTACCACATTTCAGCCTGTGGGGTGCTCTCTGGACACTGATGAATAGACAGGGATATGTGTACTCCATGAGCTCAGCCAGAGTCCATGCCCAGAATCCTGAGTTAAGGGGGTCACCCAGCGTTCACTGTCAGGGTCTGTGCAGTCGAGCTTGGGAGCTTCCGGTTTCCTGAAGGCTGAGACCAGGGAAGCCATTTTGGACAGAGTGCAGGAGCATGCAGGCCAAAGTCTAAACTCTTGCTCAGACAGCCTCAGGTGGAGAGTAGTCATTCCGGGTTCAAAGCCAGAGAGTATCCAGCAAGTTGGACCAGGAAGTTGTGACTTTTTTTCTTTCTTTTTCTATCATTTACACATATTTGAAAAGTCAAGGCCAATTTCTTCATAGTTTGTCTTCGGTTTTTTCACGATTGGGTCATTTTGGGCAAGAATACCACCAAAAAAAAAAAAAAAAAAAAAAAAAAAAAGGTCAAAATGATGTGCCTTCTAAGTACACAACATTAGGAGTGCAAGATGTTGATATCTTATTACTTACAAGGTTGACTTCGATGTTATAGCTACGGTAAAGTATTCCCAGATTTGTGCACTATAAAGTCACCATTTTTCTCTTTGTTATTAATGCAAATTTCATAAGAGGTGCTTTTTTACGATAATATTGAAAATTTACATGGAAAAATTTCTGATAAAATTGAAGAAATATATAGAAAAACATGTTAACATTGAAGATTATCATTGAAAATTATACAGATAAAATGCTAGACATAAAAAATTGCTAAATTGGGCTGGAGAGATGGCTCAATGGTTAAGAGCATTGACTGCTCTTCCGAAGGTCCTGAGTTCAAATCCCAGCAACCACATGGTGGCTTACAACCATCTGGTAATGAGATCTGATGCCCTCTTCTGGGGTGTCTGTGTACTTACATATAAGTGTACTTATATATAATAAATAAATACATTTTTTAATTGCTAAATTAATTGAAAGAGGAATTGTAAACATTTTCTGATAAAATTGAAATTTTACATGGAAAATATTTCTGATAAAATTGAGGAAATTTACAGAAATATGTTATATTGAATATCTTCAGAGAAAAAATACAGTTAAATTGGTTGACATAAAAACATTACTAAATTAATAGAAAGAGGAATTATAAACATTTTCTGATAAAATTGAAGATTTTCATGGAATATATTTCTGATAAAATTGAAGAAATTCACAGAAAAGGGTGTTATAAAGAATATTTTCAGAGAATATAGTACATTTAAATTGGTTGATATAAACAATTTCTAAAATAATTGAAGAGGAATTATAAACATTTTCTGATAAAAACTGTTTACATGGAAAATATTTCTGACAAAATTGAAGAAATATATAGAAAAACATGTTAAAATTGAAGATTATCATGAAAAATAATGCAGATAAAAAGGTAGACAAAAATTACTAAATTAATTGAAAGAGGAATTACAAACATTTTCTGATAAAATTGAAGATTTACATGAAAAATATTTCTTTTGATCTATGTCTTTTATTGGGGAATTGAGTCCATTGATGCTAAGAGATATTAAGGAATAGTGATTGTTGCTTCCTATTATTTTTTATGTTTATATGGTTACCTTCTTTTGGGTTTGTTGGAAGATTACTTTCTTACTTTTTCTAGGGTGTAGTTTCCCTCCTTGTGTTGGCGTTTTCCATCTATTATCCTTTGTAGGGCTGGATTTGTGGGAAGATATTGTGTAAATTTGGTCTTATCATGGAATATCTTGGTTTCTCCATCTACGGTGTTTGAGAGTTTTGCTGAGTATAATAGTCTGGGCTGGCATTTGTGTTCTCTTAGGGTCTGTATGAGATCTGCCCAGGATCTTCTAGCTTTCATCGTCTCTGGTGAGAAGTCTGGTGTGATTCTGATAGGTCTGCCTTTATAAGTTACTTGCCCTTCTTCCCTTAGTGCTTTTAAGATTCTTTCTTTGTTTAGTGCATTTGGTGTTTTGATTATTATGTGCCGGGAGGACTTTCTGTTCTGGTCCAGTCTGTTTGGAGTTCTGTAGGCTTCTTGTGTGTTCATGGGCATCTCTTTCTTTAGGTCAGGGAAGTTTTCTTCTGTAATTTTGTTGAAGATATTTATTGGCCCTTTAAGTTGTAAATCTTCGCTCTCTTCTATACCTATAATCCTTTGGTTTGATCTTCTCATTGTGTCCTGGGTTTCCTGGATGTTTTGGGTTAGGAGCTTTTTGCATTTTGCATTTTCTTTGACTGTTGAGTCAATGTTTTCTATGATATCTTCAGCACCTGAGATTCTTTCTTCTATCTCTTGTATTCTGTTGTTGATGTTTGCATCTATGACTCCTGATTTCTTTCTAAGGTTTTCTATCTCCAGAGTTGTCTTGCTTTGTGATTTCTTCATTGTTTCTACTTCCACTTTTAGATCCTGGGTGGTTTTGTTCAGTTCCTTTACTTGATTGTTTGTGTTTTCCTGTAATTCTTTAAGGGATTTTTGTGTTTCCTCTTTAAGGGCTTCTACCTATTGACCCATGTTCTCCTGTATTTCTGTAAGAGATTTTTCTGATTCCTCTTTAAGGGCTTTTACCTGTTGACCCATGTTCTCCCGTATTTCTTTGAGGGAGTTATTTATGTCCTTCTTGAAGTCCTCTATCAGCATCATGAAATGTGATTTTAAATCAAACTCTTGCTTTTCCAGTGTGTTGGGCTATCCAGGATTTGCTGTGGTGGAAGGACTGGGTTCTGATGTTGTCATGTGGCCTTGATTTCTGTTAGTAGGGTTCTCGTACTTGCCTTTCACCATCTGATTATCTCTGGTGTTAGTTGGTCTTGCTGTCGCTGCCTGAAGCTTGTCCCTCCTGTGGGCCTGTAAGCCTGTGTTCGTATTCCTAGGAGACCCACTCTCTTCTGGCAGGGTCTGTGCACAGAAGGCTGTGGAGCCACCTGGCTCCCTGGTACAAATGGCAGTCAGAAGACTTCTGTCCCAGCTGCTCCACTGATAATAGGCCCTGTGCACGTCTAGCTGTTCTCCTCCAGAGAGAAGGTGGAGATCTCACCTCCATGCTCAGAAGTGAAAGCGCTGCTGGAGGATCACTCTCTCCTGGTTGTGTACTTAGAAGGCCGTGGAGCCGCCTGGCTCCCTGGTGCCTCATGAGAGGAACTTTGATTCTGTGTCTGAAGGCCTGAGTTGCATCCCCAGGCCCCCCATGGTAGAAAGAGAAAACAGACTCCAGCAAGATAGCTTCTGACCTACACACACACACACACACACACACACACACACGCTATCACAGAATAAACCTGGGGGTGGGGCAGAGGACATGACACGTGCACACACACAAATTAGTAAATAAGAGAACTGTAACTTAAAGAACAAAAGAGCCACTGATGGGTGTGCATTGCTGCCCACTGAGCCCTATCTCAGCTTTCCATCCCTGTCTCCTAACTGCACCACTTGCTACTATATATTTGACATGACTTTCCAACTTCCTTCAAGTGGTATTAATATTCTATATAAAGAAGAGATGTCCTGCTCCTATTTCTAAAATGATTTGACTCATATCACTATGAACCCACTTATTTTGTCCCATGGGCTATAGTCTACCCCTTCATTATCCTGTCCTTCAATTTCTCCCAGTTTTTTTTTTCCTTCCTGACTACTTTTACTTTTTTTTTTCTTTCTCTTTGAATTTTTATAAGCTACTTCACTCTATGGTGACTAGTGTTTTCTTTTGCATTTATCTGTTTGGGTCCTGGAGAGATAGATATATGACTGGTTTGTTTTCACAGTACATATTAGAAACTTTTAGCCATTGTTTCTTCAAATAATTTCTCTATTTTCCCATGGAAACTCCAAATAACATGTTTGAGATTAAGTGATAACTTACACAGAGGCGAGGTGAGGCTTTTGTTCCAGTTTCAGTGCTGGAGACGGACCCCGAAGTCTCAGGATTCCCCGGCAGCTGTTCTACCCCTGAGCATACCCCAGGTTCTTTCAGCTATCCATCAATCATTCTTGTCTTGTACACTAGTCTAGTGATCTCTTCTCATGACCTCTGACCCTTTCTTCTGCCTCTCCTACGTCTCATGAGCGTTTCTAGGAAAAATCTTCACTTCAGACATTGTACATTTATTTTTTATTCTACCTTTTCTAACTGTAGAATTTCCTATTGGTTCCTTTTTGCTTTCAATTTCCCTCTTCAGATTCTTTATTTCTTCAACTGTCAGGTCCCTAGTCCTTCTTAAGTCCAGAAGTCTGTTCACGACTGCTTCAAGTCCTAGCTGGCTGGAACTGAGGAGATGCCTCAGCAAATAGTGTCTCTGCCCCATGAGGTCAAGCCCAAATACCTGCATTTTTAAAGATAAGGGGGAAAAAAGAAAAGAAAAGGCAGAGAAATGGGGGAAAGGCATGCTAACGGAGTCAAGAGGCTCCCTACGGTTTACTAGTTAGCTAGTCTTGCCCAGCTGGTGACCCTTTGACAGTAAAGGCAACAAAAGGTGACACCTGCTGTCAATCTCGCCCCCTCTATATGTGTGCATGTGTGTACAGACACATAAAGTTTTATTAGCTCACTCTGTTTCATCTAAGGGTCTGCTTCTCTTGCACTTTGTCTGTCTGTTTAGAAGTATTGATTTGAATCAGTTGCCAGGGTCTCCACATTAGTTTCTTTTTATTGTTATTTTGTTTTACCATTATTGTTGTGGAGGAAGGAGCACATGCGTGCTGCTACACTTGTGTGGGGGTGCAGAAGACAACTCCTGGGAATGAGTTCTCTCCTTCTGGGGATTGAGGGATCAAACTCGTGAATCCAGACTTCCTCGGCCATCCCCATAGACTTCTTTTTCCGTGTTTGTTTTATGTCTTGTTTTGTTTTGTTTTATACAGGGACTCACTGTACCAACCAACTAACCATAGTCTTATGATCCTCCTGCCTCATGCTCCCACTACTATGAGTACGAGAATGCACTACCATGCCTACCTTGGTTGCCCACCCTATTTCTTCATGTGTACAGTGTAAACACCCGTGTGTAGGTGGGGTTGTCTGGATTGGGGCCACGGTAACAGGCCATCCAGTCCGACTTGTTTGAGTCCGTGTTGGTTAATGTGCAGCATCTCCGCGTGCACGTGTTTACCATCAGTAGCTCTTCGGGAGCCAGTTGTTGGCTCTAGAGCACAGTCCTTAGTCCTAGAACGGGAGCTTTCTAGAGAGTCACCTACGTGAGAGCGCGCCATCTGGCTAGGCTGACTCCCCCCACCACAACATATCCAAGCAATGGGCGCAGCCTCCAGGGTCTGCTCAGCTCTCCTTTGCACTCTGAAAGCCTCAGAGACTCTCCCATGGACACATACATGACCCGTGTGCACATGCATCCCATCATTCATCCTACCCGACCAGAGGACCACAAGGAACAACCAAGGGGACGTCTCTCCACTTAGCTCCCTCATCTCTAAAGAGGGTCCTCCTCAGACCACATCCTCAGCCAACACTGACCTCTGCTCTTCTGTTCAGTGGCCCAGCGTGCACGTCTCTCTATCTCCAGCTCCTCAATCCAGAAAGAGCCTCAAGGCAGAAAGCCTGACAAATATGACTCACTTTGTGTGCTTCTCTCCTTCAGGGGACTATAGTGTTACCCAAGGGACCACAATGTTACCCAAGGGACCACAGTGTTGCCCAAGGGACCACAGTGTTACCCTTCATGTTGTTCAGAACTGAAGAGCATCTTCTCAAATATTTTGCCAAACCTCATCATTATTTTCTGTAGGGGAGCAATTCCATATCAATAGCTGTCAGGACTAGACGCTGAGATTCTGTACATACTCCTCCTCCTCCATCAGGGCTTAGCATAGAGATGCTGGGAGGGCAGGGACTTGTCTTCCCCGTCCCAGGCAAACCCTCCTAATTAAAAGACTCTACATCCCCCTTTTATTGCCCTTCACCGCAGCACTTGATAGTTGATCTTAACACTTGAGAGGCCAGAGAGGTGGCTCAGCATTAGGTAAGGGCACCTGCCACCAAGCCTGACAACCTGAGTTCAATTCCCTAGGACCCATATGACAGAGAACCAGCTCCTGCTAATTGTCTTTACACACACACACACACAGAGAGAGAGAGAGAGAGAGAGAGAGAGAGAGAGAGAGAGAGAGAGACATATATGTGCCCCATGCACACAATAAATAAATGAAATATAATAAAAATCAAAATAATCTTCACAATTTATTTGTCCCAACAACAATACTGAAGAACAGCTTGTCTACCCTGTGATGTAACCCAGTCAGCAGATAGGACCAGGGAAGAGCGTCCAGCAGGTGGAAGGCTGTATACAAGATGCACTAAAGAAGCCAGAGTCACATACTGCAGTCCCCTACCCAGCTCAGGCTGGCATCATGATAGAGCGACTTTCACATCCTCAAATCCATCCCCACCAAGGCAGCCACAGTCCTACTCAGTGTTGCTGAATAGTGCTGTTGTTGCTGCTATAAATTGGAAGAAACATATTTATAGCCATATCTCGGACATCTTATGTTCAAAGATCACAGTTAATCCCTTTATACAAAGAGTCAGAGGTTCTGCATGTAGGTCCTCTACCTACTAGAGGGATAAAGTTTGCTACTTTGTTGCTGTGAGACATTACAGTATCAGGAACATGGGGCAAATAGTCAAATTGCAACTACAGTCAAGAAACAGGGAGCTAAGAAGGCTTAGACACAGCTCACCAGCTCCTTTTTATTCAGTCTAGGATAGACTAGCCCAGAGTGCCAATCACAGTTAAAGTGGGTCTTCCCTTGCCTATTAACCTAATGCAGAAACCCCTCACAGCTATGCCCACAGATTTGTCTCCCTGGTGACTCTAAATCCCATAAAGTTGACAATCAACCTTAAACCATCACAGGATTTTGAAAAAGCCATTAAATTTTCTCTACACTCTTTTTTTCCCCTATCTATAAATTTAGTAGTTTCAAGTGCTTTTCCCTTTTCCCCCTAATATCACACGCACACACACACACACACACACACACACACACACACACCTGACCCCAAACCACACTCAAGTCTACTTGGTTCTGGGAGACCACGGTTAGGAAAAACCCTTTGACCTACAGAGTACCGAGGAACTACATTCTTGCTGTTATTTGTGGAGAGATTACAGGACTCTTGGTGAAAAGCCACTCCTCTGTTTGAGGAGACCAAGCGTGATGTAGCTCGCTGGCCCGAAGGCTTCTCCTCCTACATGTTTGGCAGAGGACCCCCTTCTGTCTATTGAAATGACCCATCTGTCCCTTGGCTTGTAGAAGAATAGGCTTTTCAGGGTTCATGCTGATTTTTAAAAATGGCATAATTTAGAATTTCTGTGTTCTGGAAGCTGTCTTCGAAAGTACTCTTGGAACTGACCAAGGAAATTGGGAGGAATGAACTTGGCCTTATCACTCAACATCCAGTCACTCACTCCCGTTAGGCAATGTTTGCCAGGGGCCAGAGGGCGCCCAGGATGCAATGGCAAAGAGCCCTGGGAAATCAGGCTGAGAGAAGCTTCCCATTCATAAAGCCTGTCCTCCTCTGCTGGGGAGAAGGTGAGAACCCCAGAACTTGCCGTCCCAGCCTCACATATACATGACCGCCTCGTCAAGCCTGGATTTAAGCTCTGTGCCCACAAGGGCTTCACAGGATGACCCATGCCATGTCCTCGAGCAATCCACAAGCCTTCCCCAGTTAGTCCCCGAGATGAGAGACACCTTGTTCTGATACAGACTGCTGCTGCTTGGCTCCAACTTTGACCTGACACCAAATTCCTGTTCTGGTACCTCTCTAAAAGCCCCTAGCTCCTGCTCCAGGGTCTCGTTCTAGTAAAAGGAAATCCACTGCCCAGCTCTCAGCGTGCATCTTAGACTTCTTAGGCAGGTCTTACCTTACTGCCGAAGAGATAACTTGGTGAAACGGCTCAGCAGGTAAATGTTCTTGTAACTAAGCCTGGTGACCTTTGACCCTTGAGGTCTAAATGGAGAAATGGAGAAAGAATCTGACCTTCACACCTAAGCTGTGACACAAACACACACACAAACACACACACACACACACACACACACACACATACATACATACATACAGTAACTATTTAAAAAGAAGTTAAAAGGGCTGGAGAGAGGGCTCAGTGGTTAAAAGCTCTGACTGTTCTTCCAAAGGTCCTGAGTTCAATTCCCAGCAACCTCATGGTGGCTCACAACCATCCATAATGATGCCCTCTTGTGGTGTGTCTGAAGACAGCTACAGAGTATGTGTGTGAGTGTGTCTGTGTGTGTGTGTGTGTGTGTGTGTGTGTGTACACATATATAGTAAATCTTTGTGGGGGGTGGGAAGAAGTAGAAGATAGAAGTTAGTTGAAGATAGCCAGAATTTTATTTATTTATTTATTTTTGGTTTTTTTTTTTTTTTTTTTTTTTCGAGACAGGGTTTCTCTGTGTAGCCCTGGCTGTCCTGGAACTCACTCTGTAGACCAGGCTGGCCTCAAACTCAGAAATCCGCCTGCCTCTGCCTCCCAAGTGCTGGGATTAAAGGCGTGTGCCACCACCACCCAGATAGCCAGAATTTTAATCTCGGCTTCATAATTTACCTTGGTAAATTGCCTGATTGTCCTAAACTTCTTTTTCTTCCTCTGTAAAATGGGACTGAAATGGAAGTCACTTAGCTCTCAGTAGCTGATAATAAGTGATCGATAGCTATGAGTATCAATCCACTTGTTTGATTATTGACTTGCCTGATATTGTTTAGATGTGGTCTAACTGTGCCCCCACCAAAGGTCTATGTCCACTGGGAGGCCTTAAAATGGAGCCTAATGGGAGGTCTTAAGTCGCTAGAGGCGTGAGATGCTTTACATGTGACCAATAGGTCCCCTAAGATCCCCTTGTATTTTCTACCTAAGAAAGTTATTATAAAAAGAGAAGGGCTGGCCGACCACCGCTCTTCTTCCCCTGAAGAAGTATTGCCGCCCCCCCCCACACGCTCTTCTCCTCTGCCATCTGCCACAGAGTCCTCCAGAGCTGAGCTAACGCAGGCACCGTGCATTTGAACCTCTATAACTAGGAGCCAAATAAACATTCTCCCCATGTACCTTAGGCGACCTGGGTATTTCCTTACGGCGATGAAGAGCTGACTCAGCCTGGGTTCTCAGTCTGGCCCTGACATCCACCTACAAATCCGGAAACCAATGGCTTTATTGCTGCGGCCTGTTCTAAGCTGCCCCCAACCCTCCTGCCGGTGCTGGCTGACTGAATCATGAGGATGCTGTAAGCTATGCACTGTCACTGCTGGGCAAACTGACTGAACACCTGGGCCAGGTCTTCTTCCCCATGCGAAACCTTGGGAGGACCCAGTGGTTATTCCCTAGCCCTTAAATAGTGCCACTAAGGGAAGCCCCTTCGTCCCAAGCACTTATCTCTTCTGAACCCAGGGAGGACTTTTTATCCACCTGCAGAGTTTCTGGAGTTTTGTGAATCTCTCTAATTGGCAAAAGCCCGGGTGTCTATGTCGCTAGGAAAGTGGTCACCAGCTTCTCAAGTGGGCCTGTGACCTCAAGGGTTCAGAACAAATTCAGAAGACTGATCCTGGAGTCTAGAGCTCTGTGATACGGAAGACCTGGCTCTAGCCACCAGCTACTCCTTTCTCTGCTCTACAGCCTCTCTGTGGAGCAGGACCTAGTCAGTGGCTCCCCGAGGCCCTGGACACCTTCTCTCCAAGAGTGGCCTGCAAGGCTCTAGCACACTTCACGGAGCATATGCAGGACCCAGGATTTTGTCCCCAAGCCCACAAAAAAAGCAGAGTGAGAGGAGTTAGTCAATTCTCCTGGCCTGCTTTCCCTCCCCATGAGGAGCTCCTGAGCCAGGCCCTCCTGTGCAGAGTTTCTCCTAAGAGAAGGAACTAAAAATTGAGAGCACCCACTATATTTGGCATTAAACATTCCTCATAACAGCCCATCCTGTATAAATGGAAACTGAGCCTTGAAAGTATGAAAAGTATTTATAATGTTCATTATTATTGTATTTACTTCCGTTACATTTTGCAGTATTAGGGGCTAAATACTATGCTGAACATCTTTTTCCATAATACTTTTTATTTTCAGTGAACACAAAATAGACACCAGAATCCTGATTTTACATGAGCAAAAAATAGAGTCTCAGAGAGATGGGGTAATTAGCGTAAGATCACCCAGGTAGTTAGTGGCAAAAATGGGATTAAAAACAGGTCTGTCTGACTCAGTGCTGCCCCTACAACCCACTGTCTCATTTTTTATAAATATGGTACAAGGTGCCAGACACCCTTGACTGTTTCAAGTTAGCGTTGGTGGGAAAAGCTCCCATCTTTTGGCTAAAACACCCTTGGATATCTTATTTTCTGAGATAAAATTGAGAAGTCCACAAAAAAAAAGAAAGAAAGAAAAGAAAAAAAAAAGCGATCGCTGGTGCTAAGCAGCCCAAGCCAAGTCCAGGAATTCTGTACCACTGGCCCCAGGAGTTCCACCCTCTCTCCCCCACGGACTGCTCTATTTCTAGGTCTTGACCACTTCCTGTCTTGGCTATTACAAGAAGTCACTAGCCATGTCTGGCTGAATCCTGATACTGCACCGGAAAAAGCCAGGCATTAGAGCAAGGCCTGGGTGAAAGACAGAAATTTCCCCCACCCCATCCCCCTGGGGATTCAGCTTTTTCCTGAAAGGATGACAAAGAGTGGGGTGACCTGCCTCACTCACTTCACTGTTTCCATCCCTGGAAAGCCTGTCGTCCTCGGCTCTGGCCTGAAAGCCATGAGGAAGTCCCGGGAAGGAACAGAAGGAAAGGCCCACGCTTCCTTCTCTCCAGTCAGGAGGATCCCCCTGCCTCACTACCCTTTTTTGTCTATCACTTCTCTCTACTCTGTGTCCCATCGCCCTCCCACACTCAGAGGCTCGCAGTCCTGACACAACGCCTGAGGAGAACTGTCTTCACCTGCCCTCCTCACCCTGCTTCTTAGATTCTCCCTTCAGACCTTCGGGCCTGTATCTGGACCCTCACATCCACCCCATCAGTGCACAGAGGATTCTGCATAGAAAACCTTCAGACCCGGACCATCCTAAACCAAGGAGAGCTTCACTTTCTGAAGTTTCTAAATGCGGAGATCAGGGGACAGCTTCGGAGTAGTCAGTTCTCCCCTTCACCACATGGGTCCTGGGGATTGAACTTGGGTCACCAGGCTTGGCAGCAAGCACCCTTAGCCTCTAGGGAATCTCAGCAGCCCAAGGCATCTGTTACTAATTACACTGTTTCTCCTGTGCATACAAAGTTTTCCATTTTTATAAAAACACAATAGCTTGTGGAAAACAAAGACTTTACATATTTTCCTACCGTCATTCCTCAGTATGTATCCAATTAGTATAATTTTGGATTGGATTGTGCTAGAGTGTTTAATTTCAAAATTTGCAGTTTGAGTGGCTGCAGCCTTGCCTTTTATTTAAGAATCATTAAAGGAGAGTTAAGGATGTGGCGTAGCCTGGAGAGTGCTTACCTAACACGGGCAAGGCCCTGGGTGTGGTGACACATATACGCTTCCAGTCTCAGCACTTGGGACATAGAGGCAGGAGGGTCAGGGTTGGAAGTCAGCTTTGACCACATATGAAGAATTCAAAGGACCGCGTCTCAAAACTGATTGTCTGAGGGCTGCTGGCGGGAAGTCAGTTCCTGCCTGGATGTGGCCCCTTCGAGGCTGCCCACGGTCCAGCAGATAGCCGGTAGCCGTCCACGCACTGACAGCACTAAGGAGATTCAGGGGTCAGTCTGAAAAGGGAGCGTTCATAAATTTGCAAGGGAATAGTGGGAGGGGAGGTTAGGAGAAGGATTGGAAGGGAGGGAGATAGAAAGTGGGTTTGAGCCAGGCGGTGGTGGTGCACGCCTGTAATCCCAGCACTTGGGAGGCAGAGGCAGGCGGATTTCTGAGTTCGAGGCCAGCCTGGTCCACAGAGTGAGTTGCAGGACAGCTAGGGCTACACAGAGAAACCCTGTCTCAAACAAACAAACAAACAAACAAACAACAGAAAGTGGGCTTGATCAAAACATTATATGCATGCATGAAATTCTCCATCAGTTAAAAAACAACGAATTGTTAAATGAATGTTGGGTTAAGGTCAGAGGAGCAATTTCTAAAATGATCCTGAATGTATCGCTGCCATTTCAAACGATATATTGGTGTAAAGTTTATTGTGTCCTATGTATTGGTGTTCTTCATAGTGACAGTTATAAAATCAAATTATCAAGAATCTCTGGAAAACACTGGAGATGATCTAGTTTCTTAATTAAATGCTTAGACCTGATTTAATTCTTCATCTAAAAGTGACCAAACACATCCATCTTTTACATGCAAAGTGGCTTTCATCTTTAGTCAGCCTTACAACAACATGGACGCCAAAGGATTGTTTTAAAATATATTTCATCAGGGCTGGAGAGATAGCTCACTGACTGCTCTCCCAGAGGTCCTGAGTTCAATTCCCAGCAACCACATGGTGGCTCACAACCATCTGTAATGGGAATGCCCTCTTCAGGTGTGTCTGAAGACAGTGACAGTGTACTCACATACATGAAATAAATAAATCTTTAAAATATATAAATATATGTTTCATCATGATCCCTTGTGGGTGTTGAGAATCAAACCAGGATTCTCTGAAAGAACAGCAAGTGTTCCTAACCACTGAGCCATCTCGCCAGGCCAGTCTAATTTCCTTTTATAGTGCCTATCTTACAACATCTGCCTCCTACTTGGTACACTTTACATGTGTGTGCAAAGGCATGACTCTGCTCCCATGCTAGACTTAATATTCCTTAAGGGCAAGAATTTAATGCTATTTGGGTCTTAAAAGAAAGAGAGAGAGAGAGAGAGAGAGAGAGAGAGAGAGAGAGAGAGAGAGAAAAGAAAGAAAGAAAACCTCAAAGTCCAGGCAAAATATCAGTCAGCCACCACTGTGAGAAACCAGACACTAGCATATATTACAAAGGCTTCGTTCTAATTCAAGGGCGAGGAGGGATTGTGACACAGCATGATGAGCAAGGCGCTGGGTTTTATTTCCAGGCAGAGGGAGGGATGAGAAAGGAAGGAAAATTAATTCTAATTTAAACAATATCAACAACCCTGTCTCAAAAAAAAAAAAAAACTGCCGGGCGTGGTGGCGCACGCCTGTAATCCCAGCACTTGGGAGGCAGAGGCAGGCGGATTTCTGAGTTCGAGGCCAGCCTGGTCTACAGAGTGAGTTCCAGGACAGCCAGGACTACACAGAGAAACCCTGTCTCGAAAAACCAAAAAAAAAAAAAAACAAAAAAAAAAAAAAAAAAAAAAAAAAAACTAAAAAAAAAAAATCAACAATAAAATACCTCAAATACATAGCAAGAATCTCACTACATTCTAATTAATGACAGGGCGTTTTATGCTAGGCTTGGCCCTTTTCTTTTCTTTCCTTTTTCTTTTTAATTTTGGATTTATTTATTTATTCTTTATTCTTTGTTTTGCCTGCATGTATGTCTGTGCACTACGTGTGAGCCCGGTGCCTGTGGAGGTCAGGAGAGAGCATTGGATCCCTTGGGACTAGAGTTACAGACAGTTGTGAGCAACCCCGTGGGTGCTGGGAATCGAACCTGCGTCCTCTCGGCAGATGAGCCACCTCTCCGGCCCCCGACCCTTCTGTGGAAGGAACTGAGTTGAGAGGTGGTGGGGTGGGACTAGAGTGAAGGAGGAGCATGACTAAGGAGGCCATCGTGTGAGACTCCTGTGATGCCCCAGGCCTGAGGAGGTGACATCAGACCAGACCAGCCAGACTCAGCAGCCAGCTCACCACGCTCTCTCACACCAAAGTCTCCCACGGAAAACAGAGACACTCTAACTCCCTGTCCCTACATCAGCTCAGTTACACTATGATACTCCCGTCACCAACAAGTCATACCATATCTGATGCAGGCAAACGCAAAATGACTAAGGGTCTGCAAGTAGAGGCTGGAGCGATGGCTCAGACATTACGCGTATGCACTGCCGTCGCTGAGGACCAGAGTTCTATTGCCAGCACCCTAGTGGGATGGCTTACAACCAACTCCAGCTCCAGCTCCAGGGGACCCAGTGCCTCCGCAGACACCTCCATTCGCATGCACAAACCTACACACAGACACACTCGTGCACATAATTAAAGAATAAATCTTTGGCTGGGAGGCAGAGGCAGGTGGATCACTGAGTTGGACCCCAGCCTGGTCTACAGAGTGAGTTCCAGGACAGCCAGGGCTACATAAAGAAACCAATAAGTAAATAAATAAATAAATAAATAAATAAATAAATAAATAAATCTTTGAAAGTGCATAGACTCTTTTGCGTATGACCAAATGTTCGTGACACGGAAATGATTCTTGTTTGACAATGGACTCCATCCTAAAGAAAAGCTAAACTAAGAGGAGAAGGTGCATGTAAGTGCTGAGCAACAAAAGACAGGGAGGGAACATGCCTGTGGCCCTCTGAGGGAGGGCGCCCAGTGCAAGGACTCTGATGAAAGGAAACTGGAAACGTGACTTCAGTAGTCTGAGAGTCTGCATCCAGGTGGGGCGCGTGCGCGCGCGCGCGCGCGCCCTATGCAGATCCAAAACGTTGTGGAAAGCACGGTCCAGAGGAGCACCAGACATGGTAACAAGTGGTAAGAGTCAGGAAGCAGAGCAGGAGCAGGCTGGCTCTGGGGTGAGACAACCTCAGAGCCGATGCAGAGGAGTTCGGTGGGAACGGTCCCAAAAGTGGGACCACAGGAGAAATAGCAGCTACTGCCCCTCTAAACCAAAGTGAGCCCCCAAGGAAGGGCAAGGGTCAGGGGGCAGGGGGCAGAAATAAACCGTGTTCTGGGAAAAATGAGAAGAGCAGTTGTCAAGTTCATGGTGGCCTGGGAGGAAGACTGGCCTGGCCAGATGCAATGTCAAAACATCCAGCAAGAAGATAAACAGAATCCCACAAAGGCTCCAAACAGTACTTCTTGACCTTTTATGGCTCTCTGACCCCCCCTGGAAAATATGATAGCAAAGCACAAAGCCTGTTCTCGGAAACGGAGCACACACACAGGCCTGCGAGAGTCTTTTATGGTTAAGAATTCCTGTTTCTATCTCACCAGGAATGAGTGGCACTTGGCGGGGACATTCTAGCTATGTAGTTTGCAAACAATTAAATAAGGAAACAGGTGAGTTCCGTGGCATTCTCTCCTACGTCAGGACAGGGACAGCCAAGTGCTCCTTACAGACATAAAGTTATGACAAGGAGCTGGCAAATAAAACCTTAGAAGACCTGAGTTCAAACTGGGATTTAAACACAATAGTAAAGTCTGAGGGTTAGCTCGGGCAGTAAAGAGCCTGCCACACGAGGGTCAGGATCTGAGTTCGGATCCTCAGAACCCACATAAAAATTGGCATAGGATGGCCAGTGGCTGTAGCCCTAGTACTGGGGTGGGGGAGGGGAGCAGACACAGAAACAAGTAGATTGCTGAAGCTTGTTGGGCAGCCAGCCAAATAAGTGAGTCTCCAGTTCAGGGGGAGACCCTGTCTCCAAACAGAGAGAGGGAGAGGGCGGCGTCGGGTGGGGGGACTACTGAGTTCTACCTCTGGTCTCTATATCCATGCGTGCGCACACATGTGCGCACACGCGCGTGCGCGCATGCGCGCGCGAGCGGACACACACAGAGACAGAGACAGAGAGACAGACAGACAGACAGACAGACAGAGACAGAGACAGAGAGACAGAGAGAGACAGAGAGACACCTACAGTAAAAGCTACAAACACCACATACATACACCAATATAGATAGATAGATAGATAGATAGATAGATAGATAGATAGATAGATAGATAGATTTGATGATGAAAAGTGTCAAACATGATTTCACCAATGTCTAGAATCAGAGAAAGACCAGAAGTTCACAACCTCTATTTGGGCCTTGGTTTCATTGTTCCCAAGAAGGAGATTAATAACACTCACACTGTAAATATGGAAATGCATCACTTGGTTGGAAATGAAACACATGATAGCTGCCCTACTGTGCGCACTCAGGTATGTTGGCCCGGAAGCAGTACCTACTGTGGTGCTTGCCTTAGAAAAGAGCAACTTGTGTTTTCAGGAATGGTCTTAGATCTTTTTAAACTATGCTTTCATCTTTAAGCTACGGGAAGAGGGTATGTACTTGTGCGCACAGAGCGGGGTCCAGATCCCCTGGAGCTGGAATTGTCAGCGGTTGTGAGCTGCCCCACATGGGTGCTGGGACCTAAACTCAGACCCCGTGCAAGAGCAGTAGCTGCTCTTCACCGCTGAGCCATCTCTCCAGCTGCATGGTGTTAGGTCTTTCCTGAGTCAGTTTGGGAAACAAATAGAGAGGAGCAAGTAGAAACCCTGGGGACCAACCTGGGGGGTGGGGCTGGGAATGTATGTCTTAGGGCTTTTCCTCTAATGAAATGGCCTACTTTGGGAAATTAGGAGTCTCATGCTGGCATAGATGTGGAGGCGGAAGCCAGCAGTTGTGTTACAGAGATCTTTCTATGCTGCTGTTTTTTGGCTTTTTTTGTTTTTGCTTTTGCTTTTATGTTCACTAGTGTTCTGCCTGCATGTCTGTGTGAGGGTATCAGATCTTGGCGTTATGGACAGCTGTGAGCTGCCATGTGGGTGTTGGGAGGTGAACCCAGGTCCTCTGGAGGAGCGGCCAGTGCCTTCAGTGCTCCCAACCGCTGGGCCACCTGTCTCCGCCCCCTTTGCTGCTGGTTTCGGTCGATCGGTTTGGAGACATGGTCTTACTCTACAGTCCAGGCTGGCCTCACACTCCTGCCAATCTTCCTGTCTCCGCCTCTCAGGGTGCTAGGATTGTGGACGTGAGCTGTGTTCTAGGGACTTTAAGGAAAAGCCACAGAGGCTGCCCTACCCCGGATGCCTCTGGGGTGCTACTGAGCAGGAGGGAGGAGCCAGTCTTCCCCAGCGTCTCCTCCAGCATCTCCTCTCCGTCCTCTGAGTGGCCGCACACCCTGAGCACACATCTCTTCCCACTGTCCCTCAGTCCCCTTTCCTTCCCATCTCCTTACCCATGTCAAGTCCTGTTTTCAGGAACTTTTCCTCATTCTTTTCTCTTTTTAATCAAATCTTAAAATTCGGAACGATGAATGTAGTTCTTGCTTTAAAAACAAGCAAACAAAAGCCTTGGGATGGGACCTAAGGCATGGTGCATGCTAGGCTGGCAGTTTGCTACTGAGTTTTATCCCCAGTGTGTATGTTGATTGATTGGTTGATGGTTGGCTGATTGATTGATTGATTGATTGATTGATTGATTGATTGATAGTCACATGGCTCAGGCTAACCTGGAACTTACTATGTAGCCAAGGATAACCTTGAACCTCTGCTACTCCTGTGTATTTCCGGAAAGCTGGGATTCCACAAGTTTGTCACCTTGCCTAATTTTGTTTTCTATCTTTTCTTTTTTCATTTTTACTCTTTCTCAGACAGTATCTTCCCAACTAAGTTGCCCAACAGGCCTCCTGCCTCAGCTTCTTTGTAGATCAACATGTTTGTCACACCTATTTCATGAAGTGCTCCCTCCTCCTCCTCCCCCTCTTTCCTCCGCTTCCTCCTTCTCTGTCTTCCTCTTCTCTCTCCTCCTCCTCTTCCTCCCCATCTTCCATTTTCTCTGATCTCTTGTTGTCGTCCCCACCCCTCCTTCAATCCTTAGACACACTCTATTTTGTCTTCTAACATAGATTTACTTTCCACATATATATATATATATATATATATATATATGTATATATATATATATACATATATATATATATATTTTTTTCCTTTGGGTAGAGTATAAATTCATGAAAAGAGAACCCATGAGTGACTTTGTTTCCTAAAGAATCTACTAGTGAATGCTAGAGAGATGGCTCAGCGGTTAAGAGCACTGACTGACTGCTCTTCCAGAGGTCCTGAGTTCAATTCCCAGCAACTACTGACTCATGACCATCTGTAATGGGATCTGACGCCCTCTTCTGGTGTACAGCGATAATGTACATGAAATAAAATAAACCTTTTTTATAAAAAAAAAATCTACGAGTGTGCATTCACAATTATTTTAAGTGAGCTCTCTCTCACTACTTAAGGTTCAAAGCCCATATACACGAGATTATTTTATCCGGCATAAGCATGTGCAGCTGAGTTCAGATCCCCAGTGCCCATATACAAAAAACAAATCTATCCACAGCTTCCCTCTGTGTCCCAGTTAGGGTTAATGTGGCCGCGATGAAGCACCATGACCAAAGGTCATGGTCCCCCCAGCCAGGAAGGGAAGAATCCACTTGACTTACATTCCACATGGTAGCCCATCACTGAAGGAGGTCAGGACAGGAACTCAAACAGAGCAGGGACCTGGAGGCAGGAGCTGATGCAGAGACCCTGGGCTGGTGCTGGCTTGGGCATCATTGCTGGCTCTGCCTGCTTTCTTATAGAACCCAGGAGCAGCAGCCCAGAGACAATACCACCCACAGCGGGCTGGGCCATTCCCCATCAGTCCCTAAGTAAAGAAATGTCCTATCAGCTTGCTCAGTCCTATGGAGACATTTTCTCAGTTGAGGCTCCCTTCCCTCTGATGACTCCAGCTTGTATCAGGTTGACATAAAACTAGCCAGCAGCGTCTGTAATCGCTCTACAGAGGTAGAGAGAAGTGGGTCCCTGGAGGTCACTCTCCAGCTAGTCGTACCAAATCAGTGAGCTGCAGGTTCAGTGAGAGATCCAGTCTCAATGAATGAATAGATGGATGGATGGGTGGGTGGATGGATGGTTGAATGAATGAATGAATGAATGAATAAGGTAAAGGACAATCAAGATAGCTCATCACCAGTGAAGAGTGTCTGCTGCTCTTCCACAGGACCTGAGTTCAGTTCCCTACACTCATATCAGACAGCTCATAACTAAACACACACACACACACACACACACACACACACACACACACACACACAAATAATTAACTAAATGTAAGAAAGAAGTTTTAAACATGACCCAGTCTGCCTTTTTACCTTACAAGCTATGGAACCAAGACAAAGTGGGAACATGATTTAGGAGCCAAACTGGGTCATGCCAGGAATCCATATTTCCACAACAATGTCCTCTCTGTGACCTGCATTGCAAAACCTTGTAATGAAGCTTGCAGGATAACTAATGGCTCTGCTTCTTTGTAAAAATAAACAGGCTCTCCATTTGTCTAAAGGCCCAAAGATAAGCTCAATGACTTCTGAAGTTTCTCTCGGGTCCAGGCACACTCGGGCTTCCTGCTGGAGACGCACTGTTGCAATTCCGCCATCTACTGGTGGGAACTGAGCATGGCACCCCAGCCATCACCGCCACACATTACCTTAAATGACCCAGTATCCAGGGTGTTTGCAGGATGCCGAGCACAAGGTGGCACTGTGCTGCTAAACACTGTCTTCGGGAGATTCGTGACACTAGAAATCCAAAAGGTTTCTAGCTCTGACATCGTCAGCTGTCTCAACCCAGTGACTCTGTGTTGGAGAATAAGCTGAGAGTCTGTTTAAGGGGTGTGTTTATCTGTGACAGTTGGGGAAAGCATTAGGGAAGGGGCGGGCCCAAAGGGTTAGAATAATTTTAATGTTGCTGCCCTACTGATCAGCCAGGTAAGATGCGCCCCTCCACGGTGGTAGCAAATCTGAGACGGCTCCACAGGAAGAAATTCACATCTGATACTGTAAAACGGGCCAAAACCCCACGGCTGGGGAGAGCAGAGCCCCCAGGGAAGAAGCCACAGCTCTTTTGCTAAATGAGTGTGATTTGCTTCTATTAGCTTTCTCTGCTATTACACAAGCCAGGGTTCTGTGCCTAGGGAATGGTACAACTCTCAGTGGCTGGGTCGTCATATCTCAATTAATATAATCAAGATAATCCCTCACATACAGACAAGCCCACAGGCCAACCTAATTAGATAATTCCCCATTGAGACTACCTTCTCCTGTGATTCTAGATGGTGTCAAGTTGACAATTACCATCAACCCAAAAATATTTGGGCATTTTTGTTGTTGTTGTTGTTCTTGTTGTTGTTGTTGTTGTTGTTGTTGATGATGATGGTGGTGGTGGTGGTGGTGGTGATGATATTGATGGTGATGATGATGATGATGATGGGAACTAACCATAGGTGCTAGGAAAGAACTGATCACTGAACCATGTTCCCAGGCATTACTATCACTATTATATTTGAATGTTCTTTAATGGTGACTGGGGCTCCCACCTCTCGGGCTGCTGGGAATGGCTGTGATCTCAGCACAGGGACAGGCACACAGTAGGTGTTTGGGATATTGATGGTGTTTTTTACTCTCGCTCTGAAATTTGCCTTTGCCCTCAAAGGTCCCTATTTCATGGCCACATCATCTCTAACGTCCACTTTCCTCAAATTCTTCCCACAGGTAGCAGACTGTGGGCCAGATCAGGAGCTCGGTACAGAGTTAGGGAAGAAGGCGGGGTGTCGTTGGGAGGGGTGTGTCAGGCCTGCTCCAAGCTGGGCTCCGGTCACTGCCTCCAACTCATTCCCTCTGATAAGAGGCCCATCCAGCAACCAACAAAGTGGGAAAAGATCTTCACCAACCCTACATCCGACAGAGGGCTAATATCCAATGTATACAAAGAACTCAAGAAGTTAGACCCCAGAAAACCAAATAACCCTATTAAAAATGGGGTACAGAGCTAAACAAAGACTTTTCACCTGAAGAACTTCGGATGGTTGAGAAGCACCTTAAGAAATGTTCAACATCATTAGTCATTAGGGAAATGCAAATCAAAGCAACCCTGAGATTTCACCTCACACCAGTCAGAATGGCTAAGATTAAAAACTCAGGAAACAGCAGGTGTTGGCAAGGATGTGGAGAAAGAGGAACACTCCTCCACTGCTGGTGGGATTGCAAGCTGGTACAACCACTCTGGAAATCAGTCTGGCGGCTCCTCAGAAAACTGGGCACGATACTTCCGGAGGACCCTGCCATACCACTCCTGGGCATATACCCAGAAGATTCCCCTGCATGCAATAAAGACACATGTTCCACTGTGTTCATAGCAGCCTTATTTATAATAGCCAGAAGCTGGAAAGAACCCAGATGTCCCTCAACGGAGGAATGGATACAGAAAATGTGGTATATTTATACAATGGAATACTACTCAGCAATTAAAAATAATGAATTCATGCAATTTGTAGGCAAATGATTGGGTCTGGAAAATATCATCCTAAGTGAGCTAACCCAATCACAAAAGAATACACATGAAATGCAATCACTGATAAGTGGATATTAATGAGCCCAAAAGCTCTGAATATTCAAGATATAATACAATTAGCAAATCAAAAGATTCCCAAGCCGGGCGGTGGTGGCGCACTCCTGTAATCCCAGCACTTGGGAGGCAGAGGCAGGCGGATTTCTGAGTTCGAGGACAGCCTGGTCTACAGAGTGAGTTCCAGGACAGCCAGGGCTACACAGAGAAACCCTGTCTCGAAAAACCAAAAAAAAAAAAAAAAAAAAAAAAAAAAAAAAAAGATTCCCAAGAAGAAGGAAGGAGAGGACCCTGGTCCCAAAAAGACTGGATCCAGTTTTGTAGGAGAGTATCAGAACAGAGAAATAGGGGCGGGGGAGTGATTGGGGAATGGACAGAGGGAAGAGGACTTATGGGACATATGGGTGAGGGGGGAACTGGGAAAGGGGAAAGCCTTTGGAATGTAAACAAAGAATATAGGGGGGGGGATAAAAGAGGCCTGTCCGGAAAACTGCACTTCCTCTCCGACCTGGAGCAGACGGCTCTGTGGAAACCTGACCTGAGAGCTTTGCTTGCTGTCTTGGCCCTGGGTGGCCGAGAGGAGACTTCAGGGCCTTCCTCACAGCAACTGCCCCGTGTCCTATCCCTTCCCATCAACCCATAGCGGAGCCAGAGGCTTCCTTATGTCATCCCCATTGAGGTAAAAGGACAGGAATTGTCCATCTTCACAACAGCCCCCAACACCACAAGGAAGCACACTGGTCATGGCAGGTCCCAAAGAGCAGGAAACGCCCCTGAGCTTTTTCCTCAGTGGACAAGAGGGCTGAGAAGCAACGAGCATCTCAGATCACCAGAACAGCTCCCACATGAGGAGACAGTATACAGGGACTTACGTTCCTGAGGGTGTGCACGGGACAGCAGTGACACCAGCCCTGCACCTCAGGGGAAGGAGACCAGTGAATGCTCTTCCTTTTTATGTTTGAGTGTGGTTTAGTTGGTGGTTTGGTTATTGTTTTGTTGTTTGTAGGTTTTTTAGAAGTTTTACAAATTTATCTAATTTTCCCCCCTTTAGTTTTATTTGTTTGTAAAAACAGGATCTTTCTATGTAGTCCTGGCTATTCTGGAACTCACTCTGTAGACCTGGCTGGCCTGAAACTCACAGAGATCCACCTGCCTCTGAGTTGCAAGTGCTGGGATTAAAGGTTTGTGCTACCATATCCTACTTATTTACTTTTATGTGCATGAATATTTTGCTTGGACATTTGTCTGTGCAGTGTGTGTGTGTGTGTGTGTGTGTGTGTGTGTGTGTGTAAACAAGTGCATGAAGGTGTTCTGAGGCCAAAGATGGCATTGGACTCCCTGAAGCCAGAGTTACAAGTGCTTGTGACCCCTGGACATGGGTGCTGGGACCAAACCAGGGTCCTTGGGGTGAGCAGCCTGCACTCCAGACCAATGAGCCACCCTCCGGCTTCACAATGTGACGATTCTTAACATTGTTGAACTGGTGTTTAAAAGGTTATTGTGCTACAGTCTGTATTCTAGGTGTTGTAAAGTGCCGGGGACCTAACACAGGGTCTCAAACATACTAAGCAAGTGTCGAGCTAACAGTGAGCTAGTCTTTTAAAGCAGGATCTCTCAGAGGCAAGGCTGGCCTCAAAAGCAGTATGTAGCTAAAGGCTCTTCCTGCCTTCGCCTCTCCACCACTGGATCACAGGTGTGTGTTTCCAGACCTGGAGCTATTTAAAGGAGGGGGGAAGGGAAGGAAGAAGCAAAGACTCTGTGAGGGATCCTGACAGGCCCGGGGAGGGGGGGGTCACCTCCCACTTCCTATCTCGGGTGTCGGGGTAAAAAAGGAACTCTGTGGTCTGTACAGCTGCCTGCCCTTCAAAGGCCTCTCGCTCGTGTGTCTGATGCCTCCACTTCAGATGGGGCCTCTGCCTTCTGTCTTTGTCTCCCAGACCCTAATCGTTTCTCAAGAACACAAGGCCTTAGGTGACATTATCACACACACACACACACACACCATTAATTAAGGCTTAAAACAACAACAACAACCAGAACAAGCAAAGGATTGATGAGACTCCATGCTGGGGCGCTTTATTTCCAGGGAAGGTTTGGGTACGGGAAGCCGAGTGAGTCCGATAACTCTGCAGCAGCCGCGTGGGTCTCTCGCTCACTCACGCAGGGCCAAGCACCTGAAAGACAGTACCAGATGAAGAGAGCGCGTCGGCCTCCCACATCCCATGTCCTCACCACAGCCATATCCCTGGGACAGCACTACACCCAGGGACTGAAGGACAGAGGCATAAGCCAGGGCTTCAACCTGGGGCGGGGCTTTGCCTCAGCCCGAGCCTGGGTGGTGCCCAGGCCTGAAAGACCTTAGGAGAGACAAAAGGGTATAAGAGTAAAGGTCAGCACAGGACATGGCCTGGTTCTTGCTGTTGGTGTGTCTGTTTGGTCGGTTTTGGGTTTTGGGTTTTTTAATGCCAGCTTGAGTTATCTGAGTAAAGAAGCCTCAGTTGAGAACGTGCCTCCATCAGATTGACTGTAGACAAGTCTGTAGGGTTTTGGGTTTGGTTTGGTTTGGTTTGGTTTTTTGATTAATGATTGATGTGGGAAGGTCCAGTCCACGTGAGGGAGTGCTAACTCAGGACACCCCTGAATTGTGTAAGAAGCAAGCTGAGAAAGCCATGAGGAAAAGCCAGTAGGAAGTGTCCCCGTGTGGCCTCTGACTCAGTGCCTGCCTCCAGCTTCGAGCACTGAGTTCCTGCCCTGGCTTCCCACAGCCCTGAGGGGACTGTGAGCTGAGAGTTGGAAGCCAAACAAACCCTGTCCTCCCCGGGTTACTTTTTGGTCATGGTGTTTATCAGAGCAATAGACACCCTGCCTCAGAGAAGGCAGAAGACAGGGGGCAAGAGGTTATACAGGAAAGGAGAGAGGCCCGGAGTCCCCACCAAGACCCAGGCTGCCCTCCTAGCTTGGCCCCACAACCCAGGCACAAGACTTCCAGGCACGCCTGCCCATAAGCCCCAAAAGGACCTTGAGGGAGAGGTAGAACTCACCCTGGAGACAGGTGCTCTACCCAGACATGATGTGCTTGACAAAGGCTAGGAAAGGAGAAGAAGAGTCAGCCACACAATGTCCCCAAGCTCTGCCCTCCTCCACTTCTGACGCCACTTCCTGTCCCCACACCCCCAGTCTTGCCATGCCCTTTCCGCAGGTGGCGGCTGTCTTATCGAAGGGCTGGTGGAGAAGGCATAGGAGCAAAAGGACCTAACTCTGCTGTGTCCCCTCTGTGCTGACATTAGACGGGAGGCATGAATGGCGTTTGTCACTACAGACCCCCATGACCTTAAGGAAGGTATCATGCATGCCCACTCCCCATCTGAGAAGACTGAGGCTCAGAGACAGGAAGTGATTTGTTCTAAGACACGCAGGTGGTTTGTCACAGAGCTGTCTCCCAAACCCAAACTCCTGGGCTAATGAGATGGATCAGTGGGTAAAATCCCTTATCACAACCTGAGTTCAGTCCCCAGAAACCAATGGCAGAATGAAGTTTTCATCTCTAAAAATTGTCTTCTGACCTCTGAACACACATGTGCACCCATAGCATATGTACACACAATAATAATAAATATACATTGCTGGTATAGGTAGAACTATACCAGATATTCACTCCCAAGATGGAAAACACAGCACCCAGTTAGAATCTGCCACAGCCCGTCGGAGACACACATCCTGCAGCCTCTGGGTTGTCTCGTCCCACCCCAGGCCACACTCTTCCCCTGGGCCCCGCAGAGGGCGAGGAAGGACTTTACCTTCATAGTTGATGCAACCATTCGCATCCTCCTGCCCGGACAGCAGCTGCTCCACCTCTGCCTCGCTCATCTTCTCTCCTGAGGGTGTGCGAACGGGGTCTTAATGGCAAGTGGCCAAGAAGGGGAAACTGAGGCACTCCTGAGGCTTAAAGCCCGCCCTGGGTCTGAGACGCGGTTAGCGCCAAGCCTCAGCGAAGGCTCTGGAAGACGGGTCAAGGATCTCTGCTGCCTCTCCCCTCTGCCTCTCCCCTCTGCCCACAGCACAGTGGTGAGGGTAAGAGAAGAAGCCACAAGCCCATGCCGGACCTTGGGCGTCACTCCTGCTCTGCCAACTGCGCTCCTCCCCCAGACCCTGGTCCTGGCAGGGCAAACCCAGTTCCTGTGGTAGATGGGGGCGGAGTCCTATGGAGTCCAGGAAAACAGGCCCTGGATTAGGATTCGCCAGATGCGGGACCCTTAGATAACCCGCCATATGCCTGTGGCCCCTTATCCAGACATGCTCATGCGGTCTTCACCCCTGCCCAGCGGACATACCCAGGGTGGCAAGGACATGGCGAAGCTCGGCACCCATGACCGTGCCGTTGCTCTCTTTGTCAAAGACCCGCAGCCCCTCCACGAAGTCCTCGTAGGTGCCCTGCTCCTTGTTGCGGGAGATGTGCTGCAGGATGGGCAGGAACATCTCGAAGTCCAGCCTCTTGGAATTCATCTCTTCCAAAGGGCATGAGGACAGACAGAGACCGCCACGTAAGTAGATGCGCAGGGGAGGAGAGGGCCAAGAGGTCTCTTCCCAGCCCTGACAGCGCAGGGCTTAGGCCCCTACTGCTTCTGGGGGAGACGCTCCACCAAAGACAGGCAGAGTCGTGGAGATAAGCCCATAGGGTTGAAAAGAGCAACCGTCCTGTAACCCTGCGCGGGGGTCGGGTCATTGGACCATTCTGTATAGGTGCTGAAACCAACCACATGTAGACATTGACCCCACACTGACCTTCAGGCTTGGGTTTGCCCAAAACGCGCAGCACCTCTGCATTGGTGGGGTTCTGGCCCAGGGCCCGCAGCACATCCCCACACTGCCCGTAGGTGATCTTCATCTCTCCCGTTGGAGTCCGGTCAAACAGTGAAAAGGCCTCTTTGAATTCTGTAGAGAGATACCCAGCTATGGCTCCCTGCCCCAAGACAAGGCGGAGGCTGTGGTTTGCTCGGCGGGGTAAAGGATGAAATCGAGCTCTTCGGTCGCTGTCCCAGGCCGTCCTTGGAAACTGTCCTACCCCAACTTCTGACAACCAGAGCCACCTGGGGACACCATGACCTATCCAACACTACTAGTCTTTGGCGCTCCTCTCTCCAGCAGTTATAGGCTCTGACTATTTCCCTGTGTCTCCTCATTCTCCTCACACCCTTCCCTGGTTAGTCTCTGACTAGAAAACGGTGGAGAAGTGAGAGGACCCCTGCCCGGAGAGGCTCCCCAGCCTTTCAGTTCAGCTCTTCCTAGGAGAGTAGGGAAGCCAGGCTGGGTCCCAGTTCCCTCCTGGCCTCCCGTTCTCCCTGTCACTGTGAGGTGCCACCAAGAGGTGGCAGGATGTGGAGACAGTTTGTAAAGTGATAATGACCTATTATCAGTACAGCCTGTTCCCGGCTGAAAGAGCTTTATGGCCAGACAAGGTGACATTGGGGCCACGGTTGGACCATACCAGACCCGCCACCACTGGCCGCCCTTGGTAAACCGACATCTCTGTGGGTTCTCTGCTTCTTAGCTTTAAGTGCGGACAAAATGTCCACCTGCATGGGTGGCCGCTGGATCACAAGGTGTACCAAGTGTGTGCGTCACAGAGGTGGCAGACCAAGGTGGCTCTCATGTCTTTCTGCTCTGTAAAAGACAGACCTGGCGCCTTGAAGGGTGCAGAGCGGGTATCTAAGGGGCAAGGCCAAATTAAGGCACCCCTGGGCTCTTTGTAAATAGCCTCAATTCTACAATCGTTTGTTTGCTTTTGTTTCCTTCAGACAAGGTCTCAAGTAGTCCGGGATGACTGACATCCAGTGTGCTCTGACGCACAGAGTCTCAGGTCGCAGAGGATGACCTGACACTCCGGATCCTCCTGCCTCCACCTCCCAAATGCGGGGACATATAGACACCGCCCCCCCCACCCCAGCACAGCTGGCTGCTTCTCCATCAATTTAGGTTCAATTAATTAATTAGAATAATATGAACGGGCAGTGACACTGCAGTTACCTCATGCTGACCACAAAGAAGTGGACACCCACAAACCACAACTGACAATGGACTGCGCTGCCTCTCCCCAGAAACAAAAAGCCCTGTGGTGGAAAGATATGCAAATCTGTGAGGGGTCAGAGGAGCCCCTAGTCCTCTCGGGGGAGGTGTGAGGAAGTTGGAGCCCTACCACCCAGAGCCTGCAAAGCTTAGAGGAATGCGGTGACCAGCTCCAGACAGACGACGGGTGGGTGTAGAGAAGATGACGAATAGTCACAAATCTCTGAACTGAACTGGACCAAATGCCCTTGCTTTGAAGATGAGAAAATTAAATTTTAAAGAAGTCACTTGTGGACTGGAGGTATGGCCCAGTGGTTAGCGCTTCCTGGACTTCAGATGCCAGCACACTCGTCAGGCAGCTCACAAAAACCTGTAAATCCAGCTCTGAGAGCTCTGATGCCAGCCTCTGGTCTCCAGGAGTGCACAAGCGTGCACATGTAAATAAACGAGCCTGGAAGGGGGAGGAGGAAGAGGAAGAGGAAGAGGAAGGAGAAGCGAGCGAACAACTTTTTTTTTTTTTTTTTTGGTTTTTTGAGACAGGGTTTCTCTGTGTAGCCCTGGCTGTCCTGGAACTCACTCTGTAGACCAGGCTGGCCTCGAACTCAGAAATCCGCCTGCCTCTGCCTCCCAAGTGCTGGGATTACAGGCGTGCACCACCACGCCTGGCAAGATCAAACAACTTCTTAAGGCTCATCTCCTGATTTCCAAAGAATGTTGTTTCCATTGTAACAGAAGGAAAGCATTGGCTGGGGCTGAGGGTGCAGCTCAGTCAGCAGGGTGTTTGCCTAGAATGGACAAAGTCCTGGGTTCAATCCCCAGCACCACATAAACTAGACACGGCGGTGCATATTTCTAACCCCAGCTCTCAGGAGATGGAGGCAGGGGGTTAGGAAGTTTAAGGCCATCCTCAGCTAAAAAGTGAATTTTTGGCCAGGCTGGGTTATTTAAGACCCTGTCTTAAGAAAAAAAGGAAAGTCACTCACCAGAAGCCACAGTTTCACCAAAAGGCAAATGACGAGACAACAGGGATGAAGATTAAAGAAGAAAATATCATAATCCAACATGAAGAGAAATGGCTTCAAAGTCCCGGAGTGAGTCATTAAGCCCTGCCTGGAAACCTTCAGGGAGCGTACGACCCAACCAGCTGTCCTGGCGAGCTCTCGCCACGATTCCCTTGGGTGATGTAGAAATCTGATTATTAGCTGAGTCTCCAGTCTTCGCTCGTGCTGTGGATTTGGCATCGCTACAGATGCACGCGTTTAACTAGAAAGCGCTAAGAAATTCATGGCATCTACAACGATTGCCTGACAGCGAGTCTCCACAGCGTGCGACAGAAACAGAAACCAGCTCCAAAATCTATGTGCCAGTTCTCATACTCTGTGTAAACGGATACACCGTCTTAGAGAGGAAATTGACAATTGCCACTATTAATCTTACAATGTAAACTCGGGCATGCTTTCACCCAGAGCCAGGAAGACCTCATGTTAATATCCCCCAAATGGAAACAACACCAAAGTCTGTCTAAGTATATCTCTGTGTGAGAAGTCCTGAGATTTCTCTTTTTTAAGATTTATTTTATTTTTAGTTATGCGTATATTGAGGGGGCAGCGAACAGGAGCTGAAGGTGGCTGTGAACTGCCAGACGTGGGTGCTGGGAACTGAACTCAGATCCTCTGCAAAAGCAGTACACACTGCTAACCATTGAGCCATCCCTCCAGCCCTTGACATGTATCCTAAAGTTGCATCCACTGACACTTATATAAGATTGAGAAATTGTCTCTATTGGATATGAGAAGAGTTGGTAATGGAGACCACAGAAGAACTAGTGTGCTTGCAAGCCACCACTGGCCCTACCACCAGGACAGAAGGATGTGTCAGGCTTACTTTACCATGAAGGAATGAGTGTCTGTTTTCAGACACACCAGAAGAGGGCATCGGATCCCATTACAGATGGTTGTGAGCCACCATGTGGTTGCTGGGAATTGAACTCAGGACCTCTGGAAGAGCAGTCAGTGTTCTTGACTACTGAGCCATCTCTCCAGCACCGCATCAACTGCATCTCAAGCACTCTGAAAGTGCAATTGAAAGTAAAGGTCTAGAATCAGATACCTGAACTTGAATTCTGGGCCCCCCACTGTGGGCCCTCGGAGAATGGACGCCTAACTTCTCTGAGCCTCGGTTTTGCCACCTGCCACATAGGAGCAGCTAGAGCTACTGTACCTCAGTGGGCTGTCAGAAGAGTAAAGTGACTCGGTCCATATAGAGTGCTAGGACTGTGCCTAACAGGCCTGATGGGATGACAATAATTTCCACGACCAAAAGGGCCGCTTACTCCTCCTCTGGAAAATGCAGCAGAGCGTGCGGTTGCTCACACTCACCTTCGATCTGGTCGGCACTGAAGTCTATCTGTAGGGAAAGAAACACAGGAGTGAGGGCAGGGACTGCTAACGGCTTCCAAGGGGAAGGCTGGGCACCTCCAGTAGGCCAGAGCAACAGAGAGGGCGCTGGGCTGAGCGTAAACCAGTCTCCTGAGAAGGAGCCCAGCTGGCTGCCTAGGAGACAGTGTAGCCTTCACAGCTGGATCGAAGCCAAGGTTGGGGGCTGGAGAAAGGAGTTCAGCAGTTAAGTTCACTTGTTGCTGTTGAAGAAAGCCAGCTCCAGCTCCTAGCACCTATGTGGCTGCTCACCACCATCTATCTCTACTTCCAATCCCAAGGATACCAGATACACACATGGTACACACACACACACACACACACACACACACACACACACACACACGTGCAGACAAAACACTCTCACACATAAAATAAACAAATCTCTAAAAAGCAGAACAAACACCATCAGGAGGAAAAGAGAAAGAAGTTATCTGTCATTCTAAAGCCTACAGTGACCCACCTGACAATTCCTTTGAATCTGTGAAAAATCCCTCTCATCCTAGACAGCCTGGGATAATAAGCTGGTCTCACTGTCAACCCCAAGGCCTCCCCAGTTCCTAGTCCCCTGAAAGGTGCACCTCCTCTGGCTTTGGGCGCTCACCACCGCTCACCCTGGGACTCCCTCTTCTGCCTGTTGCTGCCTGCCAGCCCTACTATAGGAAGCCGCCGGTTCTACCATCCACACCACCCTCCTCCTAGGCTCTCTTGAGCCTGGACTCTGTCATTGCTGACCTGTACTGTCTCATTAAAACCAGGTTGGAGGTTGGGGGGCGGGGCTATAAATTTTTATGTTTATCGATAAAGTGTTCCATACATAACAAGTACTCAAAAATATCGTGTTGAATGAATAAATAGACTTGGGGTGCCCCCCCCAACCTGCATGTGTTGTGCAATTCTGAGCAGAGAGCATCTGGGTGGGAAGCCAAAACAGACTAAGGTATCGCTTTAATAGGCTTGCGAGGGTTTTGAGCACCTTTTGTGTATGGCGCAGTATTGTGTGGAGTTTCTTATGTGGGCTCTGATCCTGAGAAGCGTACAGTAGCCCACACAACTAGAGGGTTCAGGGTCTCTGCCCGAGTGCCACAGAACCTTGTCTGCATTCCTTATCACCCCAGCCTTGTCTTGAGGCTGAGATCCCCGGGGCCCACCACTCCAGACCTGATATTAATAGCTCTTCACGCCAGTAGCCACTTGACCTCTCCCAATCTGGTGCCAAGTCTGCGTCAAACTGCTTCTCTCCGGAGGCTTCAGACCCTCTCCCTCCCAGGCCCCACCCTTCCCAGCTCATTCCTTCAACAGCTGGGCCAGATTGCTGGAGGCCTAGAATCCCTGCGTCAGTCAGTCGGCCCACACCAGCCCCGGGGAGAGGAGGGTTACCACATGAGTGGGGGGTGGGGTGGAGCATGATGGAGCAGGACATAAAACCGGGAGGCTGAGGAAAGCAGGCCCGGCTCCTCCACCAAGTTAGAGAGGGCCCAGCCAGGAGCTGTCCAGTCAGGCTGGGGTGTGGCCCAGTGTTGTATGGAAAGAGAAAAGAAGCTCCCCTTACCTTCTCCACCTCTCTTACCTAAAGTGTGTTTGTGAGTGAAGTCTCTCACACCGCAACACACAAGAGCATCCTCCCTGGCCCTGCTCCCCAATTCCCAGCCACACCCCTGGCTCCCACTATGTCTCTCTTTCCCATAAGCATGTTCTACCTCCCCAATGGAGAGGTGACTCGGCGGTTGAGAGAGCTAGCTGTCTTTCCAGAGGAGCCCTTTTGCACATAGCAGTGACTGATTTTGAAAACAGAAAGCCTCTGACCCCAATCTCATACTGGTTCCGCTGGCCCTCGGGGCTATGATCTAGGGCATGGTCCTCACCTCTGTCTGGCCGGAGAGAAGTAGATCTCTCAGCAACAGGAAAAGCAGGATCCTGGCTGTCCGGGCTTCACTTACCTTCACACTCTTTGGGTCAAAGGCAGAGTCCTTGGGGGGCTCAGGAGCTGGGGCGGGCGCTGGGGCAGGGGCTGCGGCTGGCTTGGCAGCCTCCTTCTTAGGCTCAGGCTTCTTGGGAGGCATGCTGCCTTAGGATCTCCAGTGGAGGTGGGACCTAGAAGGGAACCAGAGGGGGAGAGGTGGCTCCTGAGGGAGAAGACGGGAGACTGGAAGGCCCGCCTGGCTTTTATTCTGGGTCGGAGCCCCCACAGAGGGGCTGGTGAGAGCAGGAGCAACTGCTGCTGACTATAAAAGGAAGAGACACCAGCAGGGTGCAGCTGACATCTCAGTATTGTCACCAGGTTTGAGCCACCGGCCTATCCTCCCCCTCCCCCGCCCCACCGCACCCCCACCCCCACCCCCACGCACACACCTCGCTCCTCACAGCCTGCACTTCTAGGACAGATTGGTCCTTCCCTGCCAATTGGTGGAAACCCAGAGAGGGGCAGGAAAACAGACCCTCTCCACAGGGCCAGAGCAGCCAGAGCGGGATGAGCCGACTTGAGCCGTTGATAACCCTCACACAAAGCCCAGGGGAGGCTGAGGCTTTTTTTAGTCCCTCCTGAGCAGGGGCAGCCCACCACACATTCCTTTTCAACCAAGAGCCTCTAAGCTAGCCCTAGGCCCTGCCCTGAGGCTCCACACTCCAGGCTTGGAGCCCTGTAGTAACAGCTGGTCGAGCCTGCTCTGCCATCCCCACTCCCCAACCACAGGGCAAAGCCCTGTCATGTTCAGGGCAAGCATCCCAAGAACTCCACACTGCAGCTCCCCGGATCCACCCTCTACCCGCAGTTGTTCCATGACAAGCATTGCACACTTGTGAGGAGGGTGGGAAAAGTTGGGAGGCTGGAAGTTAGGAGGAAACCCGGGATCTATCTATTGCTTACTGTGCGCCAGGTTCCACTAGACACTATTCCTATAGAATATCATTAAACCTTCCATAATTACATAATTCTACAAAACAGATACCATTATTACTCAGATAACACACACACACACACACACACACACACACACATTAAAATAACTTGGCCAAGGTCACTTAAATGATTAATTATGATTGGAAGACCAGTAGGACTAACCCTAATGTGTATAGCTGAATAATTTATACTCTAGCCTCATTTATATGAGAAAGAAAAGTGGGGTGGAGCGGGCATCAGAAAGGGCAGGGTGAAAATAGGGCAGGATGAGGCCCAGGGTCATCCTGGCTCTCAGGAGAAGAAACAGAGGCCAGTCTGGGTTATGTAGCAAGATCCTAGTTAGAGCGAGAGCGAGAGCGAGAGCGAGAGCGAGAGCGAGAGCGAGAGAGAGAGAGAGAGAGAGAGAGAGAGAGAGAGAGAGACAGAGAGAGAGAGAGAGAGAGAGAGGAAGGGCTCAGGAGTGGGGAGGGGGGATCAACTGTTCACAGGCCGTGCCCTTGGACTGAGGCCTGAAGAGGGCATGAGGGAGGGGGGATGACAGAAGCTTCTTTTTTTTTTTCCACTTCTTATACTAATGAAAATTTTTGTAACAACCATATGATATTTTGGGAAGAAAGAAAGAGAGACAGATATATATATAGAGAGAGAATGAAAGTCAATGATAATTCAGAAAAACAACCAAAAAAAAAAAAAAAAGAAAAAGTTTGTCTCCCACACACACCTACTCTGAGCTGAGTGAGACTATGTCGAGCCCCTAGGATAAAAACCAAGGAAGGCAGAAAGAACATCACTTCGACTTTCTAAGCCATTTCTTCACCTCCGAAGCAAGACTGTAAGAGCCGAGGGTGTGGCCCAGTTGGTAGTGTGCTTACCTCACACGCACACTGCCCTGGGTTAGACCCCAGCACCACATAAAAACAGACACGGTGGTGGCGCGCACTTATAATCCCAGCACGCAGGAAGCAGAGGTGGGACAATCAGAAACTGGAGGTTCTCCTCTGCTATGTAGTATCCCGGAGGCCAGCCTGGGCTACATAAATAAATAAAGATTGCTAGTTGGGAGGAATAGAATGTGTCTATAACCCAGAGCTCAAGAGTTGACATAGGAGAACTGAGATTTCCGACCTGGGTCACATAATGAGATTCTGCCTAAAGCAACAAGAAACCAAAACCGGCAGACTTGGCTAGCCCACCGAGGACCTAACCCACCATTTCAGGCACCCTGGAGCCAGACACCTGCCGTCCCCCAGTTCCGTAAACACAACCCCACATCATTGCTATTAAGCCTAAAGAGCCCTTGGGCTAAGATCACCTTGTGCTGTGCAGACTCAGTGGTGAAGAGTCTAACGCACAGAGAGGCCTTGGAGACTCTCAGGCTGTCGGCACACAGCCGGCTAAACCTGGCTTGTACCACGCCGTCCCTTCCCATGGCCTACCCACACCCATGCTAGCTCCTGGAGGGCGGAACCGCCTTCAAGGGAAACTGAGGCAGGAAAGGGGACTGAGCCTCCCTTGGTCTCACTTCCTCTCTTCTCACACATCAAACCGACCCCTTGAAGCCGGCTGGGACGGTGCCCAAGGAAAGCCATCTGCTGCCGAAGCTGATGAATTGAGTCCAGTCCTCCGGGTTCACGGGGTGGAAGAGGACAACTGTCCCTCAAGTTGTCCCCTGACTCCCACACACAGGCTGGTGCTCCCCACTCCCACAGACACAAAGTAAGTCATTAATTAACTTTGCAAACCTAACCCCCTGCCCACTCTTGATTTACATCCTTCTGTATTCCGTGCATGTCCTCTCCCTGACCTAATTCACTGGGACTGGAGTTACGTGGGTGGTGATGAGGAAGGAAAATCCAAACCGCAGCCCCTTCCATCTCTGCCTCTGTCCTGGAGAGTTCCCTGGGCAGCCTGGAAAAACCTCGCAGCTGGAAGACCAGAGCTGGCATCCTGAGTCACCAGCCGGCAGAGTCTCTGGGCCACAGCCAGTTGACCTCTGACATGACAGATGACCGGGAGCTTTCAAAGCACGCTCAACTGACTCCTGACGCCAGGACACTCCTGACGCTGAGGGACAGGGAGGCCGGGTCTGGGGCTTCCGGCTACCACCAAACCTCTAAGCAGCACCCTATCCTGTGCGATTTACAGGTTCTTTGGGTTTTGTTTTGGTTTTTACAATTGTTTGTTTATTTTGGTGTGGGGAGGCAAGCCGTGGGCATATATGGAGGTCAGAGGACAGCTTACAGAAATGAGCCCTCTCCTTCCACCAGGGGTCCCAGGGATCAAACTCGGGGCGTCAGGCTTGGCAGCACACTGCTTTCCTCTAATGCACCGTCTTCCTGGCCCTTATCTATTTAATTTGATGTGATTATTTTTTTCATTTTAAAGTTTTTAAAGGCTTGTTTTATTTTAAATTGGGTGTGTTTATGTGTATGTGCACATGTTTGTGGAGACCAGAAGAGGGTTTTATATCTCCTGGAACTAGAGTTACAGGTGGTTATGCGCTGCCTTACATGGTTGCTAGGAGCTGATCTCAGGTCCACTGAAGGAGCCGTAAGTGCTCTTAAATGCTGAGTCATTTCTCAGTATTTACAGTATAATCTCTCTCTCTCTCTCTCTCTCTCTCTCTCTCCCCCCCCCTCCCATCCCCACCCCCTCACCCCTGGCCCCAGAGTCTCACTATGTAGGCGAGGCTAGCCTAGAACTCATAATGTTATCTCAGACTCATGGTAATCCTCCTGTCTCAGACTTTAAAGTACTGAAATTACAGGCATGAAACCCTATTTACATAGGTGAACATACCGTGTGTGTGTGTGTCTGTGTCTGTGTGTGTGTCTGTGTGTCTGTGTGTCTGTGTGTCTGTGTGTGTCTGTGTATCTGTGTCTATGTCTGTGTATATTCATTCATTCATTCATTTTGTGTGTGCCACCTGAGAAAACCAAAAGTCAATGCCTAATGTCTTCTGTCATTCTCTACCTTAGTTTTTGAGAAAGGGTCTCTCCCTGAACCTGGAGCTCACTGATTGGCTGGACTGGCTGGCCATGGAACTCTGGACATCGACCTGTCTCCAAACCATACATACCCAGGACTGGAGTTACAGATGTCGTGGAGGAGGCAGGTAGGTATCCAAACTCAGATTCTCATTCTTGCCCTGTGCCTTTGCCACTGTTCTATTGCTATGAAGAAATACCATAACCAAGGCCACTCTTATTAAAAACAATGTTGGGAGCTTGCTTACAGTTTCAGACGCTTAATCCATTATCATCAGGTCAGGGAACATGGTGGCATACATGGTGCTGGATAGTAGCTGAGAGCTATATTCTGACCCACAGGGCAAAAAGTATGGAGTGGGGACAGTAAGGCTGGCATGGGCTTTCGAAACCCCAAAGCCCACCCTGAGTGACACACTTCCTCCAACAAAGCCACGCCTCCTAATCCTTCTAATCCTTTCAAACAGCTCAAATGACCAGTGGTTAAGCATTAGATATATGAGTCTATGGGGCCCACTCTCATTCAAACCACCACACCCTATGGGTGCTTTACCCACTGAGCCACCCATCTCCCTCCTGGGATTTACATACTTGGGTTCTCACAACCATTTTCAAAGAAATAGTTCAGCTATTTTAAAGTCTTTGCATTTATAATGATTGAAATACTCTCACCAATCATTCTTCTTCTAGAAAGAAATGTAGTAATGTGGTCCTCAAAAACAGAGGGCTGGGCAGGGATATGGCTCAGGGGCAGAGCACCTGCCAGGCACTACTGAAGGTCTAACTTCCATCCCAGCACCATAAAAGTAAATAAATAAATAATCCGGAGGGGCTGGAGAGACGGCTCTGCAGTTAAGAGCGTTAAGAGCAGTTGTTGCTCTTCCAGAGGGCCGGAGTTTGGTTCTCAGAAGTCACGTCAAGAGGTTCACAACTGTTTATGACTCTGAGTCCAGGGGATCCAATGCTGCCGGCCCCTAGGTACCAGCACTCAACGGCACAGAATCCAAACAGGCATGCGCACTTACACATAATTTAAAATTATACAAATAAATATTTAAAAAATAGAAATCTAGAGAGAAATAGGACACTAGGTCTGTGGGGCTCTCTGGAGTAAACTGTGGTATATCTGAAGCCTGTTTTGACCATTTCCAGTATGGGGTTATGACCTTTTAACATCTCAGGCAACTGTGAGATTTGTAAGAAATGACATGTGAGGTAGGCAAACCATGTCAGTAAGAAATCTTCATTTGCCATGGATTCTCCAAGCAGAGGAAGCCAGGCTTCTCAGGTTTCCTCAGAGGAACTCTAGGAGAGAGAGACAGGCACAGAGGACCGAGATCAGCATAAGGGATCTTGAGGTGTGGGTGCCTGGCATTCCCGAAGCAGCTGGAAGAGAGCTGTGTTTTCTGGGATGGAGCCATGGATGCGGTTACGAGTCGAGTCGAGACAGAATTGAACCTTATTACCTAAACTCGCTGTCTTGAGAGGGATCCCAGGAGCTGGAGTCAGAGATCCCACTTTCTGATCACTGGTGTTGAATTTTAAGCCCCCACGGGGGCTTGCCTTTCAGCACACACTGGCCACTGTAAGAAAGGAAAGCAAGCGGTCCCGGAGAGTGGGCATTGGCAGCCTAAACTCAGGCTCTGTGGGAGCAGCCAGCAGCGCCTGAGCCAGGGTGACTGCCACCGAAGTGCTCCCGCTGGAAGGACTTCAAATTCAGTGGGCTGAAAATAAGATAGAATTTCACACCAGCCAGTGCATGTCAGATGTCAGCTCAGAGACAACCGCACCGAGACCTGCCGCCCGTCCTCTTTTGGACCGCGCATCAACACTCACTCCTCTCTGCCTGTGGCCTCTGACCTGCCCTGAAATAGCCTCTCCTGCCTAGGATCGGATGCTGCCCACAGCAGTCCTGGCTGCTAATGCTTTGCCCTTGTCACCCACGCTCCTTCTTTGTCATCAGTGTCTCATAAATCTGGTTATGGCAGGGCACTGCCGCAGTCAACAGCGCTTTAATCCATGCCCATAAAGGAGCTGGCAGAGCAGGCTGAAGCCCGCTCAGGAGCCAGACCACCTGGGTCAAAACCCTGACTCAGCACCATGAGCTGGCCTCTTAATTTCTTTGTTTTTGGCTTTGTTGCTGTTGCTGCTGCTGCTGCTTTGAAGCAGGGCTTCTCTGGGTAGACCTGGCGACTCTGAATTTTGCACTGTAGACCAAACAGTCCTTGAACTCACAGCATCTACCTCTGTCTCGCAACTGCTGAGATTAAGGGTGTGACCCGCCATCACCCAGCACCAGTTAACTTCTTTATGCCATAGTTTTTCTCCCCTGGAAATGGAGCTGTTGGTAGAATTTCAGTGAGATAACTAGCTGTTGTGTGACTTTTCCTGGGGAATCGTGTGTGTGTGTGTGTGTGTGTGTGTGTGTGTGTGTGTATGTGTGTGTGTGTGTGTGTGTGTGTGTACATTTGTGTTCCTGTAGAAGCCAGAGGTTGACATCAATTGTCTTTATTGCTCTCCACCTTATTTTATTTGTGTCTATGTGTCTGTGTGTGTGTGTGTGTGTGTGTGTGTGTTTGTGTGTGTGTGTGTGTGTGTATTCGGGCACGCATGCACACTTGATTAAGTTCCTGTGTACCACAAGCGTGCTGGTGCCCAGGGAGGCCAGAGAGGAAGTTAGAGGGAGTTAGACTGCCCAAAACTAGCATTGCACGCAGCTGTGAGTACCTGATGTTGGTTCTGAGTTGACCTTGAGTCCTTTACGAGGATTGCTGAGCCAGCTCTCCCGCCCAGCTCTACACTTTCTTTTACTTGTTGATATTTGTTAGTTTGGTTGGTTAGTTGGTTGGTTTTGCTTTTCAGGATGGGATTTCTCTTTGTAGCCCTGGCTGTCCTGGAGCTTGCTCTGTAAAACAGACTGGCCTTAAAGTGCTGAGATTAAGGGTCTGCGCCCCCCCTGCACCTGGCTCTACTTTTTTTTTTTTTTTTCTTTTGAGACAGATCTCTCACCAAACCTGGAGCTTGCCATTTTGGCTAACCAGGAGGTCCAGTAAGATGCCAGAAGCCTCTGGTCTCTGCCCCACACCCTGGCACTGGAGCTCTGAGCACATGCCCTCATTCCTGCCTCTTACGTGAGGGCTGAGGAGCCAGTTCCAGCCCTTGTGCTTTCCTGGGAAGGCCATTTCTATGCACCCCAGATAGAGCAGGCAAGGGTAGAAGAGAGGAGAGAACTGAGTCCGCGGAGCTGTTCTCTGACCTCCAGACAACTACACAAAGGAAACGTTGGTACTGTCTTTGCTCTGCACTTAGAAAACGCAAACCAAGAAATGGAAGGTCTCACAATGACCTGTTAAGACTGCCACATTTTAATTTTCTAGTGAAAGATTTGCCACTGTTAAGCAAAAGACTGGAAAGAAGCCCGCAAACTGTGTAGAGAGAAAGTGCTTTCTGTGGAGACTGGAAAAGTATTAAAATGTCTGGAAGCTGTAGGAAGAGTGAAAATGCAAAGAAGAGCTGGAAGGCCCTGGTCTGACAGGGAGACATGGCTTACTCAGCCAGAGCCAGCTCACCGCTTCGAGTCTGAAGAAATGGGGAAAGCTTTGCTCTAAGAAACGCCGGTGACAGCATGGCTGAGGAATCCGGAAGCAACGAGAGCTAAATTGGTGCATGAATCAGGAAGTTCTGAAATATCTTTAGCATGTGATACACAGAGCAAAGAAAGCTCAGGGGGAGGTAGCATGCTTGTAATCCCAATGCTGGGAGGTGGGGACAGGCGGGCCCCTGGGGCTCACTGGCCAGCCAGCGAGTCTACACACATGGTGGATTCCAGGCCAGTAAGAGCCTTTGTCTCAAAAATACAGACATACATACGTGTAAGAAGTTGAACAGTGTCTGAGGAATGATAACGTGCATCCCCACACCAGCCCCGCATGCACATGCATCTGAGTGCTTACATGCATGAAAACACACACACAGCAGGGCAGTGGTGGCGCATGCCTTTTAAAAAAATCCCAGCACTTGGGAGGCAGAGGCAGGCAAATTTCTGAGTTTGAGGCCAGCCTGGTCTACAGAGTGAGTTCCAGGACAGCCAGGGCTACACAGAGAAACCCTGTCTTGAAAAAAAACAAAAAAAACAAAAAAAACAAAAAAAAAAAAAAGGAGGAGGAGGAGGAGGCAGAGGAGGAGGAGGCGGAGGAGGAGGAGGAGGAGGAGGAGGAGGAGGAGGAGAAGAAGAAGAAGAAGAAGAAGAAGAAGAAGAAGAAGAAGAAGAAGAAGAAGAAAGAAAGAAAGAAAAAAGAAAGAAAAAAAGAAAGAAAACACACACAATGAAAATCTTTTTTTAAGACCTCATACATATCTATTTCATGTTTTCATTGCATCAAAAACTTGTAAAACAGGTCCTGGACTCAAGAGTAAAACTGTAGTGGCCCTGATGGATAAATTATAAAAGTACTGGATGCTTTCTGTAAAAATCAGTTAAGACCGAGCCAGCTGGAAAGCGTCTCTGACCGTGGACAGCAGAGCTTCTGTGACCCAGAGGTCCGAGTACGTGTGAGGCTAGTGCAGTTGCTCTGGTAGAGCGTGTGTGGTGGTCATGTGACCAGAAAATGAGGCACTGCCTTTTCAGATGAACTAGTACCACGTCCCGTGACTAGGTGTGATCTTAAATCAGGCTTTAATGACTATGAATCAAATCCCAGCAGGTGGAATTGATTCCTTTCTTCCAATGGACGATCCAGGGCTCAGAAGACAGACGCAGCAGCTGGGGCGTTCGTTTCAGTAACTGGTGAGACCTTCTTTGAAGTCTGAGCTGCTGCTGTTACAAGGGACTATCAGAAGAAGACGTTCCAGCTCAGCCGTTTGTGGGACAGCATCGAGTGTCTTCCCTGTTTCAGACTTGGATGACACATGCGTGTTGGGCATGTGTGGCTTTGACACTGGAACTCGCCATGTAACCTGAACTTTCCCATCACATGTGCTGTTTTGTAACATCCGCATTATGTGAGAGGTCCTCGGAGGCACATGACCTCACTGGAGACACGGGAGACTCACTGCGACTTCCCAGCTAACTGCCATACAGTGAGAGATGACGGCACAGTTGTGCCCGTGATGAAGGGAGAAGGGAAAGGAGGGATCGAGGAGAGGAGGAAAGGGAGGAAGGGGGGGCGAAGGCAGGGAGGAAAGGAGCGGGAGAGGAAGGGGGCTCAGAGTTGTATGTACTCCACTGGCTCTTGAGGGAGCTTCTCTGGCCTGACAGGCCGTGTCCTCCCAATGGGCTGTAAAGAGAGTCAATAGCTTTGAGTTGGTGAATGGGACGTTCGTGCTTAAGAGAAGTGAGATCCAAAAGTGTGACGAGGCCCGCTTCACACCGCCCACCTGAGCAGTGCACAATAGTTGTTTAAATGTTTTCACTAGAAAAGGTCAGCTTTGGGGCTGGAGAGATGGCTCAGCAGATAAGAGCACTGACTGCTCTTCCAAAGGTCATGAGTTCAATTCCCAGCAACCACATGGTGGCTCACAACCATCCGTAAAGAGATCTGACACCCTCTTCTTATGTCTAAAGACAGCTACAGTGTACTTAGATATAATAAATAAATAAATCTTTAAAAAAGAAAAGGTCAGCTTTAAGAACATCCTGATGGCTGGGCGGTGGTGGCGCACACCTTTAATCCCAGCACTTGGGAGACAGAGGCAGGCGGATTTCTGAGTTCAAGGCCAGCCTGGGTTACAGAGTGAGTTCCAGGACAGCCAGGGCTACACAGAGAAACCCTGTCTCAAAAAAGACAAAAACAAAACAAAACAAAACAAAACAAAAAAAAGAACATCCTGATGAGTATATGGTCCAAATGCACCTGTCACGTAATCTTCGTGAACCGCACACACATTTACATTAAGAGGGTTAAAAAAATAAAACATTTTATTAAATTATTGATGAGTTTTTCAAATTCTTCTCAGAGTTTTTCCAATGAATTGTATGTTAATACTGAGTTAAAACAAGGATTGGGGGGCTGGAGAGATGGCTCAGCGATTAAGAGCACTGACTGCTCTTCTGAAGGTCCTGAGTTCAAATCCCAGCAACCACATGGTGGCTCACAACCATCTGTAATGAGATCTGATGCCCTCTTCTGGAGTGTCTGAAGACAGCTACAGTGTACTTACATGTAATAAATAAATAAATCTTAAAATAAAAACAAGGATTGTTTTCTTAACTTGGACAGAGATGGTTTTCCTTTGGTTGATTTAGTTTTTTGAGACAGGGTTTTACCATGTAACCCAGGCTGACCTTGAACTCAGGATCAACCTTGAGAGGGCGGGAATTAAATATGTCAATCATGCCTGGCTTGGATGGGTATAGTTTTGAAAGTGATGTACTTTCAAAAACAAGTGAGGCAGATTAGCTAATTCCCATGTATATTCTAGCACTTGATCCGGTTATCACAAGACCTAAGCATTCCTGGGAGAACTTGGTCAGGTGGATCTACTTTTCCAACTATGAATTTAGTGAAATCTAAACACAGATTAAATATTTCTGAGGAAAATTTAGAATCTAGACTGAGATGTGGCTTCAGAGTATAATGCACAACTGAAGTTGATTCTGATAAACCATGGAGGGAGAGAACTGAATCCTAAAAGTGGTCCTCTGACCACCACACACGTTATTGCACATGAACACACACACACACACACACACACACACACACACACACACACACTGTAAATCAGAATGATAAAATCAATCCCTGAATATAAGATTTCTCCCCACCAAAGAAGGAGGAGGAAATGAGGGGAATGAAGACTCGGAGACGTGTAGAGCCCTGGCTTTGAAGCAGAAGGTGGGAAAGAGAGGGAACATGTTGGGGCTCTAATGCTTCGAATTAATCTGGCCCCCAAATCGGGAATTTGCATGTCCAAACAGTAAGGTCCTTGTCCCCAATTGGTTTTTGATTGATCAATAAAGAGCCAACAGCCAGTGGCTGGGCAGATAGACTGAGGCAGGACCTTTGCATTTGCAGGGGGCTAGGGACTGGAAGACAGGAGGAGGGGGGATCACCATGACTGGGGGGATGGGGGGATGGGACTTAAGAGCTGCAGGAGAGAAAGCCAACCAGCCATGTAAGAATTCAGGTAAGTGGCTGTTGGCCACTGCCTGGATTGGCTAGCAGGGGAAGACTTAGGAATGCCCAACTTTTGAGCTAGACACAGCATGTAAAAAATTAACTGATGTGTGTGTGTGTGTGTGTGTGTGTGTGTGTGCGCGCGCGCGCGCGCGCGCACAAGTCTTTATCCAAAGAGTTCCTGGGTGGGAGGCTGGGAATGCGACCTGCTGGGAGCCAAAGCAGTGTATCAAAACTAGCTACTGCAGGGGAATGTGCCTGAAATCGAACATCTTTACTTCTATTCTGGGAGGTAGAACTCAAGCAGCTCAGGCTAACCTTGAGTGAGTTCACTGTTTAGGCAAGGCCTATGTGACCTTGAACTTCTGATCTTCCTGTCTCTGCATCTTCAGGTGCCAGGGTTACAGGCATCTGCTGCCTTGCCCAGTCTGTGTGTTGCTGGGGATTGAACTCAGGGCTTTGCATGCTGGGAAAGCAATGTACCAACCAAGCTGTACACCCAGCTCCTAAAGTCAAATGTCAAAGGTCCCAGAAGCACTGGCTCAGAGCGCTTACATTATGCACCTGGCCTTTGGGCACAATCACCCAACACTGCTGTCTAGTGGTGTGTCTGTGAACTGCGTCCTCTCAGGAGGCTCCTGGGAGGCCAAGGAACAGGTGGATGAGACTCTCCCGTAGGAGTGAAAACAGTGAGCAGAAGCAGGAGAGCTGGTGGTAGGCAGCAATCTAGATAGCCAGACTTCATTGGCCAGGATGTGCTGCTAGCTAGAGGGGACTATAAAGGCCCAGAGGAAAGGGGGTGACTTGTCCATGGTCACAAATGGGTTGTATTTGCCATCAACTAAAACCCAAGACACTACCCTAGGAGTAGGCAGAGCTGAAGCTCCGTGAGAGGTGGCCTGACACCCACAGCAGGGACAGAGGAAAGACAGGAGATGCCTGAGCAGGCACTCCTTTCTAAACGTTCTATTCTAGGGTTGTACTCTCAATGCTAGAGATGCTTCCCTCCTTACCAGCTTCCTCTTTGGCCCCAGGAACTCTGGCCTCCTCCTCAGGAGACGGCCAGTGGCTTCCCTAAGGCGGTGCCAGTGCTGTTGCCTCTGAGCCTTCCTCTGAGGCACTTAAAGAGCCAAAGTTCCCCCATTCCCCTTCTTGCCTTTATCTCTTGTATCTACTCCACAAGCATTTATTTGCTCAACCAGCAGGTATAGCAAGGCAGTCAGGAACATCCCTCCATGGCCTCTGCATCTGCTCCTGCTTCCTGGCCTACTTGAGTTCCAGTCCTGACTTCCTTTGGTGATGAACAGCAGTGTGGAAGTGTAAGCTGAATAAACCCTTTCCTCCCCAACTTGCTTCTTGGTCATGATGTTTGTGCAGGAATTGAAACCCTGACTAAGACAAATTGACTAATGCACCAGTATTGTTGCTAAGGTGAATAAGAAGCCTTGGAAATCTCGGGAAGTAATCATACATAGCTCTAACATGCTAGTACATACACTCAGAAAGCCTGGGGTTTTGGGGGGGAACCTATACCTCAAAAGGCCAGCTTCTTTCCCAAATCGCTCAAGTTCCACATTTCCAATTGACTTCTGGATATTGCTCATGTGAGACACTCCAAATTCAGTTGTTGGTCCTCTGTATCTGTGGATTCTGTGTGATCCCATAAATACTGGAAAAGGTGTATATTTTAAATCTAGCCCGTCCACAATGATTCAAATTATACATTTGTGAGGGAATTTTTGTTCTATTATGGTTTTTTTTTTTTTTTTTTTTTTTTTTTTTTGGTTTTTCGAGACAGGGTTTCTCTGTGTAGTCCTGGCTGTCCTGGAACTCACTCTGTAGACCAGGCTGGCCTCGAACTCAGAAATCCGCCTGCCTCTGCCTCCCAAGTGCTGGGATTACAGGCATGCGCCACCACCGCCCAGCCTATGGTTTTATATTTTTATCTCTGTGTCTCTGTATTCCTCTGTGTGTGTGTGTGTGTGTGTGTGTGTGTGTGTACACACACACACGCGTTCATGTGCATGCATTGCATGCACTTGAATGTTCAATGTGAGTGCATGTAGGTATCAGAACACGATGTCAGGTGTCTTCTGTCACTCCCTGCCTTCTTGCCTTGAGACAGGGTTTATCACTGAACCAGAAGCTGCCCATTTTGGCTAGACTGGCTGGCCAGTGAACTCTGTTGGGATCCGCCCGCCTCCACTGCTCGGCGCTGCAGTTACAGGCATGCACAGCCAAGTTTAGCTTCTTGTGTGGGTGCTGGAGGGTCAAGGTCAAGTCCTCAGGCTTGCAGAGAAAGCACTCTTACTAAGACATCTGGTTTTTACTTTTTAAAAGACAATGTGTAGTGTAGCCCCGGATGACATCAACTATCTTTGTAGCAGAGGATGACCATGAAGCCCTGATCCTCCTGTCTCCATCTCTCCAAGTGCTGAGATTACAGGCTTTGTCCACCCACCATGCCTGGGTTCCAAATAGCATATCTGTAACACCAGGAAAATAACAAAGTCTATTCAACCAACCATGGTAAATACTAAAGACTTGAAGGTGACTGGAATGGCATGCACCTGTAATCCTAACACTTGGGAGGTTGAGGCAGAAAGATCAGGAGTTCAACACCAGCCTCAGTTATAAATGTACCTCAAGGCTATCCTGGGCTAAATGGGACTATCTAGAAGAAGGAGAATACAGTTGTGTCTGCGTTTACTCCATTGTTCGGATGTTTATCCAGAATTAAATGAAAATGCCTAGAATCTAATTACCAAAAGAAAAAGCAAAGAATCTATCCAAAGAACTCTCTCTGGATCAGTGGTTCTCAACCTATGTGTCTTGACCCCTCTGGAGTCAAAGGATTCTTTCATGGGGGTCACCTGAAACCACCAGAAAACACAGATAATTACATTACAGTTCACAACAGTAGCAAAATTATAGTTATAAGTTAAAGTTATAGTTATAAGGTAGCAACAAAAATATTTTTTATTTTTGAGGTCACCACAACATGAGGAGCTGGATTAAAGGCTTACTGCATTAAGAAGTTGAGAACACTCTCTCTCCCTCTCTCCTGCTCTCCCTCTCTCCTTCCCCCTCCCTCTCTCTTCTCCCCCCCCCCTTCTTTCCCCATGGCAACTCCCCTGGCCTCAATCCTCAGGACCAGTGAGTTTGCCCTAATAAACTTGCCTTTAGTATGGAGAAGAAGAAGGAGGAGGAGGAGGAGGAGAAGTTGAGAACACCTACATGATTCAAATGTTTTTAATTTTTTTTTAATTAGCTTACAAGGTAGTATATTGCAGGATCTTCAAACCTGTGTCTAGTTAGGGTGTGGCTCACACCTTAGCACACACCTTTAATCCCTCTGGCTAGAATATAGACAAGCCCTAGTACACATCTTTAAGCCCAAAAAGTAAAGGTAAAGTTAGTTTGTAGAAGGAAGCGTCCAAGTTTGAAAGTGATATCTAACTGAGTGGCAGACAAAGTGATGAATTCGAGAAAGGTCTGACAGATTAGGCTATGTCCAACTCTCATGAGAAGAGAGAGGACGAGGAAGCTACTTGAGGGAGAGACAGCACAGGAGGAAGAGAGTGCGGCACTGGCACACAGGAGAGTTCTGGAGAGCAGCAGCGAGGGAGAAGGAGGCAGAGTTTTACGGAGACAGACTCAAGAGAACAAGCTAGACACAGGAGACACAGGGAAAGACAGGATGAGCAAAGGGACGAGAAGGAGCTGGCAGACCAGAAAAGATTACTAGAGCCGAGCAGTGGTGGCGCAGTCCTGTAATCCCAGCACTTGGGAGGCAGAGGCAGGCGGATTTCTAAGTTCGAGGCCAGCCTGGTCTACAGAGTGAGTTCCAGGACAGCCAGGGCTACACAGAGAAACCCTGTCTCAAAAAAAAAAAAAATTACTAGAGTTTGAGAAGAGCCATTCAGGAGAAGAGGAGAAGGAGGGGGGCGAGGGGGAGAGAGGAAGAGAGAAGAGAGAGGGAGAAAGAAGGAAAGGGGGAGAGAAAGAGGAGAGAAGGAGAGAGGAGGAGAGGGGGAGAGATAAGTAGGTAGAGGTCAGATTGAATCAGTCAGCTTGGAGAGGAGTTTGCGCCAGAACAGCTGGGTTGAATCAGCCAGCCAGAGCTGAAAAAGGTAACAAAGGTGAACTTATTCAGCAGTAAGTCTCAGAAACTGAAAGCATTCTAGGCCTAGATTAGACTGTATATGGAGGCTAGAAGCAGGCAGAGGCGGCAAGCCTCTGAGATGACAATCGAGACAGGAGAATAAAAGATACTTTCTCAACAGTCGGTTTCTGTGTGACTTTCTTCGTATATTCTTAGGGGCTTTTTTTGTTTTTTGTTTTTCTGTTTTTTGAGACAGGGTTTCTCTGTGTAGTCCTGGCTGTCCTGGAACTCACTCTGTAGACCAGGCTGGCCTTGAACTCAGAAATCCACCTGCCTCTGCCTCCCAAGTGCTGGGATTACAGGCGTGCACCACCACGCCCGGCTAAAAGATACTTTTTCAACAGTAGGTTTCTGTGTGACTTTTTTCATATATTCTAAGGTTTTTTTGTTTGTTTGTTTTTTGTTTTTCTGTTTTTCCAAGACAGGGTTTCTCTGTGTAGCCCTGGCTGACCTGGAACTCACTCTGTAGACCAGGCTGGCCTCGAACTCAGAAATCTGCCTGCCTCTGCCTCCCAAGTGCTGGGATTAAAGGCGTGTGCCACCACGCCCGGCCTGTATTCTTAGTTTTTAATTCTTCCTCTGCTCCGCCTTCTCTGCTATTTACCACCCCTCCCCCCTCAGCCCATCTACCTTCTGTATTCCCTTCTCTACTTTTATATCACACATTCCTACTGTCCCCCTCCCATAAGCCCTGCCATGACCTCTTTCTAGCTTCCTGACCTCTACAGAAACTCAAACTCAAACGTACGAACCCCAAATTTTGAAGCGAGGATGCCTTTGTCTTTAACCCCGGGTTACCTCATTCAGTATATTTTTACAGTTCCATCCGTTTTTCTGCAGAGTTCATAACTGCATTTTTCTTTACAGCTGAATAAAATCCCATTGTGTTACTGTATCACATGTCCATGAGCCATGCATCGGTTGATGGGCATCTGGGCTGATTCTGTTTCCTAGTCTCTGTGAGCAGAGCCGCACTCACCATGGATGTGCACATGATACAGAGAGCTTTCATCTACTCATCAGACGGGTATATGGACCCATCTGAGGGAGAGAAAAAGGAGGCTAGCCAGTAAGATAACTCAATTTACATTTTTGCTTCTAAGCCTATACACACAAGCCTTCTGGTTAGATCTTGGATGCTTTCAGAATCTTTCTCAATACTTTTCATTAACACATATATTCCCTTTAAACATACACAAAATACATAATATATATTCCCTTTAAATTCATAATTCACAATTGTCTTGATTCCCAATCTTTTTTTCCAGATTTAACTGGCTAGGATGTTAGGGAAATGGGAATTCAGAATGGCCTAGACTCGCTGGTCATCTCTTTGTGGCATTTCTAGCCACTGGGCTTTCTCCCCTCCATAATCCTCAGCTGCTGGCGTAATCTCCCTTGAATTCCTTTCTCCTGAGCTCATTTTCCAAGTCAGCCACCACCATCACCCTCAGTCTGTTTTGGAGTCATCAGCCTGGAACTTAAACTTTCAACAACTGTCCCCAGCACCATAATTTTACCAAGCTTACAAGGCCTCACTTCAGGCAAGCAAACTTCCAGTCCCTGCCAATCTTAAAGATGTATTTATTTTCATTTCATGTGTCTGGATGTTTTGCTTTTTGTGTATTTGTATGCTTGGTGTTCAAGGAGGCCACAAGAGCACACTGAATACCCCGGAGCTGGAGTTTAAGGCAGTTGAGTGGCCATGTGCTGAGATCGAACCTGGGTCCTATGGAAGAGCAGCCAGGACTGTCAGCAGCTGGCCCAGCCCATGGCCCAGCCGACCTTATTTCATACTTTACCTGTGCATTTGCCATGCAAGCCTTGGGTCAAGGGGCACACCTCATAGTTCACTTCACCCAAGACTCAGTTTTGGCCAGGCAGTGGTGGTGCACACCTTTAATCCCAGCACTTGGGAGGCAGAGGCAGGCGGATTTCTGAGTTCAAGGCCAGACTGGTCTACAGAGTAAGTTCCAGGACAGCCAGAACTATACAGAGAAACCCTGTCTCGAAGAACCAAAAAAAAAAAAAAAGACTCAGTTTTGGACTCTCCCGCATACCAGGCACTACCTTAATTTGATTTGATTTTTTTTTTTTGATTTTTTTTTTCAAGACAGGGTTTCTCTGTATAGCCTGGGCTGTCCTGGAACTCACTCTGTAGACCAGGCTGGCCTCGAACTCAGAAATCTGCCTGCCTCTGCCTCCCAGAGTGCTGGGATTAAAGGCGTGCACCACCACTGCCCGGTGATTTGATTTTTTTTTAACTTTTTGTGTTATTTATCCTCTTGTGAAAAATGCACAGTCACTGGAAATGACGTCATTGCAAGGTCTTCCCTTCTGCCCTGTTTTTCTGTTTGTCTTTTTGAGGCAGTGTCATGCAGTTGGGTGTGAGCCAGCTGCGGCAGATATGGCCTGGAAACCCTGACCCTCCCTCCTGCCTCAGCCTCTCAGGCCGGGCATGCATCACCACACCAGGCTTAACTCCTCTGATTCTAGCACCGACCCCGGCCCCACGCCCACACTCTTCATGGGGTTCTTACATCCCTCCCACGCTCCTTCAGGACCTTTGCCTCCCGTGACAGGCTGTGGCTTTCAGGCCTATGTCTGGTTCACTTTTCCCCCCATAATCCATAGAATCATAAATCATGCTAAAGCCACCAAAACGTATTCTGAATCTACTTAAATACAAAGGCGACAGCTGGTATGGTCATATATATTCTAGCTCATTTCTGCATTAACTCTAGTCTTGGTGCTTTCTGGGGTGAAGCATAGACTCTGTAAGAATGTGAATTTGTGTGTGTGCATGTACATAGAGGCTACAGGTCAACCTTGAGCTTCATTTCCCCGAAGTTACCTACTTTGGATTTTGGTTTCTTTTTGCATTTTATTATGTATATGGGTATTTGGTCTGTATATACATCCGCACGCCAGAAGACAGCATTGCACAGTTGTGAGATGCCATGGGGTACTGTGAATTGGCTGAGCCATTTCTCCAGCCCCCACTGGAGACTTTGGATTTTGGGGAAAACAAGCCAACCAACCAACCCCTCCAGTAGCCTAGAGCTGACTGTATAGGCCAGACTGGCTGGCTGGGGAGCCCCAGGTTCTGCCTGTCTCTGCCTTCCCAGCGCTTGGATTGCAAACACTCACACCACCAAGTTAAGGCCCTGATGCTTGGGAGGCACACTTTACAGCTGAGCTATCTCCCTCAGGCTCCATAGGATAAAGGATATTGATGACCACTTGATTCCCCTGAAGTAGGCGCTGGTCATAACAATTCCTGGTCTGTGTAATTACTATGCAACTGGTTCTCAAGCAGTAAGGAGGGAAAAACTGCTTTCATTCTAAATTCCTTCAGATCTTACATGACAGAAAAAAAAAAAAAAGGAAGAAAGAAAAAATGTTCAAAATAGCATCTAGAATAGAAGAGAGGCCAAGCGACGTGGGACATGCCTTTAATCCCAGAACCTGGGAGGCAGAGACAGGGGGATCATCCTGAGTTCAAGGTCAGCCTGGTCTACATACTGAGTTTCAAGACATCCAGAGCTACTGAGTAAGGCCCTGACTCAAAACAAACAAATACACAAACAAACAAGCTGTCGCAGGATGGTTGATCATACTGTGAACCCTGAGGTTGTGTTATTTACTGAAAAAGTCCTGTTTCTAGTTGTGGTGTGGCTCACCCTTAGCACTTGCCTTTAATCCCTCTGGCTGGAATAAAAATGGGCCTTTAGCACATACCTCTAAACTTAAACAATGAAGGTAAAGTTAGTTTGGAGAAGGAAGTCCCCATGTTTGAAAGTGATGCCTAGCTGAGTGGCAGACGAATGAGAGAAAGATCTGACAGAACGGGATGTGCCCAACTCTCATGAGAAGAGAGGAGAAAGGGAAGCCACTTCAGAGAGCAGCACAGAGAGGAGGGTGACAGTTTTACCTGGACAGTTTTAGAGAGGCAGGTTGCAGATAAAGAACAAGCTAGACACAGGTGAAGACAGAACGAGCCAGAGAGTGAGAAGGAGCCCGAAGGCTAGAACACTTTGGCAAACACAGTGCGAGGCCAAGGAGAGCATTTAGGAGATGTTAGAAAGAAGCCAGTTTGAATCAGTTAGTGTGGAAAGTTTTGAGCCAGAACAGCTGGGTTGACCAGCCAGTCAGACCTCAGAAAGAACAAGAAAGGGTGAGCTCATTCAGCAGGGAATCTCAGAGGAGGAAAACACTCTAGGCCTAGGTTAGAGTGTACAGAGGCTAGAAGCTTCCAGGAGTGGGTCTAGGTTAACAGGCTGAGGCAGTAAGCCTCCAAACAACAATTACAGCAGGAGAATAAAACGTACATTTACAACAAACAAACAAAACGAAGAAAGCAGACAAAGAACACCAGAGATAAAACCAAGTGCCCAAGCCCACTAGCCAGCAGCTGTTCCAGAACATGTGCATCTTTAGTGTCTCACCAGCTGTGCAAGGTGAGGGGAAAATCATGATCGACTCCGGAGTTTTGGTTTGGGTTTTGGTTTTTTTTGTTTTGTTTTGTTTTTTGTTTTTTAAAGAAATTACAATTGCCATGTATGTCCATGTCAAAGAAGAGAGCGCACTACTTCCAGAGTGGGGGCGGGGCGGGGCTAATCACTCAGAGGAGGTAGGATGGGGTGCATCCTGGGACCACCCAGACGTTGAGGCTGAGACCACAGATGGAACCCCACTGCTAAAAGAATAAAGGGAAAGCATTTGGGGAAGAAAGGGCGGCATGTGTAAAGGATTCTGTCTTAATCAATATTTTCAACCTCCTTCTTCTATACAGTTGATGCTTTTCAAGGATCGACACGGAGAATGCCTGGGCTTTTCCCTACAGGGAGACACAAGGCTTAAATAGAACAGCCATTGCATCTGACTGCTATAATAACGTACCACAGACTGTGTGGCAAGAGCACTAGAAATTTATGTTCTCTCAGTTTTACGAGGTAGACATCCATGGTCCATCCTCTCAGAGCTGGCTTTCTGGCAGCTTTCTTACTGTGCCCATGTATGACCTTTCCTTGGTGCACAGGGAGGGGAAGGAAGGGGAGGGGGCCAGCCTGGGCTACCTGAGACCCCATCACAAACAAACAGACAGACAAACAGGGAGAGTCCTAGGAGAGAAGAAAAGACACTTAAAACTGCCGAGGAGATGGGGGTCCTACACAGCAGAGACGCTGCTTGTGAAGGCGAGAAAGGTAAACAGGGCTGAACCAGCAGGTGGGGCCAGACCTGGGAGCCCTTAGAAAGGAGGGCCAGGCATTCGGAAGGTACTTCTGTGGTGGGGGAGAGAGGAAATCCTTCTGTGTGGGGGGGTCGGAGATGATCAGACTTATTTTGGGATACAGGGAAGTCTAGAAGCAGGAAAAAAACGAGAAGTTATATTTGTAACTACACGGAGGGGTGTAGAGAATCAAATATGCTGTCTTGACACACTGGTTATTTTTAACGAAAGGCAACTTGAAAAACAGCAGATGCAAGAAGGGCGCTCTGACCTTCCTTTTGATTTTGATTTTTTGTGGTACTGGGGATGGGACCCAGGGCTCAAGTGCTCTACCCCTGAGCTACACTCTTGGGCCCTGGAACTTCCTTTTCACTCCTAGAAACAGGGGATGAAAATCCTACATAAAAAGCAGCCGCCACCACCCCAAAACAGCCTCTCCTCCCCACCCACCCCCACTCCCCACCCCACCCCCCATGCCAGAAGAAAGATGAACTATCTACCCTTTCTACTTCAGTTTCTGTTGCCCTGAGAAAGGTCATAACCAAGGCGTTTGGAGAAATGGCTTGGCGGTTCAGAGCACTGGCTGTTCTTCCAGAGGATCTGGGTTCGAGACCCCCGCATCCCCATTGTGGCTCACCACCATCCTTAACTCTAGTCCTGGAGGCCCCAGCACCCCTTCTGCCCTACATGGGCACCAGGCAAACATATGATGCATGACAAGTCATAAGTAGACTTTTTTTTTAAAGACTAAGACCAAAATCAACTTGGGGAGGAGAGAGTTTACTTGGCTTACAGATCGCAGCCCATCGCTGAGGGAAGCCAAGAAGAACCTCAGGCAGGGAAGGAACCTGGAGGGAGGAATTGAGTCAGAGACCGAGGAGGAAGGCTGCTTACTGGTTTTCTCCTCATAGCTCACTCAGCCTGCCTTTTAGGACAACATGCAGGGTGACCTGCCCAAGGTAGCACTGCCTAATGGGTGGGGTCCCCTCACATAAATCATGAATCTGGAGTGTGCCCCACAGACTTGTCTGTAAGACAATGCACGTGACGGAGACATTTTCTTTCCGAGGGTCCCTCTTCCCAGATGACTCCAGTCAGGGTCAAGTTGACAAGAGCTAACCAGGAGGAGCCGGGCGGTGGTGGCGCACGCCTGTAATCCCAGCACTCTGGGAGGCAGAGGCAGGCAGATTTCTGAGTTTGAGGCCAGCCTGGTCTACAGAATGAGTTCCAGGACAGTCGGGACTACACAGAGAAACCCTGTCTTGAAAAAACAAACAAAGAAGAAGAAGAAGGAGAAGGAGAAAAAGAAGAAAAAGAAATGTCTAATTGGCAGTCTATTTGAGCCTTGGTGTTCTAATGAGTGGTTGACCACAGATATCACTTCTTTTAATGATTTGTAGATAAAAAAAAAATGCAGGCCACAAGAATAGGCAAATTTGCCTAGGAATAATATTCAGGGTGAGAAAAAAGTGCACCCGGGAGGCAGGCCCCCAATGGCCTCAAAGGGGCTGGCAGAGTACTGCAAAGGAGGTTGATTTAAAAAACAAAAACAAAACAAAACAAAACAAAACAAAACAAAACAAAACAAAACAAAACAAAACAAAAACCCAGAGCTGTGGGGGTTGTGGGGATAGCCAGCGAGGGACCCTGTTATCAAAGCTGCAGGGTACAAAGTGACTAAGTCAAAGGAGGAAACTCCGTGTGGTGGGAGAAGCCGCAGGTCAAGTAAGATAAAGACAGTGGGAGGCCTTACACAACAGGAACAAGATGTCAGCTACAGGCAGGAAGTAAGGGAGTCAGCAAAAGAACACACTTGCTGGGTATGCTCTAAGACGTTTCCTGAGGATCTGACCTTTGGCAGTAATATCGTGAGGACTTTTTTGATACAGGGTCTCAGGTAGCTCAGGCTGGCCTGTAATTTGCTTTGTAGCCAGTGCTAACCTTGAACTTTTGATCTCTGTCTCCAGCTCTCAAGCACTGGGATTACAGGCATGCACCACCACTCCCAGTTTATGTAGTGCTGGGGACTGATGCCAGGGCATTGCTCTACCAACTAAGGCATATCCCAGCTCCTACAACTGGCTTTTTGACAAAAGTTAGTGTCTTCAAACTTAACTGAATGGTTTTTGTTTTGTTTTGCTTTTTTGTTTTTTTGTTTTTTTTTGAGACAGGGTTTCTCTGTGTAGCTCTGGCTGTCCTGGAACTCACTCTGTAGACCAGGCTGGCCTCGAACTCAGAAATCCGCCTGCCTCTGCCTCCCAAGTGCTGGGATTAAAGGCGTGCACCACCACCGCCCGGCCTTAACTGAATGTTAAGTCTATTAAGATTCAGGCCAAGGAAAAGAAACAACTTGGGTTGTGGGTGTAGCTCAGTTGAAAGAGTGTCTGCTGAACTGCAGGATGCTCTGCGTTCTATCCCCAGCATTGCATAAAATGGATCTGTGGCACACCCCTATAATCTCAGCGCTCAACGAGGCGGCTGCAGAAGGGTCAAAAGTTCAAAGTCAGCCTCAGCTGTATAGTGAGTGTGGGCCTAAGGGCCTAATCTGGGCTACATGAGACCCTGTCTCCGAGAACGGTGCACAGGGACCCTGGTGATATGCCTCAGTAAGCAAGTAAGCTTGTTGTCCATGCTGAAAACCTTATCTTGGTCCCTGGAAGCCATGTGAAAGAAAGGCTGGATGAGGTGGCTGGAAGCCATCGTGGGAGACAAGAAGCAAATAGGAAGTGACTGCCTGTCCTTTGACTTCCATAGTAGTTCTCAGCATCAACCACAGGCAGCTCACAATCAACTGCACGTATCAGTTCCAGATCTGACGCCCATTTTAGCCTTTTCGTGCGCATGCGCGAGCACACACACACACACACACACACACACACACACGCAACATAAACTCATACAAAAATATGCATATATACATACATATAAATAGTTTAAAATAATAATAAAAACTTTTAAAACAAACAATCTACACTTGGGAGCTAATGCTCATTGTAACCCCGCTCCACTTACTAGATAAGCATATAGGATAACAGCAGGGTCCCAAAACAGTCGCAAGATGGTGAATAGGCTAGCCAGTGTTCTAGCTTGGTTCCTGCCGCTGTGACAAACACTATGACCAAAAGCAACTCGGAGAGGAAAGGTTTTATTTCATCTTACACTTTCAGGTAACTGTCCATCACTGAGGGAAATCACAGCAGAAACCTCAAGGTAGGAACTGAAGCAGAGACCACAGAGGAACACGAGTTCCTGGCTTGCTCCCCCAGGCTCGGTCAGCTATTTTTCTTTATACTTGCCTAGGGTCAGCACTGCCCACAGTGGGCTGGGGGCCCTCCCATATCAACCAGCAACCAAGACTACGTCCTTCAGACTTGCCGCAAACCAGTCTGAGGGAAGCATTTCCCCACCTGAGGTTCTCCCTGCCCAGGGAGCTGTAGTTTGTGTCAAGGAAAACCTAACCGCCATACCCAGGAACAGAAATAAGTAAAACACTCTAAAAGAGCTCATCGGCTAGGCTGAAGAGATGTTCAGCCACTCAGGGCTGGACTCAACCAAAAGGACAAGTGCTCACCAGAGTGCTTCAAATAATGTGGGCTTGCTGTGGCTCCGTAGAAAACTACTGTAACCAATTAATAACCTGGTGAACAGTAATCAGAAGTGAGGCTGTGTGTGTGTGTGTGTGTGTGTGTGTGTGTGCGTGCACATGCACATCTGTGGAGTTCTCCAGTGTCATTTCCAAGCACCATCCTCCTTGGTGGGACTTTGTGTTTGTTTGGGGGACTTGTTTTGTTTGTTTTTGTAGCTGTTGTTTGTGATGCCGCACCTGGGCTCTGTAGAACCGGCTGACCTGGAACTCACAGAGATTCCCCTGCCTCTGCCTCCCAGGTGTTAGGATTAAAGGCCTGCACCACCATGCCTGGCTCTACCTTGGTTTTCCCTGCACAGGGTTTCACAATGGCTTGAAGTTCACTGAGTAGACTTGGCTGGCTGGCCGGTGAGTGCAGGGATACGCCTGTCTCTGCTGCCTCTGCTCTGAGATTGCAGATGCATGCCACTACATATGGCTCTTTCCCCATGAGTCCTAGGCGTTGAACTCAGGGCCTCCTGCTTTGAAGGCAAGCACTTACAGACCGAACTAGCTCTCTAGCTTGAAATGTCCTTTTCTATGGGGCAGGGGCTTTGGGAAAATTAGATTCTAAGCTCAAAATCCACAGTGACACCAAAGATCAAAGACTGTCCTCTGGTAAACCCACTTTAGGTTTACAAAACTCCACTGAACAAGTCAAGAGTTGAGTTGACACACCCTAGGTAATAAGGGGTCAGTGTATACAATAACCACAAGTCCAGCATTAATAGTGTTGTGTGGTTGCTACAGAATGCAAACACAGCTTTGGATTGTTACACAGCTTTTGGAATGTTTCAATAAAGGTTTCAAAATAATTAATGATCAGTGATGTCAAGATGACAGGATTTAAGATGACCAACCACAGAAAAGAGCCTCTGGGAATGTCTGTGAGGGAGTTTCCAGATTGGTTCATTGATGTGAGAAGACGACCCTAAGTGTGGGTTGCAAGACTCTGTGGGCTAGGGTCCCTGAAGAAAAAACAAGCCAGGAAGCTGAGCAGCAGCCTCCCTCTCGCCGCTTCCTCACTGCAGGTGCAAAATCAAGCTCGTCTTGGCATGCCTTCCCCACTAGCATGGACTGTGCACTCAAATGTGAGCCAAAAATACCCTTCTCTCTTTTGTGAGACAGGGTACACGGCTGGCCTGGGTCTCACTATGTAGACCGGGCTGGCTTCAAACTCCCAAAGCTACACCCGTGTCTCCCAAGTGCTGGGATTAAAGGTATGTGACGCCACCCTCCGCAACCCCTTTTATTACGTTGCTTCATCGGTTACTCTGTCAGAACAACATGGAAGATGACTAATGTATTGTCTCACTGCATGCTAAATTATCAGACTATATCACAGCTTTGCTTAGCTCACAGAGTCAAATTTTGAGTTTATCACCTGTCATCCACCCTTTCCATTCCCACTAACACACTCTCTCATCTTATACCTGACATGGCAGACCAATCCTAAGGATGGTTCGAGCTGAGGGTGTGTCTCCGTGGTAGTGCATGCCTAGCAGTTGCTATGGGGTCTAATCTCTAGTTCAAGCGAGTTAAGGGAAGAAATCAAAGATGACCCAGCAACCCCTCTCCTAGCACAGATCTTTCACAGGGTCACCTTACCACTTCCTCATCAAGAGAGGAAGCTTATTTCCCTCCCAGGGGATCCAGGCTGGTCCTGTATCTTGAACTGATCATTAAGGAACAATGGGTTTGAGTTATAGACCCAGGCTCGCGGGGCCTCGCAGCTTCAATTGTCACGATCTAACTTGACAGCCACTAAGTGAAGCTAGGACAGTCTACTACCTAATAAGCAACCATTGTGTGAGGAGAAAGTTTTGTGGAGGAGATCAGAGTGGCCCAACTAAGAGCAAGACTGGGGGTAAACATTCTATGTCTGTGTGACTAAGATGGTCATCTCTTGACCTAGGTCTTTGGAATGTGACAAGACTATCTGAAGAATTCCATTTGATTTAAACTGAACTTTAAATAGCTAGAGACTGTTACATAGGTCAGCACAGATGTTTGTTCCCACTCTAATTCACCCAACACAATCCTACTAAAAGAACAGGGCATGGTGCACTGAAAAGTGCCTTTAGTACCTGTCCTTCATGGGGTGACAGGTGCGTAGGCAGTATCTAGGGAAGATAAAAGTCTATCAGAAGGAAAGGAAGATGGTGGCAACCATGACATGAATTCCCTCCAGCATCAGCCAAAAGATGAAAGGGGCCCATGCTAACTTGGTGGAAATGAGGAGTGGGCAGGGACTTGAGAATGAAGGATTCCAGACCTAGGCCTGGTACCAGCAGTAGTCGCAGAGGCTAAGGCAGGATTTAAAAACTCAAAGACAGCCTGGCATACTTAGGTGAGACTGTGTTTCCAAACTTAAAAAGACAAACAAAAAAGAATAACAAGATGGGGGAGCATGCAGAATCGAGAGGTTCAATCCTCAGCGTCAAGGGGGGAAAAGGAGATTTCCAGTTTCACGACTAGCTTAGAGCAGTCCAAACAGAAAATTAACTTTCAAGGGTTTCCCTTGTCTGATGAAACACAATAGTTTTTAATAGTTCCATGGTTTATTTTGAGGAAGTGACAGAAAACAGAAAGTTAAACCCTCTGTGTCAACAGCTACATGCATAATTTTAATCTGGTATTTATTTCTGTCTTCTCTGACGTTGAAGTTTTACATCACCTATATATAACAGGTAGCACATAATATAGTTCTCAGTTACACTGATTTATTTTCTTTTATAAGCTATGTTGTCATGTTTTCCATCCTGCCTCAAATGTGCTATCTAGTTGTTAAGTGTCTTGTACTTTAGATCCTTCTGCGGCCACCAGCCAAGGCTGGCATGTAATGTCAACATAAGCCAGTTTTAGGTGGTACTGGCGATCCACCTTGCAGCTTCATGAATCCTAGACAAGCACTCAGCCTAGTCGTTTTTCTTTGAAAACAGACCGTAATCTCTTTGACTACAGGAATCCTGTGTATTTGGGGAATGGCACCGTTCCGAATGTTCCTAGAATTTCCTAGAGGACTGAGTAGGAAGTCCAAGAGTAGATAATGATCTAAACTCGGAAGACTTTATTAAATTCAGCCCCAAACTAGTATTTTACCCTTCGCTGAATCTACCGTGCACCACAAAGCAGAACGGCAGAGGCGCAAAGCCAGACCTAGGCTCCGCCATGTACCGCTGGTCTGCGGGATCCCTCCCTCCAAGCCCATCCTACCGGTTGCTCTTTGGGCGTGGCCCAGTTAGGGTAGCTGATTGGGCGAAGGTGTGGCTGAAAAGAGACACTTCCTATTGGGTCCAACCCAACAGTTTCCGGTAACACTCGACAATTTCCGGCCACAGGCTCCTCCTCCGCCGGCTCACCTCGGCTGTTTCCGACATCTTTCGGGTTTTTCCGTCTCGCTCTCGGTTAGCTCTCCCCACTTCGGATATTTCCGTGTCTCGCTCGGAAGAACTCGGCAACCACTCGGCCTCCCCCATCCCCCGGTAACGGTCGCTGGTGAGTTTAAATGAGCCGGGGCTGGCCGGGCTGGAGCCGCTACGGGGGGGGCCTGAGGCACTGCAGAAAGTGGGTCTGAGCCTCAAGGATGACGGTGCTGCAGGAACCTGTCCAGGTAATGCTAACCCCTGCTCCCAGGCCTGGCGCCATGCCTGGGTCTCAAAACGAACAGCGAGTTCGCGGCCTGCAGCGGCCTAGGCCTGGCTTCTCCCGCCTCCCCTTCGGCGAGCCCTGCCCGTCTCTCGTCAGTCCCGAGGCCTTACCCGCCGCCTCAGCCGAGGCTAGCCGGCTTCCCGCTTTACTTCTCGCCCCCTGTGCGAGCAGAGTTCGGCGGGAATCATTCGTTTTCCGTCGGTACTGGCATCCGGCCATCCTCCTCCTCCTCCTGTTGGTCGCGGGCCCTGCCCGCAGTGGGAATCCAGGGGCTCAGATGGAGCCCCGGGGACCGGCACAGAAGCGCCTTTGAACCGAGCTGGTTGGATTTACACTAGCGGGGCAAGTTTGTTGGTATTTTCTTGGTTTCGTTTTACGTGAGATTGTCGAGGGAAGAAGGTAAAATCCTTATAATCCTGCTTTTTGATACTAGTTTTTGTCTCGGTAGCACTTTCTGGTCCACTGTAGTTGTCGTTCAGTGGATTTCCCACCGGACAATGACGGTCCGAGAAGGGAACTCCCCTTCTCAGGCCCGGTGCTGCGGTGCAAACACCCAGGCAGGGGAGTGGGCGAAAGGGCAGGTCTGGATTTTCATTACCTCGGTTGGGCGTCAAGAGGCATTTTATCGTACAGGTTTAGAAGGTGCTTAGGAAATTAGAAATAATAATTGCTTTCCCATTCATTTCAACACCGGTCCATTCCTGAAACCACACCAGGGTATGCGTTGACGTACACAGTGCTGTTGTCATTGAAGAAACACTATTGGGTTTTTAAGTGTGATGTACTGCCAAGTCAGATCTGAAGAAACTGAATCTTTTATCCGTTGGTGGTTGGTGATGGACCAGGTTTGGGAGATGTTCATCCTACTGTATGATCTTTGACATGGTCTAAAGAATTGGCCTCCATTAATTACTGTCATTAAGCCATGAACTTTATTTTGAAGTTATAAAGCAAACCAATTTTAGAAATTGTGAATTCCCTTAGGTAAGTCTGGGACAACAAATAGTAAATGCCTCTAATACTTCAATAGTAAATGCTTCTAATGCGTCAGTACAGCATTTCCTTAATTTCTCATCGTAGCATAAAATACTGTTTTCCCTGCTTGGCCTTGTTTCCAGCTGTTTACATGGTGACAGCTATTAGTATTTGAATTCTAGTAAAAATATAGCAACCCAGGACTATGACTTCTGAGCTATTCTTGTCTCTGTTGTTTCAGTTCTTCCAAAACTGCATTTCTTTCCAAATGTCTTTTCCTACTGTAGAGACCTTTATAAGTCCCCTTTGAGGCCTATCATGAAATTAAACAGAAAGGTTTTTCAGATGTTTCCTTTTATTTCATATTGTAGCTTGGTCTTAATGATTCTTTTGCATTTCATGACCAAAAAGATTTTTAATCTATATAAAAGAATAAGACAAAATATTGATTTTGCTAGGTAAGATCCAGCATGTTTCCTGTTTTTTCTTTATTGTTTGCAATAACACATTAAAACTAAAAAGTGAAATTTACCTCCCTTTCCTCCATGATAGGCCCACTAGATTTTAGGATAATGGTGAGAAGTTTTGGGGTCTGAGAAGGTAAGAATTGGGGTTATAATTTATAGTATAGCAAGGAGGGAAGAGGATCTGGAGTTGAAGGTCATCCTCAACTGTGTAGCAGGTTCGAGGCCAGTGCAGCCCTGTCTCAAAACAACAGCAGAAATGACAACACACAGCCAACCTTGACCAGGAATGCTGTTGAAAATGGGCAAGAAATAAGAGAGATTAAGATAGGTGTTTGTTAAAACAGTACTTGTTCCATGTATTAGGAAAAAAATAGTGTTGACATTTTTTTCTTTGCTTTGTTCCTGGTGTTTGTAGGTATAGGAGAAAGTAGGCAGAAATAAATAATGGTCAAATGTTTGTTTCTACTTTTCTTCCTCCTTTAAAGTTTTTTTTAATATGGAATAACTAGTGGAGTGTGCCAAACAGATTTAAATATAAGCCCCTTCCCACATCAGCTCTTATAGAAATATTACTTTGTATTTGACTCCTTACAAAAAGTCTTGCATATTACAAGGTAAACATTTATTTTGTGGCTCGGTCTCACTGCGTAGTCCTGGCTGGGATTAAAGGCATGTACCACATTGCTAATTTGGGTGCCTGTAGAAGTCTGCTTAATAGAATAGGTGGCATTTCGTTTGTACGGTGTTTTGTCTGACATTTACTTATGTACTGTGTGTGTCTGGGAATCTGGGTGGCAGGCATCTTTACCACCTGAGCCGTTTCACCAGCCTGATGTTGCTTTAAAAGGCATTTTATATCAACTGACAAAACTATATCAATTATTTTTGCAAGTAAAGCTTCACATAAGTATTGGATGGAAATGACTTTTGAAGGTGATTTTAATATCCTACACTTGGACTGTCAGGCAGGAAAATAAGGGATTAAAGGCCGGCCTTGAACAAGGATGCTTAAGATCCCATCTCAAAACAGTCATACAGGAATTTGGGCTCTACATACATATCATCCTCTTAGAGTTTGATAAAATAGTGAAAAAGTGCTTTTGGCTTGAGATTACTTGTCCCCAAGAAGCATCTAAGATTGATTCAGAGAGTATATGTCAGAGGTGTAATGAGATAGACCATTGACCTGAAGGCATCTAAGTGGGATGGGAAAGAGATAGGAATTCAAAAAATAACTTGGAAGGTAGAACTGTCCTAACATTGAGAGTGAGGGTGAGGGTGGATTCCTAAGGTTGGCGTCAACAATGACTGGTTGAGTAGGAAGGCATACACCTTTGATCTTAGTACTGGGAGGTCCAGGCAGGTAGATCTGTTAGTTCAAGGTCAGCCTAGTCAACTTCGTGAGTTCAGGCCAGCCAGAGCTGCATCTTGAGACCCTGTCTTAAAACAAAACCAAACAAAAAACTCATTAACTCCTCAAAACTAAAACTAACCCCTCAGAAAAATGAAAACCGCTTTTCTGCCTGATAGGATTGGTTTAGATTTAGTGTGTTAATAGTGAATCTTGGGCTGGCTTTGTGCCCTCTTAGTAGCCCGATTGGCCTCTAACTTACTATATTCTTGACTCTGCCTCTGGAGTTCCACTACTCCTGTCTGCAAGAGAATTTTAATAGAACTATGTAATGAAAGTAGTGTGTTGGGAATATTAATCTGATTTTATTGGTAAGGAGGAAAAGATACATAGACCAGTAGTATGACCAGCCAATGGTAATGTGGACTGTGGTTTTTTGTTTGTTTGTTTGGTTGGTTGGTTTTTGGTTTTTGGTTTATGGTTTTTTTCGAGACAGGATTTCTCTGTGTAGTTGGGGGCTGTCCTGGAACTCACTTTGTAGACCAGGCTGGCCTAGAACTCAGAAATCCGCCTGCCTCTGCCTTCCAAGTGCTAGGATTATAGGCGTGGGCCACCACCACCCAGCCCATGTTTTTTTTGTTTTTTTTGTTTTGTTTTTGTTTTTTGTTTTTTGGTTTTTTGAGACAGAGTTTCTCTTTGTAGCCCTGGCTGTCCTGGAGCTCAGTCTGTAGACCAGGCTGGCCTTGAACTCAGAGATCCGCCTGCCTCTGCCTCCTAAGAGAGCTGCAGCCCATGTTTTTTTAAGTTTGGCAAAATTGACCTTTTGGAGAAAATGGAGTGGTATTTATTGTCTGGCGGTGGTGGCACACGCTTGTAATCCCAGCACTTGGGAGGCAGAGGCAGGCGGATTTCTGAGTTCGAGGACAGCCTGGTCTACAGAGTGAGTTCCAGGACTGCCAGAGCTACACAGAGAAACCCTGTCTGGAAGGGAGAAGAAAAAAAGAAAGAAAAAAGAACTGGTAGAACCTAAGAATCAGAGTTGGATATGGCCACAGCACGCCTGTACTATCACCTGGGAGGTAGAGGCAAAAGGGTCAAGAATTCAAGGCCTGCCTCAGCTATATTTTAAGTTTGAGAGCGGACTGGTAAAATGAGACCCTGTCTGAAAAGCAGAAATTAAAAAAACAAAAAAACCAACCAACCAAACAAACAAACAAAAAACTCAATGAGTAAAAGCTAGAGTTGCAGAAGTAGAAATCAGATTCTATTGTATAAAATGGAATTTCTACAATGACTTTTTTTGTTAGGTTTCTTTCTCCCTGCTTTCCTGCCTTTCTCATACCTTTTGTTGTATTTCCTTAACTTTTTTTTTTTTTTTTTTTTTTTTTTTTTGTCAAATACAAAACCAAACAATTTATAGCAGTCCAAATTAAGTCTGAGTACAGTTTACATTTAAAATACTTGAATTGGGTGTGATGGTACATGCTTGGAATCCCAGGACTTGGAAAATAGAAACAGGACCTTAAGGCCAGCCTAAGCTACTCAGAGAGACCCTGTCTTCAAATATGCAAATAAAATTATATTTCAGCAAGCTGTGGTGATGCAAACCTGTAATCCTGGTGCTTGACAGGCAGAGGCAAGAAAAGGAGTTGAAAGTCATTCTCCACTACTGTACCACAGCTCTGAGGCAAGCTTGTGCTACGGGACTCTGTCCTTCAAAACAACCAACCAAAGCCTCACTTTCTGGTCTCTTCCTTAGTTTACTAGCCCACTTTTGTTCTTGGGAATGCCTTTTGTTAAGATCTGTTGGTGTTTATATATGCACGTGCCCCCACATGTTTGCAGGTGCCCTGGAGGCCAGAAGAAGGTATTGGATGACCTGGAACTGGAGTGACATGGAGTTGTGAGCTGTTCCACGTGGGTGCTCCAACTAAGCTTAGTTCCTCAGGAGGAAAGAGCAGCAAGCCCTCTTAACTACTGAGCCATCTCTCCAGCTCCCTTTTTCTTTTTTTAGTAAGTTACTTCTTTCTAGTCCATGCTTAACATAAAAGACACAGCCTTTTCTCCATCTCTTCTCATGGTAGCTATGAGAGTTTTCACCTAACCTATAAACTCTACTTAATAAAGTTAACTTCAGGCTTGAAAAACAAGATCAGTTAGTTACCTATCCTTACTCCCCAAAAAACTTTAGTAATCAGAATAGATAGTGGGCCAGGGAGATGACTCAGCCAGGAAATGAATTGCTACATAAGCGTGAGGACCTGAGATTGGATTACTAGCAAACTCGCAAAAGGCCAGGTATGGCTGAGCTACATAGCTGAAAAAAAAGTGGGGTGGTTCACTTTCATCTGAGAAACCCTGTCTCAAGAGATAAGGCAGATCACGATAGAGTAAGACACCAGATCCTTCTTAGACCTCTGCACAGTGATGCTCATCTGTACACATGCACACATATCCAAACACATGCGCATACAGTAGTATTAAAAAAGTAGTTTTAAAAAAAAGGAAGCAGCAACTGAGGCAGACACCTGACGTCAGCCTCTGGCCTCCTTACACACAAAATGCATTATACAGTGCATGCAAAGAATACACAGCAGGTAAGAATTTGCAGCTGTATGCTCTTGGTTTATCTTTTCAGTGAATACAGCCCAGGACTGAATCATTAGTTCCCTCAGTGGAATGTCTCCTAAACATTTTGTTGGATAGGAAGAAGGAAAGAAGAATGCTGCTGTGTGGCTTTCTAATTGTGCCTTAGCAACCTGTCACCCGTCTGGCTTTAGCCTGTAGAACTGGTGCCTGGGTGCTGTGTTTGGGGAGCCTATACCATCTGTTGGACAGGGTGTTCATCATCAGCTCTGAATCTGTAGTGATGGCAACAGTCCCTTTCACATCCCATCGCCCCAGTGAGATGCATGTCACTCAGGCTCTGAGAGATAACAGCACATTTGGAATGGATGACCCATCATTTTGCTGGTGCTTATAAGGAATTGGTGTTCTGGACAAAGCTTGATATATCTTTTTTCTTCTCTTCCTCTTCCTCCTCCTCCTTCCCCTCCTTCTTAATTTCTTTATTTTGGGACAAGATCTTGTTATTTGCCCAAGCCAGCCTGGTTCTATTTAGCTCATGTGATTAAGGCTCAGAAATGACTTGGTCATCTGATTAATATTAGAGGAATCATCTTTATCTGCCTGGATTTAGATATAGAGAGTCATTCTCTATATAGAGAACATCCAAGAAATAACTGCTGGGCTGGAGAGATGGCTCAGTGGTTAAGAGCACTGACTGTGCTCTTCCAGAGGTCCTGAGTTCAACTCCCAGCAACCACATGGTGGCTCACAACCATTTACAATGGGATCTGATGCCCTCTTCTGGGGTGTCTGAAGACAGCAACAGTGCACTCACATACAATCAATCAATCAATCAATCAATCAATCAATCTTCAAAAAAGAAAGAATTGCTGAGTCAAGTTAGAATGAACTTCCTTCATCCTTTTTTCTGAGTGATATTTTGGCAGATTGTTATATAATCTAAACAGTAAAGTTCTCTAAGGAGAACATCTGCAGTTAGCACATTATATTTTACTCTTATTGTATAATATATTTTATACATTATCTTCCACCAAAACCTGAACCTTCATGACAAAATTAGAAAATAGAAAAGCAACTAGCTTTCTATTTCATAACAATGCCCATATTCAGGGCTGTAGAGGTGGCTCAGCAGTTAAGAGCACCAACTGCTCCTCCAGAGGTCCAAATCCCAGACCTCTTCTGGTGTCTCTGAAGTCAGCTACAGTGTACTTACATATAATACTAATAAATAAATCTTTAAAAAGACAATGCCCACATTCAGTCCTTCCTCCTCCTCTTATATTTTGCCTTTTTGTTCATTTCTTTTTGTGATACTATGCTTACATGGATATTTGATTATGTACATACATTTATTATTGGCTAGATTTCATATATGAGAGAAAACATGCATGTTTCTTCCTGAGATTGTATGAACTCAATATTATATAATTTACAATATTAGATAAATAAATAATAATATTTTAGTATTATACTTAGTTCCATCTATTTTCCTGCAGTTTTTAACTTTATTTTTTTAGTAGTATTCCTTTGGGGAGGGGGTTGGATTTTGGTTTTTTTTTCGAGACAGGGTTTCTCTGTATAACCCTGGCTGTCCTGGAACTCACTCTGTAGACCAGGCTGGCCTCGAACTCAGAAATCCGCCTGCCTCTGCCTCCCAAGTGCTGGGATTACAGGTGTGCACCACCATGCTCGGCTTCATTCCGACTTTTAAAAACTGTTCAGTTCATTAGCCCATTTGGTAATTGGTAGTTTATGATATTTAAATTTAAAATTCTTTTTAAATTTTGGATATTAATACCTCATCTGAAATGGAGCTGGTGAGGATTTTTTCTTATACTGTGAGCTGTTAACACTACTAATTGTTTCCTTTGCTATATAGAAACATGAATTTTCATTTAGTTGAACATGTAGTATCAACCCATGTGTTGATACTTTTGGGTCAGTTCCTGAGCTGCTGGTATTCTGCTTAAAAAGTTCTTGTCAGCCAGCAGTGGCACTCAGGAGGCAAAGGCAGGTGGATCTCTGTGAGTTTAAGGCCAGCCTGGTCTATAGAGAAAGTTCTAGGACAGCCAGAACTACACAGGGAATCCTTATCTCAAAAAACAACAAAACTATCCTAGTATATTTAACAATATTCTCTGTATTTTCTTTTAAAAGTCTTAGGTGTTAAGGTCTTTGATCCACTTTACATTGATTTTTTTTTATGCAGGTGAAAGATATAAATCTAATTCTTCTGCAGAAAGAAATCCAGTTGTACCATCACTGTTTGTTGACTAGGCTATCTTTTCTCCAAGGGATGCTTTTGCCTCCTTTGTCAAAAAAGTAAGCTTTGCCTTTTATTTCCATGTAGGCTAGAGAGCAGTGACTGTGTAGTTAGAGAGAAAGAGGGTGAAGGAAAGAGTGTTTTTGTTTCATCCACCTCAGGTTGTCAGCCTAGAACAAGTGCTGTTATCTGCTGAGCCGTGTCTATCTTGATTTGTATGGAGTCAGGATCATGTAGCCAGCCAGCATGGTAGGTATGTCATCATTATGCTTAATGGATGGACGATGCTTTCCAAAAGTAGTGAGCACAGTCAGTGAGCTCACAGTGAGTAGTATGAAGATACATGTGACACTCGAGACCAGAACGACCTGGGCTGTGCTCTGGGTGTCTATAGATCACACCACTATTGGCCTGAAGGCTGACTTAACTCTTTTGTTAGATTTTAACCCTTTTCTTTTCTTTTTCTTTTCTTTTCTTTTCTTTTTTCTTTTCCTTTCCTTTCCTTTCTTTCTTTCTTTTTTTTTTTTTTTTGAGACAGGCCTTCTGGTGATCTGAAACTTTGCAAGTTGGCAGGCAGACTGCCTAGTTGGCCTGTGAGCCCTGAAATCTCCCAACTTTTTTGGAATTAGAATTCTTGTACCACTATGTCTGTCTGTCTGTCTTCCTTCCTTCCTTCCTTCCTTCCTTCCTTCCTTCCTTCCTTCCTTCTTAACATGGATTCTGGGTATTAAACTTAAGTCCTTGTGTTTACCAGGCAAGTGCTTTACCAGCTATCCATCTCCCTATCCCTGCACAAAGGTTTGAGACGGGTTTCATGTAGCCTAGGCTAGGCTTGAACTCCTGATCCTCCTGCCTCCTTCAGCTAAGTTCTGGGGTCACAAGCATAAACTACCACACCTGGCTACAAAAAGTTTGAAGACTGAAAATATATTTAATTTTAAGTGAATGATGGAGAATTTTTCTAGTTTTAGACAATAATCTAAAATCCTGTTAAAGGAAAATTAAAATGAAATTGATTTGAATATCTAAAAAGAGTTTGTGCTTTATTCTGTAGATATGTATGTTGTAAACTCTGGCTTTACAAAGAGAATGACTAATTTGTTGAGGGAGGAAAGATGTGTGATAGTATGAGAAAGACAACAGTGACAGTGACTAGAATGCATTGCACAGTTAAAGATATGTGCTAGGAGCTCCTGTCCTTCACTGTAGCCTTGTTTTATATAATCTGTTTTTGATTGGGGGGGGACAGTATGTGTATGTCAGTGCTGGTACCTGTGGAGGGCAGAGGTGCTATAGCCTCCCAAACTGATATTACAAGGAGTTGTGAGCCTCTTGATGTGGGTGCTGGCCATTTAACTTCATTCTTCTGCAAGAGCAGTACAAGCCTTAGTTGTTGAGCCATATCTCCAGTCTTTGACACTTCTTTTAAATGAAGAAACAAACTGAGCACTGTACAAAATATAAATGAGTAAATTAAGTCTTCCTGTAAAAGTCATTGTAAACGTTTCTTGTCCAAGACACAGCTGGTTCAGGGATTTGAACCCAAGTCTTTAGCTCTTGTCTTGTGTTCCCAGGGGTGAACACATAGCGGGTTTTTTTTTGTTGTTGTTGTTGTTGTTGTTGTTGTTGTTATTTGGGTTTTTTTTGGGGGGGGGGGTTCGAGACAGGGTTTCTCTGTGTAGCCCTGGCTATCCTGGAACTCACTCTATAGACCAGGCTGGCCTCGAACTCAGAAATCCACCTGCCTCTGCCTCCCAAGTGCTGGGATTAAAGGCATGTGCCACCACCACCTGGCCCACATAGTGTGTTTCAAGAAGGTAATGCTGAAACAGGATGATTACAGCACAGCTTTCAGGTAGGAAGATTGTAAGACTACTGAGGACACTATTTATACGTTTAAAGGATTCTCCTCCTCCTCCATGGTCTTGTGTGCTTGACTTCATCTCTCATGCCTTCTCAGAAATGACTGGTTCCTGGACAAGAAACAAAAGGAAAAAGTATGGGCAAGAATACAATCAAAATACATTATACACATATACAAAAATGACATAATGAAAGCTATTATTTTGCATGATTAGGAAATGAACTCTGAGGGGTTGGAGAGATGGTTTGGGGTTAGGAACACTTGTTGCTTTTGTAGAGGACCTGGGTTTGATTCCCAGCACCACATGAGGACTCACAACCTACTGTAGCTTCCGGTTCTGGGGGTCCAGTGCCACCTTTTGACTTCTCTGGGTACTAGGCACACACATGGTGCACATTCATATATTTAAGCAAAACACTCATACACATAAAGTTAATCTATTTTTTTTTCTTTTAAGTGAACTTTAAGGCATTGGAGAAATGACTTGCTAAGGAGAACTTGAGTGTGATTCCTGGCATCTATGTAAAAAGTCAGTGTGGCAGCACACACCTATTATCCCAGTGCTAGGAAAGAAAATATGATAGATCCCTCTAGTTCCCTGGCCAGCCCTAGCTGGGTCAGTGAATTCTAGACTGAGAAATCCTGTCTCAAAAACTAAGGTGGAGAGTGATTGATAAAGTTACACTACTTCAGTCTGGCTCTGTGTACGAGCACCCAAGCAGAGTGAGCTTTGAGGGCTGAGGGTATTGCTTATGCACAGAATCCTTGGTGCAGTTCCAGCATTGTGGACCACAGGTGATGGTATATGTCCACAGTCTGCACTTAGGGTGCAGACAGAAGGCTCTAATGTTCACCCTCAGCTGCATAGTAAGTTTATAGCCAGCTCGAGATTAATAGACTCTGTCTCAAAAAACCAAACACGAGCCGGAAAGAAATCCATCCTATTCCACAATGGATTTTAGTTAGAACTGGTATAAAACCAGGTAAAATTCAAGAGTAGGCTTTTTTTTTTTTTAAGAGTAATAATAAATGGCATGAGAAATGTATACATATATACATTATATGTCTGTTGCATCTTATTGCCTTACTATTGTTAAGCTGAAACTATGGTCTGTACAATGAGATTTTTGGGGGGAGGCTTGTTTTTTCTCTTTTTTATGTTCTGAAACAGTTATGTGGAAACTTTAAGGGAATTTTTTTTTTTTTTTTTTTTTTTTTTTTTTAAGGAATGAAAATTCTGTTATGGACTAAAAAGTTTGTGTTTTATTTTATTTTGAGTCAGGGTCTTTCTATTACTGACTGACCTAGAACTTACTCTGTATACTGGACTGGCTTGGAACTCTCAGAGATCTTCCTGCCTCTGTCTCCCGAGTGCTGGAATCAAAGGCATGTGCTCTGGCCTTCATCCCTTTGTTTATGAGCTATTTATAAATTATGTTTAGATTCACTGACCAGGCACTGAAGACCTTTCCAATATGGAGTGCATTGGAATCACTAGTACAGCTGTTAACTTGTGCACTTAGCCAGCACCTGTGATTTGGTATAATTAAAAGCCATTTCTTCTCTGTTCTTAGTGATTTGAAGACACTGCTAATATAATTGTCTTCAAAATACAAAAGAAAAAGGAATTTCCAGGGCTGGAGAGGAACTCTTGTTCTTTGAGAGGACAAGGTTCTATTCCCAATACCCACATCACAGATCACAACCATCTGAAATTCCATTTCCAAGAGATCCAAAAACCGACACTGACCAACTTGGACCCCAGACATGCCTGTGGTATACAGACATGCATGCATGTAAAACACCTAACACTTAAATAAATCTAAGAAACACATTTTTTTAAAAAGTAGCTCTCTTGGTTGGTAACTTTGCCCTCTTAATCATTTAAACCAATCCTGCAAATATTTATTAAGAGTCTGTTATACACACACACACACACACACACACACACTCACACACAGTAGGTTCCCGTGAACTTTATCAGTACGTCTTATAGGAAGGGAGTATTTATAAATCTCAGATTGTATACATTTCAGTATATATTTAAATATAAATATATACCAAACCTCAAATATATACCAAGTTTTCAATATTTTTACTCTATATGCCTTTACCGGGAAAATCTATAGTTTTCAAAAGAGTGTAGGTAGGTTGGGTGATGGTGCACGCCTTTAACCCTCACACTCTGGAGGCAGGAAGATTTCTGAGTTTGAGGCTAGCCTAGTCTACAAGACAGGCTACACAGAGAAACTCTATCTTGAAAAACAAAACCAAAAAATAGCAACAACAAAAAGTGTATATAAGAAGCAATAGTTTTACTTTAGTATTTAGTACACTGTGGAATTTATACAAGGTGTTGTGGTTTTATCACTTAAATTAGTAATTCTGGGATAGAAAGATGGTTCACTTGGTAAATGCACATCTTTAATCCTAGGCAGAGGCAGGTTGTACTCCAGTCTGGTCTACATAGTGAGTTCAAGGCCAGGCAGGACTACATAGTGAGACTCTGTCTCAAAAAGAGTGGAGGGAAGAGTAGGCTAGAGAAGAGTATAGTGAGTCTTGTCAAAATCTGGGGGTGGGCGGAAACAAGAAAGAACACTCACGAGGTATTATTGTTGTGCTCTGAGTAGGTAAGTATGTTGCTATCTACTACAGATTCTGTAGCATGTGGATCAATGAGCAGCAAATATGGTAGAACATTTTACGAGGGCTCTAGATGTTCCTGCACAGCATATATTGGTACTTTTTAAAATGGCTTTAAATGTGGCAGAATCCTAGAGTAATCCAACAAGCCTTTCTAACAGGTTCTATTTTCATTTAGTGGCCTTATGAATCTTTTTCCCTCATCTCATCTTTATTTCCCAAACAGTAAAAGACCCTCTAGCCCTAATGAGCCCTGTTAGTGTGGTATGATAATCAGTAATATAAATAGTCCTTTCAGCTGGGCGGTGGTGGCCCACACTTGTAATCCCAGCACTTGGGAGGCAGAGGCAGGCGGATTTCTGAGTTCAAGGCCAGCCTGGTCTACACAGTGAGTTCCAGGACAGCCCGAGCTACACAGAGAAACCCTGTCTACAAAAACAAAAACAAAAAATAAAAAAGTCCTTTCCATGAGACTGAGCATTGAATTGATCTGTATGAAAGTATTTTAAAATAATCATGTTTAACTGCTGGCAGAGAAATATAAGATATCCAAACACACACACACACACACACACACACACACACACCCGGGGGGGGGGGAGATGATTATGATCATCCCTGGCATGGACTCACTATCTTCCCAGTCCCCTTATTTAAAAAAAAAAAATTTAGAAGCTTCTTTTCCTACCAAATTAGTAAAAAAATAAAATCTGTCTCACAAAAAAGAGTGGGGAATAGAAGGATGACTGGGCTAGGAAGTTAGTATAGATTGTTATTTTAAACTAGGTTTTTGGGAGGTGCAAGTTATTGAAGAAAAAGGGATAGAAGTATAGATGATTGGATTCATGCAGGGATTAAGAGTAAATGCAGATATATTGGAAACCTACAGTGAGAACCTTTATGTAGCACTGGATTCACTCTGATCAGATGTTCTATCACTTCAATTAGTGAAATTGGACTGGAAGCAGGCTCACTTGATGAGAGGACTTGCCTCTCTCAGAGGACCCAGGCTTGGTTCCCAGCACCTGCACCAGGACTCCCAGGGATTCATCCCGCCCCAGCCTCTGCAGCTATCTGCACACATATGTAAGATACAGAAAGAGAGAAGAGTACCCAGAGCAGGTGAGGTGCCTCAGCAAGTTAACAAACTTGCTGCTGAGCCCAATGACCTGAGTAAGTTCCCTCGGACCCACGTGGTAGGAGAGGAGTTCTTTGACCTTCATCCAGCACACACATGCCCACCTGCTACACATACATGCTCATTGAAAAGTAAAATAAGTGAAGACATAATACAAATAGTAAATTACACAGAATAACTTGAGTATTATGTTCAAGACAGTGTCAGAAGTTACTATGTGTATATTTATGTCCTTTTCTATTTACAGGCTGCTATATGGCAAGCACTAAACCACTATGCTTACCGAGACGCAGTTTTCCTCGCAGAACGACTATATGCAGAAGGTTTGTGATCTATTCATTTGTTTAGAACCATAAATGAATAAAATATATGGAATTCCATCACTTTGTGACTAGCAAGGTTCTTTTTCATTCTTTGTCTTTTTAACTTTGTTGTTATTTTTAATTATGTGTATATATGTGTATGGATACTTCTTGAAAATAGTGTCCTCAAAGACCAAAGGCATCAAATCCACTAGAGTTAGAATTGTGAGCCTCCCCAAATGTGTTTGAAATCTGAACTCCAATCTTCTTTAAGATCACCGTATGTTCTTATTGCTCAGCTATCTCTCCAACTCCTTCCTCTGTGTGTGTGTGTGTATGTGTGTGTGTCTGTGTGTGTGTGCGCGCACACATATGCACGAGCATGTTGTAAGAGCATGTGGTGTTTGAGTATGGCTGAAAACAGGGCGACCTTGGGTGTTTTTTCCTCTGGCACCTTTTACTTTTCTTTTTGAAATGATTTGTCAGTAGCCTGAAACCTGTCAAGTAGGTTAGGCTGTCTAGCTGCTAAGCCCCAGAATTCTCCTCCCTCCACCTCCTCAGTCCTGGGACTATAAGCATGTGCCAACCTTTTCATAGGGTCCTAAGAAGCAAGGCAAACACTTTACTGACTGTTTCATTTTTACTTTCTGAGACAAGTGTTCTGATCTCACACTGGCTTTAAACCCCTAACTGCCCTTCCGTCCGCAGGCCGTTCAGCGGTAGGACAGGAACTACTATGCCTGTCTTGTTTTGTTTTGTTTTTCTCCAGAAAATAATTTTACTGTTTATTTTTAATGGGCTGGACATGTGCTATGACCTCTGTGGATGTCAGAAAAAAATTTGAGTTGTTTCTCTTCTTCTTTGTGGAGTTCCGGGATGTATTTCAGTCCTCAGGCCTGGCAGCAAGTATTCTTACCAGCCGAGCCATCTCCCAGACCCTAAACGTTTGTTTTGTCTTAGTATTTGGTGTTAGAGAGGAACAATGTTTTTTTAATCTGTCCATTTTAATTTGGAAACATTTTTCACCACAGAAATGAGGTTCATTTTCCCTTCATAGTAAAATTTAACTTGTCTTCCTAAAAGGTCTGTTAAAAAAATATATCTAAATAAGCTGCTTTCCTAGAATCTGTTTAAGGGTAGAGGTGTGTATGTGTGTTTGCATTTCTTACATATTTACAAAGAATGTAACTGTCTTCATCATATTACTACCTTAGTTCTTCTAGGGAGATGATCAGGAACTGGCAAACTGACTTTATTCTTTTTTGTATGTTCTGATTGGTCTGGAACTTGAAGTGATTTACGTGCTTCAGTCCTGAATGCTGAGATTACAGATGTGGACCACCAACCATACCTGTTCTATCACAACTGATTTCTTCAAAATTCAAATTTGAATTAATAATTGTTTTGAATTAAATAGCGATGACATGCTAAATGTTTTTTGTTGCTTAACTTGTTTATTGGCAAACTGAATAGTAGCTAATTTATCTGTTTTTTTCCTTTTAATGTCTTAGTACATTCAGAAGAAGCCTTATTTTTACTGGCAACCTGTTACTACCGCTCAGGAAAGGCTTATAAAGCATATAGACTCTTGAAAGGACACAGTTGTACCACCCCACAGTGTAAATACCTGCTTGCAAAATGTTGTGTTGACCTCAGCAAGTAAGTATTAAAATCTACTTTATCTAGTTTGGTTAGACTTTCATTGAATTTTGGATAAAATTCTTCTGACATTAAACTTTTAACTTCCTTTCCTCTCTTTTGAGTAACAGTTGAAATGTTTGTACCATGACCAATTTGGTCATGGAAAGATTTCATTATAATGGTGATGGTTATTTATTTATTTATTTATTTATTTATTTAGTGCTGGAGATCTTTAACTCCAGGGTTCATATAAGCTAGACAGTCACTCCTCCACAGGGCTCTGGCGGAGTGGTAAAGCACTTGCCCAGCATGCATGTGGCTTTGGAGTCAGTTCCTGGGATTGTCAAACAAAACCAGCTGAGCTACGTTGTAAGTCTCAAAATAATGCAATTTAAGAGAAGTTTAAGTTGTGACTAATTCTTCCCAGCTTCCAAAGTGATCCTAAGGCTCATTTCTCTGGCTCGGCTCATGGTTAGACACTTTAAACAAGCCTAGAAACATGGCAGTTCACTGGGATAAGCAACACACGGTGTCCTTTTGCGATCATTGGAGAATTACTGCCCATCTCTACCACTCAAAGTAAGGGCCATACCAAAGGTCACTACCATTAAAACAAAGTCATCTGACCACATTCCAGGTGGAACTACTGGTTAAATTCTGGCAAATGGATTCGTCTACAGATGAAATACTGGCAAAAGTGTCTAAACAGATATTTAGCCTCATATATGTGTTGGAGTTTTTTGTTTTTTGTTTTATCTTGGTTTTCTTGAGGTTGAAGTTGTTGTTTTTCTAGACAGGGTTTCTCTGTGTAGTCTTGGCTATCCGGGAACTTGCTCTGTAGACCAGGCTGGTTTCAAACTCAGATATCCACCTACCTCTGCCTCCCAAGTTCTGGGATTAAAGGCGTGTGCCACCACAGCAGGGCCTCATATGTGTGTGTTTTGTTTATAGATTGTATATGGAGGTTACAGGTAAGTTTCATAAAATTATCATGTGAGCAGCTATGTTCTTTGTCTAGCAACTAACTTTAAAAGTTGTTGTGGTTAATATTATTTGGGAGTTTTCTACCCCACTGTAGGTCAGTTCCCAAATAAAATACACAATAATCTTGATATTTATAGTAGCCTTAATGCACTAGAGCTGGGCAGATGTCATCCCTTTATGCTGTTTTGTCCACTTCCCATTAATCCTGAGGTGTCACTTGCCATGTTCCCCTTTGGGCTGCTCCTACTCCCACAGGCCAGCCCTCATCATGGTATCCTTGTGATCCATGGCTCTCCCTCCTTCTCTGGCTCTGCCCTTTCTGTCCTGCCCAACCCAGGCTGTGAACATCTTTATTAACCAGTCGGTGGTAACTGTGGGGCAAGTTCTACATAACAAAGCTAGTATGCCTTAGGATCTGCTCATCTTGGAGCAACCAGATCTTGGAGTACAGAATTTGGCATTTGAATTCAAGCAGCACCAGACCAATAAAGGGTAATTGAATTAGCTATTTATTACTAAATTATTTAAAAATCCAAAAATTTTGTTGGGCAGGTAATGGCACATGCCTTTAATCCTAGCATTTGGAAAGCAGAAGCAGGTGGGTTTCTTATGAGTTCAAGGCCATTGTGGTCTACATAATTCCAGAACAGCCAGGGCTATGAAGTAACACTCCCACTCCCACTCCCTCTCCCTCTCCCTCTCCCTCTCCCTCTCCCTCTCCCTCTCCCTCTCCCTCTCCCTCTCCCTCTCCCTCTCCCTCTCCCTCTCCCTCTCCCTCTCCCTCTCCCTCTACACCTCCCTCTACCTCTTCCTCTCTATTCCTTTCTCTCTCTCCAAAGATTTTAATGTTGAAATCTTAAAAATCAACCTTTTTTAATGAAAAAAAGAAAAAAGTATCACTGAGGTTTAAAGGTATGCACAGTACGTTGTATATTAGATAATTCCACATAATGGAGCTAGCAGAGAGGTTTTAGCTGGTCAATACACTTGCTGCCAAATGCTACCAAATGTAACAACCTGAGTTTGATCCCCTGATGTATGAGGTAAGAGAGAACCCAGCCTGCAAGCTGTCCTCTGACTGCCACAGGTACTGCCATGACTTGTGACTTGTGACTTGTGCACGCCTCCCAATAAACCTTAACACTTGTAACAAAAGTGATTCTTTTGTTCTTGAATGCAATTTAGTATTTGTTTTTTGTTTTGTTTTGTTTTTGTTTTTTTTGGATTTTTCGAGACAGGGTTTCTCTGTGTAGCCCTGGCTGTCCTGGAGCTCACTCTGTAGACCAGGCTGGCCTCGAACTCAGAAATCTGCCTGCCTCTGCCTCCCAAGTGCTGGGATTAAAGGCGTGCGCCACCACCGCCCGGCTAGTATATGGTTTTTGAGAACTTTTTTTAATTCATCCATTTTAATTTTGAAACATTGTTCAGCCTAGTAATGAGGTATATTTACCCTCAGTGTAAAAAAACCTCTTTAGCATGAATAATACACAATGCTGCTCAAACTAGATTTTTCCACATAGCAGTTAAGTTTTAGTGAGTTCCAGTTTAAAGGCAGGACTGAGAATTTCAGATCATAAATCTCTAGCTTCCGAATGTCTCTTAAGTCCACATTTGCCTCTATTCTAAAATACCCACTTTCCACTGTGTCTGTGACTCACAATAATGAAAGATAGCTTCATGAAGTGCTTTTTATATTGACATTAAAACAAATTTATATTTTAAAGGCTTGCAGAAGGGGAACAGATCTTATCTGGTGGAGTGTTTAATAAACAAAAAAGCCACGACGATCTTGTCACGGAGTTTGGTGATTCCGCTTGCTTCACTCTTTCCTTGTTGGGACATGTATATTGGTAAGTGCAAGTGATTCAAGACTACCAGGAAGTCTCCTGAACAGCTGTGCTCTGGGCTGGGCCCATTGTGATATCATGATGTTTACAGATACAGGTTGGCCTTGTAGTTCCTAACCTTTCTCATCATGACCTCGTTGTCTGCTAACTAGTAAGGCTGTTGATCCCATTTTACACTCTACGTAGCCTACTTAGTGATAATAGTTGCAGCAGTTGAGAACGTTTTTTTAATTCATCCATTTTAATTTTGAAACATTGTTCAGCCTAGTAATGAGGTATATACTAATAGCTAGTCAGTTCTTATCACTGGAGAAAGTGAGTGGTTTATTTTCCTTAATATTAAATATCATTGCTTCTCCTCAGAGTCTTGAAGACAGGTTTCAGTAATGTAAATTAAGTATTAATTATTTTCTTCCAATATATAATCTTTGAAGTATGTAACAAGAATTTTTAACATGCATGAACTCAGAATTACTATATAATAGTAACATGGATCTCACTCCTGTTTTAAAAAACTTTTGGAGTTGAGTAGAAAAATAGAAAATATTCAGAACTGCCCGTGGGGATTCTTCACACATAACAAACGCCACTTACTTTTCACTGTGTCTGTTACACATCATGAGAGAAGGGATTAAAGCCTACTTTTCTCAAAAAATTAAAATTAAAAAAAGAAAGAAACTGCTTTAAAAAGGGAAAAAAAATAGCCAGGTATGACGGTGTATGCCTTTAATCTCAGCACTCAGGAAGCAGAGTTTAAGGTCAGCCTGGTCTATGTGGTGAATTCTGGGCCCTTCAGGGTCAGGTTCTGTCTCAAACAATAAATAAACTTAAAATAGCTTTTTGTGTAGGATAAATTATCTGGTTAAATGAGTTATTTTCAGGTGATGTCAAATCATTCATACCACATTTGTGAACTAGAATAAAGAAAGATAGTATCTTTACTTACTTAAAAATGGAATTGAAAGCCAGGTAGTAGTGGTGCACACCTTTAGTCCCAGCACTTGGGAGGTAAAGGCAGGTGACTCTCTGAGTTCCAAGGAAGCCACCGCTACACAGAAAAACCATGTCTCAAAAATGAAAAAACAAAACATGAGGTTGGATGCTATCATCCAACTATGATTATTTTTGTCATTCATTCAAGGGACTTTGAGGTTCTCCCATTATAGCTGAACCCAGTATGTACTTGGTCCTGGGTATATTAAAGGAAACAACTCACATTTTGTGATAGAAAAGGAAGACATAGTAAATGAAAATTTTTATTATTATAAAAAGGTATTGTAATAAGGTTTGGGCAATATTTTGATCAAGTGAGAGGATGCTAGTTTTAATTGGTTAAGAAGAAAAGGCCCAGTGGCAGAGCCCTTGCCCAGCATAACAAAACAGACCTGGGGTTCCATCCTTAGGGCTGAGTGGGGGGAAGGAGTGATAGAAAGTACCCAGAAGAGAGCTGATAGCAAGAGTCATTTCTTTTCTGTAAGGTGGCATCTCAAAGAAAGTAGATGTTTGAAGGCAATAAATGATTTACAGGGATGATGGGGATTGACAAAATAAAAATCTTAAGGGAAAATATAGAAATTCCTTTAAAATATGATTAGGTTAGATAGAAAAATATTCATATTTTGGAATTGCCAAAAGCAACTATAGGATAGTCACAGGAGTTTAAGGTCAGTCCTCAGCCATTGAGGTTTCATTGGGTTTTTCCTTTTAATGAACTTATTTGCTGTGTATAGCATGTTTGCCTAAGGCCAGAGATGTTGGTTGGTTATCTTTCTACATCATTCTACCTTACTTTTTTTTTTTTTTTTTTTTTGGTTTTTCGAGACAGGGTTTCTCTGTGTAGTCCTGGCTGTCCTGGAACTCGCTGTGTAGACCAGGCTGGCCTCGAATTCAGAAATCCGCCTGCCTCTGCCTCCCAAGTGCTGGGATTACAGGCGTGCGCCACCACGCCCGGCTTCTACCTTACTTTTAATGGGGTGTCTCTCTCTCTCTCTCTCTCTCTCTCTCTCTCTCTCTCTCTCTCTCTCTCATTTATGGTCACACTCAGTTTTTTCACATGGGTGCTGAAGTATTGGGTTTTTTTTTGTGGGGCGGGAACTTGGTTTTTCTGAGACAGGGTTTCTCTATGTAGCCCTGGCTGTCCTGGAACTCACTCTGTAGACCAGGCTGGCCTCGAACTCAGAAATCTGCCTGCCTCTGCCTCCCAAGTGCTGGGATTACAGGTGTGCACCACCATTGCCCAGCCAGGTGCTGAGGTTTGAACTCGGGTGCTTGTGCCACAGCCCCTGTATTTTTCTTTTCCTTACCTTTAGATTAATATTAATTAATTCATATTAATACCCATGAATTGATTTGCTACTTAAGACTTTTATTGCTTTTAGAAAATTAGAATTTAGGGAAGCATTAAAGAGTGCTGTAAGAATTTATTTAAAATTTACCTTTTTTTTTTTAATATTTATTTTTATTTATCTGAGTACACTGTAGCTGTCTTCAGACACAGCAGAGGGCATCAGATCCCATTACAGATGGTTGTGATCCCTCCCCCATGTGGTTGATGGGATTTGAACTCAGGACCTTCGGAAGAACAGTCAGTGTCCTTAACCGCTGAGCCAACTCTCCAGCCCCAATTTACCTGGTTTTTATATAAAAATTTATAAGAAAAGCTTTGGGGCTTATAGTTTGTTTAATTCATTGTTTCTCTCCACAGCAAGACAGATCGGCTTGCCAAAGGATCGGAATGTTACCAAAGGAGCCTTAGCTTAAATCCTTTCCTCTGGTCTCCCTTTGAATCGTTATGTGAAATAGGTAAGCTCATGGAGGCGGTGGGAGGCTCTTCTTTCCTTCCTTTTCTGTTTTTCCTTTTTGTTTGTTTTCTTTTGTATTTTTTGAGTCTGGGTTTTCTCTGTATAGCTGTGCCTGTCCTGGAACCCAATCTGTAGACCAGGTTGACCTTGAACTTGCAGAGATCATCTGCATCTGCCTTCCAAGTGCTGGGACTAAAGGCATTGCCACTGTCCTTGGCAAGAGGATCTTAAGTTTACTGCCAGTTTAAGCTGCATTCAGCTTCAAGAGCAGGCGAGCTTGCAGGCAACTCTATCTCAAAACGAATCTTAATTCTCTCAGAGCATCTCAGGTTGGACAGCAGATGTCTTTACCCACTAAACCTTCTTGCTGGCCCTGACTTATGGTATTTAAAATTATTTAGTTTATTTCCCAAATGTACATCTTTAATTTAAGGGTTAACTTCCACAATAAATTAATGCTTGGGCTTTTTTGAGGTAAGATTGATCAGTGGGCAGGAGAACTTTGAAACTCCAAGGCTTTATTTGCACCTAATTATGTGTACTTGAAAAGAGACTCTTCCACTCAGAGGCAAGTGTTTTGTTTTGTTTTGTTTTTCCGTCTTCACAGGTGAGAAGCCAGATCCTGACCAAACATTTAAATTAACATCTCTACAGAATTTTAGCAGTTGTCTTCCCAACACTTGTACAACTCTAGTATCTAATCACAGTTTATCTCACAGACAGCCTGAGACAGTCCTTACAGAAACACCCCAGGACACAATTGTAAGTATATTTCTTCTAATGTTCAAAGTGTTCTGAAAGCCCACAAGAATGATTGGAACTAAACAGTGTGTCATAAGTGACATAGTAGAAAATTTCTGTTTCAGGAATTAAACAGACTGAACTTAGAATCTTCCAATTCAAAGTACTCCTTGAATACAGATTCCTCCGTGTCTTACATTGATTCAGCTGTAATTTCACCAGATAACGTCCCCCTTGGAACTGGTACTTCCATATTATCTAAACAGGTTCAAAATAAACCAAAAACTGGTCGAAGTTTATTAGGAGGACCAACTGCTCTTAGCCCATTAACCCCAAGGTAAGTCACACAAGATATTTTAAAATGTATTCTAATATGTATATGATCTTTAGTGAATCCCATTATTAATAATATAAGTTAATTTAAACAGCATCTCAAATCAGTATGACAGAGTGCCGTTCTATTTTTAGAAAATGAAGTAAAAGAAACAATACATCTGTAAAATTTTTGAGTTAAATATTAAAAGGGTGAGAGTGGAGCTCAGTGGGTAGAATGCTTGTATAGCATGCACAAAGCTCAGCTCAGTTCTCAGCACTCTGTAAGCTGGGCAGAGTCAGATGCGTGTAATTTTAGTACTTGGGAGGTGGAATCAGGAAGTCAGAAGTTCGAGGTCATCCTCAGCTATGAGGTAGAAAGTTGAGCCTATGATATGTGATAATCTTTCTCAAAATTTAGCAGAGGAAAAATAACGCTTTTTAAATATGCATCAGTATATATATTAAAAGACACAATCTTTATGGCTGTGCATCTACAGATAGCAGTGAATCCTCCCAAATATATGTTTATGGTATGGTTATGTCAGTATTTCCAGCTCTTTTATAAAACATGGAGGAGGAATTGACTTATCATTGGAATATTATATATGTATACGATAATACATCACAAAGTATCAAACAAACAAACAAAACTCATGAATGAATAGAAAGGCCAGAAAACTATAAATAGCATGACCAGGAGATTGGTTAGGGCATCTGCAGAGACCAGTGGGTGACTATCGATAATTATTAAGTAATTACCAGTATTCTCCAGGACTTGGTCTCCATTATTCCAGAATTGGAGTTCATTTTCATCCCTTGGATCGTAACTTTTAAACAGGCAGTCCATGTCGAAGATCAGTAGCCACTGTTCTCTTCAGGTCCTTGTGCTGTCTCTGTGGTTCTGGGGGGTGGAGTCCTCTACATTCACAGCTCATGTTAAATCTGCCCCTCAGGTCCTCTTTGCCCTGAAGACTGATTTGCCATTCTCTTCCTTTTAGACCTTCTAATTTAAGTATACTGCTGCTTTATATATGCCTTGATGACTTTTTGACACCTTGATTTCAACCTCTTCTCAGTTTTGGGATTTTGCCATTAGAAACCCCAAGTCCTGGAGATGGATCCTATTTACAAAACTACACTAATACACCTTCTGTAATTGACGTGCCACCTACCGGAGCACCTACAAAAAAGGTATTTTCTGTGTGAAATCTAGTTTGGGTATTGATTTAAAAAATGTATTTAAAACTACAACCTATTAAGAGAATTCAACTTTCTATAATTACAACTTCCTTAGAGTTACTGACCAGACCACAAAAGATTGTCCTTATTGTACATAGCCTACTGTCTGTATCAGATTCATGGATGTTGGCTTTTTCAACTTACATATCTAGTTCTTTTCAATAACTAGTTATATAAATGTCCATAAGCTAAATTAAGATTGTTTCTGTACGTTGAACAATTACATCAGAAGAAGCAAGCAGTTTTCTTCTTCCCCTTCTAAGCAAGCAGAAATTTAAAAAAAAAAAAAAAAAATAGAAGTAGGAAGAAATGGTGATGCAAAGAAGAAGTATCTTTATAATTTAGGAAGGAACCAGGGGATTTTTAATCTCAGTTAACTGTTGTACTAAGTGCAAAAGGAATAGTATAAAATCTTGCTGTTTCATTGTCTTTATATTTAGCAAATTAATTAATAAATATTGAAAGTAATAGCTGTCTTAAATTTTTAACACAATATAGTGGTGATAATGACTATGTAGGGTGGCATTAACTATTCTGAGCTGTTTCCATGGGAAAGTGTAGATGGGGAGGCATCTTAGTGACTTTTCGTCATTTGCAGTGCAATCTGTAATCACAAACCCTAGACTTTCTGTGTTTTACAGTCTGTTGCAAGAATGGGCCAAACTGGAACAAAGTCTGTCTTCTCACAGAGTGGAAATAGTCGAGAGGTCACACCAGTACTTGTTGCACAAACACAAAGTTCTGGCCCACAAACAAGGTATTTATTATGGTGTCTATTTCGTCAAAGTAATGTATATGCTCCTTCAAAATTATTTTGTTCATAAGACACTTGACTTTTAGAGCAAGTACACATAGCTTTCTTTCTTTTTATAGTGTTTGTTTGAATTTATTTATGTGTGTATTTATTTATTTATTCATTTATTTATATATTTGCAGAGTTTGGGGGGGGGGATTCAGGAGTGGGGATAAGGTTTCTCTGTGTTAGCCCTGACTGTCCAGGAACTTTGTAGACCAGACTGGCTTCAAACTCAGGCCTGTCTCTACTCCCTAGTGCTAGAAATAAAGACATGTACCACCACAACTGTTTGTTTTGTTTTTGAGGCAGAGTCTATATTATGTAGTCCTTGGCTGTCCTGGAATTCACTATGTAGACCAAGCTGAGGTCTGTCTTCCTCTGCCTTCCAAGTGCTGAGATTAAAGATGTGTGCCAGCATGCACAGCAAATACAGATTTCATTCTCTCTTCACCCATTATTTCTGCACACCGGTCATAAAATTGAACTTCAGCTACAGAAGCCTTAAAACTGTCAATTATACTTAAAGTCTTAACTATCTTAAAGGAATCAATATACCTGTAATGTTAGGGTTCTAATCAGGAGTACAGCTTGCAGACTGTGATTGCCCAGGGTCTTGAATAAGAACAATCTGACTAAGTAGTTGACTTAGGGTTTCTTGGGCGTGGCAGGTTCTCATCTGTAACCCCAGCACTAAGGGGTGTAGGCAGGAGGATGCAGCTAGCCTAAGAGTGAACTTTGGGTTCAATGAGAGACCTGATTTATGAATGCAAAGTGGCCAGCTTTCTAGAGCTTCTGCTGCTGTCACATCTCCCAACTCCACCATAATCTACTTGTGACCTAAAATAAAATTCTTTGTCTCTAAGGTTGCTTTGCCAAGGGTTGAGAAACCCAGACAGATAACTGTAGAATTACCTTTATGAAGGATTTAGTCCTTGAGCTTTCTGCCTTCCCCCTTTTATATAGGGTCTCATGTTTCCTAGGATGGCTGTAAACTTGATATGTATCTTGAGAATGACCTTAAACTTCTAATTCACCTGCCTCCACCTCCAAAATGCTAGGATTACAGTCGGTGCAACATAACCAAGTTCATACCTGGAGTTCAACTCTAGGGCCTTGTGCATGCTGAGGAGGCCCCCTGCCTTCTCCGCTGTGTCCTCAGACCCACCATTGCCTCCTCTCCTTGTCTGTTTGAAACCTCTTACCCAGTCTTAATTAGATCATTTTAAGTTTACTGTGTTTTCTGTTCTATTCTCTTTTGTTTTTGAGGCAAGGTATGCATTTTTAGATTGGCCTAGAATTGAGAACCATCTGTCTGTCTCGACTTCCCTTAGTATAGGGATTGCAAGCATTATTACTACCTCGCCCAACTAGGTTAAATTGCATTCTAAGAATAGAATTCTTGGTGCTAGAGAGATGGCCCAGCGGTTAACACTTGCTGTTCCTGCAGAGGACCTGGCTTCACTTCCCAGCACCCACTTTGGGTGGCTTACAGCTACCTGTAACTGCATTTTTAGGGAATCTGATGTCCTCTTCTAGCTACCTGTGGTGTACATATGTACATGCAGGCACTGGTATGAATATTTCATACTCATAAAATAGAAAAATCTGGGTATAGAAGTGCACACCTTGGGTTCTTTGGGTTTTTTTGGTTTTTTTGTTTTGTTTTGTTTTGTTTTTGTTTTTGTTTTTCGAGACAGGGTTTCTCTGTGTAGTTCTGACTGTCCTGGAACTCACTCTGTAGACCAGGCTTGCCTCGAACTCAGAAATCACCTGTCTCTCCCTCCCAAGTGCTGAGATTACAGGCATGTGCCACCATGCCCGGCTAGAAGTGCACACCTTTAATCCCAGCACTTGGGAGGCAGTGGCAGGCAGATATATGAGTTCGAGGACAGCCAGAGTTACATAGTTAGACCCTGTCACAAAAATAAATAAATAAACCAAATCCTTTTTTTAAAATAAGATTTATTTATTTATTTATTTATTTATTTATTTATTTATTTAATGTATATGAGTACTCTGTAGCTATACTGATGGTTGTGAGCCATCATGTGGTTACTGGGAATTTGAATTCAGGACCTCTGCTCACTCTGGCCCAAAGATTTATTTATTATTATATGTAAGTACACTGGAGCTACCTTCAGACATACCAGAAGAGGGCATCAGATCTTATTACAGGTGGTTGCTGGTATTTGAACTCAGGACCTTCAGAAGAGCAATTAGTGCTCTTAACCTCTGAGCCATCTCTCCAGCCCTAAAGTAGAGTTCTTATGGTTTGCATTTCAAATAAATCTGTGTACAGGTAATGATCATAGTCTTGTCTAAGTAGAATAAACCTTTGTTTTAGTTAGTTGAATTTGTTTTAGTAATTTTTGTTTATTTTTCTAATATTTATTATTTATTGACAGATACATTTTATTTAACATTTTGTAGTTTCTAACGTGTGCTCCTGACAGTTGCCTATATATACTGTTAGTGTGGTTTTTTTGTGCGTGCATGCGTGGTGTGTGTGTGTGTGTGTGTGTGTGTGTGAGAGAGAGAGAGAGAGAGAGAGAGAGAGAGAGAGAGAGAGAGAGAGAGAGAGATGCGCATGCTAGTACTTGCAAGTACTCTCAGGCCATTTTGTAGTTTCTAACGTGTGCTCCTGACAGTTGCCTATATATACTGTTAGTGCGTTTTTTTTTTTGCGTGCGTGCGTGCGTGGTGTGTGTGTGTGTGTGTGTGTGTGTGTGTGTGTGTGTGAGAGAGAGAGAGAGAGAGAGAGAGAGAGAGAGAGAGAGAGAGATGCGCATGCTAGTACTTGCAAGTACTCTCAGGCCAAAAGAGATAGCAGCATCACCTGGAACTAGACTTATTGGCTGTTGTGAGCCACTTAACATGGACGCTAGGAGCAAAACTTGAGTCCTCTGGAAGAGCATCAAGTACTCTTAACCAGGGAACCATCCCCTCTAGCCTGGGAAGTTTTAAAATCCTGAGTCTTCATAGAGACCCAAAAGAAACTAACCAAAAGATCACTTTTAGAATATTTATATGATGAATGCATATTTCAATAAAGCAGAATTGGGAAAATAGCTAATGGTCATAAGCCAAATGCTAAAGGTTTACAAATGTCTTTGTTTTTCAGTACAACACCTCAGGTATTGAGCCCCACTATTACATCTCCCCCAAACGCATTGCCTCGAAGAAGTTCCCGCCTTTTCACTAGTGACAGTTCTACAACCAAGGTAAAGATTTCTGTGGGGCTTGTTTATTTAAAACTTCCTTTGTTGAAATTTTTATTCATTCCCAACTTCATCTAAAATAAAGGTTTTGTTTTAATTTTTTTAGAGAGCTCATTATATAGATCATGTTGGTCTGGATGGAAGTGGCCATCCTCCTGCCTTAGTTACCTTCTAGGGTGCTGGGATTATAGGGATGTACCACCATGCTGAACTAAATAATTTATTTGGAGAACTTAGCTATAATTTTTATTATCTCCTAGATAAATATGTCAGTCTTGAAAATCATAATAAAAAATCATAAAACTATTAGTGGCTTTTTTCAGGAAATAGACTGGAGGAAAGACGCAACAATTTAAATGTAGTACAAATGGATTTCTTTTTCTTTTTCTTTTTTAAGATTTGTTTATTATAAGCTGGGCGTGGTGGCACACGCCTTTATTCCCAGCACTTGGGAGGCAGAGGCAGGCGGATTTCTGAGTTCGAGGCTAGCCTGGTCTACAGAGTGAGTTCCAGGACAGCCAGGACTACACAGAGAAACCCTGTCTCGAAAAAAAAAAAAATTTGTTTTTATATATAGTATACTGTAGCTGTCTTCATGCTTACCAGAAGAGGGCATCAGTTCTCATTACAGATGGTTGTGAGCCACCATGTGGTTGCTGGGATTTGAACTCAGGACCTCTGGAAGAGCAATCCGTTCTCTTAACCACTGAGCCATCTCTCCAGCCCACAAATGAATTTCTTCGTTCCAGAAGAATAATTCTATATCATAACTATTATGGTTGTTTGCAAAAATGCCTTTGATAAATTACAGAGCTCTATATATACACATGCAAAAGAATTCATATAAAATTGGGAAATGTCAATGGGATTTATGGTACATATCACTGAGGAAAGAATGAGTGGGAAGTCAGCCTTGTTACTATCTTTCTAGAATAATTTTTTTAAAGTTAAAAGCAAAGAAGATGAGGGGACCTTTTTTGTCTTGGTCTGCTGACTGACATGAATAATTTACCTTTGATACATCCCAGTGATTTTATGCTTTGATATAATATGATGGTAGTGCTTTGATATAATTAGTGTTACATTTCCTTATTTTCAAATAGTGAGAATGTGATACATTTAAGAAAAGATCTGCCTTCAGTGCAGACTGACCTCAGTTACTGTTAGTTGGGCAATGTATTGCTACATTGAAGATGAAATGACTCTTGGTATGCCGGTTCATTCCTGTAATTCCAAGATTTGGGAGGGTAAAGCAAGATTGCTTCAAGTTCCAGGTCAATGGAGGCCAAAAAAGTAAAGCCCCATCTCAAAACAAAATAAACAAAAAATTGGTTTTAAAGACTGGTTTTTATAAAATTTCTGGTGAGCAAAATAAAAAGATTAATGAGGATTATGCATTTCTTGTCTGTGTAGTATTTGTAGGAAATGTTAATGGAGACATCTAGAAGAACGAGTATGATAAGCCTGGAATTTTATTCCTTTTTACAGGAGAATAGCAAAAAGTTAAAAATGAAGTTTCCACCTAAAATCCCAAACAGAAAAACAAAAAGTAAAACTAATAAAGGAGGAATAACTCAACCCAACATAAACGATAGTCTGGAAATTACAAAATTGGACTCTTCTATCATTTCAGAAGGGAAAATAACCACAATCACACCTCAGATCCAGGCATTTACTCTTCAGAAGGCAGCAGCAGGTCTGTTTGTAATCCTTACTGTGCTTCCTGTGCTTCTACTTTATTTTATAGTTCCTTTGATTAAGTTTCTTAATGCCTGATTGTTTTTAGATTAATACTGGCATTAAAAATTGTTTTAATGGATATTTTTATGTTTTAAAATTTGTGTCTCTTATCTGTCTCTATGGATATGTTTATTCCCAAAGAAGTCCGAACAGGGCATGAATCCCATGGAACAGGAATTGCAGGTGGTTGTGAGCTGCCATGTAAATACTGGGAACTGGACAAAAAATGCTTCTAACAACTGAGCCCTGTAAAACAATTTTTAACTTAATTACATTTTATTTTATTTCATTTAGTGAGAAAGAGTGAGTGTGTGTATACACTATGTGAGGTCCCAGGGATCAAACTCAGGTCATCAGGCGAGAACCTCTAACTACAAAGCAATCTTGTCAGCCCAAATACTGGAATTTTTTTTTAGAGGAATAATTTGTAGTTAGCAGTTTTAGAAAACCGAAGTTGTATGTATTTCTCCTTTGCTTATCATATTGTTTTCTCCTAGAAGGTTTGATGAGCCTTCTTCGTGAAATGGGAAAAGGTTATTTAGCTTTGTGTTCATACAACTGCAAAGAAGCTATAAATATTTTGAGCCACCTACCTTCTCACCACTACAGTACTGGTTGGGTCTTGTGCCAGATTGGACGGGCTTATTTTGAACTTTCAGAATATATGCAGGTAAGTATACAAAGATGCATATATCTTTCTAGAATTAACTTTAATGCTTAAGGCTAGTTCTTAAAGTCTAATATTTGCTATTATATAAACATCACATTTATTATGTGATGTTTATATAATTTCCTAGTATGTATAATTGTCTTAGTTAGGATTAGAATTGCTGTGGTGAAACATCATGACCAGAAACAACTTGGGGAGAAAAGGGTTTATTTTGCTCACAGTTCCATAGAACAGTTAGTTCATCATCAGAAGCACTGAGGGACTGGAGGGATGTCTCAGCTCAGCGGTTAAGAGCACTGGCTGCTCTTCTAGAGGTTCTGAGTTCAAATGCCAGTGCCCTCTTCTGGTATGTCTGAGGTCAACTACAGTGTACTCTAAAATAAATCTTTAAAAAAATAAAAATAAAGCAGGGAGGGCAGGAACTCAGAAAAGGCAGGAGCTAATGCACAGCCATGGAGGGGTGCTACTGACTGTCTTGCTCCTCGTGCTCAGTCTGTCTTCTTACAGAACCCAGGACCACCAGCCCACGGGTGGCACCGCTCACAATCACTAATTCAGAAAATGCCATTCAGACATTCAAAGGATCTTCTGAAAGTGTTTCCTGACTTGAGGTTCCTTTTTTTTTTTTTTTTTTTTTTTTTTTTCAGATTAACTCTTAACTTAGTGGGCTTTCTTGAAAAGGATTTTAGAGAACAATCAATATAAATTCTACAGTGTGTACAGAATTATACACTGATCTGAATGTTTGGCATTTAGCATGCTTTATAAACTTAATGCTATGAAGAATATTATATTTAATTGAAGATCGACGTCCTAAAAACGGGTTTTTTTCTTTGAGGCAGGATCTTTTCACCTTGTAGATCTGGCTGGCCTGGAACCTGTTATATATAGACCAGGCTCATATCCCCAATACTGGGATTGAAGTCATATGCCACCATACCTGGCTGGCTTTGTTTTTGAGGTGGGGCCTCATGTAGGCCAGGCTGTCCTTGATCTCTGTAAGGCAGGATTATTCAAACTCCTGATTCTCTTCCCTTCCCTCTTAGATTATGGGGTTACAGATGTCTCCTACCATCCCTGACATAGGAACCCATGGAGGAGTTGAATCCAGGGCTCCATACATTAAGCTAACCTTGCCAACTGCAAGGGAGCCCCATCATCCGTCCTTCAACTTAATTCATTAGTTTCTTTTTCTTCTCATAGGTCATAATCACTTGTGGAGTTTAGTTTGTTTGTTGGGTTTTAGTGTTTTTGTTTTGTTTTGTTTTAAGAAAGATTTTTCTGTTTAACCCTGGCTGGCTTCATACTCAGATCCACCTGCCTCTGCCTCCCAAGTGCTGGGACTAAACGCGTGCAATGCCACCGCCAGGCTTTTTATTTTATCTTTGAGACAAGGTCTTGCTATGTAGTCCAGGCCCACCTTGAGTCCACTATATGGCCCAGGCTGGCCTCAGCTTGCTAGTCCTGCTTTGTAGTCAGTCCTAGCTGATAATTGATGTTAAAGGGTGACAATAGTTTCTGAAGTTTTTGAAGCCAAAAGGTATCTTGTGTGGCTAATTTCTTTGTTATGTTATATAACCTATTTCTTTTAGAAGCACTCACAACTAAAGAGATTTGAGGGAACTGACAGAACAGCATACTGATTCTACATGACAGATAACTGTGTTTGGGGCAAAAGTTCCCAGTTTTATAAATGTTCTTTCCCAGGGCTGGAAAATGGCTTAGCAGCAAACAGTGCTTGCTGTCCTTGCAGAGGTACAGTCCCACAGAAGTCCAGATGCCACAGTTGGCTCACAGGGGTCCTTCACTCCATCTCCAGGGCTCTGACGAGCTCTTCTGGCCTCTCAGTGCCCACACACATAAAGCAAACAGCAGTTCCTTCCTTAGTCTCTGTCAGCGTCGTTCCCTATAACCCACATAGTCCTGGTTCTGAACTGCAGCTCTGAACATTTTGACCCATTACTAAGGGGTCAAAACTAGGCGACACATAAAGTTTATGAGAAGCACAGTTCTAGAAACTGTAAATATTTTGAGAGAGAAAAAAGTGACCTGTTAGCTATGGGAGGCCTTAGAAAGGGTTAGTGGGAACTGTACCTGCAGCAGACGCGGTGCTCCGTGTTGTTCATCGCTCAGTGTGGAATGGCAGCGTTCACCTTTTTAGCCTCTAAAAGTTTCAACTCAGCTTTTCAATTAAGTTCATATTCTGTCTCTCTGTCTCTTTCTCTCCCACTGTCTCTCTCCCTCTCTCCCTGTCTCTTTAAAATTATATCTTATGTGTTTGCATGTATTTTGTGTACCACACATGTACCTGGTACCAGAAGATGTTGGATGCCCTGGAACTGCAGTTCCAGATAGTTAAAAGCTGCCAACCAAAGCCAGGCCCACCGCAGGGCAGGGCAGCCAGTGCTCTTTCTCCCTGAGGTCCACCAAAGATCCAGCCCCATCTTTGTCTTTTTTATAAATATTTCTTCTTGGGTTTCATGTCTTTTTGTTTTTGTTTTTGTTTTTTTAAAGATTTATTTTAAATGTATGTGAGTACATTGTCACTCTCTTCAGACATACCAGAAAAGGGCATCAGATCTCAATACAGATGGTTGTGAGCCACCATGTGGTTGCTGGGAATTGAACTCAAGACCTTTGGAAGAACAGTGAGTGTGCTCTTAACCACTCACTGAGTCATCTCTCCAGCCCCAGACTTTATGTCTTTATCCCTAGTTAAAACACAGGAGCAAGGCTAACTGGAGTATGTTTGCCTCGGTATTTGACATCTCACAATGATTTCTCATGTTACTAATCACGGAAAGCATAATCCTTGGTGGAAATTCAGTCCTGTGAAGACAGTAACCTGCACTAGCTTCTAGTAATAGTTCTTTATTTTCAGGCGGAAAGAATATTCTCAGAAGTTAGAAGGATTGAGAGTTTCAGAGTTGAAGGAATGGAGATCTACTCGACAACCCTCTGGCATCTTCAGAAAGATGTTGCTCTTTCAGTTCTTTCAAAAGATTTAACAGACATGGATAAGAATTCACCAGAGGTATGCTACCAACAATTTATTAGTTACTCTTCTTTTACTTGTTCAATTTTTGGGTGCAGTGCTGGTCTGGAACCCAGAAGTAAGGCTATGCTAGGCACATAATCCTTAACTCTGAGTTAACATCCTTGGCCCCAGCCTAGCTTTTGATCCTCAGAATAGATATAGTCCTGTATCACTTAATGAAACATTCTGACACGTGCATTGTTAGGTAATTTTGTCGTTTTTGCAAAATATCATAGGATATAATTATACAAGAGTTCAGTTATTCACTACACAGCAAGTTTGATACAAATTCTGTACTTAATGAGATTGTCTCAGAGAAGACTCTTCTCACACATGCAGAAAGTTCATCCTTGGTGACTCGTGATTGTAACCTCAGGTCTTGGAAGGCCTGTCCAGACAACAAAACAGGACACTAATCGCGCGCGCGTTTGTGTGTGTGTGTGTGTGTGTGTGTGTGTGTATGTATACATATACATACATATACACACATACACATATATGTATATGTATATATACATATATATATGCTTTAGTATATTTGGGTTTTTTTGTTGTTGTTGTTTTGGTTTTTCGAGACAGGGTTTCTCTGTGTAGTCCTGGCTGTCCTGGAACTCACTCTGTAGACCAGGCTGGCCTCGAACTCAGAAATCTGCCTGCCTCTGCCTCCCAAGTGCTTGGATTATAGGCGTGCGCCACCACGCCCGGCAGTATATTTGGATTTTAAGGGACAACATTCGGGAGTCCATTTATTCCTTAAATTATGTGAACTCCCAAGGATTTAAGTCTAGGTCATCAGACTTGGCAGCAAGCCCTCTTACCCATTGAGTCATCTTGCTGGCCCTTAATTGACGTTTTAAGACATGTATACTAATCTTATAATAAGTATTTCAGGACATGTCAAACATATTTAGTGAAGGTTTGTTTGCAAGTCTTTGTTTTTAGGACTTTGCTGTCTTGCCCAGACTGTTCTTTAACTCTGAGCCTCCCACTTGGATCTCCCACAGTCGGAGTGACAGATGAATACCTAGCTTTTAGTGATGCTTTTGTGAAATGCACGTAAACCTGGATTCAAATTACTGTCTCATCTGGCCTCTGCAGACTCCACAAGTGCACAAACTCACAGGAAGACACAAATACTAATACTAATATATCATCTTTTAAAAAATCAAAAAAATAGGGCCTGTAAGATAACTTCAAAAGGTACTGATGAGCCGGGCGTGGTGGCACATGCCTGTAATCCCAGCACTTGGGAGGCAGGGGCAGGCGGATTTCTGAGTTCGAGGCCAGCCTGGTCTACAGAGTGAGTTCCAGGACAGGCAGGGCTGTACAGAGAAACCCTGTCTCGAAAAACAAAACAAAACAAAACAAAACAAAACAAAAAAAGTCAGGAATTTAAATTTTTTCAGGTTTTTTGTCTTCTAAATAAAATCTGAGGCCTGACTGTAGTCATAGGATTGGTATTGTTAAAAAGGAAAATAAAAGTTTGGTCAGAGAGACGGCTTAATGATTAAAAATGATTGTGCTAACATGAGAACCTGAACTTGAATCTCAGAACCCACATAAATGCCAAGGATAGTGTAAATAAATCGCTGTAACCGCAGCACCTCCACAAGGAGGAGATGAAGCAGAGAGAGGCACATCCCGGAAAGCTAGTCTACTGCACACAAGTAACAACACAGACCCTGTCTCAGACAAGGGAAGCAAGAATCCACACGCACACCACACACAGTTTCTTAGGTCAGAATTAAATTCAGGTACAAAAACATTAAAATCATAAGTTTTTACTTTTGACAATAATTTTCTTTATAGAGCATAAAAACTTTTAACTGACTGGTTTTTGTTTCTGTTTTGTCAGGCCTGGTGTGCTGCAGGGAATTGTTTCAGTCTACAAAGGGAGCATGATATAGCAATTAAATTCTTCCAAAGAGCTATCCAGGTTGATCCAAATTATGCTTATGCCTATACTCTACTAGGACATGAGTTTGTGTTAACTGAAGAACTAGACAAAGCATTAGCATGTTTTCGAAATGCTATAAGAGTAAATCCCAGACATTATAATGCATGGTAAGTAAAGAGACAAAATCTTACTAAAGATGGTTTTATTTATTTAATTTAATTTGTTTGCACATGTGTATTGTGTCTATATGGGCTGTGTGAGCCACAGCAGACAATGGAGGTTAGAACATGGCATTAAGGGTTGGTTCTCTCCGGGGATGAGCCGGGCTTGGCAGCGGGCACCTTGACCCACTGAGTGCCTTTTTTTCTTTTTAAGACTTTTGTAGATACGCCTGTTATGCTTGTATATGTGTATGTATTAGTATATCACATGCATGCCTGGTGTCTTCTTAGTTATGCTTACTACTACTGCGGTAAATATCATTACCAAAAAGTAAGTAGGGAAGAAAGGGTTTATTTGACTTACACTTCCATGTTACTGTTAATTATCGGAGGAAGTCAGGACAGGAACTCAGAGTAGGAACCTGGAAGTAAAGCTGATGCCTGCCTCTTATGTGCATAAAGCCCTGGATTCTATTCTACCCCTGAACCACATGTACTGACTGGGCTTAGTACCTCATGCTGTAATCCCAGTACTGGGATTACTGAGGTAGAAATGGGGATCAGAAGTTCAGGGTTATCTTTGGTAACATAGTGAATGGGAGACCAGCCCCTCCAGGCTGCATGAGATGTGCTCTCATAAATAAATAAATAGTGCACAGACCAAACATTTATAAATAATAAAACACAACAAATCATAGGAAAGATCAAAGTCTGTAGTGTATTAATATATGCATGAACATTTATAAATGTAAGTAAAGTCTAAAAGTTTAGGAGACCAAGAAAAAGTACTATTAGGTAATAAGAAAGAACAAAGTGATACAAAAAGATACATGAATTAAGGAAGCAGATACAAGACTTGTATTTTTCTGTTTCAACTCTATTGTAAGTTTTGTTGTTGTTCTGTTTTGTTTTTTGTGGTGCATGTGTGGACTCTACTTTTGTACTGATATATCAAGAATCATTTTTACTTTCCAAATGAATCCTTGTGCTATGTTATTCCTTTGAGATGGTAATTATGAAAAGTTGGTCTTTTTTAATTTTATGAACCACTAGTCTAATAGAAACCAAAACATAGCTAGCCAGTGAATAGATTTGTTACTTTCACCCATGTAGAAAAAAAAGCCGGGTGATGGCACATGCCTTTAGTCCCAGCCCTGGGACGGCAGTGGCAGGCTGATCTCTTAGTTTGAGGCCAGCCTGGTCTACAGAATGAGTTCCAGGACAGCCAGGGTTACACAGAGGAACCCTAGAGAGATGGCTCAGCCGTTAAAGGCTAGGCTCACAACCATAAAATATGAGTTCGGTTCCCAGCACCCACGGCTGTCTCTTTAGCCACCTTTATTTAGCCGGGCGGTGGTGCCACACACCTGTAATCCTGGCACTTGGGAGGCAGAGGCAGGGGGATTTCTGAGTTCGAGGCCAGCCTGGTCTACAGAGTGAGTTGCAGGACAGCCAGGGCTACACAGAGAAACCTTGTTTCGAAAAAACAAAAAACAACAACAAAAACAAAAAAATGTTTTGGAAGAAGAGTTTTTCTAACCTGTAATTCCTACTCCATTTTTTTCTTTTGTTTAAACTACCCTATTATAGTATTTTATTTAATATGTAAATTATATTACTATATAAACAATTGGTCTATATACAGTAAGGTAATGGTGTAGAGAAAGAAAGAAATTGAAAGAAATTGAGTTTATCAGAACCAGACAGCCATAGTGGAACATGCAATTATTTCCCAGCTATTTGGAAGAGACTGGAAGATTGCTTGAGCTAGGAATTCAAGGCCATTTTAGGCATATTAAAAAATAATAATTTAGGCTGGATAGTGGTGGTGCACACCGTTAATCCCAGCACCGGGGAGCCAGAGGCAGGCAGATCTCTGTGAGGCAGGATAGCCAGGGCTACACAGAGAAACCCTGTCTTAAAACTAAAATAAAAAAAGGGAATAATTTAGCAAAGTGTGTGCTGCATACATAATCACTGCAGGAATTAGCTGTTCCATCTGCATTAGAGTGATGAGTTTAAAGGTGTGGCTTCTCTATCATAGTTTTGCCTGTTTGGGTAATTTATTGTTTTCACTTGTAAAAATGTGTCTCCTAAAATGTTTCAGTGATTTTTATTATGACTAATACTTTTTGTCTTCCTATAAGACATTATTTTTTCCCGTGTATTGAAATCCCAGGTACCCTAACTGTCTTATTAGTAGATGAACTAAACTAGCAGCCAAAACCTATGTCCTTAAAAATCATACTCTCTTACAATTTCAGGTATGGTTTAGGAATGATTTATTACAAGCAAGAGAAGTTCAGCCTCGCAGAAATGCATTTCCAGAAAGCACTTGATATCAACCCTCAGAGTTCAGTTTTACTTTGCCACATTGGAGTAGTAAGTAACTTTGTAAACATTGCTCTGTTACCTCCTTATTAAGAGTTTAGGTGACTTAATGGTTACTGTGAAAATTGAACTGTTTTGTTAATGAAGCAGTGTCTCAGTATTTTCCAGCTTAGCCAGTACCTTTTTGACTTTGAGGAAATATGCTTTGTGGGGCTGAGGATGTGGCTCAGGAGCCATCCATGATTTAGTCTTAAGCATAAAACTGAGCATCCTCACACTTATAATCTTAACACTCCTTGGAGGGAGAAACAGGTGAATCACAAGTTGAAGGTTATTCTCGTCAAACAACGCAAGTTTAAGGTCAGCTTGGCACTACTGTGAGATCTGCCTCTAGATCCAGAGAGGAGGACTTGGGGGAAATCCCTGTGTGTTTGTATACTCTTTTTGTTTTGTTTGGGGGAGGGGGTGTATATGTCTCAAATGATAATTCGTTTCATTGTTTAAGACTTGTTTTATCCCTGGTGGTGGCACAGGCCTGTAATCCCAGCACTTGGGAGGCAGAGGCAGGCAGATTTCTGAGTTCAAGGACAGCCTGGTCTACAGAGTGAGTTCCAGGACAGCCAGGGCTACAGAGAGAAACCCTGTCTCGGAAAAGCCAAAAAAAAAAAAAAAAAAAGACTTGCTTTATCTTTTATTATGTGTATGGATGTGTTAACTACAGATGCCCAGAGAAGCCAAAAGCATCAGATCTCCTGAAGCTGGTGTTATAGGCAGTTTGGGGCCACCTGATGCTGGGAACCAAGCAAACTGCACCTAGACAGAAACATTGACCATCTCTCCAGCGACTCATTTTGTTTCTTTTGAGACAGTTTTATGTAGCCCAGGCAGTAAGGTATAATTGAGTGACACGGGATTCATGAACAAGTTCTTTGAACACAGGTTAATATTTAGAGGGTCATAATTATCCTTTAGAAATGTGTTATCCGCATAAATGAGAAATGCTTTTCTTGTGAAGAGCAAAACCAAGTTTTACTTACTTTTAGACTCTGTGATAATTATCTGCTGTAAAGATCAAATTATGGGGCTGGAGAAGTGTCTCAGTGGTTAAGCAGAGGACCCATGTTTGGTACCTAGCATCCACTTCGGGCAGCTCACAACCACCTATATTTCCAGCTCCAAAGAATCTGAGGCTCCTGACCACCACAAACACCTACACTCATGTGTATGTGTGTGCGCGCGCGTGCGCATACACACACACACACACACACACACACACACACACGTATGCATAATTCAAATCAGTCTTTTTAAAAATGTTGAATCATGAGTAACATCATAGGCTTCCCATGGTGGACTAGAAGTCTGAGGACCTGGGTTTTACTCCTATAAGACATTATTTAACATCTGTAGTTCAGAATGCTTTTTTAAAGTTATTATTGGGGAGGGCCATGGGACAGTCAGATTGGTTCTTTCTCCCACCTTACATGGGTATATGGATTCTGGGAATTGAACTAAGATTAAGCTCTTCACCAACAGATCAGTTTTTCTGGCCCTCAGTGCTATCTTTGAAATGGAGTACTTGCTAGACTTAGAAGAGAATTAGAGATAATCTGTTAATCACTTAGTGTCTTAGTTATTTTTCTATTGCTGTGATAAAACACCAAGACCAAGGCAACTTAGAAATTGTTTAATTTGACCTGCAATTTCAGGGGATTAAAGTTCAAGATGGTGGAGCAAAGAAACAAGGGAAACTGGAGACAGAGTGGTCTTTTGAAACCTTAGGCCTGCCCTCAGTGACACTCCCTCCAGCAAGGCCACGTCTCCCGATCCTATCAGAACAGTCCTACCAACTAGTGACCAAATAGTCAAACATTAATAGTTCTTGTTCTAAACAACACATGTAGTAGTAATGAATTACTTAAACCCCTGTAGACAATCTACTTAGATGACACAGCCTCATCTCTAAAAGCTTTATCTTCATAACTCAGATACAGACTTTTAAGCTCTTTAGGATAGATGATAGAATGCTTTATCTAATTGACAATTATAATGGACTGGATGTTAATTATATATTGTAGTTTGTAATTTACATAATTGTTATGATTTTGTTCAATTTATATCTAAGAGAAGAGTTGGGTTTGTTTTTTTTTTTTTTGTTTGTTTGTTTGTTTTAATTTGGACAGAAAAGGAGAGATGTTGGAGATTTGGTTCTAATGCTTTGTCTTATTTCAGCTCCCAAAAAGCTGCACTTCCAGACCTGAGGGTCACTGTCCCCAGCTGGCTTCTATTGATAATAATAATAAAAAAAAATGCCATACAGCCAATGGCTGGGCAGAAAGGATGAGGCAGGGCTTTTAGATTGTGCAGGCAAGGGGCTAGGAGAGAGGAGAGAATGGCCATGCCAGGGAAGGAGAAAAATGAAACCTAAAGGCCTACCAGCATGCAAGAGTCCAGGAATTGGCCCTAGGGGTCTAGGGTAGCAGAGGTGAAATAAGAGATTTAAAAAGATATTAACTTGGGGGGTGGGGTAGGGGAGGAGCCAGGAAAGGGGAAATCATTTGAAATGTAAATAAAGAATATATCTAATAAATAAATTTTTAAAAAGGCATTAACTCAGGAATTCCGGAGGGGTGTTTGCTAGCCTCGGGAAACATTAGAAGTGCCTAGTCAAGGCCTATCAAAATTAACTTGTGTGTGTGTGTCTGGAAGAGCGGCCTGCCAGGAGCCAGAGACAATTCTCCAGCACTGTTTTCAGTTATATTATTTGCTTCCTTCTTACCTTTCTTCATTAATATCAAGACTGACTTTACTTCTTACAGGTTCAGCATGCACTGAAGAAGTCTGAGAAGGCTTTGGATACACTGAACAAAGCCATTGTTATCGATCCCAAGAACCCTCTATGCAAATTTCACAGAGCCTCGGTTTTATTTGCAAATGAAAAATATAAGGTGAGATTTTTTTTTATCAGTTTCTGCCACGCTGTATTATGCCTCTTTAAAAAAAAAAAAAAAAACTTCAAGGCCAACCTGGCCTACATAGTGAGTTCCTGGATAGCCAGGGCTACATAGAGATGTCTTGTCTCCAAAAAACAAATACAAATAAAAAGCTACATGTTATTAATGTGGGGGATTTTTTTTTTTTTTTGGATTTGTTTTTTTTGGAAACTTTTCTCTATTTTTAAAGACCAAGGGGTGGGGTGTAGTTTCATTTTATTTCACAAAATGAGGTATATAATTCTAGCACTCTGGAGGCTCAGACAGGAGGAATGCCACTAAGTCCACTTTAGCTACAGAGTGGTCCCAATACATTTTAAGCTACAGAGTGATAGTCTGTCTCAAAAAAGCAAAGAAAGTAGCAATGCCCTCTAGGAAGGATTGGTGTGAGGTATTCAGAAATACATATTCCACATCCAGACAGGCTCTTTTCTGCACCATAGGATTGTCTTAAAAGAAAAACTTGAAGCATCCTCTGAGACTAAAGTAAATGAAGGCACAGTGAGTGACTGCATGCTCACTGTCACTCTGGGAGGTGTCAGCTCAGTGATGGCTGCTTGTCCAGGGTGGCATGAGGGTGTTTTGACAATGTATTCAACCATAAATGATGAACATATAAATATATTTAATTGAATTTCTGTTTCCTGTTTGAATAAATTTAGGTTCTTACTAAATAGGAGCAAAAACTAAGCTTGGATATATTAGTACACACCTGATCCCAGGGCAGGGGAGAGGAAACCAGGAGGATCACAAATTCAGGACTAGGCTAGATCAAATGAGACCTAGTCTTTGAAGAGAAGTAGGAAAACATGGTGAGGAGGGGAGCACAGGTGATAGAACACAGATTCTTGGCTGGGTTCAGTGCCCAACACCACCTAAGTCATGTGTAGTTTATGCCTGTATCTCAGCACTGCGGCAGTAAAAGCAAAAAATTAATTAATTAAGAAGTCTCATTTGGCATTAGATGTTACAACCAAGGGGCAGGGATTAAAAGAAAGCTCTTTGGGAAATGTAGAATAGGACTGCTATTCTTCCCATTATGCTTTCCAAGATGGCTTGGAACTCATAAGGCCAAAGATGACTTTGAACCTTTTCTCTGCCTTCCAAGTGCTAACATGAGAGCATCATGCCCTATTTATGTGGTGTTAGGATCAAACCCAGGGCTTCTTGCATGCAATGTAAGCACCCTACAAGCTGAGCCACCTTCCTAGATTATACCCTTCAAATTTTTCTTTATAACAAATAAATAGATTTGCTTATGTTATCTGAATTCCATAATTTCCTGATGCTTTTCTTAGCACACCATCTTGGATCCCTGCTTCACGCTGTATCTTTGAGCTTTTTCTTTATATAGAAGTCAATGTGTTTGTCATCTTTTCAAAACGTCACTGTTAAAGTTGAATATGCATAAGCTCACTTTGTATTAACAGTTACTGTTAGTCTACTGACAGAACTATTTTATTAACAATTCAGAGCATGCTTTTCCTTGTTGTTCATAGATACTTTTTTAATTGATTTTTTATATAGGTTCAGTTATTTTAAATGTATGTGAGTACATTGTCACTCTCTTCAGACATACCAGGAGAGGGCATCAGATCCCATTTCAAATAGTTGTGAGCCACCATGTGGTTGTTGCTAGGAATTGAACTCAGGACCTTTGAAACAGTAATCAGTGTTCTTAACCACTCCATCCCCAGCGTTGATTTTTTTTTTTTAACTATGTGTGTCTATGTATGGTACCTGACTGTATTTGTTTAGTCAGAATTCTGTAAGATTTTGCTCCTCTAAATTTTTTCTTTGTTTTTTCAGTCTGCTTTACAAGAACTTGAAGAACTGAAACAAATTGTCCCCAAAGAATCCCTCGTTTACTTCTTAATAGGAAAGGTAAAAATTGGGGCCTCAGTGTTATGTGGAAACTTTGTAACAAATACTAAATTATTTCTTTCCTTTTTAAGATTTGTTTGTTTCTATTGCCAGGCAGTAGTGGTGCATGCCTTTAAGCCTAGCACTGGGGAGGCAAAAGCAGGTTCTAGGATAGCCTAGTCAACAGAGTGAGTTTCAGGACAGCCAGTACTGCACAGAGGAAGAGTCCAAGGACTAAACTTAGATCTTCTGGAGGAGCAACAAGAGTTTTAACTGTCGAACTCTCTCCAACCTCAACAATATTAAAGTTTGGACACTACTATATGGATTGTATATACAATACTTGTTCTGTAGACCAAACTGTTCTGGAACCCAGAAACCCACCTGCTCTGCCTTCCGAGTAGTGATAGGATTAAAGGCATCTACTTAACAAATTTAACTAAATTCCTGGACTAAGAGCCCTGGGGGAAAAAATGGATTTAGCAGTAACAATTAAAAAGATGATTTTCTAGCTGGGCATGATGGTGTGTGCCTGTGATCTCAGCACTTGGAATGCTAAGGCAGATCTACTAATGAACTGCAGTGTCTCACTGTGTAGCTCAAGCTGTCCCAGATCAAGGCCAGCCTGGACTGTATATTCTGACCTCTTGTCTTGAAAGACCAATGTGGAGCTAAGGGCAGACTCAAATGCCTGTGTTTCCAGATGTCCTTGACATGGATCCAGGCTCTGTGTCCTGTAATCTCAGGACTGGCACAAGGAGGAAGTTCTCCGTTCAAGGTCAGCCTGAGCCACATAATGAGACACTGCAGTTCATTAGTAGATCATGCACCTGGCGTGCATAGGGCTGTATAAATGAAAGTCACTCAAGCGGCTTCTGTAGCCCGTCCTCCACTGCCAGTGCTCCAGCTGCTGAGGGTTATTGGAGACTCCTGCCTGAAAACTAAGGCGAGGAGTTCCAAACCCAACGCCTGATGATATAAAGAACACTTAAATATGAAGCCGTGTGTTGGATAAAAACATTCTCCTACCTGAATGGTCTTATAGTTCAAAGATCAGAAGCCTATTTATGTTTTAAGATTTTACAGTTGAAGAATTGAGTGTTCCTGTCTTTTAGGTTTACAAGAAGTTGGGTCAAACTCATCTCGCCTTGATGAATTTCTCTTGGGCTATGGATTTAGATCCTAAAGGGGCCAATAATCAGATTAAAGAGGCAATTGACAAGCGCTACCTTCCAGATGATGAGGAGCCAATAACCCAAGAGGAACAGATCAGTGAGTATCAAACATAAGATCATTCAGAAAGCTACAGTGTGCAGAACCTGTGGGGAGCTTTCGCACTTTGCAAACTGGCATTTTCTTTACAGAAGATGAAATTACCTCTAAATGTAATTACTGCTGGGTCTGGTGTGCTGTGTGACTTTGAGCCTCAGCTCCGTAGTAGCGGTTGCTTACATTCTATTTAGTCCTGACAAATCCAAAAACTTGTGTGATTAGTGCATACCTATTAATATTTATATATAGCAATACTAAGAGAACTGGAGATTTTCTGAGGTAAAGTCAGATTAGCTTTTGTTCCATAAAATTTAGTGAACATCTTATTGTGGTGAAGACACATCTTATAAGTAAAATTTACAATCCCAGTACTGCTCTTTTAAACTGAAGGTTATATTCTACATTCCTTGATACTGTCAGGGACTGTCTACAAAGTTAAGTCAGTGGTTAGAAGTTGGCAGAAATGTTACCCTTTTTTGATGTTGTTATTATATCTATTCTTATGTCTCAGAGAGCTAGTTCTAACTCCTAGAGTAGAAGAAATACAGAGTGAATAGGGGGAAAGGGCAGGAGGCTAGAAATGTAGTAGTTGTTAGAGTTCTATAGAGCATGGACAAGGCCTGGGTTTGGTTCCAGACTTCATCAAACAGATGTGGTATTGCTTGTGCCTATCATCCTAGCCTGGGAGGTAAATGCAGGAGAATTACCAGCAGTGGGAAAATACCCTTGGCTACACAGTAAGTTCAGGTCCAGCTTGGGCTATGTGAGATGCTGCCCCCAAAGAACTACTGTCATAATTTCTAAAAGTCAAATACATCAAGTTAACTTCCAGGCATGCTATGAGACATAGAACTAATATTCCGCGCCCTTAATCCCAGCACTGGGAAGCAGAGGCAGGTGGATCTCTGAGTTCAAGAGACCAGTGGTCTACATAGTTCCAGGACAGGCTACATAAGAAAACCCCATTTTGAAAGGCAAGAGGAGGTTGGGGGGAGAACTTGAGATGCTTTTTTAAGATAACATTTGGAATTTTTATGGTCTATGGAGTCTCATCCTGAATATAATAAAATTCTTATTTTTTGTGAACCAAGAAGTTGAATTATTCTATACCTTATGTTTTTGTTCCATTTGTACAGTGGGGACAGATGAGTCCCAGGAGAGCAGCATGACAGATGCAGACGACACACAACTTCATGCAGCAGAAAGTGATGAATTTTAACTTGGGGAAGTCAGACCGCGACTGCGGCCAGTGCTGACATGTTCCTGTCCCTCATACGCTGAGTCTCAACTCTGAGCCACCATTGCCGTCATCCGTCACCTAGACCATGAGTGTGCCACTTTCATCGGACCTGACTGCACAGAATGAAGGCAGTGCAACACTTAGCTGCTAACAAGGCTGGCTCTTTACCAGTATGAATGACAATTTGGGGGAGGGGTGAGGAACTTTTCTTTTTTTCTTTAATCTCCTCAGTTGGAAATCTATCATGGAAGGAAGAGTTATGTTTTATCTTGAAGGAACCATTAGATATGGAAATGGTGATGAACCAGAATTTCTTGGTTGTTTTTCCAAAATTGTTTTTTATTTGGTTCTATTCCTGATAAACAGAGTGACTGACCTTCATTTCTAGGTTCTTCAAGAATGGTGTTAGCAAGTGCCAGAAGGAACAATAAAAGACATTGCCTATGACAGAGTAAAGTTCATTGCCAAGGAACATAGCTTACCGTGAGCGTGGAGTGCCTCCTATAAGCAATCGCAGGGGGCCTGTTCGGACTCGTGTAGGAGTCAAATATCCCTCCATACAGTGTACACTTATTCTTGGCAAGAATGCTTTAATGTCTAACCAAGAATTTTAATTTATTCATCTTGCTTCAAAGTGTTGATCATTGTTGTCTTGGTATTGCAAACTTTAAAATTGGTCTTTACGATACTGGCTTTACTCTTTGAGCTCTGTGGGATTGCCTTCAACACCCAGAGATGGTAGAGTGGTTCCCTGATGAAAAGCCAACCTGGCCCTTAATAACCACTGTGTTTCCCAGAAGAATCAGTATGAGAACACTAAAGAGAGACCTCCGAGATCATGATAGAGAAAAGCCTTAATACAGTTGGAGCTACACCTAACCGTGAGTGCGAGAGCGCGTGGTGACCTCTGTGAGTGCGTTCCTTTCAGCTCTCTGCTTCGTATTGTCTGTTAGTGTGAGTCACCACAACTTGTAATGAGCGTAATTAATTGGGTTTAAAATACTGAACATTTTTAACCTAGGGAAAAGTTTCTTATGAAAGAGACAAATTCTCTCCTGAATTCATCATAATATGGGTTTGTGTGTTTGGGGACTGGCCACAATTTTAAAGATCTAATTATGCGTATAAAATGGGAATTATTGGAATTTCACAGTAACAGATTTAAACAGTCTTAAATTGTGTATCTCCTTTATTGTAATGTATTGAAAATTTTAGAAAAACTTTAGTTAACATTTTATTAAGTGCCAATGTCAGAATATAACAAATTATAGTTTCTTATGAGTGACAGGCCTACAGTTAATATTTTGGAATATTTGATGAAGGAAAAACTTACCCACTGGTTACTTGTATATGTAAGTCAAGCTGTGAAAATAAGGTGGATTACAAAAGATGTGGAGGAATGTTTAGCCTGTAGACTCAGTCACTTCCTGTCATTACTTAACCTTCTCATCCAGATGTGAATTAGATACTATCATAACGTCAAAGTCCTGGGTTAGGTATTAGGTGCCAGGGAAACACTTCAGATAATTTCCTGCCTAAATCTATGTATGTGCCGTTTAAAAAATTAATTTATGTGGAAAAAGAAAGTTGGGAATAAATGGCTATCGTAAAAAAAATTCCCATAGGCTAGCACTTCAATTCTAACAGATATTCCATTTTATTATTCATTAGTTATGTAAAGTTTAATTTTCATTTCTTTTATTTTTTTTTAATTGGCAAATCGTAAGCCAGCTATATACATATATATTACATTATCAAATCTAGAGTTTCATAGAAAGCTTTACCCTGAGTTCTATTGCAGACCTAGAGAATGCTAAGCTCATAATTTGCTGAAGTGTAATTATCTTTTTTTAGTAGGAATTTATGTCCTGTGCCAGAGAGACTTTCTGGTGCTGATTTTGAGACAAAGGATAGGGGATGGTTGTGGCCGGGCTGGCTGAAAGGTGCTCAGACACTTGGCCTGCTTTAGTGGTTTCCTCACACCTGCTTTTAGCAGCATTTAAATGCGGAAGCCTTATTTCCACATAGAAACTGTTTCTTGGGTTTCTGTTTCTTTTTCTTTGTGTCTTTGCTTTTTTTTTTTTTTTTTAATTTTCACATAATAGGGATCAAATAAACAAACACATTTTGGTAAGCAAATTGTTTGTTTCAAATTTCAGAGCTTGCTTTGAAGGAACCTAAGAATACTAAGTACTTCATTGTCTTTTTCACACCTATACATAAGTATACAGATACAAATACACACTCACACAAAAGTATATTAGAGCATTGGATTTTTTTTCCCCTCATGGAAATAGTTATTATTGCACCAGGATGAATATTTTTTCCAGGAGAACAGATGGTACTCAAAATAAGGAAAGGTGGGTCTCTTAACTTTTTCTGTATTTCATTACTTAAAAATTTTTTTTTATCCAAGAACTGCAAGTAACATTTGAACCATGCTGCTGTTGTACCTTAAAAACTCAGTGATATCCAGTGTTTAGTCCATTAAAAACACTCTTTTCGAAGAAAGCAGTTTCAAAGTCTCTGATTAGCCAGAGTACAGTATGGGTCTTCATTGAGAAAAACTATGGCCGGTTTTCTTTGGGGAAACCTGGGGAAATGCGAGTGTGGGCGTGCCATGTGTGTTCTGTTTGCATTGAAACAATGTACTTTTGTGTCGCCTTTTTGCTTTTCCTGACTTATTTCAGAAATTGTATAGTCTTTGGGGGGAAAGTCTTTTCTGTTAATATATTTACAGTTCATTAAAGGATATGGAAAATCCAAATAAATTACTTTTGAAAGCAGTTTATAATCAAGGTGTTAAGCTATGTAAAAGCTGTGTCATCCGCATTTTTATACTGAGTCACAGCAGCATAGTGATGAAAGATCACATTTTATGTTCTACAAGAGCCTAGGACAATGTTTCTCTAATTTTTACTTACACTTTTTAATATATATATATTAAAGTTCATACCCTTTTTAGTATTATTTGGAATTTCAAAATAAATATTATGACAAAAAAAAAACCAATGGTAATTTTTAGAATATATTATTTTGAAACTGCAGAACCTCTCAGCAGCAACTGCCACTTGGCAGGTCTACTAGTTACCAGCTCTTTCTTTAATGATGTTATTTCTGAGGTTCCCTCAGGGGACACAGCCTTTGTGTTACAATTTAACCTCTGAAGCTAGCCATGGTCGCCCAAAGGCAGCCTGGGGTACATAGTAAGACTTTGTCTCAAATGGAGGGGTATGGGAGGAGAGTGGTCTACTTGGTAAAGTTGGAGCTGAGTTTCTCTCTCCATCACCATGTAAAATGCTGGGAGGTGGGGATGGGAGGACCCTTGAAGCTACCTGGCTGTCCTGTCAGTCTAGCTAATTCAGTGAGCTCCAGTTTCAGACATACTTCCTCAAAAAGGAGGTACGTACTTGAAAAAGATATATTCTTCCGCTGACTCCTGGCCTCCACAGTCACGCACACAGGTCCATATGTATGTACATACACCAAAAAAAATTTTTAAAAAAATAAAAATAAAAAAAGGAAGGAAGAAGGAAAGAGATCAATACAGGTTGAAAATAAAGCTTGGGGATAGAGTGGTCCAGGCTCATCACTACTAAAGATAAATAAAGAGGCTGTAGCATTTGCCTGTGTACAAAGACCTGGGTTAGACCCCTTAGCAAGTTGGTCCTGACAGCACATACCCAGAAGCTCAGCACTCAGGAGCTAGAAGCATGAAGATGAGGAATGTCAGGTCATCCTTAACTACATAGTGAGTACCCTGTCTGTAAACGAGTTGTTCTTAGTGCAAGGGCAAACAGTGAATTCGTCTGGCAGCTGTCAGTCCCCAATAATTACACAGATAAACCAAGATTTATTTAAAACTGCACCTCAATAATCTACAGCAGTTCGGTTATCTACCTTTACTTTCTAAACTAATCTGGCTCCCTCCCAGGCCCACCCATGACACTTGCATGTTACTATTGACCTGGCTCTTGGGGCTTCTGGGGTGTTTCCATGATCTCTCTCCGGACCCATTCCTCAATGGCTCCAAATCCTCCGTTCTCTTGAATCTCCTCTCTCCTTCCTCCTGCTGGTGGACTAGCTGCCCTAGTCTCCATTCTGCCCAGCCATTGGGTGATCAGCATTTATTGACAAGGCAGAGAATAAAGGGTAAGAATTGGTTATACAGACTTGAGACAGAGTCTTGGTATAAGCATTACAATGCTGTGTCAAATTGAGACAGTGTGAGGGCAGAACATTTTCATAACAAGGGTAAACTTTACATGAACATTAAGATGGGGGAGTACAATACACAAAATTAGGTTTTACAATAGGTTGCAGACCTTTTATTTATCCAGGTTGTCTTGGAGGAGGGAAATGTTGGGATCCTTTAGGACTTTGAGAAGAACAGGAACACAGAGAGCGGATGAAGCACGGACTGACCCAAGGGAGCTGACTTCCCTGAACATGTCGTCGCTTCCTGACACACAAACCTGGCGAGGTGGAGAACAGAGAAAGTACTGTCTCTTGCTCAAAAGAATCAATTATTTTCTTTTACACAGGTCTTACCATGTCCCTAAAACATAAAACTAACTTATATGTGCAGGGCATTATAGTGAGCACCTTTAGCCCGGCACTGCAGACAGACAGGTCTGTGAGCTCAAGGCCAGCCTGGTTAGCAAGATTTCATGACATACAGGGCTACACAGAGAGACTTTGTCTCAAAAAATTTTTTTTCTTTTAATTTAAAAAGAAAATTGTGTGTTTGTGTGTGTACCTAGGTGAATTTATGTGCCCTCAGAATCCAGAAGGTGTTGGGTACCTTAGACCTCCAGTTCCAGGCAGTTGTGAACTGCCTGGTGTAGGTTCTGGGAACCAAATCCAGGTTCATGCACCAGGGTGACTGGGGTGCTGGGACTTGTGTCTCAGTCTCCTGCCTGCCTGTAGGAATGCTGGGGTCTCAGGTACTTACACTGTGTAGCTGACCTTTGATGCTGGGGATTCGAACTCAGGTCCTCCTGTTTGCACAGGAAGCACTTTTCCCCACCGAGCCCAGATTTTTGCTTGTTCTCATATGCTGGGGACCGAATAGGCATTGCACATGTTAAACAAGTGCCACTACCGTTGAGCTACATCTAGAATCATGAATTTTGATTTTGTTTAGTTTAGGGGCTGGTGATTCTATTTAGAGGGTTTGGGATTATTTTTGGTTGGTTGGTTTGATTTGGTTTGGTTTTTTTGTTTGTTTATTTCCTGTTTGGTTTTGAGACAAGGTTTCTATTTTATAGCCCTGGCTGTTGTTTGTAGGCCAGGCTAGCCTTTGACTTGCAGAGATCTGCCTGCCTCTCCTTACTGAGTTGGAACCCTGTATTTTGAATTTCAGTTTGAGGCCGACTTTGACTAAGTTGTCCAGGCTGACCTTGGGCTCCTGTAGCCCATGGCCTTGAACTTGTGATCCTCCTTCCTCAACCTCCCAAGTAGCTTAGATTACAGGACTGTATAGCCTTGTGTTTTGTTTGGTTTGCTATTTTTGTTTTTTCTGATTGGGTTTTTTTAAATAGCATCTGCTGTGTAGCCCAGGCTGGCCTCAAACTGTCTCCTACTCAAGCTTCCCACATTCTGGGATGACATACATGCACTACCTAATCTAGAGCCAGCTATTTGGTATTTACTTTGTGAGTGCATATGCACATGCACAGCACGTGTGTGGAGGCCAGAGGACGGCTTCTTAGAGTTGTCTCCTTCCACCTGGGATATCCCATGGATGAAATTCAGGTCACCAGGCTTGGCAGCAAGCACCTTTCTCTGCTGACCCCCTCGTGGCCCTGGGAACTCATGTTTTCTGGAGGCATAAGAATATAAGTCTCACCCTTCACGAGCTGAGTGATCCAGAGCAGTTAACCTTAATGAATTATGAACCTTTTTCTCATTGGTACAAAAGACAAAATCTGCCCGGCAGTGGTGGGGCACGCCTTTAATCCCAGCACTTTAATCGCCAGGCAGAGGCAGGCAGATTTCTGAGTTCAGGGCCAGCCTGGGCTATGCAGAGAAACCCTGTCTGGTGGGGGGTGGGGGGGATAAAATCTGCCCTTAGCAACCTGTCAGTACTTTCATTTTCTGACAATCTTAGATGTTCATCTCAGTAGTGCTTGGTAAGACTAAAGTGCACTGCAGATACTCTGGCATTAGTCAAATGGAGATGATACAGAAGACTGATGGGACATTCCCCAAAACACTGTCCTGGATCTGGATTTAATCTGGAACAGTTGTCAACTGCTACCAATCTTACTATTTTGTTTTCATATTTCCTATGGCTGTTTTCATCTGTGGTGAAATTGTCACACAACCTGTATGCCTACAAAGTTTTAATGATTATTGTGAGAATTAGGAGTTTTGGTATTTATTGTCTGATGGTTTTGTTTTGTTTTTAATTATTTTCAAAATTTTTTATTTAATTTTTATGTTTGTCTGAAACAGGGTTTCTTTATGTACCACTGGCTGTCCTGGAACACTTTCTGTTAGCCTTGGTTGGCTTTGAACTCGAGGATCTCCCTGCCTCTGCCTCCCAAGTGCTGAGATTAAAGGCGTTCTCACGCAGCATTTTTTATTATTTTATATGTATGTTTTGCTTGCATGTATGTCTGTGCAGCAGGTGCATGCTTGGTTCCCCTGGAGTTCAGAAAAAGGGAATCAGATCCCCCGGAACTGGAATTACCAATTGTTGTGAGTTTGAGGCCAGCCTGGTCTACAGAGTGAGTTCCAGGACAGCCAAGGCTATACAGAGAAACTGTGTCTCAAAGAAAACAAGCAAACAAACAAAAAAAATGGTTGTGAGCTGTCTTGTGAGTACTAGAAACCCAACCCTGGTTCTTCTCAAGCAGCCAGTGCTCCTAACCTGTGAGCTCTTTCCAGGCCCTGCTTGGTTTGGTTGTTTTTGGTTTTGGGGGATGGGAGTTGTATTTTGCTTTTGCTATTATTTTAAGACAAGGTCTGATGGAGGCAGGGTTGCTTGAATTACTGTAGATCCCTCTGCCTTCACCTCCATTTGGACTATCGTTGGGTACCTCCATGCCTGATATTTACAATGGCACTTTTATAGAAATAGTTTTGTGACCCCTAATATAGAACTTATAGCTGGATTTTCATGACCTCTTAAAGACACCCCACCCAAAGAACAAATATAATGTGCTAGATGTTTTTCAGTACTTGCTCAGGTGGGCTATCTCTGACACAACCCTTGACAGTAGTTCTTAGTTTCCATTTGTGTTTTAATGTGCCTGTGCGTGTGTGCCACGAGAGTGCAGTCCACACAGGGCCCCCCAGAGCGTGTTGGATCTCCTGGAGCTGGAATTCAGGCAGCTGTGAACCATTTGACATGGACTCAAATCCTCTGCAAGAACAGAAAGAACGATTATATTACTGCTGAGCCCTCTCTCGAGAACCCCAATCTTAATTTTTCTTTCTACTGGATGCCCTGTAAAGCCACTAACATTATAGTGTATTTCCTTTGCTAATGCCATCCCTGTTCACAGCATTCAATTCTACTTCAACTGTCTGTCATAACCATTGGCCATATCCTTTCTCTTGGAAATTTTCTATCGTTTCCATCATGATTCAGTCCCGAATTGCATCTGAATTAAGGAAAAAAGAAGCATGTTAAATGCCAGCTGGATGGCTCAGCGGTTAAAAGAACCCACCATCAAGGCTGACAAAATTCTGCAATTCTCTGACTGCCATGTGAAGGGGCAGCAATTTCTGGTTTCCTTGGAGACTGTCATGTCATGTGATGCTTTTCTCCTGTAGACTTATATTTTTCCAAAGGTACTTTAATAAGGGTTCTCAAGTGTGTCAACCTCCCTTTATAGCCCACCAAGCAAAGGTAGGGAAGAAAAATGGCTAATAGGACCTGTTTAGAAGTAGTTCCTTGGTGATTCCAATCTTCGTTATCTGTAGTCCAGTCCACTCGAATCTGCAGCACCAGCTTGATCCAGAAGAAACCACGAGCTCTGCTGATGTGCACAAGTCCACCGAATCTGCAAGAAGCAACCAGAATACCACCAGAATGTCTTTGGTGTACTTCTCTCCACGTTCATGACAAGTGAGCAGCAGAAACGGCAAGGTGAGCCAGTGCCATAGCCCTTTCACCAGGCAGCTTCTCCCATTTCACCATGTGCGAGCCCGTACACATACACACAGACACAAATAATAAGCTAACGATGTAATTAAATTCTCTTACATTTTTATTTTTATGAGTGGGTACTTTGCATATATGTATGAGCACCACATGCATTCTTAATGTCCTTGTATGCCAAGAGAGGGTATCAAATTTGTATCTGGAGCAGTTGTGAGATGCCATGTGGGTTCTGAGAATTAACCACTAAGCCATCTCTACAGCAAATTATAGTCTTTAAGAAAGAAGGAAGGAAGGAAGGAAGGAAGGAAGGAAGGAAGGAAGGAAGGAAAAATAAAAAAGCATGTTAGGCACCAGAGAGATGTTTCGATGGTAAAAACATCTGCTCCCCAGACTAACAACCTGAGTTCAATCCCCAGAACCTCATGGTGGAAGGAGAGAGATGTGTCTGGAATTTGTCCTCTGATATCTACATGTACATAGCGCGCGCACACACACACAATTTTTTGATTTTGGAGACAGGGTTTTTCCATGTAGCTTTGGATGTCCTCAAACTCACAGAGATCTACCTGCCTCTGCTGGGATTAAAGGTGAGCGAGTGCTACTACACCCAGCTTGCTATATTTTATGAAGATTTACTTGTATATATATATATATATATATATATATATATATACACTGTAGATGTTTACAAGCATACCAGCTCACTATTTTAAAAGATATTTTATAAAAGAAAAGTATGTTGAGGCCTGGGGGTAGAGAATAACAGTAGCCTGTCTTTGAATCTCACACTCTACAATAAATCATAGACTAGAACAAAGCAAAGCATTCCCCTGCACTGAGAGAGGGGCTCAGTGGAGGTAACGTAGGGGCAAAGTGACTGGAACGTAATGGGCATGAAATTGTCAACGAATAACAAAGCCCAAATCAAATACAATGAAAGCTACACAGAGCTGAGATGTTGGAGGAGTCAACATTTTCAGCAGGATAATGTGGGTGTGGGGGGCAAGGGAACAGACGCTCCATGGGACACAGCAGTTTGGAGTAGAAGAAAGAACAGTCTCCAGGAAGGAATGGCTGAAACCCCAAAGGCAGGAGCCAGAGCACAGACTGGTCAGCATTCCCCTTAAGTCTGGGCTCCAGGAAAAGGACAAGACCTGTGGGACTGTGATGTCCAGAGCAGAAGCAATCCCAAGAAGGGGAAAGGGGGAATATTCCAGAAGAAAAAAGCAGGCATGTCACCTCCCACCGCACTCAAAATCCCTAAATGGGATAGGAGGGACTATGAATTAGGATTCTCAAGAGTAACAAAGCTTACAGAATGGGGGGAAAAAAAAAAAAAAAAATATATATATATATATATATATATATTATCATATATAATTTATAATATAGAGCCTACTTCAGGATTTCAATATACTATATTATATGTGTGATATATATTAATTCATATACATTATATATGTATAGTATATATAATTATATATAATCTAGTATATTGGAAACCTGAAGAAGTAGGCCCTAATACCAGTGAAGGAATGCTTGCTAGTGAGACCAAGCAGGCAAAGATCAAAGGCTTCCTTCTCCCACATCTGTAGATAGGCTTCCAGCAAAAGGCTTAGCCCAGATTAGAGGTGGGTTTTTCCAGCTCAAAAGTCTGGATTAAAGGTGTGTTTTATCACTTTAAGATCCAGATTAAAGAGAGGATCCAAGAAAATGCCATGGGAAGATATATCTGAAGCCCAAAGAGCCAGGCTAGTAATAACATCGAGATGTGAGTTCATAGCAGCTGCCTCAGCGCCGTGCCTGCCTGCTGCCAAGTGTCTCCTCATGATGCTCACGGACTCTGACCTCCTGGAAATGCGTTGTTTCCGGTAGCTACCTACGAAGACACGGACCTGTAGCCTTGCAAAATCCACAGAAAGATGGTGGTGTCTCCTTCAAACCAAAGATGAAATTTACCTAGGAAAATCCCAAGGGAGTACCCCTCTACTTCCAAAGTCTTCTGTTTAGTCAAAATGGAGTGGGAAGCAGACTCCATTTTCCCCATAAACGTTGCAAAATAATCCTCTCTGGTGAAGGGACCGGCCGGCCGCTCTGAGAAATCCTGCCACCCAGATGCTGGTGAAGACCACAGCTGTCTGGCGCTTGCCTGGGCGCAGGTTGCTGAAAGGGAATCCGATGACAGGAACTTCTCCAGCGTCAGGAATGTCAGCAGCAGCACCTAGACCTCCGTGGACAGGACAGGTAGCCCAGCAGGCGGCAGGGCGCACTCTCCATCCACAGCAGCGCATACTTCTGATACTGCCCTCGGTACCTGATGTCACAGACGCCCACGGAGAACAGGTACACCCCCATCGGGCAGTCGGCAGGACCAAGCAGCCCAAGACAGTTGCGCCTAGCATCTCTCCTTTTATTTTCTTAGATCCTTCATCTTGTATTAAATGAATCGATTAAACTACCAACTTGACTTCTAACCAGCCAGTGGACCTGATTTGTTTTTGAGTTAAAAGGCTAGAAAGGGATAATAGTTTCTAAGGGGTAGTACTTAAAATATGTGCTACTTGTATAGTTAACAAAAATATTCTTTTTTTGTTGTTGTTTTGTTTTGTTTTGTTGTTGTTTGTTTTTGTTTTTCGAGACAGGGTTTCTCTGTGTAGCCCTGGCTGTCCTGGAACTCACTCTGTAGACCAGGCAGGCCTCGAACTCAGAAATCTGCCTGCCTCTGCCTCCCAGAGTGCTGGGATTACAGGCATGCGCCACCACCGCCCGGCTAGTAGTGGAAAATCTGAACTTGTCTTAAGCATGTGGGCTTTTATAATTGAAATTAATAATAATTACATTTAGTTTACTAAAAAAAAAGGGGGGGTAATCCAGATTAAAGGTCTGTTTTTGTAAATCAAAGGATTACAACAGGATTAGAAGTAGATCTTCCCATTTAAAACCCCTCACAGGTCTGCATCTCCATTTTTGGTTCATTCCAAATAGCTGCCTGTTCCTTTTAACATAACTGTAGCCATTTTGTATTCAGTCTCCATTTTGCTCATAAAGTGAAATTAAGTTCAGGTTCTCAGACTCCACTTCCTAGAATTATCCATAGCTGACAGTGAAAAACTTTCCTAAAAGGCCGTTACACTGGTTGTATTACTTATGCGCTGGTGTCTCCGTGCTCTGAGCCGCCCCGTTGACCACCAGGCCTCCACCCCTCTTAGCTCACTCAGGACCAACCACCTTAAAAGCCAGCTGATAATATTTTGTCTAGTTAGCCAAAATGTGGCACTGCCTCCACCCTTGCCTTCTGAACTTGACTTGTGAACTTGGTTCTTCCTAGGAAAAGCCTGCTTTAAGAACAGACTGGTACCACAATTAGGCTCAGGAGTCTGTGTGTGTGTGGGGGGGGGTCCTGATTGATCAGCCTCGGGCTGAGCATTCAATAAACTATTCTTGCTTAGCAGAGATCAATGTTCATATGGATTGTGTGGTGCCTCCGAACCCCTACAGTAGGCGTCACAGGCAAGGCTGACAGGTGGGGGACCATGAGCTGACTCAGCCAGTAAAACCAACTGTGGCCAAATCTGATGACCTAAGCTCCACATATACACATGGATGTGTGTAAACATAACAAACTTTAAACCTATGGTCTTTTTGTTGTTGTTGTTGTTGTTGTTGTTGTTTTGGTTTTTTCAAGACAGGGTTTCTCTGTATAGTCCTGGCTATCCTGGAACTCACTCTGTAGACCAGGCTGCCCTCGAACTCAGAAATCCTCCTGCCTCTGCCTCCCAAGTGCTGGGATTATAGGTGTGCGCCACTACCGCCCGGCTCATAACAAACTTTAAAATTGATTAGTTTAGCCTGGCAGTGGTGGAGCACACCTTTAGTCCCAGCACTTGGAAGGTAGCAGGCGGATTTCTGAGTTCGAGGCTAGCCTGGTCTATAGAGTGAGTTCCAAGACAGCCAGGGCTACACAGAGAAACCCTGTCTCAAAAAAAAAAAAAAAAAAAAAAAGATTCGCTTATGGGGTGTTAAGTCAGCATTCCATCACTGAATAATTTAGAATAAAGTCTTCATTCATATAGAACTACTGTAACCCTAGTGGCAAAACATTGCTAAAACCCCTGCACTTGAGAGACAGAGGCAGGAGGATCAAGAATTCAAGCTCATCTTCACTGTCAGTTAACTTCAAGTCCAAAAAAGGCTCTACAAGATCCTGTCTTAGGAAAAAAAACAAAAAACAGAACCCTGAAAGCGGAACTGGGAAATGGCTCAGTAAGTCTGTGCCCTGCAAGCACGAGGATAGACCTGGGTTTGATTCCCAGAACCTATATCTTAAAAAGCCAGAACCAGATGTGGCAGATGTGGTCGCTAACACCTTTAATTTCAGCACTCCAGGAGTCAGATCTCTGTGAGTTTGAGACCAGCCTGGCCTACATTAGGAACCAGTGTGTGTGTGTGTGTGTGTGTGTGTGTGTGTGTGTGTAACCTAGCCTGCTAGATAAACATCAGGCCAGTGAGAAACGCTTCTTCAAAATGAAAAAAACACAAAGCCAGGCTGGAGAGGTGGCTCAGTGGTTAGAGCACTGGTTGCTCTTCTCAGCACCAAATGGCAGTTTACAACTGTCCTAGGGGGATCCAATGTCCTCTTCTGACACTGGGTACTGCATGCATGTGATATGCAGACATGCATGCAGGATGCAGGAAGACCACATGTATAAAAATAAAGATTAGAAAACAAGGTAGGTGGCACCTAAGGAAGGGTATCCAAGGTTATCTGACTTCCACACACAGGCACAACATCCCACACACACACACACACACACACACACACACACACACACACAGGCACAACCTCATGCACACAGTATTACAACGTCATACACACACATATACACACACACATACACACACATAGGCACGACCTCATGCACACAGTATTACAACGTCATACACACACATACACACACACACACACACACACACACACATGCAGGTGCAACCTCATACATACAGAATTACAGATTCATACACACAGGTACAATGTCACACACACACACACAGGTACAACCTCATACACACAGAATGACAATGTCCTACACACAGGTACAATCACACACACACACACACACACACACACACACACACGTGCAATCTCATGCACACAGAATTACAACTTCATACACACAAGTACAATCACACACACACACACAGGTGCAACCTCATACATATACAAGGTACAACCCACACACATACACACACGTGTAACCTCATACACAGGCACAACCTCTCTCACAGACAAACACAGGTACAACCTCATACATATACAAGGTACAACCCCCCCCCACACACACACAGGTGCAACCTCATACATATACAAGGTACAAACCACACAAATACACACACATAAGTGTAACCCCATACAGACAGGCATAACCTCATACACACATAGGTACAAACTAATATACAAATAGGTACAACCTTACAAACAGATACAATCTCACACGTACAGGTACAACCTCATAAACATACAGGTTCAACCTCCTACCCACAGGCACAACCTCAGATACACCGACACAACGTCACACACAGAGGTGGAATGTCATACACATGTATGAGCATACGCACAACAAAACCTACAGTATAAAGTAAAAACTATGAATTAAAGGGATTTTGGAGTTTTGAGGTTTTTTGTTTGTTTTTTTTGCAGCTGAGAACCTCATAAAATTAAAGAAAGATCCTTTTGTTTGTTTGTTTTTGTTTTTGTTTTTTGTTTTGGTTTTCTGAGACAGGGTTTCTCTGTGTAGCCCTGGCTGTCCTGGAACTCACTCTGTAGACCAGGCTGGCCTTGAACTCAGAAATCTGCCTGCCTCTGCTTCCCAAGTGCTGGGATTACAGGCGTGCACCACCACTGCCCGGCTAAGGAAAATCCTTTTTTTTTTTTTTTTAAAGATTTATTTATTTATTATATGTAAGTACACTGTAGCTGCCTTCAGATACTCCAGAAGAGGGCGTCAGATCTCATTACAGATGGTTGTGAGCCACCATGTGGTTGCTGGGATTTGAACTCAGGACCTTCAGAAGAACAGTCAGTGCTCTTAACTGATGAGCCAACTCTCCAGCCCAGGAAAATCCTTTTAAATACTGAGAAGGCTTTTTAAATCCCTTAAGTTTGTAAAACAAAAAAATGCATAAGCAATGTGTACAATAATATTAACATTTTGTTTCCAAAATTTTTGTCTCTTTTTTGGGTTTTTTTTGAGACAGGGTTTCTCTGTGTAGCTTTGGCTGTCCTGGAACTCACTCTGTAGACCAGGCTGGCCTCAAATTCAAATTTTTTGTCTTTATTATGAGTTCTTTCTCTCCTTTATTAATAATATATTATTTCTTATACAATATCTCCTGATCACACTTTCCCCTTACTCCTATTTCCTCCCCACCTCCCCTTCATCCAGATTCACTCCCTTCTGTCTCACTAGAAAAGAACAGGCTTTGAAGGGATAACGATAAAACATAACAAAATATAATAAGATAAAACTGGCTGGAGAGCTGGTTCAGCAGTTAAGGACACTGTTGCTCTTCCAGAGGTCCTGAGTTCAATCCCCAGCATCCACACGGTGGCTCACAACCATCTATAGAGCATCTATAGAGATCTGATGCCCTCTTCTGGTGTGCAGGTGTACATGCAGACAGAGTACTTCTACATTAAAAAAAAAAAAAGTCTCAAAGTAAGATAAAACAAAAACCATTACAGCAATATTGGGCAAAGCAAAGGAAAGAGTCCCAACAGAAGGCACAAGAATCAGAGACTCACTTGTTCACACACTCAGGAGTACCATAAAAATACTAAACTGAAGCCAGGTAGTGGTGGCGCATGCCTTTGATCCCAGCACTTGGAAGGCAGAGGCAGGCAGATTTCTGAGTTCGAGGCCAGCCTGCTCTACAGAGTGAGTTCCAGGACAGCCAGGGCTACATAGAGAAACCCTGTCTTGGGGGGTGGGGGACAACAAAAACCTAAACTGAGGGGCTGGAGAGATGGCTCAGCTGTTAAGAGCACTGACTGCTCTTCCAGAGGTCCTGAGTTCAATTCTCAGCAAGCACATGGTGGCTCACAACCATCTGTAATGGGAGCTGATGCCCTCTTCTGGTGTGTCTGAAGATAAAACAGTGTACTCAAATACATAAAATAAACAAATCAAGAAAAAAAATACTAAACTGAAAACTATAATATCTATTCAGAGTACCTGGTCCAGTTTTTGTATGGAAAAAATGATGACTAATTGGGAAAAATATTTACCAGTATATTACAGATAAAAGATTAATATTCTAGTCCATGGTGGTGCATGCCTTTAATCCCAGCACTTGGGAGGTAAAGCCTAGCAGATTTTTGTGAGTTTGAGGCTAGCCTGGTCTACATAGTGAATTCCAGTCCAGCCAGAGCTACATAGTGAGACCCTGGAAGCATGGATGGATAGATAGATAGATAGATAGATAGATAGATAGATAGATAGATAGATAGATAGATAAAGGGCTGGAGAGACGGTTCGGCAATTAAGAGGTTTAGAGCACCTACTGCTCTTGCAGAGAATCCGGGTTCTATCCCAGCACCCCATGTCAGCTTACAATGGGTCTGTAACTCCAGTACCAGGGAATCTGATGCCCCCCCTTTTTTTTGCATTAATGGGAATTAATGAGGCACATATGCAAATACATATGCACATAAAAATAAATCTTCAATAAAGGGGCTGGAGAGAGATGGCTCAGCAGTAAGGAGCATTGGCTGTCCTTCCAGAAAACCTGAGTTCAATTCCCAGCACCTATGTGGCAGCTCACAACCCTCTGCAACCCCTGTTACAGGGGATCCAACACCCCCACACAGACATACATGCAATCAATTCACCAATGTACATATAATAAAAACAAAATTTATAAATATTTAATAAAAACCAATATTCCAGAGATAGAAATACAATTAATGGGCTGCACATCCAAATAAATATCAGTATATTAATTTTTCTACAAAAAAGGCCAATACTCACATAGTGTAAAAGAAATTTAAATTTTGAAGAAAGGAGAAAAGAAAACAAATCTTTAACAAAATAAATTAAGATTGTGTGTGTGTGTGTGTGTGTGTGTGTGTGTCTGTCTGTCTGTCTGTCTGTCTGTTATGTATGCCACAAACCTGTGGTCCCCTGCAGAGGCCAGAAGAGAATGTCAGATCCCCTGGAAGTGGAATTGCAGGCGGTTGTAGGCTGCCCGACACAGGAGCCAAGCCGCAGTCCTCTTGGAAGAGCAGCGCGTACACTCAACCACTGAGCCAGCTGTATCTTTAATTTTTTCAAATCCTATTCTTAATGATGGTTCTCAAATACTTTAATCTTCCTTGTAGCCCACCATCCACCAGAGGCAGTGGAAAAGAAAGGCTGGGGGGTGGGGGGGTGGGGGTGGGCCTGTTGAGAAAGGTTCTGTGTAGCATCTGTGTTGTCTGGGACTCAGGCAACACAGTTCATAGGTCAATTCAGTTCATAGGTCAGCAGCGGCCGCCGGATCCACTCGCAAACACCTCGCGGACACACCAGCAGTCCACTCCAGTAGAATCAGGTTAGCAACAGTGGAGACACAACCTAGCAGAGACAGCCGGGCCTCAGCCTCGGCTCCAGTCAGCAGGAGGGATCCAGGGGGACACCAGGAGAAGTTCTCGGCTGTGCCTCTCCCAGGGAAGCAAAGACCAGCCAGCCAAACTCTGTCACTCCATAGAGTCCTCTTATACGTTCCAAACGCCACAGCCTTGCCTCAGTCCCGGCCTTGCCTCAGCACGTGCATCCAATCAGCCCGAGTCTGCAGAAGCAGCAAGAAACAGCAGCACACCACCAGACGTTTTTTGGTGCATTTCTCTCTATGGCGTCCCGACAAATGCAGCTCAACCACACAACATAAAGTAGATACATGTGTGTCGTCAGCAAAGAATCCATCATGTGTCCTTTCACGTGCTTGCTATAGCGGAACATTCTCCTGTGTCTGCTTCAGCGAACTGTTCCTTCACCAGTCTGCCTTAGCCTTTCATACCTGTGTCTACTTCAAACCTTCCTTCACGGGTTTGCCCCAGACAAACACCATCCAACTGACTTTCCAAAGAACTCTAAAGTTTCTACTTCAGTCGTCTTTCCAGAACTCCTCCATTTTAATTTACATATATTATATGTTTGTGGTGTGTGTACTTGTGTTTATATGAGTGTTCAAATGTTATATGGTATGACTGTATGTATGTGTGTGAGTGTGTGTGTCTGTCTGTCTGCATATAGAGGCCAAAAGTTGGTGTTGGGTGTCTTCTTCAGTTGCTTTCCACTTTGTTTTACAGAGCTAGCTTGTCACTTGAACCCAATGCTCACGAGCTAGCTAGCTTACTCTGGACATCTCTTGTCTCTTTCACACCCACCCAGCATGGACGCTGGGGATTTAAACTCCACTCTTCACACTTGTGCAGAACTAAACTGTCTTTGCAACCCAGAAGCCATCTCTTAAAAATGGGCAAAAGGAACTGTGTATGGCAGAGGCAGGAGGATCTCTGTGAGTTTGAGGCCAGCCTGGTCTACAAACTGAGTCCAGGGCAACCAGGGCAGTTACATAGAGAAACTGTCTCAAAAAAAAACCACACACACACACACACACACAGAGAGAGAGAGAGAGAGAGAGAGACAGACAGGCAGACAGACAGACAGACAGACAGCAAAAGGCCAGGAGTAGTGGTGACACACAAATTTAATCCCAGTACTCGGGATGCAGAGGCAGGTGGTAGAGCGGTTGCCTGGCCCATACCAAGTCCTGGGCTTGCTCTCCCACACTGTAGTATGAACTGAGTCTGGTGGGACATGCCTGTAATCCCACCACTCAGGAGATAGACGCAGAAGAATGGAAGTTCAAGGTCACCCTTGGCACCATAATCATGAGTTCTTCTTTGATGTTGTTATTCACACGTGTTTGATGCCCATGGAACTATGAAGATAACGTAAATCGCTCAAACTGGAGTTACCGATGGTTGAGAGCCATCCATAACGTGGGAGCCGGGGACCAAACCCAGGTCCCGCAAGAGCAGTAAACACTCTTAACTGTGGAGCGGTCTCTTCTGCTGTGATTCATCTCAGCAATATAAGAACATAAATACACAAGTATAGTTTCTGGATACTTTTTTCTTTTCTTTTTTTTTTTTTTTTTTTTTTTTTTGAGACAGGGTTTCTCTGTGTAGCCCTGGCTGTCCTGGAACTCACTCTGTAGACCAGGCTGGCCTCGAACTCAGAAATCCACCTGCCTCTGCCTCCCAAGTGCTGGGATTACAGGCGTGCACCACCACTGCCCGGCTCGGGATACTTTTTATACTTGCAAACATTAGAAATTATACAAATGTCCAGAAATAAGAGATTGATTGGCTAGATTCCAATACCTAGACAATAGAGTACCCTGAGGCTGTGAAAGGAATGAAGGTGGTCTCTATGGACTATTGTAGACTATACAGGAAATGCCATTTAATAAAAAGTAAAGTATAAGAACCTGCAAGATGGCTCTCGCCTCTCTTCCTCCTGTTTCCTGCTTGCTTCTCTCTTACCCTCTTGGGCTCTTCTCCTGTCCCCCTCTCTTCATGTGGTCATGGCCAGCCTCTACTTCTCTATTCTCCCCTTCTCTCTTCCTTTCTCTGCCTCTACTACCCTCTTCACTCCCCTCCCCATGCCCTGAATAAACTCTGTTCTATGCTAAGAAGGAGGAGGAGGAGGAGGAGGAGGAGGAGGAGGAGGAGGAGGAGGAGGAGGAGGAGGAGGAGGAGGAGGAGGAGAACTTTCAAGATGGCCAACAAGTAAAAGCTCTCAGCACAAGCCTGACAACCTGAGTTTGATTCCCACAACTGTAGGAGTAAATTAACTTCCAAAGTTGCCCTCTGCCTCCAAATGACTTACACGAAATTTGTGCACCACACATGCACACAAGCATGCTCGCACGCTCATGTAGAGGCCAGAGGTCAACATCTCGTGTCTCCCTCACTTGCTCCTTATTTTTGAGACAGAATCTCTTCAAGGAACCTGAAACTCACAGCCGGGCGTGGTGGCACACGCCTGTAATCCCAGCACTTGGCAGGCAGAGGCAGGTGGATTTCTGAGTTCGAGGCCAGCCTGGTCTACAGAGTGAGTTCCAGGACAGCCAGGACTACACAGAGAAACCCTGTCTCGAAAAACAAACAAACAAACAAACAAAAGGAACCTGAAACTCACTGTTTCAGAATGGATGACCAAGAAAAGTGTAGGCACCCAGCTGTGTTGACCCCTCTCCCAGCAGGTAGGCTGTCTGCGGGTGTGGGTGTGGGGAGGGGTCTGAGCAAGCCCTGCTTTAGTGGCAAGCATTTTACCCACAGAGCCTTTCCCTATTCCCACTGTCTTAGGGTTTCCATTGCTTTGAAGAGACTTCATGTTCCAGGAAACTCTCATAAAGGAAAACAGTTAGTTGAAACTGGCTTACGGTTTCAAAGGTTTAGTCCACTATCAGCATGGCTGTCCAGATAGATATGGTGCTGGAGAGTTATGCAGCTTGGTCCACGGCAGCAGAGGGGAACTGTATTCTTCAGCATAGGAGCCCTCAAAGCCCACCCTGACAATGACACAGTTCCTCCAACAAGGCCACACCTACTTCAACAAGACCACACGGCCTAATAGTGCCACTCCCCCATGGGCCAAGCAGTCAAATATGAGCCATACCTGTTCAAATCACTACACCCTCTCTTTTTAAATTTTAATGAATAAAATGAAGCTCTAAGACTGAACTAACTAGGACAAACTGGGACCAGTGGGGCATGATACCTAGCATGTAGCTGCTGAGGCAGGAGGATTATCGTGAGTTAGAGGTGTTTTTGTTTGTTTGTTTGTGTGTGTGTGTGTATGTGTGTGTGTGCGTGTGTGTGTGTGTGTGTGTTTGTGTTTGAGAGAGGGTTTCTCTGTGTAGCCCTGGCTGTCCTGGAACTCACTCTGTAGACCAGGCTAGCCTCAAACTCAGAAATCCTCCTGCCTCTGCCTCCCAAGTACTAGGAGCACCACCACTGCCCAGCATAAGTTGGAGTTTAACTCATGGCAAGATATATGGCAAGACCCTTCTCCATATGAAACAAAATAATAAAGACAAAAGTGGTTCAAGAGATTGCACTTGCTGCTCTTACAGAGCGCCTGGGTTTGGATCCTGGTTCCCACATGGTGACTCACAACCATTTTTAATCCCAGTTTCAAGGAACCCCTTGCCCACTTCCTCCTTCCTCAGGTGTGATAACACACATCCATACCTTCAAGCTAACATTCAGGGTCATAAAAATAAAAATAAGTACATATTTATTTTTTGTTTTGTTTTGTTTTGTTTTGTTTTTTTGAGACAGGGTTTCTCTGTGTAGCCCTGGCTGTCCTGGAACTCACTCTGTAGACCAGGCTGGCCTCGAACTCAGAAATCTGCCTGCCTCTGCCTCCCAAGTGCTGGGATTACAGGCGTGCACCACCACCGCCGCCCGGCTTACATATTTCTTTCTTTCTTTTTTTTTTTTTTTTCCGAGACAGGGTTTCTCTGTGTAGTCCTGGCTGTCCTGGAACTCACTCTGTAGACCAGGCTGGCCTCGAACTCAGAAATCCACCTGCCTCTGCCTCCCAAGTGCTGGGATTACAGGCATGCGCCACCACGCCCGGCACATATTTCTATAAAACAAAACAAAAATCAAAAGCCATCTTGCCTAGGGGTCCCAAGTTCAGAGCCAGTACAAGTGTCTGGGGAAGTATATCAGATACATGCACTTAAAACAGCATTTTGCCTTTCTGATGCACAGCTGTTATCTAAGGGTTGCCAGATGTTCTCAACTCTGTAACTATGCACTGTAAGGCCTGGGAAGAAGCACCTTGTGGTTTCTTTGGATGTTCCGCCTGTCCCAGGCCCTTCATGGTAGCTTTTTTAGTGTAATCTACCTGCCTTTGCAATGCATTCTGCAGAGCAGAAGGTCACACCCAGCCCCCTGGTGATGGACAGGTCATCCTTCTCCTGCCTCTGGGTTAAACTGGGGCGATGGGGAACAAATTGAAGTTTTTTCTAGGCCTCGTTCCTATGGCTGCCTCTATATTTTGTTGCATCCATTCAAAAAATGGATCTTTTGTTTTTCTCTAAAACAAAAGTGTGTGTGTGTGTGTGTGTGTGTGTGTGTGTATGCGCGTGCAATGTGTATAATGACTGTAAAGGTGCCAAGAAAAGATAATCTCCTGGAGTTGGGGTTATGGGTGGTTGTGAGCTGCCTAGCATGGGTGTTGATGACTAGGTCACACAGGAAACTGCTGAGGCTAGACCTCAATGAACCACATCAGTTCTTCACCAGGCCTGAGCGGGGCTTTTCTCATGCTTACTGTACCACTGAAGCACAAGGGGGGAGAGACACGTGCATCTCCTGGCTGGTGAAAGGCTGTTCTTCTTTTCTCACTGTCATTCCTGTCCTCTTCACTAGATCCACTAAAGCAACACTTCGGGTCCATAGAGATATTTCCTTCCAAAATTGTGCAGCCGTCTCCTGGTCTACTGGCAAATGTGGCCCTGGGAGCTGAAGGAGGGGGCTCCAAACAGTGGCAGATGGGAACTCCCCGTGCCTTTGAAGGCTGGAGGACAGGACAGCCTGTGAACTGCCATGGGCTTTTCTATGGGCAGCACAGGTTTTCAGCAGCTTCCCACCTGTGCCCAGAACAAATCATCCAAAATCAGCAGGAAGCAATGATCAGAAGACTGTCATCCCAATGGTGGATGGTTTGGGTCATTTTATGAATTATAGATATAGTGTCATTTAAGGGGATAGCTACAAATATGATCTTGGTCAGGAAGGAAACAAAATAGGGAGCTCAGACTCAGGGGTTTCTGTCTTTTCTTTTCCTTTTCTCTATCATTCTTTCTTTCTTAGATAAAGGGAAGGGCATTGAGAAGAAAAAGAAGGGTATACAGGGCTGGAAAGGTGGCTTAGTGGTTAAGATTGACTGCTCTTCCAGAGGTCCTGAGTTCAATTCCCAACAACCACATGGTGGTTCACAACCATCTGTAATGGAATCCAATGCCCTCTTCTGATATGTCTAAATAAATAAATAAATAAACTTAAAAAAAAGAAAAAGAAGGGAATATAAAATTATATAGAAATAAAAGAATAAAGGGGAGATTTTTTTTTATTTTTGGATTTGGTTTTTTCAAGACAGGGTTTCTCTGTGTAGCCCTGGCTGTCCTGGAACTCACTCTGTAGACCAGGCTGGCCTCGAACTCAGAAATCCGCCTGCCTCTGCCTCCCAAGTGCTGGGATTACAGGCATGCACCACCACCGCCCAGCAAAGGGAAGATTATTGAATCTACTCTCCAACTAAGAGCTATGCTATTCTCAAATAAGGTTAATTTTGTTTACATTGATATGGATTATTGTATATTGATTCAGATTTACGGTTTCCATTGGTATAATTTGTTGTGTAATTGATACAAAATTTAACGTTAATTTTGTTACATGTAATGTGTGTATGTTTCATCTCTTATATAGCCATTATGCCTATGCATCACGTTTGAAAATGCAAGGTTTAGTCCCAGTTCTTTTAATAGCTGCTATTGCAAACTGTTAGGGATGGTTAAGAAATAAAAGTTAATGGTCAGACAATCAAACTCATGGTCCTGTCAAATACTAATATGGATTTTCACAGAAATAGGCATCCTGAGTTAAACACATAATAAATATCTAGAAACAGGCAATGTTTTCTTGTTCAGATATGCTATGTATAGAGAGATAGTCTTCAAAAACCTCAGACATCGGGCTGGAGAGATGGCTCAGTGGTTAAGAGCACCGATTGCTCTTGCAGAGGTCTTGAGTTCAATTTCCGGCAATCACACGGTGGCTTACAGCCATCTCTGATAGGATCCAATGCCTTCTTCTGGTGTGTCTGAAGAGAGTGACAGTGTACATATATGTCTTAATCAGAGTTTCTATTCCTGCACAAACATCATGACCAAGAAGTAAGTTGGGGAGGAAAGAGTTTATTCAGCTTACACTTCCACACAGCTGTTCATCACCAAAGGAAGTCAGGACTGGAACTCAAGCAGGTCAGGAAGCAGGAGTTGATGCAGAGGCCATGGAGGGATGTTCCTTTCTGGCTTGCTTCCCCTGGCTTGCTCAGCCTGTTCTCTTATAGAACCCAAGAATACCAGCCCAGAGATGGCGCCACCCACAAGGGGCCCTCCCCCACTTGATCACTAATTGAGAAAATGCCCCACAGCTGGATCTCATGGAGGCACTTCCCCAACTGAAGCTCCTTTTCCTATAACTCCAGCCTGTGTCAAGTTGACACACAAAACTAGCCAGAACAACATATATACATAAAATAAATAAATGTTTAAAAAAACCCACCTCAGACATCCACAGAATATGGCATTTAAAGATGTTTTTAGTAATTTAAGGCTTTTTTGACACTGAGACATGTCAGCTCCTGGCAGCACCACATTCAACTTGGGAGAAGAGGATGAGCACTGAAGGCCCTCCACTTGGAGATGGCTTCATTTGTGGCAAACTAGCAACCAGGCAAAGAAAACCCCCTAACTTCATCTGTAGACAGAATGTTGTCCCGAAAGGACAAACAGACTCAGGGAAGCTAACTGCCGAGCTCTTCCATGACAGGGTAAGCAAGTCTTTCATAATTCCTGCTTCACCAAAGGTCTGTCAGATATTCTGGGCCAGAAGATGATGCTCTAATGTTCTAGAATATGGGGTAGCTGTCCAGCATACTCAGATAATATTTATTTCCTTCTCAAGTCTCTGATGGCATTGAAGACTAGATAGTTATAGTCTCACAATTCAGCTTAAGTTGTTTAGGACTTGAGAAGATGTTTTTAGGCTCAAGAAGATGTTTTTTGGATAGTAATACGAGTTAGGATAGATTTTGATACATAACTCTGAACTCACCAAGATATGATAGATGATAAACTAATTTATCTAAGTTGCCAAATATAAATGAACTGAATATTATGAACGTAAATCTTACCTAATAGTTTTCATAATTGTCTCATAATTGTTATTACTGTAGTAATTCAATTCATATATGAAAGATAAAGAGCCTTTCATTGGAGTGAAAAGGGGAATTGAGAGAGAATATCTTCTGTCTGTATGGATATGGCACCTGTCAATAATAAATCTGATGGCCCATCACACAGGCAGGAAATAGGAGGTGAAACCTGTGGGAGGCAGAAAGGATTCTGGGATAGAGCCAGGTGCAGGAGATGTGACATGAAAGACACATGGCACCTGAGCCATGTGGCACAGTGTAGATTAGGATAAATGTGTTATTTTAAGTCATGATCTAGTCAGAGATGAACCTAGCTGCGTGGCCAAATTATTTGTAAATATAATTTTAGTCTGAGTCTTTGTTTGTTTGTTTGTTTGGTTGGTTAGTTTTTGTTTTGTTTTGTTTTGTTTTTCGAGACAGGGTTTCTCTGTGTAGCCCTGGCTGTCCTGGAACTCACTGTGTAGACCAGGCTGGCCTCGAACTCAGAAATCCACCTGCCTCTGCCTCCCAAGTGCTGATTACAGGCATGCGCCACCACCGCCTGGCCGAGTCTGAGTCTTATTTCTGGGAGCATGGGGTTGGGAGGAAGAACAATCAAACTTTTACAGAGATACAAGCCAGTGGACATTCTAGAAAAGCCCAGGAGCTGATGAGATGGCTCAGCTTTTAAGAATGCTTACTCCTTGGGTGGTGGTGGCACACGCCTTTAAGCCCAGCACTTGGGAGGCAGAGGCAGGCGGATTTCTGAGTTCGAGGCCAGCCTGGTCTACAGAGTGAGTTCCAGGACAGCCAGGGCTACACAGAAAAACCCTGTCTTGAAAAAACAAAGAATGCTTACTCCTGGTCTAGTCTATATAATTCTACAGTCCCTTCTTCTTCTTCTCAGCCCCCTTCTCTTTATCTAAGAAAGGAAGAATGATAGAATAAAGGAAAAGGAAGACAGAAACCCGAGTCTCAGCTCCCTATTTTGTTTCCTTCCTGTCCAGGACCATAAATATTTGTAGCTATCCCCTTAAATGACACTATATCTATAATTCATAAAATGACCCAAACCATCCACCACAATTTAAGAGACTGGGATGATGGTCTTATAATTGCTTCCTGCTGGTTTTGGATGTAGAATTCCTTTTTGGGGACCCAGGAAAGCTGGAAAATTGGTCAGTCGTCAGAAAATGAGCTGTAGCATTTGCTGTCCTGTCTCTGTGTGCTGAGAAAGCATTTGTATTCTGTATCACCAAGCTAATAATTACTGTGTGATACAGTTAATAAGCTTAGCACTATTATTCCTTAGATGTTTCTCTTGTCCAGTGGCCTCTGGATTCCTCAGTTGGATGTTTTTTCTCCTGGGGCAATAGAAACAAACAACCCTGTTCTACCCTAACGTTGGGTCCTTATAATTGACTAGCAGAATATGGCTTTCTTAGGGAGAAAGGCTTTTTAGCAACAGAAATTGAATGTGTTGTGGGGGGCCCCAGAGAGCTTTGCTCTGAGTTGTTGTGGCCTGCCATCTGGGGGGTCCTGCCCATCAACAATCTGAAGCCCATGCGTTCTGCCATGTTGGGTTAGGCTGGAGTCTCTGGCCTCTGTCCACTCCACGGAGGTAGTGGGCCTGTAGCAGGATGGGGCTGGAGACTTTGATTCCTTTCCAAGGACCCTGCGGCAGCAGCGGCGTATTCAGTACCCCTGCAGTCTGGTTGCCACTTTAGGCCTTCAGTTGTGTGCACATGAGTTGGGCTGTGGGCCCATGACAGGTCGGCACCTGCTCTTTTCAGGCCTAGGTGCTCCTCGGCAGCAGCTTTTCTAAAAGCAGGGCTTTCTTTTTAAAAAGTTTTAAAGAGTTGTTTTTTGGTTTTTTTGTTTGTTTGTTTTTTTCTGGCCTTTTTTCTTTTTCCCTTCCTTCCTTCCTTCCTTCCTTCCTTCCTTCCTTCCTTCCTTCCTTCCTTTCCTCCCTCCTTTCCTCCCTCCCTCCTTTCTTTCTCTCTTGTTTGTTTTTGAGACAGGGTTTCTCTGTAGCCCTGGCTGTCCTGGAACTCTCTTCTGTAGACCAGGCTGGCCTCGAACTCAGAAATCCACCTGCCTCTGCCTCCCAAGTGCTGGGATTACAGACGTGTGCCACCACTGCCCAGCTGCTGGCCTTATTTCTTAAAGAGACAGAACTTTAAAGCTGTTTTGTTTTCAGGAAGATTTGGTGCCTCTATCTGGAGAGTCAGCTCAGGTTAGTTTGGTTCTATGCCCCATGTCGGATGATATTTGTAAAAGTTTGGTCGTTCTTCCTCCCAGCCCCAGGCTCCCAAAAATAAGACTCAAAATAAATTTACAAATAACTTGGCCATATAGCCAGGTTTTTCTCTGACTATATCATAACTTAAATTAACCCATTTCTTCTAATCTATAGTCTGCCACGTGGCTGCTTACCTGTGCCCAGGTACCATGTGTCTGTCATGTCACATCTTCCTGGGCACATCTCCCACGCCTGGCTCTATCCCAGAATCCTTTCTATCCCCAGATGTCCCGCCTCCTATTTCCTGTAAGCCACAGGCTGATTTATTATTGACAGGTGTCATATCCATGCAAATATAAGATATTCTCTCTACATGTCTCTTTCGGCTCAAAGCTGCTCCATCCACCAAGGTAAAGCACAAACCTCCCACATACCATGAAAAGTACTCTGATAGTTGACCCAGACTTCCCATCCAGATAGAGGTCCTTAGAATGCTACTCTCAGACCCTCAGGGACTACAGCCTTAGATGGCTGAGAACCAGATCAGAATCTCAGGACATGGTGCTTAAAAGTGGTTTTCAGGGTTGGCAGTGTAGCTCAGTTGTAGAGTCCTGGCTTACTCCCACGGTGGGTGTGGGTACGACCCCTAGTACTATAAAAACAACTACAAAAAAGAGCTAAAGAGCTAATCCTGGTGTGAGTACCTATAATTACAGGATTCGGGGATTACTTTCGTGAGCACCAGATCATGAGGGTCTGAGGGTCACCTTTCCAGATTAACCTCTTGGTTCCTTTCTTGTTTTTGAATTATATTTATTCGTGTGTGTGTGTGTGTGTGTGTGTGTGTGTGTGTATGTGTGTGTGTGTGTGTGTATGTACAGGTGTGCTTGTGCCATGGCACAAACTTGAGGGAATCTTCTACCATGTGGATCCCAGATATTGGACTCAGGTCATCAGATTTGGTGCCAAGTGCCTTAACATTATTCTGGGCCGTTTCCCTTGGATCCTTTCTTGAACTCCATGATTTAGCAGCACCAAATGACCAGTTTCTAGAAAGGGATATACTGACCCCCCCTCACCTTCTGGAATTTACAACACTAGTTATTCATTGTCTTTTACAGAGGAATTTTTTTTTTTTTTTTGGTCTTTTGAGACAGGGTCTCTCTGTGTAATCCCGGCTGTCCTGGAACTCACTCTGTAGACCAGGCTGGCCTCCAACTCAGAAATCAGCCTGCCTCTGCCTCCCAAGTGCTGGGATTAAAGGTGTGCGCCACCACAGCCCCGCTACAGAGGAATTTTAATCCGGCACCATGGCTGCCCTGATCATATCCAAAGACCTTGTAGGTCTGTGTGGCCTGGCTGGAATACAGATACTCCACTTAGCACACACTTTAACCCCAAACAATGACTCCTAATCGAGCGACAGACAAAGTGATGAATCAAAGATTCGGTAGAGTGAGTTAGAGATAGGATATGCCCGCATCTCGGGAGAAACGGCACCGGGAGAGTGAAGGCGGCCCAGGAGTGCAGCAGTGGAGCTGAGCTGTTCTCAGTTCATGCAGTTCAGTGTAGGTTAGCAGAGGCAGTTGAAGCCAGAGAATAAAAAGGAGCTAAAGGACTAGAACAAATGTCCGGAGTTAGTTTGAGGCCAACCAGAGTAAATTCAGTGAGAAGCCGAGAGAAACCAGATTGAATCAGTCAGCTTGGAGAAGAGTTTGAAGCAGAACAGCTGAGTTGAGCCAGCCAGCCAGCGTTCAGAAAGAACTAGAAAGGGTGAGCTTATTCAGCAATAAGCCTCCAAGAAGACAATTGTTATCAAGTGGATAAAAGAGGCATTTACAGTCTTCTGTTTCCCTTTAGCTTGGCCACACCTCATTGTATCACTTTTGCTCATTTTTTTCTGTCTTCCACATCTCCTCATACACTGGTAGACAGAGTGAGGGGTCTCTGTGACCACCAAGGCTAGCAGAGTAACAACTCAAGGTAGGCAAGAAGGCAATTCAATATGACTAAATAGCTGGTGTTGGCTTCAACTTCTGGAATCTGACTCTGAGTGGCTTTGTTTTAGGAATATTTGAGCACAGTACAATTTGGTGAAAAAAATTTTGATGATAATTAACTCAGTCTCACATACCATAAAGCATACAAAAATCTCCTTGAGAAACAAAGTGAGCTAAATAGACTGGATGTGACCCCACCCAAATTCTCTGTAAAGTATATGAAACATCTTCCATAAAGATGGGTTTTGTAGATTAACTACATGTGACCCTTTCCATAAAGTCAATCTACAAACTGACTGAGAAAAACAAGCTTATGACTAGGGACTGGAGGAGAATCTAGTGTGGCCACACAGATATCGAGGGGTCACCAGACTATTAACCATGTCTGCTGCCAGCCTTCTGCATGGGTAAAAGGCTAATGCGTGCCTTCCTTTGAAGGCATAGCCCACATATTTAACACTGCAGGCCCCCTGAGTGCTTGTTTGTGAGCACAATGACCTTCGTGCCTCCTATGAGGCACCTCACTCAATTTACTAGCTCATAGCAGGTGCTCAATTATTATTTCCATAATGAACCCTGTGCTACATACAGATGGACAGAAGCCTAAAAGCTGATGTCAAGTGACCTCTAATGACTGGGACTCTAGAAGCACTGGGTAAGTTGTGCTATTACCTAGGAGTAAACACAATCAGTACACTTGTGTGCGTTTTACTCCAGCACTACTGAATAGCTCTGTGTAATAATCAATCAACCAATCTCTCTGTCTCTGTCTCTCTGTCTCTGTCTGTCTGTCTCTCTCAGGTTTTTAGAGAGACAAAGTCTCTCTGTGTAGCTACGGCTGTCCTGAAACTGGCTCTATAGAACAGGTTGTCCTCAAACTCAGAGATCCACCTGTCCTTGCCTCCCGAGTGCTGAGATTAAAGGCATGTGCTATCATGTTGGGCTGCACAATAGTTTCTTAAATCCATGACAGCAGGGATAGAGGAAATGACAAACATAGGATATTATAAAGGAAAGTAAATACAAATAGATAGGCTTATATTATGCTTCATTCAGAAATACATCTTTTCATCTCTTTCTATACGTATGTGTGTACATGGAGACCAGAAGTCAACACTGGGAGTTTCTTCTTCAAATGCTCTGTTTATTGAGAACAAGGTCTCTCTGGAGCTCACTGATTCAGCTAGACTGACTGGCCAGCAAGTCCTTGTCTCCATTTCCCTGTGTTGGATTATAGGTATGTACTTCCTTGCCTGGCTTTGATGTGGTGGAGGGTTTGACCTCAAGTCCTCACGCATGCATAGCAAGCACTGGACAGACTGAGCCATCTCCTTATCCTGTAACCCATAGGACAACACATCATGCCAGGATCAGTTCTTTTATGCTAATGGTTCAAGTGTATCATCTTAAAAAAAAACTTTTATTATTGCTGGGCAGTGATGGCACATGCCATTAATCCTAGCACTCAGGAGGCAGAGGCAGGTGGAAATCTGTGTGAGGCTAGCCTGGTCTACAGAGTGAGATCCAGGATAGCCAGGGCGGCATGGAGGAACCTTGTCTCAAAGAAAGAAAGGAAGGAAGGAAGAAAGGAAGGGAGGAAGGGAGGGAGGGAGGGAGGGAGGGAGGGAGGGAGGGAGGAAGGAAGGAAGGAAGGAAGGAAGGAAGGAAGGAAGGGAGAGATTAGCCTTGGGCCATGCCTGTGAGGCATTTCCTTGTTGTTTGCTGATGTATGAGGCTCCAGCCTGCTGTAGGCAGTGCCGTCCTGTGGAAGGTGGTCCTGAGCTGTAGAAGAAGAGCAAGCAGGTCAGTAGGATTCCATGATCTCTGCTTTCGCTCCTGGCTCTAGGTCTCCGCCATGAGCTCCCGCCCTGGCTCCCCTGGATGATGGACTGTATCTTACATGTGTGCCAAATAAACCCTTTCCTCCCCATGCTGCTTTTCATCAGGGTGTTTATCATGGCAACAGAGAGAAGCAAACCAGGACACATTTTAAACATGAAGTGAGCACTCAATAATTCAACTTTCATGAATTATTTGAGCACAGCACAATTTGGTGAAAACTTTTGTGATATATTTCTGAAATATTTTAAGAGAATCAACTCTTGCAAGTTGTCTTCAGATTGCTACACATGCTCTGTGGCACCTTCATGCCTGTATCCACACACATAAATATTATACACACACACCCCCATATACACCACATGCACACATACCCACACACCACACACACATACACACACACATACACCCCACACATACACCACATACACACACAAACACACACCACATACACACACCACACACCACCCACATACAACACACACACACACACACACACACACACATTAAGAAAAGTCTAGTATATTGCAGAGAGTGCTTACTGAGTGAGAGTGTTGCTGTTCAATCATGAGGACCTGAGTTCAAATCTCTAGCTGTTGTGCTCTGTGTTTGTGACCCCAGTGGTGTGGGGGCAGAGACAGCAGGATCACTGGGGTTTGCTAGCCACCAGCCTAACCCAAGGCTCAGTTTGAGGCTCTGTATCAAGGGAGAATGAAGCTGACGATAAGAGGACAGAACGCCTAGTATTCTTATATGTGTGCACCACCCACACAATTAGAATAAAAACATCTCTGTAGCCCAGGCTAGCCTCAAACTCACTCTGTAGCCCAGGCTAGCCTCAAACTCAGAGATTCACCTGCCTCTGAGGACTGTAATTAAAGGCATGCACCACCACACTCAGTTGGCCTTGCCTCAAAATAAACAAAAACAAACAAACAAAAAGAGCCACAACAACAGAACGAACTATTAAAATTTGAGAACTAATCACATGACACATGGCTGTGGTCTCAGTTCTTGGGAAGCCAAAACAGTAGGATCACAATTTGAGCAGTAAAACTACATTTAGAAGCCAGTCTGGGCTAGCCTAGATTCTCCCGAAATGAAACAAATAAACAACAATAAAACAAACAAATTGGACTTGAGCGATGGCTGTATGGCTAAGGGCGTTGGCTGCTTGGCAAAGGACCGTGCTCCTCTGACACTCGTGTTGAGTGGCTCACAGTGCAGCTCCAAGAGATCCGGTGCCTCTCTCTGACCTTCTAGGGGATCTGTATTCAAGTGTGTACACACACACACACACACACACACACACACACATCATCATCATCATCATCATCATCATCATCATCATCAAAGACTAAAACAAATATTTTTTTTAAAAAATATAAAACCAGATCTTCTTTTCCTGCTCAGAGATGACCGACACCATGAAAGACATAAGCACCAGGAAGTGGGTGACCAGCCATCCAGTTCAGAGAAAACAAACGGTTGTCTCTGTCCTAATCCCAGGGAGGCAACAGTGCCAAACACAGAACTTTGGGGGAAACTGGACAAAATGTTAAAAAAGAAAACAAAGACCAGACGCCACCTCTGAACTTAGATCCTGATGCCATTTTTTGTGGTAGAAAGGCAGCTGGCTTCCGAGTTAGTTTATGATTCCTTGGCAAATATAAATGAAGCTCGGAAAATGTGGTCCCTTTGGAAAGAAAAAGGACCTTAAGAAAACAACAAAAATAGCCCAAGGACAGAGCAAAGGTAGCCGGGGGACTGGAAGAGCCAACAGTGGGACTGGCAAAGGCGAGCTGGAACGTGGAGGGGAGCAGAGAAACCGGGTGACCTCACTGCTCAGAGATGGTGCACTTCCTTTCTCTTTGGCTTTTATATCATTCTTTTTTTTTTTTTTTCCTTTTTTCAACCCTTTAAAATTGTTCACATACATTGCTGTTTGCCTACCTGCATGTCTGTGTGAGAATGTCGGATACCCTAGAACTGGAGGAACAGACAGTTGTGAGCTTCCAAGGGGGTGTTGGGAATTGAACCCCGAGTCCTTTTGGAAGAGCAGCAGTGCTCATAACTGCTGAGCCATCTTTTCAGCCCCACGTTTTCCTTTAAAAAATATTTATTTATTTTTATTTTTTTTTATTTAAGTGTGTGTGTGTTTGTGCCCACGTGAGTTTTTATACACCCCACAGATATGCAGATCCCCCACACAGGCTAGAGGAACTGGAATTATGGGTATTTGTAAGCCACCTGATATGAGTTCTGGCAACCGAAATCTGCCCCTCTGCAAGAACAATAGATTCCTTTAACTGTTTATCCAGTCTTCAAGCCCAAGATAGTGCAAATTTCTCAGGAGAGGACTAAGAAAATTTACACACACATACACAACGCAAAACAGAGAAAAGTTATGCTGCTCTCTGTTAGAATTTCATGTTCCGTAGCTCTGTCGCTTTGTACGGAAAGCCTGACTCCATGCAGAGCTGGCTTTTCCGTCCCACAGGTAACGCACCTTACAGACACCATCTGAGTTTTGTCAAACTCTTATCCATCACGGATCTTTCTAATTCTATTCCCATGGACTAGACTACCATAAGTCTGTACAGAAGGTTGACACTAACAGTCCTGTACCTCTGCTAATTCTTTCTTCACTGGCCCATCGGATTTAGCAGTGAAAGGCACTGGTTGCTTTTGCAGATGACCCGGGTTCAACTCCCTACACTAACATGGCAGCTCATAATATTCTGTTATTTCAGCTTCAGGGGATCTGGGGCCTCTTCTGGTCTCCAGAGGCACACCTAGTACACAGACATGCATGCAGGTAAAACACCCATACACATAAAATAATAAAATATTTTTTAAAATTTAAAAGACTTATCTTTATTTCCTGCCTGCCTACAGGTCTGTGTGTCATGTACCTGGTGCCTATGGAGGCCAGAAGGGGCTTCAGATCCCCTAGAACTGGAGTCACAGACAGTTGTGAGCTGCTATGTGGGTGCTGGGAACTGAACCTAGGTCTTCTGCAAGAGCAACCAGTTCTTTCAAGTGCTGAGTATCTCTGGCCCCAGAGCAGTTCTAAAGTGGAAACTTAAGGGTTCTCTGGAAAGTCAGTTGGATGGTGTTTTGCTGGGACAAACTCGTGAAGGAACATTTAGCTGAAGCAGACACAGGAGAGAGGATGTTCTGCTAAAGCAAGCACGTGAAAGGACAGGTGATGAAGGACTCTTCGCTAATGACACCCATGTATTGGTCTGCCTTACATTGCATAATTGACCTGCATTTGTTGGGACTCCATAGAGAGAAACACATCAAAAAACTTCTGGCCGTGTGCTGCAGTTTCCTGCTACTTCCTCAGACTCCAGCTGATTGGCGGTGATGTCAGCTGAGACAGACTCACATGCTGTGGAGTGTGGAGACAAGACCTGTGGAGGAGATGTGATGTTTGCAGGAATGTAAGTATGACTTGATGGACAGCGGAGGAGGCCGAGCTAGGCTTGCTGTGCAACACTGCTGGCCTCGAGTCTCTCTGATCTTCACTTCCCTGAGGGCGGCATATACCTTGTCCATTTCTCTGTAGAGATTTTCATTTTTTTTTAATTTTTTTGTATTGTTAAAAATAACACATAAAAGTGTATGACTTGTTTATGTGTTTCTTTTTAAATTTAAATTTTTTTCTGGGGGTGGTAGGAGTGTGGGGACAGGGTTTCTCCCTGTCACCCTGGCTGTCCTCGAACTCACAGAGATCTGCCTGCCTCTGCCTCCTCAGTGCTGTGATTAAGGCGTGTGCCACAACTGCCCGGCTTAACTAAAAAAATTTATTAATCAATGTGTGTGCATACTTGGCCCACCGGTGGAGGTTAGGCGACAGCTTTGTTGAATTGGGATTTTTCCTGTCACCCTCAGGTGGGCTCTAGGGATTGAACTCAGGTTGTCAGGCTTACAGTTCCTGAAGGTTTTCCTCTGACCTCCACACAAGTGCTATGGCCTACACTTGTACACATAGTAATGATAAAAAGCAAACAAACAAAGAAACAAACCAAACCAAACCAAAACCAAACTACGATTTAAAGCTGGGTGCCAGGGAAATTCCTGAAGGAAGGTCACTGGGACCTAAGCCAGCTTGGGCTGTGTAATGAATTCCTAGCTCACCTAAGTTACACATGAAGAGCTTGTCTCGAAACAAACAAACAAACAAACAAACAAACAAACCTTAAACCCAAACAAACAAACCCCCAATCAACAACCAAATGCCAAAATCAACCAACCAACCAAATCAAACGAAACCAAACCAAACAAGAGGCCCCACAGACCCCACAGTTTAACCACGACTTGGTTGGACAGCTGGGATATTTCCAGTTGGAGGCCGTGGCAGCGTCGCTCCTGTGAATATTCCTGTAGGCTACACTGCTGATATTATTCTGCATTTTCTGTAGAGCTAGAGGTGGGGCTGCTGGACCCTGAGTATGTGCACCTTCAGTTTCACGAGATTATACCACAGTCTTTTCTAAGGGGGCTGTTCCAGCAATGAGAGGGCTTGGTGGTCTTTAGTCATATAGCGTTGACTTATGGGCTGCCCTTGGGAATTAGTCTGTCCTAATTAGAGCAACCTCCCCTTGCCACTAAGTGAGTTTGCAAGGCTTTTAAAGAGACATTGGTCTTCTTTCCCAGAGGAATGGAAAAACATAATTGGACAAAAATGGAACAGTCTAACGTTGAAATATTTAAGTGGTCCAAGATGGCGGCCACCATGAAGAAGGCAGCTGCAGATGTCAATGTTACTTTCGAAGATCAGCAAAAGATAAACAAATTTTCTCAGAATACTAGTCGAATCACAGAGCTAAAGGAGGAAATAGAAGTGAAGAAACCCCTCCAGAATTTAGAGGACGCTTGTGATGACGTCATGCTCACAGATGACGACTGCCTGATGACCCCGTACCAGATCGGAGACGTCTTCATTAGCCACTCAAGAGGAAACCCAGGAAATGTTAGAAGACGGAAAGAAAGCTTTGTAAGAAGAGATCGATGTCTTAGAGTCCAGAGTGGCGTCCATCCAGTGGGTGTTAGCCGACCTCAAAGTGCAGTTATGCGCGAAATTTGGCAGCAACATAGACCTTGAGGTTAGCCGGGCGTGGTGGCTCACGCCTGTAATCCCAGCACGTGGGAGGCAGAGGCAGGCAGATTTCTGATTTCTGAGTTCGAGGCCAGCCTGGTCTACAGAGTGAGTTCCAGGACAGCCAGGACTACACAGAGAAACCCTATCTCGAAAAACCAAAAAAAAAAAAAAAACCAAAAAAAAAAAAAAACCAAAAAAAAAAAAACAAAAAACAAACAAACAAAAAAAAAAAAAACAAAACCATAAACCTTGAGGCAAATGAAAGCTAAACATTTTATAATACTTTTTTTAACCTCGAATAAGCTTGAATATTGTCTTAAATAATACTTTCCCTTTTCCAAATGAAACAAAAGGAAAACTTTCTTTTTTAAAAATTTTCATTTAATTAATGGAAACGCCTATTTTCACATATCTTGCTTATTTATTTTATATTTTAAAAAGAAGACAGTATTCATGTATGTATTTTGCATAATGATTGTATCCATTTTAGGAGCTTTATGTCAAGTTATTAAAATCGGTTACAAAGTAAAAAAGAAAAAGAAAAAAAGAAATATTTAAGTGATAAACAAGAGTTGAGGTGCCAGGTGGTGGTGGCGCACGCCTGTAATCTCAGCACTCTGGGAGGCAGAGGCAGGCAGATTTCTGAGTTCGAGGCCAGCCTGGTCTACAGAGTTCCAGCCAGGGCTATATAGAGAAACCCTGTCTCAGAAGAAAACAAATCCAAAAAACCAAAAAAAAAAAAAAAATAATAATAATACATTTAAGCCGGGCATGGTGGCGCACGCCTGTAATCCCAGCACTTGGGAGGCAGAAGCAGGCAGATTTCTGAGTTCGAGGCCAGCCTGGTCTACAGAGTGAGTTCCAGGACAGCCAGGGCTACACAGAGAAACCCTGTCTCGAAAAACCAAAAAAAAAAAAAAAAAAAAAAGAGTTGAGGTAAACTTTATCATTATCATCATTATTTATTATTATTATTATTATTATTATTATTAATCAAATTTGCTGTCTTCCATAACATTAATATAGATAACCATAACAGAATTTTCATGGACTGACCTGGAATATAAGATGCCCAAAAATATGGTAAAATGATATCTAAGCATTGGGTACATTGTCTGTATCAGGCTTTTTTTCAACACTAGAGAGGAGATGTGGTACCTCATACTTGCTAGCTAAATGCAGTACTACTGAACTAAATAATCTGTCTTGTTGGGATTTTAAAGTCCCATCGCAAGCAGGGCAGTGGTGCTGCACGCCTTAATCCCAGCTCTGGGGAGACAGAGGCAGGAAGATCTCTGTGAGTTTGAGGCCCAGCAGGTCTACAGAGTGAGTTCCAGGACAGTCAGGGCTACACCGAGAAATCCTATCTTAAAAAAATAAAATAAAATAAGAGCCGGGCAGTGGTGGCGCACGCTTGTAATCTCAGCACTCTGGGAGGCAGAGGCAGGCGGATTTCTGAGTTCGAGGCCAGCTTGGTCTACAGAGTGAGTTCCAGGACAGCCAGGGCTATACAGAGAAACCCTGTCTCGGGAAAAAAACAAATCCAAAAACAAACAAACAAACAAACAAACAACCCAACAATAACTAAAATCCAAACCAAAAATACCCAAACCCATTCATTACATGTTTTATATAACTTAATCCTCATAATATCCCTAACAGGAAAGCATCATTATCATCATCATTATTATTATTGATCTTCCCATTTCTGGATGAACTTCTCCAAGCTTGCCTGGAATTTTCAGTGTAGATGAGGATGATCTCCTTCCTCTAGCTCCCAGTACAGAGATCATAGGCAAATGTCACCATCCCTGGCTCTTTTTATGTAGAGTTTCTGACAGAGTTTCACTCTGAAGTCCATTCTAGCCTGAAACTCACTAGGACGACAAGACTCATCTTAAATTTGGAGTTATCCTTCTGTCTCCAGAGTGCTACGATTACAGATGTGAATCACCACACATGATTTAGAAGCAAGCAGTCAAGTAAGTCAGCATGTATGTATGCATGCATGTGTGCATGCACGTATGTGTGGATGTGTTAGTTCTGGGAATTGAACCCAGGTCCTCTGCTCTGCCCCACTTGTAGTCAGCAATCAGGCAGCTGCAGAGAAGGTGATCTAAGCAGGACTAACCAACTGAGAAAATACTGAGAGAGAACTTTTCATTTTTATTTTAAAAATTATCTCAGACATGTGGGTTATCTTTACATCAATTCCATCCCTAAGTCCAATTCCTTCTGTGTCCCTTTTGCTTCCTCTCGGATTCACAACTTCCTCTTTAATTAAAAGGAAGGATCCAGAATAAGGCAAGATAAAGATGTGTCTTGCTATGTAGCCCAAGGTTGTCTCCCACTGTGATCTTCCCGTGTCAGCCTCTCAAGTGCAGGGATTTCAACACCGCCATACCTGGCTCAGGTTATCGTTATTCTTAGGAGTTAATGACATCCCACCCAAGCCTCAGTTTCCTCATAATTACAGATCTGCACGCGCCTCAGGTGTCCTCAGGCATGCTCTCAAGGCTCCCACTGAACTGTTCCCCCAGACCTTCCTTTTTCTTTGAAGAAAGACAAGATGCATAGATATCCCCCTTTCAGCTTTCATCTAATACTGTGTTTCTTTGTATTGTAGGGATGTCAGACATCTATGGGTGTGTGTGAACCCGGAAGCATTTGGAGGCAGGGGAGAGGAGACAGAAGGAGAAGTCACCGTGCGTGGATGGTGGGGAGGGTAATTTCTTTACATTAGGTTTTTATGTTTTGTTTTGTGTGTGTGTGTGTGTGTGTGTGTGTGTGTGTGTGTGTTAGTCTGTGGTCCACAGAGGAGTAGGAACTCCATGAAGCTTTGCTCTAATGCAAGAGAATATGAACATTCCCCCCAGCCGTGAATGGAGGCAGCAAACCTTCTTTATAGTTTTAGCAGAAACCATGACTTTGTCATCTAAAATTTTATAGTTTCACATTGTATGACAGTTGTTTCAGATTTTTTTCTTTAAAAATGACTCAATTATTAAGGTGGCCATTCAACTAATTATCACTTGGTTATTATTTAAAAGCACCTATATTGCTATATATACTTTTAGAAATATTTTTTTGAAAACTTGTGGTACTTTCTGTAACAGCTTTCTGGGTTCTTGCTTCATGGTCATTAATGGCACGCTGTCCGAAAACTGTATTTTAGGGGCTGGAGAGAGAGTTTGGTGGTTAAGAGCACTTGCCTGTTTTTGCATGGGACAGAGGTTTGGTTTCCAGCACCCACACAGTGGCTCCAGCAGTTGTAACTCTAGTTACTTCAGGGTTCGGGGCTCTCTTCTGGTCTGTGAGGGCACCAGGCAGGCACAGGTGTGCTTGACGGCCTTGCAGGCAGAACACTCACACACATAAAAATAAACATCTTGTAAAACAAAGCAGTGTTCCTTGGGTTTCTCTGTAGCCCAGATGATCCTCTGGAGTAAATCTGGCTTCCTCTGGTTTCCTATATGCATCTGATATGATGAACAAGAATTCTGGGAGAGAGAGTCCTGTGTGTCACTAAGACCGAAAAAGTTAAATTTTCTCATTTATGGGTATTTTCTTCTTAGTTCTGTCACATGTCTATCATGGCCTAAAGACAGTCCTTTAAGTGTAGCCTCAAGACCTAAGGCTCTCTCATAGTTTTGGTATTCTGTTTTGCAATAGACCCGTGCTCCTCTGCCTTCATGCTGTTTTGCCATTATTTTAGCTGTTTTTTTTGTTTTGTTTTGAACAAAAAGTCGATCGTTTAGTAGGTCGACTCCTCATCTGTGGATTGTTTAGTCTCTTCTGTGTTTCGGAATTCCTCAGAACATAATCACTTATTACTGGGATTTGAAGCTTAACAAATTAAAAGGTAAGACTTTCCAGTATCTGTGGATGTTGTCCTGGTTTTCTTAGATAAATAACCATTTCGTTTCTGATTTTGTGACCCGATTTTTAAAAAAGATTTTTTTTTTAAAAAAAAATTGGAAATAGTCTTTTTGTAGCCCAGGCTGGCTTTTGAATGTAATCATTTTCTATATTAGTCTCTTGTGCTAGAATCACAAGTGTAAGGCACCATGCTCTGCTAATTAATATGATTTTAGTTGGAATGTTTATGGGTGGCACGAAAATCACTATCTACAAAGGATGTGCCTGAGATATTAAGTCTTCCTCTTCCTTGGTCGGCTGAGAACTCCATGTCATCCCAGGAGGCAACCACTGATACCACCTCTGAGAGTGATTTTTGACTCAGCTTTCTCTCAATTCCTTCCTGGTCTGTGAGATGTGTGGCCTTTCCAGGCCCTCTGGACCTCAAATCTGGTTGACTTTAAAAATAAACATTTATATATGTGTATATTTTATGTACATATACAAAATCTGTCCCTATGGCCTTCCGGGGCCGGATTCTCATCACATCGCTTCCTGGATGAAGAACCTGGAAGGGTGAGATGAGGGGCAGGGGTTGGGGGTGACAGGGAAGAGGACCTGAGGGACTGAGGCCAGGGGTTGAGTGTCGGACTGCTGTGAGGCACTGTAGGGATTCGTATTCTTATTTCTCCCACTAGGCCCCCTTCCAGCTCCGTCCAGCCCAAGCCTCTCCTTTCCTAGGGCCGAGACAGAGACAGAGAGATACAGAGACAGAGACGCCGAGGCACCAGCATCTCTCCCCCCCCTCCCCATCCCGCCCCACAGCTCTGACGGACGTCCACTTTCAGCCAATGGCGCTCACGAATTGCCCTGGGCGGGCCAATGGGAGACAGAGGAGGGCGGAAGCTTGCCCGCCCCCCACTCTAGGCTTGGTTGAGCCGTGCAGGTAGGTCTGGGGCCGGGGGAGCTGCCGTTGGCACTGCTGCCCCGGGGGGTGGGGGCGCGGCGGGTTGGGGTGATGGTGGCGCAGAGCAGCGCGTCTCGGCCCGAGGACGCCGTGGGGGGCGCCGCCGCGGGGCGGCGGGAGGTTGAGGGGTCGCGGGAGCGGGCGCCGCCGAGGGCCCTGAAGGCGGCCGGTCTGAGGACGCGGGGACGCGTGTGGGGCGCGGGGACCCCCGGCTGGCTCCCACCCTCAAGGCCTCGGGCTCGGGCCGTGGGCCGCGACGTGCGGGGCGACGGGTGGCCACAGGGCCTCGGGGGGGGGGGCGCCGAGCGGAGCCCGGGGGCGCCAGGCCGAGCGAGGTGGGACGGACCGTGGCGGGTCTGACGGGAAGCGGCATCCCGCGGGCCGCCCCCTCCTGAGGCGAGTCGGTCAACGGCCACGGGCTCCGGGCCGCGAGCCCCGGCCACGACCGCCCCCTCCTAACAATGGGGACCGGGCCGGAGGAGTCGTGGGCCGCGGGGGGTGGGGAGGGCTCCGGGACGAGGGTCCGAGGCGGGGGAGGGGCGCGGACTCGGGCTCGCTGGGATCTGGGCCCCGCGGTCTTGTGGAGCTGGGGGTCGCGTCGCGGGGTGGGTGGGTGGGGGGCGCCCAGGCTTGCCTGAGAGTCGGGTCAAGAGTCAAACTCCTCCCGTCCCCACCCCCCAAAATCCAATGAGCGCTAGGCAAAATGATGCCAAGTGTCTCTAACCGAAGTGACAAACGTGGAGACAGCAAACCCACTCCAGAGCTTTATTTTTAAAACGGGGGACGTCGACTCTGATTTTAAGAAATTATTTTTGAAGAGGTGAGTGTGTTATTTTTGTGTTCCTACTCGAGCAAGCCTCCATTTTAAGTGAAGCAGTAACTGGTTAAGCTGGAATTTTCATTCAGGCCTAGGACCTAAGGCTCTCTACAAGGGGTCATTTAGTCCATCCTTGAGTCCCTGCAAACTTAACACCCCCCATCTTCAAAATTAATTCCTCCGGTTTGCTTTTTAAAAAATTCTCTGGAAAAGAAAGGTCTTTTTGCTTGTAGTACTTAAGTGAAGAATAGATGTTACTTTTTTTTTTTTTTTTAATGTGGTATCACTCTGAAACAATTTTAAGAAAAGTTAAAACACTGGAATTGTCAGAGAGATTTTTTAGTTTACTAAAGAAAATAGTTGTACATCTTTTTAGATCGTTAATCATTTTCAGTAGTGTTTATGAAATACTCTGTTAGTAATAACTTTTTTCCTCTGGGATTTTATTTTGCTGAATCTTTGATAAGTAATTTTCAGTTATTTAAGATTTATCTTTTTTATGTAAAATACGTTTCTACACACATATAGAGATACACATATGCCCTTTACAAAGAGAATTTTATATTGTACCTTTTCGGGGGGGTGGGGTTTGAGACCATCTCAGTAAGTAGCTCTTAGCTGGCCTAGAAGTCACTGTATACCAGGCTGGGGTTGAACTCATAGATAACAGCCTGCCTCAGCCTCTTCTGAGTGGTAGGATTAAAGTTCACCACGCCTAGCACTTGTCCACATTTTAGGCAACTAGTATTGAACATCCTTCCCAGATAGAGTAAGCTATTTACATCTTTTATACTATTTTTCCATCTAAGTGAAAAAATTCTTCCTTTTCAGATCTCCCTATTCCGTATCCGTGGTAACTGGGGAATTACTAGTCTCTTCCTACTTATTTCTGAGTCGTCTGAACTATTCCTGACACTATGTACTCTATTTGGATGCCTCTTAAGGTAAGATAGATTTGCTTTTTGTTATTTTTATTTTTGTTATTTCACATACATATTTTAGAATTAAGACTGTTTATTCACTTGTGTTTTGAGTCAGGGCTTCAGAGTCCAAGCTGCCCTGGAACTTACTAGGTTGCTGAGCATGGCCTTAACTTGATGAATTTGCTGCCTCTACATTCCAAATGCCAGGATTATAGGTGTTTGCCACTATGTCTAGATCCATCTAGAATGTTCTTGAATTTGCTACTCTTCCGTGATCTTACAGAATACTCATCCTCAGAACTATTTATTAGCTTCTTAGGATCTGTGTTTGTGTTATTGCTGTTCTATTGTTGCTATTGAGATATTAATGGTTCTTAAATTAACTCTCATTATAAGGATGAGTTCGGACTTTTTACTTTATTATAGCTTACATACTTGTAAAATTCTGTTCTAAATCTGGTAGATGTGTTGGCAATTCAGACTTTGAGGTCCATTTTCAAACAGGTACTTCAGAGTCATATGAACTTGGGTGTGTCGCACTTTTGCAAATCAGTAGCTGATTCATGTGTTACAAAAGATGTGTCATTAACCAATTGTTTACTCTGACCTTTTATATATAGTATATTAAGGTTTATGTATACACTTCTTCAAATGTCCCACTGCTCCTCAGGCCAGTGTGTGAGTCCTTACACTATTTTTTTCAACAGGTGGCCATTGTGCCCTTTCCTTTCACAGGATGCACTTCAGTTGAGCAATGTGGACATGTGACCATTTGATAAAAAAAAAACCCGATAGTTGATTTTTAAATCTCATGGTTCTTTCTGTTCAGAGATGGCTAAAGAACTCTCCAGTTCTTTAGAGCAGAGGACAAAGCTGTGGAAAGCGAGGAAGTGAGAGGACATGATCCATAGTGAAGTCTGTGTCAGCCTCACCTTGGTAGTCAGATAATGTAGCTAAGACTGTGTTGTGGTGATTCCAGCAGAGCATAGTGGGTGAACCAGGGTAGTGCAGTCTGTGTAACCTAAATATTTGGACTTTTGGGAAATTTTTTTTAAGGTTTTTTTCAAGACAGGGTTTCTCTGTGTAGCCCTGGCTGTCCTGGAACTCACTCTGTAGACCAGGCTGGCCTCGAACTCAGAAATCTGCCTGCCTCTGCCTCCCAAGTGCTGGGATTAAAGGCGTGTGCCACCACTGCCTGGCCTGAGGCATACTTTTTAAAGATGATATATAGTGTTTAAAGTTTTATCTCTAATTCTTGGCAAATATGGAGTATTATATATTTGTAACTTCTATTATTGGACCAGAGTCCTTTGGCATGGTAGGATTACAGACCAAAAGTCTGTCTTATAGTGTGTATGAATTATCTGTTAACTACTTGAGAATGTAGTTACATAGCTGTTTAGTTTTGTGTTCCCTACCAATCCTTTGATTGGTATAAAAATGTGCTAAGTCTAAAGTTTGTTGTTTTGAGATAGAATCTTGCTATATAGCCTAAACCGGCCTAGAACTCAAATGAGTCAGTTTCCCAAATGTTGGGATTATAGGCATATGCCATAAATAATTTTTCCTTCACATTTTCCTCCCATTTTTATACTTTTCAAAATTAGTGTTTAATTTGGGAGAAATGGTACTTTTTTCTGTATTTTCATCAGATTGGAGTTACTTGTCTGTCCTTCCCTCCCTCCCTCCCTTCCTACCCCCACTCTCATTCATTCATTCATTCATTCATTTTACTAGACAAGGTTTCTTTGTCTGGATTTGTAACCCTGGATGTCTTGGAATTCAAATTCAGAGATCCAGTTGCCTCTGCCTCCCAAGTACTAGAATTAAGGATGTGCACCACCGTGTCTGGAGGGAAATAATTTAAAAAAAAAAGAAAAGAACTGGGCAGTGGTGGTGCACACCGTTAATCCCAGTGCTTGGGAGGCAGAGGCAGGTGGATTTCTGAGTTCCAGGCCAGCCTGGGGTACAGAGTGAGTTCCAGGACAGCCAGGGCTACACAGAGAAACCCTGTCTTGAAAAACAAAAAACAAACAAGACAAAAAAGATTCTTAATTTTATTTATGTATGTGTCTGGTATATCTGTATGCCACATTTATGTGGGTACCCATGAAGGCCAGAAGTGGGTTTCAGATCTGGAGTTGCCATTACAGGTGGTTGTGAGTGCTGGGCATCAAACTTCAGTCCTCTGTAAGAGCAGCAGGTGCTCTTAACTGCTGCTGCTTTCTCTCTAGTACTGAAGAAAATTTTTAAAAAAGATTTATTCATTTTATGTATATGAGTACCCTGTAGCTGTTTTCAGACACACCAGAAGAAGGTATTGGATCTCATTACAGATGGTTGTGAGCCACTGTGTGGTTGTTGGGAATTCAACTTAGGATCTCTGGAAGAGCAGTCAGTAGCTGATTCATGTGTTACAAAAAAAAAACAAAAAACAAAAAACGGGAAAAAAAAAAAAAAACCAAAAAAAAAAAAAGTTCTCATTACTTACTTCTGCAAGTCTAACCTCTTCCTATCTTCATACCCTGATGATGGTACCATTATCCATTCAGTCACTCAGGTCAGGGGTTTGAAGACCTCCAGAGTGTTTTTTGTGCCATCTTAACCACCACTTTTTTCTCCCCCCAGTTTTTCGAGACAGGGTTTCTCTGTGTAGCCCTGGCTGTCCTGGAACTCACTCTGTAGACCAGGCTGGGCTCAAACTCAGAAATCCACCTGCCTCTGCCTCCCAAGTGCTGGGATTACAGGCATGCGCCACCACGCCCGGCCAGGCTTATGTTTGAATTACTCATTTTTAAGTTGCTAATTATGTGTTATATATGTGTGTGCATGTGCACACCTCCAACAGGGTACATAGGGGGGTCAGAAGACAACTTTTAGGGATCAGATCAGTTCTATTTCTACCATGTGGGTCCCCATGACTGAACCCAGGTTGTCAGCCTTGGCAGCAGATACCTTTACCTGCTGAGCCATCTTCCCAGCCTATTACCTTTTTTATAAATGCTTTCCTGCTCATCTTCATTTCTCCCTTCTGAGTTCAGAGCATCACCTTTTTGCCTGCATGACATTTGAGTTACCTCATCATTCTCTTTACCTTCTATCTTCCAAGCTTCTTGTAAATGTAGATCTTATTGAATGATTATATTCTTTTTTTTTCAAGGATGATTTTTTTGGGGGGGGGTTCGAGACAGGGTTTCTCTGAATAGCCCTGGCTGTCCTGGAACTCACTCTGTAGACCAGGCTGGCCTCGAACTCAGAAATCCGCCTGCCTCTGCCTCCCAAGTGCTGGGAATACAGGCGTGCACCACCACAGCCCAGCTAAGGATGATCCTTCCTTCCTTCCTTCCTTCCTCCTTCCCTCCCTCCCTCCCTCCCTCCCTCCCTCCCTCCCTCCCTCCCTCCCTCCTTCCTTCCTTCCTTCCTTCCTTCCTTCCTTCTTTACTGTGGCTCTTTGAGCTTTCAAGGTACACTTGAGCTGCTTTAGCCAAGCACCCCGTGCTCTGATAGCCTGGCTCCAATCCTTTACACTCGGCAGAGACGTTGGCGGTTTCTTTTGTGTACTCTGACCTGCCCGTTTACTATCTTGAGAACTTATTCCCCTTCCCTTTGTTTTTAATGTGTGTGTGTGAGTGTGTGAATGTGTGCCATGTGTGTGAATGGAGGCCAGGAGAAGGCATCAGGTCCTTTGAAGAACTGGAGTGAGCTCTGTGAGACATGCACAGTGGGTGTTAAATCTTCTGGAGCCATCTCTCTAGCTGTCTTCTATTTCTTTTTGTTTTTTTGGGTTTTTTTTTGTTTGTTTTGTTTTGTTTTGTTTTGTTTTTCTGAGACAGGGTTTCTCTGTGTAGTCCTGGCTGTCCTGGAACTCTGTAGACCAGGCTGGCCTCGAACTCAGAAATCCACCTGCCTCTGCCTCCCAAGTGCTGGAATGGATTACAGGCGTGCGCCATCACACCCGGCTTCCCATGTCTTCTATTTCTTAGTAGCAGTTATCACCAAAATATTAACAACAACAGAAATGCCTCTGCCTCCCAAGTGCTGGGATTAAAGCCATGCGCCGCTACCGCCTGGCAAATTTTCATTTCTTATATTTAGTATTTGGAATGTGTTTGGAATGGATTGTCCAAGGACATGGCTAGACTTGGGACTTACCTCTTTATAGTTTTTGAGACAGTCTTACTCCGTAGCCCAATGTTGGCTTGGATTTCACTCAGTAGCTCATGCATGTCCCTTAATTTGTGGTGATCCTCCCACTTCTGTTTCCCAAAACACAATGAAATATACATCTTTAGGAGAGTATTAGTGGAAAAGCTGAATTGTTATATCTATTTGCCAGTCTTAGTCTTACTCTTTGAAAGTAAACAGAGTCTGGTTTGATAAGGGTAAACAACTTTGGAATGAGGGTAGGCAGTAGTTGTAGTTACATTCTTGTGGTGCTGAGGACCAAACCTAGGACCTAATGCGTATTAGGGAAGCATTCTACCCCTGCCTTTATGTTCTTCTCCCCTATTGAACCTGTGACCTCACTATGCTGGAATACACTCTATCATTTAGCTATATCCCAGCCTCTCCTTATATTTGCTTTTGATGACAATTCAGTCAATTTCAAAAGGTAACCAGAATGTTTTCATATTATTAAAATATAGAGATGTTAATAATGTGGACCTGTAATGTACCAGCCAAGCAATGTATTTACTAGGGAACTGCTACAGTTTTTCTTACATAGTAATGAGTGAGTTTTGCCCTTATTTTCTCTAGAACATGTTAAGTATAAGTTTAGAAACAAAGAGCTTTCTCTTATCTGTGTATATGCTGTTTGTAGCAATAGTTGTATCCAGTTTACCTGCCTCGATTATGGTTATATTTGACCAGCAGGGGGAGCCAAAGTTACTCATGTGGCTTTATCACACCTGATCTTTTAAGTTCATCAAGAGAAAAAAGCTTTATTGACGAAGAACCTAATGAAAGTTCACAAAAAGAAAATATAAACCACCAAGAAGCATGTGAAAAACATTTTTATTCTGATAACTAATCAAAAGTATGCAAAGTAAATGATTTCACATATCAAACTGGAAAATGAAATGTCATAGGCTGCCTTAAACTCAAATTAGTCTGTTTCTACCTCCCCAGTGCTGATCTAAAGGTGTGTGCCATTACAACCTGGCAAGAGTAAATTTTTTTTTTTCAATACAGGGTTTCTCTGTGTAGTCCTGGCTGTCCTGGAGCTCACTCTGTAGACCAGGCTGGCCTCGAACTCAGAAATCCGCCTGCCTCTGCCTCCCAAGTGCTGGGATTATAGGCGTGTGCCACCACGCCTGGCAAGAGTAAATATTTTTAATGTCTTAAATACATGGGTACTGAAAAAAACTCAGGCCACAGAACTACTGTACTGTTGTAGACCTTTGGGGCTGTGAATTGAATACAGGGATATTTATTTACTTATTTATGTCATATGTGTGCGTGCCCAAGGAGAGCAGAAGAGGGCATTGAATCCGCTGAAACTGGAGTTATAGGTGGTGGTAAGCCACCTGAAGAGGGTCCTTAGACTGAATGTGGGTCCTTTGGAAGAGCAGCAAACACTATTAACTGATTAGCTATCCTTCCACGCTATTTATTTTTGGGACTGGGTCTCACTATATGGCTATGGTAGGCCTGGAATTCTGTGTTGACCATACTGGCCTTGAACTCACAGAGATGTGTTTGCCTTCCAAGTCCTGAGATTAAAGGCATACTCCACCACTCCCTGCTGAAATTAATTAATTAGTTAATTAGAGACAGTCTCACTATGTAGCCCTGGCTATTCTGGAACTCACAGAGATCTACCTGTCTCTACCTCCTGAGTGCTTGAAATCAAAGGCATGAGCTAACAGGCCTGGCTGAAATAATTTTTTTTGAAGATTAAAGCAATATTTTAGGTGTGTTTATTTTTCTTGAGTATGAATTTTTTGCCTGCATGTATGTATATGACCACCATACTGAGTGCTGCAAAAGTCAGCAGAAGGTATTGGATCCCCAGAAACTAGAGTTACAGATAGTTGTGGGATACCATGTGGGTGCTGGGTCCCTTGTAAGCATAAGAGCAACAAGTATTCTTAACTGTTGAGAAGTCTGTCTGTTGAATATTGTTTTGATTTTTTTTTTCTTGAGAGAGTTTCTCACTATGTGGCCTTGGACTGTCTGGAATTCTGAATAAACTAGGTAGGGCTTGATGATTTTGCTTATGTCCCCTGGGTGCTGGGATTACAGCTGTTGATCTTCATGTCTGCTTTTGGAGGATTTTTAAAATTATTATTATTATTATTATTATTTTGGTTTTCTGAGACTGGGTTTCTCTGTGTAGCCCTGGAACTCATTCTGTAGACCAGGCTGGCCTCGAACTCAGAAATCCACCTGCCTCTGCCTCCCAAGTGCTGGGATTACAGGCGTGGGCCACCAATGTCCGACTGGAGGAGTTTTTAATGTCTTGAGAATTTCAGGATTCCAGAGCTTGAGAATTTCAGAGCTACATAAAAGATTCTAAGTATGAAATAGACGAATATGTATTTCTTATATATGTGTGATGGTTTATATATACTTGGCCTGGGGAGTGGTACTATTAGGAGGTATAGCCTTGTTGGAGTAGGTGTGTTCCTGTGGGCGTGGGCCTTAAGACCCTCATCCTAGATGCCTGGAAGATAGTCTTCTTCTATTGGCCTTCGGATGAAGATGTAGAACTCTCAGTGTCTCCTGCACCATGCCTGCCTGGATAGTGTCAAAATTAAATGTTGTCTTTGTAAGACTTGTCTTAGTCATGATATTTCTTCACAGCAATAGAACATTGACTAAGACAGAAGTCGGTACCAGGGACTGGAGTACTGCTGTGATAGGCCTGACCATGCTTTTGTTTGGAAGAATAGATTTTAGAACTTTTGATTTGGAAAGTAGTGGAATGTTTTAAGTGTGGCTTAATGGGCCATCCTAGTAGGAATATAGAAGACTTTGTTGCTAAGAGTTATTTGAACTATGCAGATCTGGTCCAAGAGGTTTCAGTATGTGATGTAGAGACCTTTTTTTTTTTTTTTTTTTTTTTTTTTTGGTCTTTTGGTAAAGAATGGCTGCTTTTTGCCACTATCTGAAGAGTCTGCCTAAGGCTAAAGTGAAGAGATTTAGATTAATTGCTTTGAAAAAGGAAGTCTCAAAACAGTTTGGTATAAATTCTTTTGTGTGGTTAGTAAAGTTAACTCTTAAGAAGATCCTTTTAATGAAAAGGAGCAAGCTGAGAAAGAAAACATAAAATATATGGTTCAAGAATTAAAGGGGCAAAAAGAAGTAAACTAGAGCTGAATCCTGTGTTCAAAGAGGTAAAGAGATTAAGGGAGTGTTATCTCAGAGCAAGATCCCACCCAGCTAAATTTACTGATTGCAGTTGAACAAGGAATGGTTTGGACTTTTAATCTGGAACGAACTACAATCCAGAAATGGAGGACATACTTGTAACTCAGATCTTGAGGAACAGTGGCCATGACAAGCTCAGGACTAGGCAGGGTAGTGCACACTTTAATCCCAGGAGACTGAGGCAAGCAGAGCTCTGAGTTCTAGGCCAGTATGGACAGAGCAAATTCTATGTGAAGAAAAGCTCAAGTCCAGGCATAGCAGTACAGGCCTTTAACCCCCGCAATTCAGAAGACAGAGCCTTCAGATCTCTGAGTTTAAGGTCAAGCAAGTACTGTTCACAGCAGTAAAACCCTAACTAAAACTACATATAAAGATACGTAGAAAGAATGGAAGAAACTTTGTCAAGAACTTAACATGCTTTTGGAAAAGAAGAACCAATTTTCTGACAACCCATTGTCATATAATAACGAGACGCTTCATTGAGTTGCCATCTGTCTGTCTGGATTGGCATAGTGAATATTTGAGGTGAGGATTTGTTTTGTTTTGTTAAAAATGAGCTACTCTTAGAAACTTAGGACTTCTAGAAGTTATTTCTATCCTGTAGGATGACCCAGGGTGAATTTATCAATAGATAAATTGGTAAGCACTTTTTGAAATCTCCTGGAACTCACACTGTAGACCAGGCTGGCCTCGAATTCAGAACTCTGTTTGCCTCTGCCTCCCAAGCGCTGGGATTAAAAGTGTGCGCCATCACTGCCTGACTTGAAATTGTTTTTAACCCCACATACCTTTTGGTGATAATCCATTCCATGGATTTCTTTTTTAAGAATTATTTACTTACTTTTTGGGAGTACATTGCTGCTATCTTCAGACACACCAGAAGAGGGCATCTATTCAATTGCAGATGGTTGTGAGCCACCATGTTGTTGCTGGGAATTGAACTCAGGACCTCTGGAAGAGCAGTTAGTGCTCTTAACCACTGAGCTATCTCTCCAGCCCGATTTTTCCATCTTTTAAAAATAAATCGTATTGTCCCTTGGCTTTCATGTTTTCTTAGTTGAAGATGCATGGTTTTTAAATTAGTCTTCAGGGAAACCTGTTTCATCATTTTCATGTTTTTGATCTCTGGGTTTTTGACAAATCCATTTCCCCTCTTGGATTTATAATAATCACCCAGAACTACTTTTTCTTTTCCCTTTCAATTTTTTGAGGCAGAGTCTTGGTATTATAGCCTTCCAAATGCTGGTATTATAGGTATATACTACTATACTTGGAATTTATTTATTTACTTGAATTTTGGGATGGGGTATCATGTAGTCCAGGCTGGCCTTCAATTCACTCCTGATTCTCCTGCTTCTCCTTTCTGAGTTTTGGGATTATAGAATAGTTTATGTGATACTTGGAAGGGAGTCTAGCGCTTCATGTGTATTGAAAAAGCACTCTGCCAGCTCAACTACACTCCCAGCACCACTTTTATTTTTCTGTTAAAAGTTTTTTTGACTATTTATATATTTTCTATATATGCTTATGAATGTATGAGATTGCACAGACATACCATGGAACTTGTTTGGAGATCAAAAACCAACTTGCGGCCGGGCGTGGTGGTGCACGCCTGTAATCCCAGCACTTGGGAGGCAGAGGCAGGCGGATTTCTGAGTGGGAGCCAGCCTGGTCTACACAGTGAGTTCCAGGACAGCCAGGACTACACAGAAAAATCCTGTCTCAAAAAACCAAACCAAACCAAACCAAACCAAACCAAACCAAACCAAACCAAACCAAACCAAAACAAAACAAAACAAAACAAAACAAAGAAACAAAGCAAACCAACTTGCATGAGTCATTTCTCTCTTCCACTATGTGGGTTCTGAGGATTGAGCTCAAATAATAAGGCTTGGCAACCAGGGCCTTTAACTGCTAGACGACTTGCTAGCCTACAGCTTTTATTCTTTATAACTATTTTCTTTTTTCACTGCATGGGTAAGTACATCCTTATAAATACTAGCACTTGGAAGACTGAGGCAGAAGAATCACTGTGAGTTTGAGGCCAACCAGTGTGCATAGTGATTTGGAGGGCAACCTAGGCTATAAAGCAAGACTGTCTCAAAATATGCACCCCCCCAAAAATAAAAAAAAACATTAAAACTTGAGACTGTGTTTTAGATTATAGCTAAACTGTGATATGGTAGAATAGGAAAATAAGTTCTGTTTGTGGCATTTTCTTTGTTATGAATAGAATTATTTATTTGTTTATTTATTATATTTAAGTACACTGTAGCTATCTTCAGACACACCAGAAGAGGGCATCAGATCTTGTTATAGATGGTCGTGAGCCACCATGTGGTTGCTGGGATTCGAACTCAGGAACTTTGGGAGAGCAGTCAGTGCTCTTAACCACTGAGCCGTCTCACCAGCCCGAATAGAATTTTTTTTTTTTTTTCCCCCCCGAGACAGGGTTTCCCTATGTAGCCTTGGCTGTCCTGGAACTCACTCTGTAGACCAGGCTGGCCTCGAACTCAGGAATCCACTTGCCTCTGCCTCCCAAGTGCTGGGATTACAGGCGTGCGCCACCACTGCCTGGCTCGAATAGAATTTCTAAAACATGTTCTTTCCCCTCTCTTTCTGCATAGAACATGTTATAGAATGTAAAAAATATTTTATAATTATTCAAAAATAGTTTTTGATTTGAAGACATGAATCCTTTAAATACAGCTTAGATTTTTATTCTATAACTACAGTAGCATGCTTGCTGCTTTCTGTGTGTGATATTTAGTCTGTCTTTTCTCAGTAGGCTTAGATGAAAGTAGAGTAAGAATCACCTTGTTAGTTAGCTGCTGTCATTAGAAAGCTCGATTTCAGATGTGTCACTCTGGAATTTCCCAATTTTGTCTGCACAGGAACTGCCCATAGCAGGAATAGTTTCTCTTTAGCTGATATAACTGCAATACTTAGGCAGTGTTCATCCTTTCTGAAATATTCAGTCTGCTGAAAAGAAAGCCTAGGTTTTGCAAATATTTCTCATTTGATATACTTAGAAATCCTTTCCATCTGCAACACAAATATATTTTTCTTTGTTCTTCCTCCTCTTCCTCCTCCCCTTCCTTCTTTCCTTTTTATTTTTTTCCAAGACAAGGTTTCTCTTTGGTGATCCTGGAACTCACTCTAGAAAACAGGCTGGCCTCCAACTCACAGAGATCTGCCTGCTTCTTCCTCCCGCATGCTGGAATTAAAGGCTGTGTGCCACTGTTTTATTGATTGTCTTAGAAGCACACATAGATAGTGTTTGCATACTTCTCAGAAAATTTGGGTAGGCTCTCCTTTTTTAAGCCTTGGGGCCTTTTCCTTGCTAATATGTCTCTGATCCCATCTCATGTAATATTCATGCTAATGTCTCTGATCCCATTTCTGTAAGAGATTTGCTGTTTATTGAGTGAACAAGTTTATGTTGACATTTTTGTTCAGTAAGTGTTTGAGTAGCTTAATATGTGGAGTTGAACAAGTGATTGGGTAAATGGTGTTAAAGCAAATAGATTCCAGTTCTGTCCACCTGATACAGGTCATTTCTCCCCTATGACCATGTGTTGCAGTGAGTTTTTAGCAGTTTGCTTTATACTCCTGGTGTGTTATGCTTCAAGCCCATCGTCCAGGGAATCAAATGAAAGACACACATTAGCTTATTTTTAATATGCTGTCTAGCTCAATGGTTGGGCACTTCTAATCCTCTGCCTGCTTACTGAAATTCTTACATGGCTCATTGACTCTTTCCTGCAGCTCTAAAGCTGAACGGTATCATGGTGATCCTCACTCCTCCCCGCTGTATCCTAGCCCACACAGCTCTAAAGTTCCAGGTCTGTCTCCTTTTGCCCAGCCATTGGCCACTGGCATCTTTACTGATCAACCAAAAACCAGTTGGGGACAGGGACCTTTAGCATTTGGACATGCAGATTCCCGATTGAATCAAAACATTAGAACCAGTCTCCAACAACTGTCAGCTAGTATGTTTTCCTGAGCAGTCTTATAATTGATACTTTAAATGTCTGTCTGACATTTGGTATATTAGTTTGGAAGCATCTTGCATATTTAATGATGAGTTTGGTTCACTATCAGTGATTTATATGCTTTAAAGAATAATTTAGAAAGTTTTCCTGCCATATATCTTCCCTAGTAAATATTGACGTAAATAAAAGTTGTATGTTAGCTGTTTTGCTTTGATCACTGTTAATAATCAATTATTAAATCCATTTACGAAATGACCCTTCTGTCGTTTAGTAGCTTTGCATTTTCTTGTAAGCTTTTTTTCTTTTTTTAAGACAGGGTCTTGAATCCAGGCTGTTCTGGAACTCAGTTTTTATTCCTCCCAGGCTAACTTTGATTGCTTAGCAATTGAGGCATCACACCTAGCTGTTAGGTTTTGCTGAGTAAGTCTCAGGGCTCCTTGGTTTTAACTGGTTTCTCTCATTTGTAATTTTTTTTTCTATTTTGAAAAAAGTAGGTTTTCACTACTTTCTTGTCCCTTACTATGCTACTTAGCAATTTATGATTTTTTTCAGTTGAGCACTTAAATTTTGTGATCTCTTGCTTTGTTTGTTTGTTTGTTTGTTTGTTTTTCGAGACAGGGTTTCTCTGTGTAGCCCTGGCTGTCCTGGAACTCACTCTGTAGACCAGGCTGACCTCGAACTCAGAAATCCGCCTGCCTCTGCCTCCCAAGTGCTGGGATTAATTAAAGACGTGTGCCACCACTGCCCGGATCGGTAAAGTATTTTTAAAATCCATCTCTGCAGCCTGCACACGTCTTGAAAAAACAAAAAACAAAACAAAACAACAACAACAAAAAACAACCAAAAAATCCATCTCTGCATTGTAGAACACATCTATTTAAATAAAAAAAATTTTGCCTGGCGGTGGTGGCGCACGCCTGTAATCCCAGCACTCGGGAGGCAGAGGCAGGCGGATTTCTGAGTTTGAGGCCAGCCTGGTCTACAGAGTGAGTTCCAGGATAGCCAGGGCTACACAGAGAAACCCTGTCTCGAAAAAGCCAAAAAAAAATTTTTTTTTTATATAACTAAATTCTAGATTGGGGATTATGTTTTTTCAAATTTTTAGTTGTTCTCTATGTATATACTAGAGATAATTATGTTTTTATTTATATTACTGGTGGTCAACTTTTGTGTGTGTGTGTGTTTGAGCACGGGTGAGTATATAATCATGTGAATAAAGGGTATGCACATTCTGTTAGGCATGTGTAGGTCAAAGTCTTTGCCTTCTACCTTGCTTGAGACAGGCTCTCTCTCTCTCTCTCTCTCTCTCTCTCTCTCTCTCTCTCTCTCTCTTTTGTGGTGGTTCTCTGCTGTATATACTAGTCTCCTGTCCCTGCCTCCCATCTCACAGTAGGAGTGCTGGTGTTACAGACCCAGCACACTGCCTGATTCTGGGAACTAGGACTTAGGTCTCCACACTTGCATATTGAGTGTTTTAATTACCAAGCCCAGTCCATACACATTAACTTCTGATTGTAATTCAAAAGGTCCTGCCTGCCTGCCTGTTTGTCTGCAGGCCAGCCGGTCTATATGTCTGTCTGTCTGTGTCTGTCTGTATTAAAAATTCTCACTTTTTTTTCTCTCTCTGTTTCTGTGTCTTATATGCAGATTGGCTCAAACTTTTTTTTTTTTTTTTTTTTTTTTTTTTTTTTTTTTGGTTTTTTTCAAGACAGGGTTTCTCTGTGTAGCCCTGGCTGTCCTGGAACTCACTCTGTAGACCAGGCTGGCCTCGGACTCAGAAATCCACCTGTCTCTGCCTCCCAAGTACTGGGATTAAAGGCCACCGCCCAGCTGTTTAAGCTTTTAAAATAATAGTATATTTCAGTCCTAAGGTCCTGAAGTTAATTCTTCCACTAATAGGGTTTTGTGTTCCTTAAACTCTGACTGACTAGATTGTGTTCTAAACTCTTGGAAGTTATTACTCTGGTAGATAACTGATTATATCTGTGACATGCTAGGTCTTATTTCATTCTCTTAAGAATCAGATCTTCTTTTTTTTTTTTTTTTTTGGTTTTTTGAGATAGGGTTTCTCTGTGTGGTTCTGGCTGTCCTGGAACTCACTCTGTAGACCAGGCTGGCCTCAAACTCAGAAATCCATCTGCCTCTGCCTCCCAAGTGCTGGGATTACGTGGTGTGAGCCACCACGCCCGGCTGTATCTTCTTATTTCATTCTCTTAAGAGTAATTTAGAGTAGATTAATGTGTTTAGGTAATTTCTCAAGAAGAAGTAAAGGGCAAAAGTATGGCTTGCCTTCTGACATTTCACAAGTGGTACATTGTTTTGCAAAGTGAAATTGTTTATAAATTAAGTATTATTTTAGCTTCATCATTTAAAACACATTTATCTATTTATTTACTTTCTGACTTCTTTGAGATAGGCTTTCCCTTTGTAATTCTGACTGTTCTGGAACTTACTCTGTAAACCAGGCTCACCTCAAATTCAGAGATCCACCTACCTCTTCTGGGATTAAAGGTATACACTGCCATATCTGGCAACAAATTTAAGTTTTAAAAAGTATTTTATGTATGTGAGTGTTTTGCCCACATGTGTGTCTGTGAACCATGTGTTTGCCTGGTGCCCAAGAGATAAGAAGAGGACATGTTCCAGGGATCCACTTCTGAGATTGAACATACAAGTGGGCTGCCATGCACTTATTTGAGGGCTGCACTTATTTGAGGGTAGTGAATGGTTTTCATTCTTGCATAACAAACACTTTTACCACTGAACTACCTTCCCAGTAGAAATATAATTACTATTAGTATATTGACCTGACATACCCTTATGGAATTAGTGTCAATATGTTGTGATTCCCTTAGTGTTTTCTGATATTTCCTTTGTTCAGATAGGGTCTCTTCCTACATTCCAGGCTGGACTCAGACTTACTATATAGTAGTGAGGCAGGCCTTGAACTCCTGATCCTTTTGCTTCCACCTCTCAAATACTAGGATTACAGACATGTACCACACCCAGCTCTATTTAGTATTTTCCATATATAAGATTATAGACTCTGCAAATAAAAGTAGACTTGTTTAGTTTTTCTTTCTATCAGATATTTTTTTTTCTTGACTATCCACACAGGCTAGACCCTTTAGTACAATGTTGACTATAAATGGTGATAGTGTACACAATTGTTTTGGTTGGTTGGTTATTTATTTATTTATTTATTTATTTCCAGATAGGGTTTCTCTGTGTAGTTTAGCTGTCCTGGAACTCATTTTTAGACCAGATTGTCCTCAGTCCCAGAGATCTAACTGCCTCTGCCTCTTAAGTGCTGGGATCAAAGGTGTGCTCTGCTAACAGCCTTGCTTTTATTCCTGATCTAAGAGAGTAGTCTTTTTCTTTTCTTTTTTTTTAAAAAAAGATTTATGTATTTATTATATGTAAGTACACTGTAGCTGTCTTCAGACACTCCAGAAGAGGGCATCAGATCTCGTTACAGATGGCTGTGCGCCACCATGTGGTTGCTGGGATTTGAACATAGGACCTGCGGAAGAGCAGTCAGTTCTCTTAACCGCTGAGCCAGCTCTCCAGCCCGAGAGTAGTCTTTTTTTCTATCAAGATTTTGAATCTGGTCATGCCTGGCTTTAATCCTAGTACTTGGGAGCAGAGGCCAGTGGAGTTCAAGCCTAGTCTCATAGTAAGTTCCAAACAAGCCAGAACTACACACTGAGACCCCCCCCGCCCTCTGAAACAGTTCAAGAAAAAAGATTGAGTTTGGTGAATATCTATTTCTTACATTCAGAGTCTGAAGTAGGAAGATAGCTACAAGTTCAAAGCCAGTCTAAGCTACATAGTAAATCATCAAAAAAGAAATCTTAGCTGTGAATTGTTCATAACATTTAATCAGGTTGAAGAAGTTTCCTTTAATTTCTAAGTTTATATATATATATATATATATATATATATATATATATATATATAGTTTGTTTTGTTTTTTGTTCTTCTTTGTTTTTTTGAGACAGGGTTTTTCTGTGTAGCCCTGGTTGTCCTGGAACTTATTCTGTAGACCAGGCTGGCCTCGAACTCACTAATCTGCCTGCCTCTGCCTCCCAAGTGCTGGGATTACAGGCATGCGCCACCACACCCGGCTTAAATATTTTTTTTTTTATTGTTGAATTTTTTTCTATTTTTTTTTTATTTTCTATATTCTTTGTTTACATTCCAAAGGCTTTCCCCTTTCCCAGGTTCCCCCCTCACCAGTGTCCCAAATATTTTTTATTAGTTTGCCAACTGCTTTTTTAAAATGTTTAGATGGTCACATGAGCATTTTTATTTATTCTTTTTAAAGATTTTTATTTGTATGGGTGCTTGCTTGCACATGTCATGTGCTTACATGTGTGCAGTGCCCTGGGAGACCAGAAGAGGGCATTGGGTCATCTAAACCGGAGTTGTTGAAGATTTTTATCCTTCATGTGCCAGTGCTCTTAACTGCTAAGCCATCTCTCCAGCTCTGGCCATGTGGTTTTATTCTCTAATAACACTGTGTATAACAACAGACTTTCAGCTGTTAAACTAACCTGGAATAAAACATTTAGCAACTGTAATCCTTTTTTGTATGTTTGTGGATTCATTTTTGCTTTATTGAGGATTTTTATAACTATATCAAAGAATATTGATCTATATAATTTTATCATGAGGTTTTGGTCTGGTTTTTTGTATCAGTAATAATGGCTCCAATTGAGATGCGTCTAATTGCCTAATTACTCAATGAAGATAAAATAGTTAAAGGTATAACTAATGTTTAAAAGTCTGTTACAGAATGAAGAACCCTAGAGATGTCTCCTAGGGCAACAGCAAAGACTGGAGAATGAAAAAGGCAGAATTCAATACAATTAGATTAGGTCACAAAATTTCCCTTTGAGACCTTTTACTTATTTTGAGACATTTAGGGTAGAGGTATTAAGTCTAACACATTAGTAGGCCCCTCTTGCTTACTTGGCTCTCTTAACTTTTCCTTTTATTTGGGGTACTTACATTGCTACCTCCCCTCCCCCTCCGTCCCCCCCCCCCCCAGACAGGGTTTTTCTGTGTAGTCCTGGCTGTCCTGGAACTCACTCTGTAGACCAGGCTGGCCTTGAACTCAGAAATCCGCCTGCCTCTGCCTCCCAAGTGCTGGGATTACAGGCGTGCCCCACCGTGCCTGGCACATTGCTACCTCTTAATGTTTATACTTTCAAATAACACCTAATCTTAGACTTCCTGTGATGATTTAGGCAGTCTTCAGAAAAAGGAGTCACAAGAAAGAATTGGAAGCATAATCCTACTAAAATTTACTGATCTTTGGCAATTATTTGCTTTTTTTTTTCTTTCCATTTTTCCTTTGAGACAGGGTTTCTCTGTGTAGCCTTGTCTTGTCTGTCCCGGAACTCAATCTGTAGACCAGGCTAGTGCTTTGATCTCCTTCCGCCCCCCATTTAAAATAACATTGGAGGGCTGAAGAGATGGATCAGTGGTTAAGAGCACTGGCTTCTCTTCCAATCCCGAGTTCAATTCCCAGCAACCACATGGTGGCTCACAACCATCTAAAATGGGATCTGATGCCCTCTTCTGGCATGTCGGTGTACATGTAGATGGAAAATTTATATATATATATATATATATATATATATATATATATATATATCATTAAGTCTAAAAAAGTAACATTGGATAGATGTTTTTTGTTTGTTTGTTTGTTTTGGTTGTTTTCAAAACAGGGTTTCTCTGTGTAGCTCTGGCTGTCCTGGAACTCACTTTGTAGACCAGGCTGGCCTCGAACTCAGAAATCCGCCTGCCTCTGCCTCCCAAGTGCTGGGATTACAGGCGTGCGCCACCACCGCCCGGCAGATGATGTTTTTTTATGTGTATGTACTATGTAGCTTCTAATCATCTCCTCCCTGCTCCCCTACCTCTGGAACTTAATAAATGTTTATAGATGAAAGAAAATGAATAATAGAGCTTTATGTCCATTTTTTGTGACATTTAAAGTACAATGGAACATTTTGAGGAATTTTAATCTAGCAATATATCTGCACTGGCAAGGGATAACATCCAAAGACCTAGATCTGTGTGAGATAGCTAGAATGTAGACATACCCTTAGTACAATCCTTTAATCCCAAACAGTGTGGGTAAAGTATGTTTGTAGAAGGAAGAAGCCATATTTTGAAGGCTTTTCAGGCACTTCAGTTGAGTTCAGGCAATGCAACGGAGTTCAGATGAGTTGAGCAGCTGACTTTGGTTGAATTCAGTTCAGGGCCAGTTTTATTGGGATAGTTTTACAAAGACAGGTTGCAGGTGAATACATAACAAGCCACAGAATGAGAAGGAGTCAGAAGATTAGAACAGATTGCTAGAGTTAGTTTGAAGCCAAGCAGAGAAATTCAGTCAGAAGCTAATAAGAGAAGCCAGTTTGAATCAGTCAGCTTGGAGAGTAGTTTGGGCCAGAACAGCTGAGTTGAACCAGTCATGCAGAGTTCAGAAAGAACTAGAAAGGGTGAGCTTATTTAGCAGTTAGCCTCTGAGACAACAATTATATTTAGTGAATAAAAGTCACATCGACAGGGGCTATATAGCACAGTTGTTAGTTGACTGTATATTGAGCATGGTTGAGACTTTGGGTTCAATCTTCAGTAACTCCCTCAAAATGTTTTAGTTAAGAATATAGGTATTGTCATTGTTATAAAACCTTAGTTCTGTGGGTCTAAATATTAGTAACAAGGTTTTATTTTAAATTTTATTTCTTCATTTTTGAAAATAGGGTCTTGCTCTGTGTCCGTGGCTGTCCTGGAACTTGTTTTGTAGACCTGGCTGGCCTAGAGCTCACAGATCTGTCTTCTTCTGCCTCTTAAGTGCTTAAAGGTGTGCCACCATGCTCAGCTATACAAGATCATATTTTGATAGTACTACCATAGATATTCCAGGAATTGTACGTTTTGTTTTTTGTTTTTTAATTCCCTCCCCCTTTCTTTTAGCACAATGTTGTTTGTGCCTATGCTGGCCCTAAATTCACTACATTATTCAGGCTGTCCATGAACTCATGATTCTTGTCTTACTCTCTCCAGTAGTAGGATTACAGGTATGTAGTAGTATCATGCCTGGTAAAGTATTTGTACTTTTTAAAAATTATTTTAGGTTTATTTACTTTGTACAAAACATTTTGCTTACACACACACACACACACACACACACACACACATGCATACCTGTTGCCTTGCAAAAGTGTGAGGAGGGTGTTGGATCCTGATATGGGTGCATTTCCTGAATTTCACCCATGTTCACATGGTCTCAGTAACATAACGTTTCTTTGATAATTTTGTACCCATGATGGATTTGTTAGGTATCTTCAAGTTTTGTGTCTGAGCAGAGGTTGTATCTTTTTCTGTGTGTGCCTCTCTATGAATGGTCTGAACTAGTCGCTCCTCTATCCTCTTTCTCCAAGTGCTTCCAAAATCTTGTTGATATAGATGTCTTCTCTGCCAGGCAGGGTAGTATAAACTTGGGATCCTGTCATTTGGGAGGCTGAGGCAGGGGGGTACATGAGCTCAAAGCTAGCCTGACATGTGAGACTCTATCTCAAAGAACAAATCAACACTAATCATATAAATAAACAAAACCCCCTTTATTTTGGAAAAGATGACAGTTTTGTGTATTGTTACATAATTGTGTTTATTGTGGCAGAAGTTTTTCTGCTTTTATTACAATGTTTGTTTAAATGAACCAAGTCTCCCCGTCCCCAGTGTCTCTAATCCTGGATCTCTCTCTCTCTCTCTCTCTCTCTCTCTCTCTCTCTCTCTCTCTCTCTCACACACACACACACACACACACACACACACACACACACACAGTTTCTCTGTGTAGCCTTGGGTGTCCTAAAACTTTTTGTGTAGACCAAGCTGACCTTGATCTCTTGACCTCTTCCTCCCATGCTCTGGGATTAAAGGTGTATATCACCATGCCTAGCCTTTTTTAGTGACTTCAGACATTTCTTATTCTATCATCATATGTTTTTATGTATACATAGAACCCTAAAACCAATGGCTTAAGAAAGGAGAGTAGCTCAGCGGGTAGGAACAATATATTGTACAAGCATAAGGACTTAAGTTTGAACACCCACCACCTGCATAAAAACAAGGCACTGTGTGTCTAGGGTCAAAAACAGGCAGATCTAGGAGTTTGGTGGCTAGGCAGCATAGCCAAAATGGGTGAACTTCAGGTTCAGTGAGAGATCTGTCTCAAAAAATAACTGTAAAGTACTGGGCAGTGGTGGCACACACCTTTAATCCCAGCACTTGGGAGGCAGTGGCAGGTGGATCTCTGAGTTTGAAGCTAGCCTGGTCTACAGAGTTGAGTTTCAGGACAGCCAGGGCTACACAGAGAAACAGTGTTTCAAAAAAAACCATTAAAAAGGGTGGCAGGGGGGCTGGAGAGAAGGCTAAGCTTAAGAGCACTGACTGCTCTTCCAAAGGTCCTGAGTTCAAATCCCAGCAACCACATGGTGGCTCACAACCATCCTTAATGAGATCTGACGTCCTCTTCTGGAGTGTCTGAAGACAGCTACAGAGTACTCACATATAATAAATAAATCTTTTTAAAAAAGGGTGGCAGGGTGTGGGGGGTATAAAGCAATCAATAGAGGAGTATACCTGAGGTCTTCCTCTGGTGTCCTTATGGGCATGTGCATTTGCATGTATGACAGTGTTTCCCCAACACACACACACACACACACACACACACACACACACACACACAGGGTTAGGGGGATTGCATGGAGAGTGGGAGGGGGAGGGGTGGTTGCGGAATAGTTTCATGTATCCCATGCTGGCCTTTAACTCTCTATGTAGAAGATAACTCCTACCTCCACTCAAGTGTTGGGTTTACAAGTTTGGGCCTGTTGTGTCTGGTGTATGTATGTAGTGACAGGAATTGGCAGGAATTTTGTACATGTAAGGTAAATTCTGCCAGTGATGGAGTCACCCTTTCTGGCCCAGGCTGGCCTCAAATTCAGGATTTTCCTGCATTACACTCCTGAATAGCTGAGATTATAGTGAGCCACTGTGGTGGCTTGGGTTAAATTTTAATGCTATTTTTTGAATTATTCCCAGTTTATTTTTAGTTTTAGAAATATGTTTAGTTAGCCTTTAGTTGTTACTATTTTGTTTCTGCTATAGCTAATTCATGAAGTTGCTTTGTAATTAACTTTCTTTATTAATATTAGGTCATTTCTATAGTGAGAGAACATATTTATGTAATTCTGGAGCTGAAGTATGAGGAGGAAAATTATCTTAATTTTGTTTTGAGGTGGTGTTTATAAAAGAAAAGCTATACCTTTTTTGGAAACAGGTTCTCATTGGAGTACATACTCTAACATAAGAGAAATTAATCTTTGTTACTGTCTTAACAAAGATCATATCTTAAGGTATGAGAAACCTAACTTCACTTGGTTTAAATAATCACGTTTCATTGTTTTGTTTATAGCTGGAATTGTAGAAGTCATGCAGATGTCAGAATTAGTTGTTATGATGTAACTGTCAACAGGACTAAGACTCTTGGCAGCTATCCATTCTACCTTTGATGCTGATGGCCTCTTAAAGAAATAAAATATTTTAATAGTTTAAATTATTAGTATCACTGGGGGTTTGTGCTAATTTTTTGTTTTTTGTTTCCATCTCATATTAAGATAAATGGTTTCTTCTTGGTTCTTTCAGAGTCTTTCTAGGTAGCTTCCGCTCTTACCTCGTGTTCAGTCCTAACTAATAATCCCTAGTCAAAACTGATTTGGCCAGGATAGAATGGATATTGGGCACATCAACTATGACTGTTCTAATAGGTTATAAATGTGTTTTTTTTTTCTTCTTGTTTGAAGCAAGATTTCACTGTGTAGTATTTGATGGTTTGGAACTCACTATGTAGACCAGGCTGGCCTGGTAATTTGTGGGTAATCCTCCTGCTTTTGCAACCCAAATGCTGTGATCATAGATCCGTGCTACCTTGTTTTTGTTTACATGTGTGTTTGTTTCTCGAGGCAGGATTTCTCTGTAAAGCCTTGGTGGCTATCCTGGAAACTGTAGACTAGGCTGGCTTCAAACTCAGAAATCTGGCCCCTCTGCATCCTAAATGCTGGGTGGGATCAAGCTCAGCTTTGAGTGCATGTTTTAATCAGCCTTATCACGAGTTGTTTCTCTGGAGGAAGTTTTTTTTTTTTTTTTTTTTTTTTTTTTGGTTTTTTTTTGGTTTTTCGAGACAGGGTTTCTCTGTATAGCCCTGGCTGTCCTGGAACTCACTCTGTAGACCAGGCTGGCCTCGAACTCAGAGATCCGCCTGCCTCTGCCTCCCAAGTGCTGGGATTAAAGGCGTGCGCCACCACCGCCCGGCTGGAGGAAGTTTTTTTTCCCTGTGTTTTAGCATTCCCCCAATTCTGGGCTCCATGTGTCTTGTCTTCCCTACCTTGTGTACCAACAAGCATATGGATTTTATATGACTAGCTGATTTTGAAAGTCTATGTGTTGATGTAGAGCTAAGGATGACCTTGAATGCCTGATCTTCCTGGACCCACCTCAGGATTGATGGAATTTGATTCTGGAGGCAGAGGTAGTCGGATCTCAGAGTTCAGGGCCAGCCTGGTCTACAGGGAGAGTTCCAGGACAGCCTAAGGTACATGAGAAACCCTGTCTTGTGTATAGATTTTTGTCTGTAGTTGCTCACTTTGAATGTAGTTGTTCATAAACTGGGTACTTAGTTTTGTTGTTGTGTTTTTGTATTTTTATTTTATTATTGGACTGTTATACTGAGGTTCAGGAACTCTGCATTTTTTTTGCTTTCCCCACCCCCACTGAAATGCTGGAATCGGATGCATGTGCCAATGTGCTCAAGTTAGGTACTTAAGTTTTTTTGGTGGTTGTGGTTTTCTTTTCTTTCTTTTCTTTTTCTTTCCTTTCTTTTTTTTTTTTTTTTTTTTTTTTTTTGGAGACAGTTTTCTAGTGTCTTTTTCTCTTTTCCTAGTGCTGAAATTATAGGCATGCAGCACTGTGATTTTAAGAGTTGGGATAGTTAATATGATTATGTTATAAAGAGTTTCACTAATATTTAAGAATACATTGTAGAAAGTTTTGCCCTATTTTCTTTCAGCTAATTTAGATTTTGTAGTCTTCAGATTAGGGTTCTAGTTCACCATCTGATGGTCCTGTAATTATGTATAAACATCCCCTGTGGCATTACTATTTATGTGGATATATATGTGTGTGTGCTCACACAATCTTACCTGTATTATAAATTAAAAAGCCCAAACTATTATCTGTTTTTGGATGCATATGTAAATATTTTTATATCTACCAGTTTATCCTTGTGTAATTTGACTCTATGGTGTTTCCTGCCTTTGATTTTTGAGAACCAAGATCATGTTTGAGAGTGTAATTTTAAAAATGCAGATGGAAAGCCGGGCGTGGTAGCCCACGCCTGTACTCCCAGCACTTGGGAGGCAGAGGCAGGCGGATTTCTGAGTTCGAGGCCAGCCTGGTCTACAGAGTGAGTTCCAGGACAGCCAGGGCTATACAGAAACTCTGTCTGGAAAAACCAAAAAAAAAAAAAAAAAAAAAAAAAAAATGCAGATGGAAACTCAAGAGAAAAATAGATGCAGATGTTGCAAAAACCTGGTGAGTTAGAGACTTTGTGGGCTAATGAAAACTGTTCTATAACAATAGTGGGTTTTTTTTGAGGAGCTGAAGTGACACATAACACCGGATACTGGTTTGGTAAACCACACAAAGTATTGAGCATTTTGCATCTTCCTTTTTGGTAGACTCTACCCTTCTCATCTGCTGAGCTTGGTGATTTAGTTGTTGGAACAAGTTTTATGCTATTTGATTTTGGTGAGACCTAATGATCTCTTGACATCGTTAGCTTTAAAGAGTGGTGGATTTGTACTGTGTAATGTGGCATTTTGCATTAAGATTTTCAGTCCAGAAAATGTTCTCTTACATTAACCCTAATTTGGGAGGAAAGAATCGATATCGTGCTGACAAACTAGCAGTCAAGAGTAATAAGGTGCCACCACTTTTAAGAATCACGTTGGTAGGAATATGACAGGTTTGCTTTTGTTGTTCATTGATAAACTTTTACCGGGTCAGTGAACTTACTTTAATTTGATGGTAGCAAGAAACATAAATATTACTGTGTAATGAATGCGTTTTTGCCTATTTTGGGGGATCTGACAAACCAAGAAGTCTAAAACAAGACGCGGGCTAAACGAAAACTACAGTTCCCAGCGGGCCCGGTGTTGGTGGGCCATCATTTCCCCTCTAGCTCCCAGCTGCCCCTGCCCGGGCTAGCCCCAAGTCGGTCCTAGCTCGCGCCTGCGCAATGGCGTCCGCTTATTTTTTGGTTTGGCGGCTGCGGAGCGTGGCGCTAGGGCTAGCAGCCAGCCGTGTGCTGCAGTGTACAGAGCAGGGTGTAGGACAAAGGGCGGGTGGCAGGGACCGCGTCACTGGTCAGGGAGCTTCCTGCCCGTCTCAGAGCACGGTTGGCCTTAGGGTAGTGTGGCCGCAGCAGCTTCTTCATTCACCGCACACACAGTTCTTCGCTCACGTCCTCTCCTAGCTTTGCTGTGCCAGTCCGCCCTCCCTCAAACCGGCGCGCGGCACCTCCAGCCTTAGAGCCGAGGGAATGTGACGGCGCCAGCGCCTCAGGTTAGCCTCACCTCTATCGAAGCGAGGGCCCCGCGTCGCTTGCCGCAGTGCCGCGTGTCTCTGCCGCACGTATCAGGCACCAGGTACCGGTTTCCGCAAACAGAGGCGCAGAAGCAGCGGCCGCGGCGAGGAGCCATGACTGAGGCGGCGGCGGCCGCGCCTCCTGGCAGCCCGCGGGGGCGGCGAGGCGGGCGCCCCCTGGCGGCGCGCCGGGGCGGAGCGGCCCGCCGCAGCCGCAGCCGGCGGAGGCGCTGCTGTCCCTCCTCCCCGTGTCCCCGGCACTCGCCCGCTCGCTTGCTCGCTCCATTCTCCCTCCGCTTCAGATTAAAGGGGGGGAGGGAAAAGGAGCTCGGCCGCCATTTTCCCAGTGCCGCCGCCGCCACCGCCACCGCTCGCCCAGCCGGCGGGAGAACCAAGCGCCGTAGCGAAGCCGACTCGTCTCGCCGGGGCGGCTTGGGGGGCGGCCGAAGTGCGCTCCCCGGCCGGGAAGAGGCGCCCGGGGTGGCGGCCGGGGTGCGGGCGCGGGCTGCAGACGGCGGCGCTTGTTTGTGCGGGGCGGGGGGGGCAGCTTTACCCTCTGCCCCCGCCCGCCCGCCGGGGCTGCGGTCCCCGGCCGTTCCCAGGCCGTGCCGGAACGGAGGAAGGCCGGAGAAAGGGCCCGAAAGAGAAGAAAAAGCAGCCGCTCCCCGCCGCCGCCTTCCCCTCCCCCTCCGCCTCGCCCCCCCGCCCGGAAAGTCAGGGCGGCTCCGGGCGCCGGGGGGGAGGAAAGCGGCGGGCCGGGCCGGAGCCGCCGCCGCGCGCCCCCGCCCGCTGGTCCTCGGCGCCCAGGCCGGGGGGCTGTTTGCAAACTGCGCCCATTTTGTGGGGCCGAATCCGCCCGGGCTACGCTCCTCCATCACGTGGTAGGTGCTGCTGCTGCTCCTTTCCTCCTCCTCCCGCTGCCCTTTCTCCTTCTCCTCGCTCTCCCTGTGGCTCCCATTTCTCTCTCTCTTTGTTAGTTGTAACTAGAAAGGCAGGGCAGGGGAAGAAAAATCCCCGGAACTTTAAATGGCCTCTCCGGGCTTCCCCGCTGCGGGTCCGGGCTGGGAGTCGCCCCAAGGGCGGGGGTGTGCGGGGGCCCTTCCCCACCAGCTGCCGCCTCGTTCGCTGGGCTTTCCTTTGGCGTTCTATTTAAAAAGGCGGCCTGGAGAACATGGTTTATTTCCGAAAAAAAAAAAAAAAAAAAAAAAAGACCAAAAACAAACTCTTGCTCTCGCCTTGAACTTCTCTTGACTGCAAAAGGTCTTTCTTTGCTTAAACACATCTTGCATGTCTGTCTCACGGTTTGTATCACAACTCTTGATTGTTAACATTTTTTTGTTGCTTAAATATTGAGGTCATTTGCGTTTTCGGATCTAGTCTCAGGCAGCCTTTTTTTTTTTTTTTTTTTCAACTAAAGAGGAAGAGGCATTTATTTGCTTATAACTGAGTTGGAATCTTACTGCTTTTTGGGGGGGCCTGTTTTCCGACTGACGGCCTTTGATTCTCAACAAATAGTTTATAATTGTTTTCCGTATTGTAAACAATCTTACTCCCATGTTTTACCTAGAAATCCTTTTGTTTTCCAATGTTGGAATCCCAATGTGGATTTTTAGAGAAACTCGTTACTTAACTATTGCTTATTGATTGCCTTAGGGGAAAAGGGGTGACATGATGGCGCCACTTTAAATTGCTCTTTCCTCCGCCTGTTTTTTCCTCCTTTATCCTGGAGGTCACTGGAGCATTTTCCGTGACCTATTAATAAAACCGCACTTGAGGGTGTTACCTGTACAACTCTTAGGGGTTAGAATTTGGTATCTTAAGGATCGAGAGACCCGAATCCTGCAGTCCCCAAAGTTAAGAGAAATCTCGCTAGTCCTCCAACCTAGCTTCCCTCCCCTCCATTCACAATCCTGGTGTTGCCATATCCTTAGTCACGTGGCTAGCAATCATTGTGGGGTTTTTGTTTGTTTGTTTATTTTGGGGGGTGTATGTTAATATTTTAAACTGTAGCCAAGTAAGTTCCCCTCTGCCCATTGGAGAGTTCACAGTGCTTTAGTTTTTTTATTTTTTTGATTCATTCGGAGAACATTTTAAAATAAACGATAAAATTACATAATCCTCGCCTTGCATAATCATGATATAGTTACAGAACTTCTTCTCAAAAGTACTTTCAAGTAAGGAAAATCGTTATATTAAAATGATTTTTGTTTCTTAGAATGGCCTACAGTTTAAATTTCTCACCCCACCTCCCTTTTTTTTTGTTTTTTTTTTTGTTTTTTTGTTTTTAAGGTCATTTAAAGTAACAGTATTTACTAAAGCATTAAGTGGGCGTGTTTCCCTTCCCCCTCTTCTATAGGCTGTACATGGTTTCTTGTCTTAAACTCTTACCAATTTAGAAATTTTCAATTAACTGCAGCTGTTGTCAGTTGAGACTTTTTTTTCTTCTAGCAGTGGATACTATTGATGTGTTTCTCTGTTGCATTTTTGATAGAGAAGTTTTTAATTCTAGTTTTCAAACCTTTTACTTGGTTTATTATATCTTCTTGTAAATATTAACTGTAAAATGCTAAAGTAAATTTTTCTTTTTCTAGATAAGTTACTAGCTTCAAAAAGTAAATATGATATGTAATTCTTGGGTATGATTGATCTGTTTTTTCCTGCCATGTATGTTATCAATGGCTTGGGCCATTTTCTTTGCTAACAGTTACATCATGTCATGTGATAGGTGCAATGTGATGTGTTGCTCTAAAAATATAGCAAGGTAAAAATGCTCATCCTTTGGAAATTTAAAAAAATTTATTGTAAGTATTCGGTAACGACCCTTAGTCATGGAATTCTGAATTAGATTTCCACTAGGTTCAGCCAACCAAGTGTACAGTTCTTTTGACCTTTAGAATATTTGATGTGATTTGTTAGTGACCTCAGAACTTGAGGTGGCTTGACATTATTTTTGAAGTGTGATCTACTTGGAACCATTAGCAACTACAGATTCTTAAGATCTTTATTCTGATGTAGTTATCATTTAAGTGTGTATGAAGTAAATATTTGTTTCTGTACACAATTAAGTCACCAATTATATACAGATTTTGAGATAAATTGGAGGTTTGGTTTTCCTACTTATAGGAATCTGGAAGTATTGGGTTGCTGCATCTTTCCTGAAAACCTAATTTAGACCATTAGTGTCTGACTTTCATGTTCACGTAATAGTAAATCTGCAGAGCACTCTTTGATTTTTAGATAATTTACTGCTCTATCAAGGAAAATTCTGGACACTAGAAAACAGTTTAATTTATTTGAACTTTTATTAAGGTGAGAAGAAAGAATATTGCATTTTTTTCTTTCAAATACTACCAATGTCTTTTTTTCCCCCTCTAGTAATGCTACACTGTAATCAGTGTTACTATATAGTATACCCTGGATTTTGACCAAATCTAGTTTGACCACAGATTTTAATTACTTTTAAGGTGAACAAATCTTCAGATTGATGTGAGCTATTTTATTTGATCTGCAAACAAGGCTTTTGTGGGTGGTGATGCCTGTTTTCAAAGGCATTTTAGTAGTGAGTAGTTGCAGCTGTGAGTGGAATTGTTTCCTTATTTTAGAAAAATAATTTTTTCAAAATGCTCTTTAAAACATTGACCTATATTGTACAGAGAAAGCTTTGAGTTTCAATGGCTTGTTTTCCTATTCAGCTTCTGGGTGGAGGGGAAGGTTCCTAGGACTAATCTTTCCCACCACCTTCTTTTGTGAGGCAATTAAGATGGAAAAGAAAGTGACTTTCTGAAAAAATTCTTGTGTATTGTATATATTATTTGTGTGTGTGTGTGTATGTGTGTGTGTATTGTGTTGCCTCTAGTTCCAAGACCTGCCTATTTCTTGATCTGGTTGGAAAGAAATAGTGTAGATTAAGTATGTGGAAGTAATAACTAGCAGTTATCTCTGGTTATTTCTATGGACCCACAATTTTCTTCTCAATCTATATATAACACTCAAAAGATAATACTTCCTATCTCTTCTGGCAGCCTTGAAATGCTGATGCCCTCTACTTACAGTACTTTCCTAATTTCTATTGTCTTTTGTTGTTGTTCACCTCAGTTTTTGAGCTTACATTTTGAGAAATGAAAGTACCAAGAAGAGTCCTACTTTGATGAATTTCTACACCCTGGTAGTAATGTTTTTTTGCACAGCTTTTAGTGTCTGTAAACGAGTATGGCGTTTATTAGGTTTGAAACTAAAGTCTGTTCAGGTTGAAAAAAAAAAAAACTGAAAGAAGTCTTTTTTTTTTTTTTTTTTTTTTTTAAGGTAAAGGGAAATGGTCCAGATCTTGTTTGTACTAGGCCAGGTGTTGGGGACATTTTATTTGAGAGCAAGAAAAGGACACTAATATAAAATATCCTTCTTGAGACCAAAACAGCCTAACCCATGAAGGAAGGAACCTATTTAAAATGAAGAAAAGAGTACAAAGACAGGTCGTTTAAAACGAGGCAGTGAAGAAAATGCTCTGGCATTTGTTTCTGTTTAGTCATAGGTCTGGCTTTTGTATATAGGCTATTGGAAAACCTTGGCTAGATAATAGTAGTGATTTACCAAAAAGCTTGGACTCACAAGTCCAGTAGAAAATTTTTTTATTTGTTAAACTTTTTCTAATTTTTGGTAGGGTAGAGGTAAAGCCAAAATGTAAAGTTATGGAAACCAGCTCCCCCAAATTAGAGAGCATAGCTGGTGAATGAAAAACAAACTTGGAAGCCAGTTGGAATGGCACATACCTTTAATCCCAGTATGGGCAGTGGATCTCTGAGTTTGAGGCCTACCTGGTGTATGTAGTAAATTCCAGGACAGCCAGAGCTACATAGTGACACCGTCTTAAGAAAAACAAAGCCTAGCACTTGGGAGGCAGAGGCAGGCGGATTTCTGAGTTCGAGGCCAGCCTGGTCTACAGAGTGAGTTCCAGGACAGCCTGGGCTACACAGAAACCCTGTCTCGAAAAACCAAAAAAGAAAAACAAAGCCGGGTGGCGGTGGCACACGCCTGTAATCCCAGCACTTGAGAGGCAGAGGCAGGTGGATTTCTGAGTTCAAGGACAGCCAGGGCTACACAGAGAAACCTTGTCTCGAAAAAAAAAAACCAAAAAAAAAAAAAAAAAAAGGAAAAAGAAAAGAAAAACAAGGCGGGCAGTGGTGGCACATGCCTGTAATCCCAGCAGAGGCAGGCGGATTTCTGAGTTTGAGGCCACCCTGGTGTACAGACTGAGTTCCAGGACAGCCAGGGCTACACAGAGAAATCCTGTCTCAAAAAAACAACAAAAAAAGAAAGACAAGGAACAAACTTGAAAAAAATTTAATGATTGTATATGAAGATTTTAATGAACATTACAAACTTTTATGAACAAAGGTTGGTTTGGTTTTTTTTTTTTTTTCCATGATTGAAGGGGATGTTTTAAGTTTTTTTCCCCCAGATTTTCAAAAATATGTATGTATTAGTTACTTGTATGTGTTTGCATTTGAGTATATAAGAGTAAGTGCAGATGCTCAAGGAGACCAAAGGCATCAGATCTGCAGAAGGAATTATGGTTGGTTATGGGTTATGAGCTGCCTGATATGGGTGCTGGGAACTGTAAGGGTTCTTAATAGCTGAGCTGTCTCTTCCCCCTTTAAATTTTAACCCTCTGTTGGCTACCACAGTTTTGGCAAATGCTAATTGTTTGATAAAAGTTGCATCTTGAGCTGTAATGCCAACCCTTAGTTTTTCAAAACATGGTCTATTAGGCAGGCCTCCAACTCACTACCAGTAACTTAAGAACCTTGCATCAGCCTCCTGGGTGGTGGGGTTATATAGTGTATGCCAACATCCCCGACATAAAAATTATTTCTATAAATACGTTTTTAATATTTCAAACTAGCTTCATAGAATTTTAGCATTTGAATGATTTCTACCACAGAATTATTTATACAATTACTGGCTCTGAATTTGTTGTTTTTAAATACTAGTTCTAGGATTTTGTATTTAAATTTCTTCTCTGATGAAGTCAGAGAGTGGGAGCTGAATTCAGTGTAACTTGTTACTGTACACTGTTACTTGAACCAGAAATCTGAACAGAGATTTTAGTTATAAATTTAAATATAGTAGATTTTGTTCTTGTTTAGAAAAAGGGGCATGAACTTATTGAGGTCCCTCACCTTTTAGTTTCTTTTTAAAAAAAATACAGCAGTTTAAGATCAGACCTGGTCAAATTCAGTTGGAGGGGAAATGTTGAGGAATAACAAGGTTGAGTAACAATTTTGTTAACTGATACCCAAGTTCTCTCATTACTTGCTGTTTGGCCTTTATTGATTACTTGTTAGTACTAGAGGGTGTGAAGGGGATTGGGGCTGATTAATTTCTGAGTTTTTAGTGTTTACTGGTATGGAGATTTTATAGAGCGTGAGTGTGTGTGGGTGAGAAAGAGGGAGGGAGGGGGAGAGTCTAAATTAGTAGAATGCTTGCTTAGCACTTGTGAGGGCCTGGGTAGGAACTCTAGACATGCTCACATGCGTACAAACCCACAAAGAAATAGTAAGTCTTGAGAGTTTCACTAAGCTGTTTATATGTGGAGAATAGGGACCATATATAGACCTTAAATATATGTGCATGTGTATACCTGTACTTTTTTTTTTTTATTTCCCCCCACCTCTTGTACTTTTTATAGTTGGTAATTTATTCTACACTATCTAGTCTTGGGCTTTTCAGTAGAACAAAAGAAGGCTATTAGTATTAATTTTTAACATTTCTCTGGCATTGGAAAATATTTTTAGTCATTAGATTTAAAGGGGAAAAAGTAGGCTTTGGTAGGATTTCTGGAATTTAACTATGAATCTTGAAGAACAATTCATTTCCTTTTGAATTGGCTTGGGTTCTTCAAGAAGTTTTAAATTTTAGGATTGTTCAAAGCCACTAGATTTGTTAGAAAAGTTCTGTGTTTTTGTATCTGAACTTAAAACTGGTAAGGAATTTGAATTCATAATAGGATAGAAATAGATAAACACTGTTAATAGTTTGATTATATAATCATCCTTCAAAAAAATTACATCTGAAGCTAGAGAGATAGCTAAGAGGTTAAGAGTATTTCCTGTTTTTGCAGAAGCCTGGAGTTTGGTTCTTAGCATGCATGTCAAGTGGGCTTACAGCCACCTGTAAGTCCAGCTCCAGGGAATCCTTTTGGCGTCTAAGTGTACACAGACAAATATTAAAAATTCTCACATTCCTTTCTCTCTCTGTTTCTGTGTCTCATAGGCAGATTAGCTCAAACTTCTCCCACCCCTCCCAAGACAGGGTTTATTAGTGTAGCCCTGGATGTCCTGGAACTCACTCTGTAGACCAGGCTGGCCAAGTACTGAGATTAAAGTCATGAGCCACCACCTCCCGGCTGGCTCAAACTTCTTAGAGGGCTTTATATTTTTAAAACACAAGCTATTTTTGTGTGTGTGTGTTTTGTTGTTGTTGTTGTTGCTGCTGTTGGTTTTTTGTTTTTTGTTTTTTTTTCCTAGACAGGGTTTCTCTGTGTAGCCCTGGCTATCCTGGAACTAACTCTGTAGACCAGGCTGGCCTTGAACTCAGAAATCTGCCTCCCAAGTGCTGGGATTAAAAGCGTGTACCACCACCACCCAGCTAAGCAAATTTTTAAAATTACAATATCTGTGTATCCATGAAAATACATCTGTTGGGTAGATTCCTAGAAGTACAGTTTGACGTATTCCATTTAAGATTTGGTAGACACTGCCTTCAAAGTATAATAGTTAAAATAGGTTAAAAAATAATTCCAAATGGTTGTGGAGCATATTTCTAATCCCAGCATTTAGAAGACAAAGGCAGGCTGATGTCTTTAGTTCCAGGCCAACCAGGGCTACATTGTGAAACCTTATCTTAAGTTTTCCAGTCTGGGTACAGGAATTGGCTATATGAAAGAGATTGATGAGGTTTTAACCTGTATTCAGTTGGTAAAGACTTTAGATTGTGTCACCTCATGATTACACATTCCTACTAAGTTTTCCTAGTGGATCTGCATCTGATTTCATTCAGTGTATAAAAGCTTGTATTTGTCTGCTGGCATTGTGCTTCTTATAGAAAAAGATTCAACACAAACCATACTATTTAAGAAATGTTTAGCTTACGGAATGATGGACTGAAATCTGAGTTTCTGTTATACTGGCTGCTATTGCCCAGAGTGCCAAGGGAGTACAGATTATGAGGCTAGATTATGAATGCTAACTCAACCTGGAAGGAATGAGGCACACTTGCATGACCTTGTAATTTGAAGCTAAACTTTGAAAGAGTAGAACGGGTAAAGAGAGGAGCATGGAAGAACCCAGAATTTTATGTATTCTGGTGAGTGTAGTGAAGGCAGAGTGTAAGGAGCTTCCAATGTTGAATGCTAAGGGAGTAGATAAGGAATTTGAAATTTATTCTTAGTATAAGTATCACATAATCAGAATTGATTTTCCTCCTTCCCTCCATTCTTGCCTTTGATGTAGTCAGTATGATAGAGGCAAGGCTGGAGGCTTGTCAAGGCTGGATGGAAGAAGGAAGAGGAGTTGGAGATTATTACTACTAATGCCTTAATTACAGTGATACATGATGAGGTTCTGAAGTCAGATAGACGCACTAAAAATGTTTTGAATGTGTTGATCATTCTGTTCACTGAGCACCTTTCCACTTTGCTTTTAAAAATTGAGAGTATCCTACACTGCTTCAGGATGAAGCTACATTTTTGACCCACCTATTCAGCTCAAGTGACCGTGGGAAAAGCTCAGGGAAAGTGAGATGGGCATCTCCACTGCAATACTTTCAGGTTCTAGAGCCTGTGAGTTGGTTACTCTGTGTCTGCATTAAGTGGGTGGAATAAACTGTACCCACTCTCAGGATCATTTAGGGGGCCTTTCTCTCTTGGAAACTTTTTTTTTTTGGTTTTTTGAGACAGGGTTTCTCTGTGTAGCCCTGGAACTCACTCTGTAGACCAGGCTGGCCTCGAACTGGCCTCCCAAGTACTGGGATTAAAGGCATGGGACACCACCGCCCAGCTGTTTAAGCTTTTAAAATAATAGTATATTTCAGTCCTAAGGTTCTGAAGTTAATTCTTCCACTAATAGGGTTTTGTGTTCCTTAAACTCTGACTGACTAGATTGTGTTCTAAACTCTTAGAAGTTATTACTCTGGTAGATAACTGATTATATCTGTGACATGCTAGGTCTTATTTCATTCTCTTAAGTACTTCGGATCTTTTTTGCTTTTTCGAGACAGGGTTTCTCTGTGTAGCCCTGACTGTCCTGGAACTCACTCTGTAGACCAGGCTGGCCTTGAATTTAGAAATCCACCTGCCTCTGCCTCCCAAGTGCTGGGATTAAAGGCGTGCGCCACCACTGCCTGTAAAATTAAAGTTTTAATGTTAAGAGTTAAGGCCCTTTTGTGTTAAACCTAGTCTTGAACTCTGCCTAGTGTAATAATTTTAAGCTTGAGCCTAGGGCAAGAGATGGCTCAGCTGTTAAAAGCACTTCCTGTTCTTTCACAGGATCAGAGCTTGGTTCCTAGCACCTAGACCAGGTTGCTCACAACTGCCTGGAACTTCAACTCCACAGGATCTGGCTTCCTTAGACCTACAAACTTTCACACACACACACACACACACACACACACACACAGGCTTAATTATGAAAATGGATAAAAGTTCTTTTAAAAGTATGAGATTTTTGCTTCTGCAACATAGTAGTTGTGTGACCTTGGGCAAATTACTTATCTTAGAACATCAGGTTTTCCTCATTCATAAAATAAGGAAAGTAGGACTTACTAAACAATGTTTCTTTGAAGATGAAATAAGAATATAGGTAAAGCAGACATTGGCTGGCATAGTAAAACAACATTTAATGTTAGTAAACAGCAGTTTAACATTGTGTGTGTGTATGTGTGTGTATGCGTGTGTGTGTGTGTGTTGGGGAAGTACTGTTACATAATAAGTACCATGGTATATAGGTATGCGTGTCCCTGGGTGTGAAAGTCAGATGACTTGTGAAAGTTGGGTCTCCTGCCATTTGGACTCCAGGGATAAAACTGAAGAAGTCAGGCTTGGTAGCAAGCCTGCTGAGCCCTCTGTCCCTCCCCATGAACAGCACTCTTAGTAACCTATCCTCCAGTTAAGATACCCTTAGTAATTGTGAAATATTCTCAGTTAAGAGGCTCAGTTGTTTTAGGAAACTGTTTAGGTGGTCTGATCCACTTTTAAAAAATACTTTGCTACCCTTCTTTAGCACATTCCACATTATGTGTGTACTTATTTTTATGTTTTTAAAGCACCACGAGGTGGTGATGCTTTTAATTCCAACATTCAGGGGGCAGACACAGGTGGCTCTCTGAGTGCAAGGCCAGCCTGGTCAACAGATCCAGTTCCAGAACTGTCAGGGCTACACAGAGAAACCCTGATTTGAAAGACTGTATCCTGTGCTGTAGCTTCCAGTTACTTGATCACAGATTACTTTGTAGTTCCTCTTTTCCTGAAGCTGTAATATACTATCTGATTTATTCCAGCTGTTCTTTGGATTATCTCCCAAATTCTCTTTTGTCAGTTGATAAGACTTCTTTTAGAAAAACTAGTTTGTAGCCGGGCGTAGTGGCGTATTCCTTTAATCCCAGCACTTGGGAGGCAGAGGCAGGTGGATTTCTGAGTTCGAGGCCAGCCTGGCCTACAGAGTGAGTTCCAGGACAGCCAGAGCTACACAGAGACCCTGTCTCGAAAAACCAAAAAAAAAAAAAAAAAAAAAAAAACTAGCTTGTATTCTAAGGCCTGTTTGGGGGAACTCTTACCTATCTCCATGATGGCACTTAATGATTGTCAAATCTAGATAAAGTTCGTAAGCATGTGAAAGAAGGAAACTTATCAAGAAATTTTGCTTTTCTTAGAGTTAATAAATTGGCAGTTGGGGAGCATTCAGATAATTTGACTTGAATGTATCTCACTTGAAGTACATCATATAGTTTAAGCAGAAAGAAAGGATAAGATTATAGTAACCAGAGAAAATTTTCTGCTGCTGGAGATGTGGAAGTTTGGGACTAAAAGTTTTTAGGTGAATGATATCTTTGTATATACTTGCCTGATATTACTTCTAAGTTTAATCTTGAAGAATTTGAACTTGTGGGAAAAACAATGTAGCAACTTGAAGAGTATGGAAATGAGACAATTAAGGAACTAAGGTAGTTGTTAGGGTTATCTAGGTAAGAGTTGGGGAGGGCTTGGAATACGCTGGTAGGGTTAATATAATAATAAAGAGGATATCCCACCTAAGCCTCAGAAATAAATGGAAGAATTTCATCATAAAGGTAAAGTTAGTGTATGAGAGAGATTTCTTGATATGTTGTCCTTGTAAATATTGCATTTGTTTATATAGGCTGTATTTGACGTTTATGTAAACTCAGCCTCTACATATTTCTGGTATAAGCTCTGAAAGAGTATTTTGGCCAGGCAGTGGTGGCGCACGCCTTTGATCCCAGCTGTTGGGATCAAAGAGAAACCCTGTATTTTGCTTTGATGACAATCTTCGAGATATTTTAATTGCGTTGTTGTAATCGTGTATTCATTAGTCCTTGCTCTTTAGATTGTTTTTTTCTAAGTTGCAATATGTCTGTCAAGCTGGTCTCTGTAGAGCCTGGGTCACATTTTAGAGACTTAATGATACTCAGTTTTCTCAGGCCTGAGTGAATGCTGGCCATTCATGATCACACATCAAACTACCTTTAAAAAAATGCCTTTTCTATTAATATGGGATATATTTAAGAACTTTCTTTTTTTGGTTTTGGTTTTTTCAAGACAGGGTTTCTCTCTATAGCCCTGACTGTCCTGGAACTCACTCTGTAGACCAGGCCGGCCTCAAACTCGCCTGCCTCCCAAGTGTTGGGATTACAGGTGTGCGCCACCACCGCCCAGCAGAACATTTTTCTTTTATATTAACTGTATTAGTGTGTCCTGTGATTTCCCAGAGCCGGTTTCGTCATGCCATTTTCTCTAACTAGAAAGGAGCATCACCATTATCTTGTCCTTGTCTCTCATAGTGAAATTTTAACTAATGTTTTTATAGCTCAATTGATACTTGCCAACTTTTTGTATATGCTTTTTTTTTTTAAACATTCTTGCACTTAAAAGAGGTGTCCTTGTTTCCCCCTCCCCCTCTCAAAATGAGGTAATGGTGAGAAAGCCCTATTAGTAGAAACCCCATTAGGGGCAGTAGGAGTTTTTTTCTTACTTGATTTTTGCTTTTGTTTTCACTATAAGTATGGTAGATTGTAATACTTGGCTTATTTGCTAACAAGATGGCCTTAACCCTTCAACTTGGGTTTCTGCAGTTTAATTTTTTTCAGGATACATGTCTTGTGCACCTGAGTTGTTAAATTGGAAATTGCAAGGAATAAAAGTGAGGTGTTTGTTCATATATAGGTTCTGACTTAACAGTGCTCAGAAGAGCAGTGGGGAGAGATTCTTGTTTCTTTCAAAATGTCTTAAGGAATTGTGGTTTTGCTTTGCTGTTGGGGGTGCACTTGACTTTTCTGATTTTTTTTCTTTCGGAGAAGGCACTATTGGTACCTACCTACCCACCTACCTATCTACCTACCTACCTTTCTGTTTAATTGGAGACTCCCATAGATAATCTGAAACATACAGAATTGCCCTTCATTCCCCACCGAGATGAAAGTTTCCCAACCAAGATGGTAGCAATGCTGTGGTTGAGAAATTGCCCTCTGGGTATTGTTTTCCAAGTGCCTCTTTTCTTAAGGAGTTTACCCTTGAAACGGTCACAATTAGGAATAAGAGAACAATGAATAACAATGAAGTAATTCAGTTGCACTATATAGTCTTATATTCATCAGAATGATGGAGTATAGGGAGTCAGTAGGTCTTTTGGTTTACTTTATTTTCTGAGACAGTTTTTCTGTATGGACCTCACTGTCTTAGAACTCTTTGTAGACTAGGCTGTCCTGGAACTCACAGAGATCCACCTGCCTCTGTCTCCTGAGTGCTGGGATTACAGGTGTGTGTCACCACCACCTGTATTATTAGGAATTTTATTTTTTTCTTAAGATTTATCTATTTTTTATTTATATGAGTGCACTGCAGCTCTCTTCAGACACACACTAGAAAAGTGCATCAGATCCCATTACAGATGGTTGTGAAGTACCATGTGTTGCTGGGAATTGAACTCAGGACCTCTGGAAAAGCAGACAGTGCTCTTAACCCCTGAGCTATCTCTTCAGCCCTATTAGGTTTTTTTGGGGGGGTTGGGGGGGTGGTTTTTCGAGACAGGGTTTCTCTGTGTAGCCCTGGCTGTCCTGGAACTCATTCTGTAGACCAGGCTGGGCTCGAACTCAGAAATCCGCCTGCCTCTGCCTCCCAAGTGCTGGGATTACAGGCGTGCGCCACCACACCTGGCTCCTATTAGGAGTTTTAATAGGAAAAGTCATTTATCATATTTAATATGATTGAAGTGCTGAGTGAATCTCCATCAGGAAAGCTTTGTAAATTCTTTTCTATTGAAACTTTGTGTATATGTGTGTGTGTACACGTATGTATGTAAGTATGGCACAATACACATGTAGAGGCCAGAGGATAATCTGTAGGAGTCTGTTCTTTACTTTAATCGTGTGGGTTCAGGTCGGTGGTCAGGATTGGAGCCCACTTCTTAATTGGCTGAACCATTTTGTTTTGTTTTCTGTCTCTAAAGTACTGCTTTAGTACTGAGAAACTATTACCCAGCTCACTTTTCTACAAGCTTGTTCCACAAGATAAACCTGTGACAACAGGGCCTGCATAGTTTTGCTTTTGCTTTTTTTCTGAGACAGGGTCTCACTGCACAGTCTTGTCTGGCCTGGAATAGAGATCTTCCTGCCTCTGCCTCCTAATGGTGGGATCACAGGCATGTATCACAATGCCCAGTTGAGCCATCTGTTCTTGACAGATTGTATTCTAGATTAGCTAAAAAGGAACACACAACAGATTAGAATTCCTTATTCTGTGTATATAATTTGAGTATTATTTAGCTCAAATTACCCTAAACTTCTTCCCTGGCTGTTATGAATATTAAAGTTAATTATAGCTTTTAAAGCCTAGAATTCTTTTTTTTTTTTTTTTTTGGTTTTTTTTTTTTTTTTTGGTTTTTTGAGATAGGGTTTCTCTGTGTAGCACTGGCTGTTCTGGAACTCACTCTGTAGACCAGGCTGGCCTCGAACTCAGAAATCCACCTGCCTCTGCCTCCCAAGTGCTGGGATAAAGGTGTGTGCCACCACCCCCCGGCGCCTAGAATTCTTTAAAGAAAGGTGATTTATCATAAGTTTGACTTAAATTTTGCAAAAATTGACTTATGTATGAATATTTTGCTTACATACATGTCTGTGCCCCACAGGGATGACTGGCATGTATGAAGATCAGAATAGGTTATTTGGGTCTCATGGAGCTAGATTTACAGTTAGATGATTATGAGACGTGGTACTGGAAATACAAGTATTCATAACCAGTGAGCCATCTTTCTAGCCCTAAGTTTTGACAGGCTTTCTTTGTTTTATTTATTAGAGGACTTCTGGTCCCTTTTTTCTTTTTTCTTTCTTTTTTTTTTTTTTTCTTTTTTTTCCTCGAGACAGGGTTTCTCTGTGTAGCCCTGGCTGTCCTGGAACTCACTCTGTAGACCAGGCTGGCCTCAAACTCAGAAATGCCTGCCTCTGCCTCCCAAGTGCTGGGATTACAGGCGTGCACCACCACTACCCAGCCCCTTTTTCCTCCTCCTCCCCCCCCCCCCTCCAGCCCCTGAGACAGGTTTTCTCTGTGTAGTCCTGGCTGTCCTGGAACTCACTCTGTAGACCAGGCTGGCCTCGAACTCAGAAATCCGCCTGCCTCTGCCTCCAAAGTGCTGGGATTACAGGCGTGCGCCACCACGCCCAGCTTTTTTTCCTCTTTTTAAAAAAAATATTTTTGTATGTGTGTCACAGTGTGCATGTGGAGTACAGTGTTGTGGAATTTGTTCTCTCCTTCCACCTTTTGCATTTATTGGTTCTGGGAATGAACCCTGATCAGTGGCTCTGAGATACCTTCTGGTTTTAATTAAGATCTATGTATATGAATGCTTTATCTGCATGTATACCTTTGTTCCAGAAGAGGGCATCAGAGTCCGTTACAGATGGTTGTGAGTCACCATGTGGTTGCTGGGACTTCTGGAAGGCCACCGGTGCTCTTAACTGCTGAACCATCTCTCTAGCCCTGGTTTTAAATTGTTAAGTGATGCTTTGTGCGATTTATAAGACTGACATTGCTGTGATTGTTTTCATTCTGCGCATTGTTGAATTTAAGAAAGTGTATTTATTATGGTTGCTGGGCATAGTGGCCTTTAAAGGCCTTAATCCCAGTACTTGGGAGGCAGAGGCAGGCAGAGCTCTGAGTTCAAGGCCAACCAGAGCTACATAGGAAGATCCAGTCTTAATGTTTAAAAAGTAAAGAAAGAAAGTGTAGTATAATGTTTTGCTCTATTTTGTATTTTGGGCTCATAAAACATTTTCCTCTTTTGCTTCTCTCCCTTTCACTGACAAGTAATTCCTTTTTATGGTGTAGACATTACAAACTCTTACTACCCACCTAATTAAACTAAAGGAGCTCCTGCATTGTTAAATAATAATTTGTTTAATAAAAACATTTTTATCAGTAAATATATATTCTATGTTATTCTATGTTGCATATATTGTTATATGAATCGTTCAAATTCTTGGTCATTTAGTTTGTTTTACTTTTAAATTTTAATCTAATTTTGGTGTCTGGAGAGTTAGCTCCATGGCTAAGAATACTTCTTGCAGAAGACCTGGGTTAGGTTTCCCAGCCACTTTCCTGGTGCCTCACAGCCATCTATAACTCCAGTGCCAGGGAATCTGACATCTGTTCTGACTTCTGAGAACAGTAGACATGCCTGTGGTGCACATACATGCAGCAAAACCTGTACACTCATAAAAAAGCTTTTAAAAATTAGTTTTCGGTTTTGAGGAAAGTTCTTATGTAACCCAGACTGGGCTTAGACTTTCTATGTAATAAAGGTTCACCTTGAACTCCTGATCCTCCTAGTTCTATTTATTAAGTTCTGGGATTACTGCTTTGTGCCACCACACTTGTTTTCCTTTTACAAACACATTATGAAGAAGTAGTTTTGTTTTGTTTTGTTTTGTTTTTTAAATGTAGATACACTTTAAAAATAGTAAGAAACAAGAGTCTTAAACTGAGGTGTTATTTTGTGGCAGTTGTAACTAATGAAGCAAATCTAATAAGCACTACACCCAGTGTTTTAGGTGTTTTCTTCTTCCTATGTGTATGAATCCTCAATACAACTAATAAAATCCATAATCTATACTATTTTATCAAGAATATCTTTTAAAAATCAACTAATAATTTTGTGATTCATGCTATAGTGCATGTGTAGAAATGAGGATAGCTTGAAAGAATTGGTCAAACCCAGGTAGTCAGGTAATGGCAGACATCTTTACTTGCTGGGCCATCTAATAGGCCCAAGCTACAAGTGAGGAATATTGTGATTAATATTGTTTGGTGCTGTTGTCTTGGTTTTAAGATACCAGCAGTTTTCCTTATCTTTGTTTTTGCACCCTCATTGCAAATGTTAACATAGGTATAGGACAGGACCAGTGGAGATCGCTCCGTGGGCTTAAGGTACTTATTGGCATTGAGTTCTAATGCTGTGTCCTACATTGCTACAATGACAGAACCAAATCCTGCACATTGCTATGGCACGCACACATACACACCCATATAAAAATAAATATTTTTTTAAAAAGGGAAATGATTTTTTAGTATTACTATGAAAACATTAAAAATGGTCATTAAAGGCTTGTAAGATGGCTCAATTGGTAAAGGTGATTGTAAGCCAGAAGACCTGAATTCCATGTCCTGAATCTACTGTGAAAGGGAAGAACCAGTTTCTAAAAGTTATTCTCTGATCATCACACACATACATGCACCACCACAACCACCACCCCCCTACCAGCAACCAAATAATTTGGGAGGGGGGGCTTTTTTTTTTTTTTTTAATAGAGCTCCAGGGGTACAAGAGATTGTGCTTTTAGGGATAGTTGGTGTAGTTCTTTATATAGGTTTCCCTTTGTTTCCAGACCCAAATAGATGAATCAGGAATGAAGAAGAAGCAGTTAATTGAGGTATGTCATTAATGGGTTAGAGTTTAAGAAAAAGAGGCAGGATGAGAAAGGGAAAAAGTATCTTAAAAAAGAAAGTCAATTCTGAGGTTTCAATGGCTAGAGGAGTAGAAAGTTAAATTAATGAAGCTCAGAAAACTTTTTTTCTGAGAGTTAGTGGTCCTCATGCTAGTAGTTGTTGTTAAGGAAGTAAATTGAGAAGGCAAAAGATGTTGGGCTGTACCAAAATTTTAGGATCGCAAGGAAGAAGAGAAGAGAATAGTTCCAAGGATATAAGGAAAGAAAATTTCAAGGAAGTTCATACTACCTATTGCTTAGGGAAAAGGCAGAATAGGACTGTTGGTTGAATAACAGGTTAACTTTCCTGGAGTGATAGGGGTAGAATCTAAGTTCTAAAGAGTGAAGAGTGTAAAGGAAACTATAACTATAAATGAGAGTTATATTGGCCTCTTAAAGACACAGATTTACTCTGAAAATAAAGAGCCCAATAGAAAAGATGCATGCTGAATGAAAGAAAATTGATGTTACAGAATGATGTAGTTAGCCTAGTACTACAATATAAATTTGTAAGGAAGAAACTGATGAAAACTAGATTCCTGGGCAGAAAAGTAACACAAACTCATAATATCAGCGTAAACTTTTTTATGAAAATAAAATTTTTTTCTATTACTGGGTATTCATCTTAGGGCCATATTCAGTTAATAATATAACATTTACTTAGTTTTTTCTCCCCAGTCCTTCCTCCTTAACAGGGTTTCTTCTTGCAGCTCTGGCTGTCCTGAATTCTCTCTAGACCAAACTGACCTCAAACTCGCAAGAGATCAGTCTCCCTCTGCCTCTCAAGTGCTGGGATTAAATATGTGTACCACCACTGCCAGGCAAAGAGGATTTCTTTTAAATAAAGTAATTATGACCATTTGTGATTATTTCAAAATGAGACTTCTGTTTTGGCACTATTCAATCTGTAGTTAACAAGTGACATAAAGGGTAAAATTATTTTCTTGTAAAAGGATTGGGTTCCTCTCCTAGATAAGAGATATCTCTAGGCTCCAGAATGGCTTCACAGTTATTCTCCCTTTTTTTGGAGGCAGAGTTTGGATAATAGCCTCCTGTGGTACTTCTGTTGAAAATGTGTGTTTTTTAATGTGCTTGTATTTCTGACTTCCTTTTTTTCTCTTTCAGTGTGTTCTCAGGGGAGGCAGTAAGGGGCCGTGGAGTTGGCCTCAGCACTGGGAGAGGCTGGACTTCCTGTCTCTCTGTGCTGAATGGCTGCGATGGCGCCCGCTCTCACTGACGCAGCAGCTGAAGCACACCACATCCGGTTCAAACTGGCTCCCCCATCCTCCACCTTGTCCCCTGGCAGTGCCGAAAATAACGGCAACACCAATATTCTTATTTCTGCCAACGGAACCAAAAGAAAAGCCATTGCTGCGGAGGATCCCAGTCTAGACTTCCGCAATAATCCTACCAAGGAAGACTTGGGAAAGTTGCAACCATTGGTAGCATCTTATCTCTGCTCTGATGTAACATCTGTTCCCTCAAAGGAGTCTTTGAAATTGCAAGGAGTTTTCAGCAAGCAGACAGTCCTTAAGTCTCATCCTCTTTTATCTCAGTCCTATGAACTCCGAGCTGAGCTGTTGGGGAGACAGCCAGTTTTGGAGTTTTCCTTAGAAAATCTTAGAACCATGAATTCAAGTGGTCAGACAGCTCTGCCACAAGCGCCTGTAAATGGATTGGCTAAGAAATTGACTAAAAGTTCAACACATTCGGATCATGACAATTCCAGTTCCCTCAATGGGGGAAAACGGTCTCTCACTTCATCATCTCTACAAGGTGGTGAGGTGGGGGGATCTGACTCTGGGAACTTGAAAGGGGGTATGACCAATTGCACTCTTCCACATAGAAGCCTTGATATACAACACACAACTCTATATAGCAATAATAGCACTGCAAACAAATCTTCTGTTAATTCCATGGACCAGCCGGCACTTCAAGGAAGCAGTAGGTTATCACCTAGTACAGACTCCAGCTCTGACTTGACAGATGTGAAGTTAGAAGTCAAAAAGTCTCCTCTGTCTTCCATTATTTTCAGTGCTTTAGACTCTGATACAAGGATAACAGCTTTACTAAGGCGGCAGGCTGATATTGAGATCCGTGCCCGCAGGTTACAGAAGCGATTACAGGTTGTGCAAGCCAAGCAGGTAGAGAGACATTTACAGCACCAACTGGGTGGATTTTTGGAGAAGACATTGAGTAAACTGCCAAACTTGGAATCCTTAAGATCCCGGAGCCAGTTGATGTTGACCCGAAAGGCTGAAGCTGCCTTGAGAAAAGCTGCCAGTGAGACTACCACTTCAGAGGGACTTAGCAACTTTTTGAAAAGTGATTCAATTTCAGAAGAATTGGAGAGATTTACAGCTAGTGGCATAGCCAACCTGAGGTGCAGTGAACGAGCATTTGATTCGGATGTCACAGACAGTAGCTCCGGAGGGGAGTCTGACATTGAAGAGGAAGAACTGACTCGAGCTGATCCTGAGCAATGCCATGTGCCCCTGTGAGTAGAACGTATGATGGTGCAGTCATTCCTGAAAAATGGGGGACAAGATTTTTCAATAAAGCCCCATTTTGTAAAGAATGGTTCTTGTATATTGACAACTAGGCTGCACTAATCTTTTCCTAGTTTTAGGTAAGTAAAATAAAAGCATATACCTGACTGAAGTGGAAAAATTGAAGGCATTTCTACTATAGTATTGTGTTGCTGTGTGCTGAAAGTTTTTCTTTTCAAGACTTAGTGAATAGAAACTAGAAAAAAATAACTGAATAGATTGCTTTTCAGGACATTTTAAGCTGTAATGTGTAACTTGAAAATTTGTTGTTTCTGGGATATAGGGACAATTATTTAGTGAAATTGAAATTTGTAGTGCTTTCTGTTGAACTTTCAGCATACCTGTCTGTCATTTTAATATGGAAAGCAACTATAACAGCATAAATAAGGCATCTATGACCATGGAGAGTTTAATAATTTCTCCTCTTAACAAACAAGCAGTCATTTCTAGAGGGTAACAGCTGATTGTATTGTAATTTAATATTAATTCTGACACTTTCATAGGTAATTGTGCCAGGTCCCACTTTAGGAAGACCATTGTCGTCATGCTTGCCCTCCAGTACTACTAAAGATGCTGGTTGCAAACCCCAGATTGTTTTATATGTGCATTTCATTACTTGGCTATAAATAATAATCCCATAGCTTGGCTTTCGTATTTGGTTTGCCTGAGCAAGACAGTACAGTACTCAGAAACATTGCCTTAATGTTTACCACTTTTTGTTATAACTGATATTTCAAAGGAGACAGAATACATGTATATGGGTGAGATGTGAGGGACACTGCTTTCTAGGAACTTTAATGTGTCTAGCCATCCAGAAATCTTCTAAAGTCTGTCCTTTTTTTATTTTTACTGGGAACTTTGGTTATATATGTATGAAATCATATTACTTCTGTTGTCATTAGAGATAATTTTTATTTCCTTTCATCTCTGTTTTGGGTGTGAGACGGAAAGAAAATTCCAATGGTCTAAACCCACTTTAGTCTTTTTGGTGATTTAACACTCATCTTGAAATTACCTCAGAAAGCCGCGCAGTGGTTCGCGGCGCACGCCTGTAATCCCAGCACTCTGGGAGGCAGAGGCAGGTGGATTTCTGAGTTCGAGGACAGCCTGGTCTAGAGTGAGTTCCAGGGCAGCCAGGGCTACACAGAGAAACCCTGTTCTAAAAAACCAAATCCAAAAAAAAAAAAAAGAGAGAGAGAGAGAAAGAAATAAATTACCTCTGAAGCCGTCAGTTCAACTACCTACCATTGAAAAAGAAGTTTGGTGCCAGAAAAGATGCAAAGACCAATATGTATTTCATAGTATCATATTCTAAGGACTGATTAGAAACGCTTCAGAATATTTTAAACATTGCCTTTTTATGTAATGCACTTTTTACTTATTGATTGTGTGTGTGTACCACCATGCCAGCTTTTCCTTTTCCTTTTTTTCTTTTTGGAATTCAGTAAGTTACATAGTTTGGATAAATTTTTATTGCTTTCTAAGTCTTAGTTTTGTTTTTTAAAAAAAATGAATACTCTCAGGATGACATACTGGGGATAGTTATGGGGTATCCCTATGTAGCCCTGGGCAGTCCTGGAACTCTGTAGACCAAGCTGACCTCAAACTCATATCCATTTACCTTCCAAGTGCTGGGATTAGAGACGTGTGCCTCCACCACCCAGCTGGGCTTTACTTTTTCCTTTGGCCTACAGTCGTGTACTTGAGGAAATGGACTTGAAGAGGAATTAAGTAATCTATCTTTGTTTTATCTGTTAGGTTTGTGAGAATAGGAACAAAGACTTGGGGAAAATGAGCTTGATATTTGAAATTAGATCTACCTTTTTTTGCTAAAGATGTGTAGTCTGGCTTACTAGACAAGGCTAAATATATAGAGATGCTTAAAACAGTTTTTTCCTGGGGGCTGGAGAGATGGTTCTAGAGGTCCCGAGTTCAATTCTCTGCTCACAACTATCTGTAATGGGATCTGATGCCCTCTCCTGGTATGCAGGTGTATGTGCAGATACAGCAATCATATACATTAAATAAAAATTTAAAATAATTTTTCCTTGACCCTAATTAAAAGCTGAATCTTTTTTTTTTTTTTTTTTTTTTGGTTTTTTCGAGACAGGGTTTCTCTGTGTAGCTCCAGCTGTCCTGGAACTCACTCTGTAGACTAGGCTGGCCTCGAACTCAGAAATCCACCTGCCTCTGCCTCCAAGTGCAGGGATTAAGTGCGCCACCACCACCCAGCTTAAGCTGATTCATTTTTATTGGGGAGTTTAATTGTTCTGACAGCTGTTTTTTTAGTCGGTGAATTACCTGCTATACTAGGCTTGTTTATATAATCCACATGGATAATACTATGTATCTGACAGGAAACTTTGAAGAAAGGCCAAATAATTTCTGCCTCCATGCCTGGCTTCCAACATTTTTTAAAAGATATAACAGACATTTAAAACATGGTATTTCATGTTCAATATTCAATAAAATGGCATTCTGCCAGATTGCAGTGGTGTACACTTTCAGGGCCAGCTTCATCATCATAGTAAGTTCCAGGCCAGCCAGTTAGGACTACACAGACCCTGTAATATTTCCAAAATTTACAAACAGGCACCTAAATCTTTTTGTTTGTTTGTTTGTTTGTTTTGTTTTTTTGAGACAGGGTTTCTCTGTGTAGCCCTGACTGTCCTGGAACTCACTCTGTAGTCCAGGCTGGCCTTGAACTCAGAAATTCGCCTGCCTCTGCCTCCCAAGTGCTGGGATTACAGGCGTGCGCCACCACTGCCTGGCAGGCACCTAAATCTATATGCGTAATATAGGTTCAGGATACAATGTATTGAAAACATTTTTGGTTTTTTGTCATTTCAAGGGTGTTTTAATCCAGTGTGACATTTGATTCAGCTGACTGAAAATAAAATTTAGTGGTTGAGCACTTTTGTAGCATTCACAAAGGCCTTAAATTTAATCCCAAGCACTCTTTACTCCTCCTACTTCAAGCAAACCAAATCAACAACCCTCAAACAACAATAACAAAGATATTCCCAAAGAGAACTTAATCTATAGGATAATCTAGTTATTGAGATATTTACCAGTAACTGTTGATTGGAGTTTTGTAGGAGTGTGCTATTTGGTCCAGTGAGGGATATAGGGTTCTTTTGCTTTTACTGAGTACTGATAGAACATGTGATTGCTGCCATGCCTTATAACATTCTAGAAACAAACATAGGGTTTCCTGCATGTGAGACAAGTACACATACCAGTTGAATAATCTTTACAGAGGTCATTCTTGGCTTCATGCTGTTTTTCTGTTCTTGTTTTATGCTTTAGTTTTGGGGCTTAGTTTATGCTAACTTATATTTTATTTGCTCCTGAAGCCTGTTTTGAATTGTTACCCCAAAATAAACTTGATGTTGTACACCTCAGTGACAGTAAAGCACTCTTTTGAATCTTGGATGTTCTTGATTGTAGAGGAACTTCTGTAATAGGGTGGATTTCTGTAAAGTTGTAGATTTTGCTCTTTTTGTTTTTTAGGGTACTCTGAAATGCTGTATATATAGTTTCTTCTTTAAAGATGCAGAGATGCTGCTGCCAAAAGTGGCAGTCAGATTATTTTGTTGCTTTCCTATTCCACAACAATAGGGAAGGAAAAAATTCAGCCAGGAGTAGTTATCATCGCTGATAAATCTTCTGTTAGGTAGAGGTGCTAATGGAGAATATAAGCAAAAGACATTGTACAAATTCTCAAAGAACTGAACAACATCACACACATGCTGGCTATAAGACTAAGTATGACTACTTAAAAAATAGTCCATTGCTTGGTATTTGGGTTGCTCAACATCTTAAATTTAATGCCTCTTCCATTTCTGTCATCTGTGTGAGCAGATACTCACCAGTTCTTCCCCCTTTTTATTTCTGACTAGGTAGCAGGTATGATGCTGTGGGATTCTGAAGAATGTTAGGTAAAGGAAATTGGGGCGGGGGCTAAGTGTTGCAGATGTAGCTTCTATCTCTTTCTGCAACTTTGACTGCTTTTCATTCTCTAAAAGTAGAAAGTACTTTTACTAAGTTAGGGCTGTCATACACTTTTTCTGAATGTACATGTGTGGAACTACAGATTAATAAAGTAAGCCTTACTTCAAGAATTCTTGTGAGAGGAGAATAAAATACCAGGAGACAATGTGAAACTTAGTGTCCAGTATATAACAATGTAAGGTTAATGCTGGGTGATAGAAATAAAATAGGAAGAGATTTTAGCAAAAAGGTGGAATTGGAAAATAATGGATATTAGAACCATGAGCAGTAGTTCAGATTTTTTTTTTTTTTGGTTTTTCGAGACAGGGTTTCTCTGTGTAGCCCGGGCTGTCCTGGAACTCACTCTGTAGACCAGGCTGGCCTCGAACTCAGAAATCCGCCTGCCTCTGCCTCCCAAATGCTGGGATTACAGGCGTGCGCCACCGCGCCCGGCAGTTCAGATTTTGATAGGCAGATATTTGGAGAAAGTTGGAATTGTGGTCTATAGAGGTTGATCAGTACAGGCAGATAGCACAACACACATTGGAAAGACAGTTTAAAAAGTTACAGGACTGGTGGCTAGAGAACATTTTGGAGACCAGTCAGAATAGGTAGAGTTGATATATACACTATAAGAGGAAAGGAGATGAGTTCTAGGTAAGTGTCCTACCACCCTGCCACATCCCTCGCCCCAGCCTCCAACATCTTTATAGATAGTATTATTTTTTTTAAGATAGTTTCTTCAGATTGTTTCCTTGTTTAGTCTTCTAGGTGTTTAGAGCTGATATTTTTAACAAGCATGTGCTTGCTGCTTGTAAAAATATATTCCTAAAATGGGCATGGGGAACACAGGCCTATAACTCCAGCATTTGGGAGCCATGGTCTTTTCCATCTGGGTGTGATGGCACAGGCCTTTAATCCTAGTACTTGGAAATCAGAGACAGGTGGATCTCTGAGTTCAATGCCAGCTTACTCTAGATAGTGGATTCCTGGACAGGCTGGACTATGTGGAATAGTGTTTTTCAACTTTGCTGATGCCTTACAGTTTCTTATGCTGTGCTAATAACTCCCAACCGTAACGTTGTTTTTGTTGCTACTTCATAACTATAAATTTACTACTGCTATAAATCTTAGTGAAGGGGCTGGAGAGATGGCTCAGCGGTTAAGAGCACCGACCGCTCTTCTGAAGGTCCTGAGTTCAAATCCCTGCACCCACATGGTGGCTCACAACCATCCATAACGAGATCTGACGCCCTCTTCTGGAGTGTCTGAAGACAGCTACAGTGTACTCACATAATAAATAAATAAATCTTAAAAAAAAAAATCTTAGTGAAAATATCTGTTTTCCTGTGGTCTTGGGTGTCTCCTGTAAAAGGATCATTCAACACCCAAAGAAAGGGGTTGTATCCCACAGATTCAGAAACCACTGACAGAGACCCTGTCTCAAAAAGGAAAGTTTCTTCTGACATAGCTAGTTAGTTAGTTACAAGAATTTGGAAGGTATGAAGGTACATTGAAAGATATCCTGATTGGTTTTCGTCTACTTTATCATTTCAGTGCAAGTTATATTTATGATTGACATCTGATGTTTTATTTTTGTTGACTTAATTTTTTTTGCAAGCATCAGAGAAAACGATGAAATAGCGTTTATTGTCTTAGCATTTGTGAAATTATTCCTAATGAGAGTAGCATAGTGAAGAAATTCTTGACCACTGTTAAGTATGCTAATCTTTCTAGACTTGAGGATCTAAGCACTTACAGATTACAACTTTTTTTTTATTACTGCTAACTTGTCTTATAATTATTGGACCAGACCTACCTGTCTGGGAAAGGCTGTCTTCATTGTTAGAAATTGCTGAGGGGCCCCGTTACTTAACTCTCAGCGCTTAATCTCTAAGTAGGGTGTCAGCCTGACTGAGCCTAGGGGAGTCAGTGGCAGAGCTGGAGTAAGCTTTTTGTTTTTCTCATGAGCTAGCAAGACTAGTGCTCAGTATGTGTGTTTATAGTAACTATTTTGTATGGGTGTGTGTTCACCTGCAGAAATAAAATTCCTGAGTAAAATTATGCTTTTTGAGTGGACAAGGATAGTGGGGTACAATAAGAATAAATTGTTATCAGATGAGAATCCTTTTCACTAGTGAAGTTGCTTGTTGGAGTGATAAAGATTTCGGGGACAATCCCTAATGAAAACTATCATTTATTTTTCCCTCCTCAAAAAAAAAAAAAAAAAAAAAAAAGCAAAATAATAAGTTTTCTTTTGGCCTTGTTTTTTTTTTTATTTTTTATTTTTTTTTTAGATTTTTTTTTATTGGATATATTCTATATTTACAATTCATTTTCCTTTTTCTGGTTCCCCACCCCCAAAGGTCCCACATGCCCTTTTCCCTCCCCCTGCTCCCTCTTTTGGCCTTGTTAATCTATTAATAAGTACATATCTTAATAATTGAAAATTATATGTGTGGGGGTATGAATTGTGAGTATGAATACAATGCTTGCAGAGAAAAGAACAGAGTGTTGGATCCCCAGGATCTGGAGGCAATTATGAGCAGCCTGATGTGGTTGCTGGAGACTGAACTTGCAACAGCAGTGACCACTCTTTTAATTGCTGAGCGATTTCTCCAGCTCCCCCCACCTTTTGTTGTTTTTATTTTTGCAACAAGGTTTCTTCATGTAGTTCTGTTCTGGAATTCTTTATGTAGACCAAGCAGGCTTCAAAACTCAGTTTCTGTTTCTGCTGGTACCTGGATTACCAACTCCAGATCCACCTTCATCTTAATAGTTTTTTTTCCCCTCTCCCAGAAATAGTTATTTTTTAGAAGTCTGATAGATACCTAAAGTCCTTAGCTTGATTCCCTAGTACTAAGAAAAACAAAAGTAAAGCTGTGACATTGTAAAATTGATATATATGTAGAATAAGGTAAATAAAACCATCTGATCCAACTTTATCAACACATACTCATATATTGCTTTTAGACATATGAAGTTGACATAGTTGACAATTTTTATTTACTCAATTGCCTTATAAATTTTTATCCTGGGGGTGAAAAAACTTGGTGTTCTTCCGCCCCCCCTCTCCCCCCCCCCCCCAGGGTTTATATAGCTGTCCAGTTGGGTGAAAATGTTTTTTTCTTTTTAAACTGACAACTCTCCTAGGAGATTCTTTCCTTCCCAAGAAGTGTTCTTTTAGCACATTCTGTACACAATGGACTTTGCAAGATCCTTATTCAGAAAGTTAGGAGGACAGTCATAAAAACAGAATGAAACTTAAGATTGTCATCTGTTTCTATGTGTATATGAAATTCATATGCAGATGCATTCAGGGAAGTAATTTGGCTTGGAATGGTAAGTAGAAAGGCTAATTTTATATTTGAAGAAAATTTGTTTAATATAGTCAATGATTGTTCTCCATGTAAAAAGAATACTTGAGACTTTGTTAAAATAACATGTCAGAAAGTAGGTCCTGCATGCTAAGAGTTGAGAGACACAGTGAGAGGTAAATGTGCAGTCCCAATAATTGTGTGTGTGTACACATATCTATCTCTCTCTCTCTCTCTATATATATATATATATATATAGTTTTGCATTTTGTTTTGATTATGATACAGTGTCTCTGTAACTGTCCTGGATGGGAATTAAAGGTGTGTGCCATCTCAACTGCCCCTATAGTTTTAATGAACTTTTTTATTTACATGAATGTGTTTTTCCTGGACATATATCTGTACCAAATATATGCCTATGGAGGTCAGAAGAGGGTGGGGCTGGTGTTACTGATGGTTGTGAGCTGCTGTGTAAGTGCTGGGAATTGAACTTGCATCCTCTGGCAGAGCAACACATACTCCTAAACACTGAGCTTTCTCCCTTGTCCCTCTGTAGTTTTATATTTTGTTAAGTATGAGGCTTACTTCCATAAATGACTAAATCAGTGTTAGATTATATAATTTTCTGTGATTTGCTCTAAGTACACAGTGCTAGATTTTTAGTGGAGCAAATATCTCTTATTTTTTGAGATGGTATAAGCTCTGATTGGCCTGAAATTTACTGTGTAGATTAGGCTGCCTCAAATACCCAGAGATCTTCCTACCTCTGCCTTGGATTACTTGGATTAAATTGGTGTGCCACCCCCACAGCCAGCTCTGTTTTTTTGTTTTTTTGTTTTTTTTTCTTTCTTAACAAATATATTATTTTTGTTTGTTTTTGTTTTTCAAGACAGGGTTTTTCTGTATAGCCCTGGCTATCCTGGAACTCACTCTGTAGACTAGGCTGGCCTCGAACTCAGAAATCCACCTGCCTCTGCCTCCCAAGTGCTGGGATTACAGGTGTGCGCCACCACGCCCGGCAAATATATTATTTTTAAAGATTTATTTATTTATTATATTGAGTACATTGTAGCTGTCTTCAAACACCCCAGAAAAGTGAGTAGATCTCATTACAGATGTTTATGAGTCACCATGTGGTTGCTGGGATTTGAACTCAGGACCTTTGGAAGAACAGTCAGTGCTCTTAACCGCTGAGCCACCTCTCCAGCCCCTTAAAAAATATTTTTAGACAGTGCCTTAGATATAGCCCAGGCTAACCTTAAAATGATTATGTAACTAAGGATGATCTTGGACTCCTGATCTTCTGCCTCAACTCCCAAGTCCTATTATTACACCACCACATCTGCAAATATCTCTACCATCCCCCATGACTGAATTTATGAAAGGGGTAAGGCATGGGATTGCTTTCACATTACCTTGCAGGATGGCTTTTTAAACGTTACATAAGCTCAAGTCCAGTCCCTTCAATAGATAAGTCCTCCAGTGTGGTTCAGAGTTATCTTAATTATCTTAGTAGTTAATCTGAATGTGTCATCCTAAGGTTAGTCACAATGACCCTTAGGCCATTCCAGAAGAGTAGTTCAGAATTTCTAAGCAAAAGAGTAAATAGTTTTAATAACTTTAAATGGATTCTGATTACTTGGAGACTAGCTTTTCAGCAGCAGTTAATCCATAGTAAACTTTGCTTTCAAAGGATACTTACTTTGAGAAGTAAGGAATGATGAAAACATGTAAGAATGGAAAGTTTGGTTCTTGTCTTTTGGGTTTTTATTAATTTTTATCACCTCCGACATAGTAGGAAAGGAAGCATTGGCTACACAGCGTGTGCTGGGTACATGTTATGGGCATTATATATATAGTGTGATGGTGTTGTGTTGTTTTTTTGAGATGGCTATATGTAACCCTGGCTCCCTTAGAACTCTATATAGACAAGGCTAGCCTTGAATCCATTGAATGTTAGGATTAAAGATGTGGACCACTATGCCCTGTAGTAATTTACATAGTATGGGCAATCAATATTGGAATCCTAAAGGGGCAGGAGTGCACTGGCGTTGTACAAAAGCTAACAGCCATGTTGGTCTTGAAATGTCAAACTTAATTTTTTACTGTTTATACATGGGTGACAGATGGTATTAAATATGTATAGTTTTACCTAAGTATGTCTTATTATAGAAACTAATAAAGTCTCTAAAATAGCAAAAGTGATCTTTTTGCCAAAGATAAAAAGTTCAAGAAAGTAGAAAATGAGGTTGGAAGGGTAGGCTGGAATTACATTATTTTTGATTATCAGGCTAGCACATTTTGAATTTTATGCCACGAATGGTGAAGAACTAGGTAAGCGTTAAAATGATCTAGGTGTTCATAAAGGAGTCATTTACTGCTGTTATTGTGAGTTGGATTCGTTGTTGGCTTTCTGATAGTGTGGCACTAAAAGTTGTGTAAGGAGGCAGAGAGGCTAATGTAGCTTTGCTACAGATAAAGGTTTTACATTGGAATGGAAGAGATAGATAATGGTCCATGCATGAGTTTGATATCCTGGAGAATTTAGGGATAAAATCGGGGGCTAAAAATCATTATTTATAGATAAGAAACTGGGGGGGGGGGTTGGTGGTTTTTTTTTTGTTTTTTTTGTTTTTGTTTGTTTGTTTGTTTTTTGAGACAGGGTTTCTCTGTGTAGCCCTGGCTGTCCTGGAACTCAGAAATCCACCTGCCTCTGCCTTCCAAGTGCTGAGATTAAAGGCATGCGCCACTACTGCCCAGCTAGATAAGAAACTTAAGAGACATATCAAATGACATCTCTGTAAAAGTTTTTTTTGTTTTTTTGTTTTTTTTTTTTGTTTTCCGAGACAGGGTTTCTCTGTATAGCCCTGGCTGACCTGGAACTCACTCTGTAGACCAGGTTGGCTTCGAACTTAGAAATCCACCTGCCTCTGCCTCCCAGAGTGCTGGGATTGCAGGCATGCGCCACCACTGCCCGGCTGTATTCTTTCCATAGCCTAAAGAAAACTAAGACATTTACATAGGTCTCTGAAGTAATGAGTTACAAAGCAGTCATTGCCACAAACGAGAACTAAGATGTTATGAGGGCTTTTTGTAAAAGCAAAAACTGGGACATAGGTGTATGTAGTTCTACACCCGAGAGTTGAGAAAGCAAGAGGTGACAATAGAAGCAAAGAAGAAACAGCCTGTTCACCAAATGGCAGGGGGTGCTGTTGGCTTATAGGTAGGCCAGTGTAGTAGAGTGGAAGAAAAGAGATAATCATGGTGGATTAAAACCTACACGAAGGGATACGGGGGTATTTTGCTTTTCTTGTGAGAAAAAGACTTGATCAGAAATATTTGATTGAGGTGATGAGGTGGCTTTTTGTGGGTAAAGGCACATGCTGTCAAATCTGATGACTTGCTTGATTCAATCCTTGGGACCCACGTCGTGGTATAGGAGAGATAGTTTAAGTTGTCGTGTTCCCAACGTGAAATAAATCATTTAAAAATTTAAGGTCATGGTTTGTCAAAGGAATTTAGAAGGTGGGTATTGGTTTAGTTAACAAAATTAGATCTGCATTGTAAATGTAGCCACCCTAGGCTAGTTTTTTGTTTTGGTAAATGGAGCTGTATTGGAACATGGTTGTGCAATATTTTTTCCATTTATTTATTGTCGGGTGTTTTTGACACATGATTAGGTATATTTTCTCTTTTGTTTTGAAAAAAAAAATGACAAGCAATTTAAGGGAAGAAGAGTTTATTTCAGTTTATAGTTTGAGGCAATATAATGGATAGGAATTGAGGTGGTTAGTCACATTGTATCCACCATGGGGAAGCAGAGAAACAATGTATATTTATACTCATCTCTTTTGTTTGTTTTCTTTCACCTCAGCCTAAACAAGATCGTTTTTCCAAGATGTGCCTGAAGGCTTCTCTCCTAGATGATTTCTTTATCAAGTTGACAGCATTAATTTATGTTAGGTAGTGTTTATAGATGTGAATGTAGGAGAATATAAAATATTTTATTTCTAATCCATGAAATGTGAAAAAACTCACTTGTCTTAGTGAAACTGGAGAGATGACTAAGTGGTTAAGAGCTTTTTGTTGCTCTTGCAAAGGATCTGGGTTAAATTCTCAGTACCCACATAATGACTCACAACCATCTGTAAGTCTAGTGCCAGGGGATTGGATGCCTTCTTAAGATCTCCTTGGGCACCAGGCACACATGGCATACACACATATATACATTCAGACAAAGCACCCATGCACATAAAACATTTTTTAAAGGATGTTGATTTATGCCCTTCCCTCAGTGCTTTTAAAATTTCTGTGTGGCTTTTATTTATTTTGAGACTGTTGGGAAGGGGCAGAATGATGTAACACTTTTCTTGGTTCATTGGATATTTTAATAAAATCATAAAATAAAATACTGTAAAATTCCTGTGAAAGAGATTTTTCTCCTTCCTTCCTTCCTTCCTTCCTTCCTTCCTTCCTTCCTTCCTTCCTTTCTTTTTTTTTAAATCCTGGCTGGAGAGACAGCTGTGGGTGCTGGGAACCAAACTCTAACATTTTTGGTTGTGAGCCTCGCTTTCAACAGGTGAGCCATCTCTCTAGTCCGGAAGAGATTTTGCTACTTGGCTTTGTCCAGTGGAGAGAAAAGAATCCTGGGTAACATCTTGGGCATTTAGTCACTTTATGATTTAGATTAAGCTGTGCCACATTTTAAATTTTATTTGTTTGTTTGTTTATAGAGACAGGATCTCTCCTCAGCCTTGGCTATCCAGAAACTCACTGTGTAGAAGGTTGCCCTGGAACTGACAAGAGATCCACTTGCCTAGTATGCCTCTCAAGGGCTGAGATTAAAGTACCACTCCTGCCAATGCCACACCTGTTAATTGAAAATATCTTCCCTGTGCAAAATAGACATGCTATGTGGTTTGACAGCTTACCTTGTTTTCTGTAGTTAAAGAGGATCAAATAGTTTTGAAAAACAGAAGCTTGTTCAAATATGCTGTAAAGTGTCAGAATCCCTTGGTTAATGATGCATTTATCTTAGTGCTTTTCACAATCTAGACTCACAGTGAGTACCTTTTGAGAGATTTTGTGAAGCACATCAAATACTGATATCTTTTTAGATTTGTATAATAGAGAACAAAGGAATAAATGAAAAAGAAAATTAATATGAATGTTATATCTGTTGCTTATTTGACTTAGAGTTTGTTTTCTTAGACCCATTTTAGATGGACAGAGTTCTGCTTTGGCCTCTTCACTGCTGAGATTACAGATGTGTGCTACCTGACAAGTCTTATTTGATACCTGGTTTCTAAAGCCAGTTTACCTTGATCCTGTATACTTTTTTTTTTCCTTCTTTTCTGATAGGACCTCTCCTGGCTGTCCTGGAACTCTCTGTAGACCAGTCTGGCCTTGATCCTTCCTCCAGAGCTCCCCCTCCCTACTTTCTTATTTAAATTAAAAATTGTATAAAATTATTATGTATATGAAAATGAAAAGCTACATAACTGCTCATTAGCTCCTAAGACAAGGGCAATGTTTTAACAAAGCACAAAAGCATTCTTTAGGAAGATAGTTTTATACATTTAGAGTTGGTGATATAAAGGGAATTTTAGTTCAGTAAACAAGAAAAACCAGTTTTTTACTTTAAAATAAATTTGTACTTCAAGTTAGGTCTTGTAAAGAAACCATTGGTACTTTAATAGCTTCATGCATTCTTTAGTGTTATAAACATGAAGAAACAGTGATCTTGGAGCACTGTGAATTTTTAGGAATTCTTGTTTTTTTGTTTTTTTGTTTTTTTTTTTCGAGACAGGGTTTCTCTGTGTAGCCCTGGCTGTCCTGGAACTCACTCTGTAGACCAGGCTGGCCTCGAACTCAGAGATCCACCTGCCTCTGCCTCCCAAGTGCTGGGATTAAAGGCGTGCGCCACCACCGCCCGGCAGGAATTCTTAATACTGAGCTCAGAGTTGACACTTAACACTCAACAAGCACCATTTCCTGATGCGCTCCCTGATGTTCCTAGATGAGCCATCTCGCCACATCCCAACCCTGTTCTTTTCTTAAAGATTAACATTTTTTGTGGTCTACCTAGGGAGTTATTATTTTATGGAACACTTGTACGTCAAAAGGTGTTGAGTAATTGTTAGTTAAGAAAATAGATATGTTGCTAGTGATCAGTGATGTTGAGTCACTGTTAGTAAGAGCATGTTATGTTGTTAATGACCTAGGAGTGGGTATTGCTGTGTCTTTTATTCTCCTTCTCTTCTTTCTTTGTTCCTCTCCCAGAGCCACACATATTATGCATATACCATCCCTGAGCAATTATGCATTCTTTTTTTTTTTTTCTTTTTCTTTCTTTCTTTTTTTTTTCTTTCTTTTTTTTTTTTTTTTTGGTTTTTTGAGACAGAGTTTCTCTGTGTAGTCCTGGCTGTCCTGGAACTCACTCTGTAGATCAGGCTGTCCTCGAACTCAGAAATCCGCCTGCCTCTGCCTCCCAAGTGCTGGGATTACAGGCGTGCGCCACCAGGCCCAGCTGCAATTATGCATTCTAACCTTTGCATCTAGATACTAATCTGTACAGTATTAAAGCAAATATTTTCTTTTTCTTTCTTTCTTTCTTTCTTTCTTTCTTTCTTTCTTTCTTTTTTTTTTTTTTAACAAAAAACAGATAAAACCTAATTTGAGCTTTTTGCTCTTAAGTAATCATCCAAGTACCACAACAATGGGGCTGGAGACATGACTCTCTGATTAAGAGTACAAATAACAACAGTTATTTCAAATTTTAGTCTATACCATGTGCCATCTGTCCTCACAGTTATTTTCATAAGTTTTCTTCAAAACAGCCTCAAAACTCAACCAGTGTCACTCAGAAGCTTTATTTTATGTATATGAATGCTTTTCCTGCTTGAATGTCTGTATACCACATGGATACAGTATTGAAGTCAGAAGAGGTCATAGGAACCTGTGAACTGCCATGTGGGTGTTTGGAACTGAATTGAGCTTCCAGTGCTCTTTTAACTGTTGAGGCTCTGATGAGTGTGTTATAATACCCAAGCCCTCTAGATGAATCTGAGGCAAGACCAAGTTTGAAAACCCTTCCTTTTAAGGCAAAAGAAGGGTATACCATTTATATCTTTTGTGTTATTTAAAACTCTTAAATTCAGAAGGGAAAGCTTCACTGCTGTAAAGGCTAGGATCATTCTTTATCTCTTAGGCAACAAAGGTAATACACTGTCATTGTCTAAACAAGTTAGAATAGTATCAATGAAAAAAATGACGTGTGGCTTGCCGTTTAAGTTGTCCTTTGTGCTTAATTCATGCTCTCTGCCTCCTAGTTTTTTGAGGTTTGATTGTATTTAACATCTTTGTGTATGGGTGTTTTGCCTGATTATATGTGTACCACATAAATGTAGTGCCCACAGAGACCAGAAAGAGCATGGGGTCCTCTGGAACCACAACGTGGTGCTGGGACCCCGTCAGTTCCTCTGGAAGAGCAGCAGATGTAGTATTCATAACCAAACTGAGCCATGAACAGCCCCAACAACAAATTTTCATTCTCATGTTGGTTCAGATCCTATTAGAGAAAGAATTTACACTGTGGTGTTTAATTAATTTCTGGTGTTTGGGCAGTTGATTTGAAAAGGATTATGTAGATGGGACTGGGGGTTTAGATGTTTATGCACTATACTAGGCTGACTGTATTTCACCAATTTAGTTTTTACTTTTAGATCAATCATAAGTGAGAAAAGCCCTTCATGTTTGTAAAAACGGCCTTATTGAAATGAATTCATGTATAGTTCACTGCCCTCTTTTATTTTGTTTGAGACAATATAGCCCAGGCTCTAAGTTGCCAAATACTGACTTTTTTTATTTAAAGATTTATTTATTTACGTAATTACACAGTAGCTGTCTTCAGACACTCTAGAAGAAGGCATCAGTTCTCATTACGAGATGGTTGTGAGCAACCATGTGGTTGCTGGGATTTGAACTCAGAACCTTTGGAAGAGCAATCAGTGCTCTTAACTACTGAGTCATCTCTCCAGCCCCAAATACTGATTTTTAAAAAGACAAAACTATTTGCTCATGTCCAAACCCCCTGCCCTCCAATTCTCCTTCATGAGTTCCAGGAATAGAACTCAGATTGTCAGACTTGCTGACAAGTACCTTTTCTTGCTGAGTTATCTTGCTGACTTGCAGGGTTTTGTTGTTGTTGTTGTTGTTGTTGTTGTTTGTTTGTTTGTTTGTTTGTTTTTTGTTTTTCAAGACAGGGTTTCTCTGTGTAGCCCTGGCTGTCCTGGAACTCACTCTGTAGACCAGGCTGGCCTTGAACTCAGAAATCCGTTTGCCTCTGCCTCTGCCTCTGCCTCTGTCTCTGTCTCTGTCTCTGCCTCTGCCTCCCAAGTGCTGGGATTAAAGTCGCCACCACTGCCTGGCTTGACTCCGAGTTCTTATTCACTCTTCACTCAACTCGACTCAGCTCACTCGTTTGGAGATAGCTTAGCCTAAAACTCAGGATTCTTTTGCCCATTCTCTTGGGTACTGGAAATACAGGCATGTATCACCGCATCATACTGCTTATTATTTTTTAAATTTGATGTGTGACTATAATTCATGTTTTATATCACCTTTCAAAAATACATAATAGGGGCCAGCAAGGTGGCTCAGTGGATAAAGGCATCTATCTATTCCTAAGCCTAATGGCCTGAGTGCGATTCCTTCCCTGAACCTACAGGGAGGAGATCCCGTTCCTGCAAACAGTTGTCCTTTGATCACAACATACATCCCTCTGCCTTAGCAAATACATGTTTAACACTCACACAGTTTAGTTTTATTTACAAAGTTTTATAGCTATCACAACTGCCTAGTTCTAGAAGATTTTCACTATTTGTAAATAAATATATTCCAATAAGCAAAATATTGTTCCTTCTCCACTTCCCTTGGGCCATGATTGATTTCTTTCTGTCTAAATAGACTTGCTTCTAGACATTTCATACAAATGGAAATATACTATCCTTTGGTACCTAGTTATTTTCATCTGGTATGGTTATTTTAACAGTTATGAATAACATTGCCTATATTAGTACTTAACTATTTACTGCTTTTTTGTGGTTTGAGACAGGGTCTCATTGCATGGCTTTGGCTGGTCTGGAACTAAATATGTAAGTCGGTTGGCCTCAATCATAGAGCTCTACCTGCCCCTGCCCCCGCCCCTGCCCCTGCCCCTGAATGCTGGGATTAAAGGTGTGTGCTGCCATATCCAGCTATTTAATACTTTTTGGTCCAAAAGTACTCCAGTTCTGTCACACTTTGTTTGTTCATCTTTTGATGTGCTTTGGCTTATTTCCACCTTTGTCTATATAAACAGTATTGCTATGAGAATTCATGTATAGGTTTTTTAGCGTGAACATGGTTTGGTTTATGCTTGTACCTAGGACTACAATTAATTATGAGTCATAGAGTAACTTGTGTTTAACTTTTAAAAGCTGTTCTATCATTTTATATTCTGATTAGCTGTGAATGCAGATTCCAGTCTCTGCACACCTCTTTACATTGCTTAGTTGCTGTCTGCTTTGCTAGCTAGTGGCTATGAAGAGGATAGTACAGAGTAGGACATTTAGACCAAGACAAAATAGCCTAGCCACAGTTTTAAAAAAGCATGTTCATTGCTCAGCAATACTTTACTATAGTTCATCTGTTTTTCCTTGTCCTTTTTGCCTTTTGTTTCATAGTATAAGAAAGTTTTGCCTAAGCCAGGCGGTGGTGGTGCATGCCAGTAATCCCAGCAGAGGCAGAGGCAGAGGCAGGGGGATTTCTGAGTTCGAGGCCAGCCTGGTCTACAGAGTGAGTTCCAGGACAGCCAGGGCTATACAGAGAAACCCTGTCTCGAAAAACCAAAAAATCCCCCCCCCCAAAAAAAAGAATGAAAGTTTTGCCTAACATAAGGTCATGAGAAATTTGTGCTTTATGCTTTCTTCCAGGAAGTTTGGAGTTTAATATTTTTAATTTACATAGGTCTATGATTCATGTTTAGTCTGTTAAATGTGAATTAAAAATACTTTCTTTATTTGCAAGTGTTTCAGAGTAGAAATGTTAATTTAACTGTTACGGTATAAATTTTAAAATTCAGGGTGGTTGTATGGTCTTATATTTCAAGGAAACCCTTATCAACAAAATTGCTCTAAGTTAGTCATGGGACAGACAGAACTTATGAATGAGAGAGAAAGGTCTGCTGCGAGTGCAGGCGGGCTCTCGAGCTGCAGAAATACTCCTTCCTCTAGAGCCCTCCCTGAATATTGTAAGTCTTATGTTAAGTATGTTTAATCTGGATGCAGGAACCGTAAAATAAGAAGTGGGTTGTGTATTTGTATGGTGACTTGACTTTATTAATACTAGTGTTTTCATCTAGTTCTGGTCTTTTGCGTTTTGAGACTACTGAATAAAGCGGTACTTTACATCTCTACTAATGTATAAAACAGTACTTTACACTTCTACTGTATGAAGCAGTACTTTACATCTCTTTGCTTCCTTTAGTAAATTGACACTGATCTCACTGAAATCTCAAGACTTTGGTGAATGAATAAATTTAATTTTAAAAAAAGCCCAAGACTTAAAATAATTATAATACTCTTCAGTGAGTTTTCCTTTTTTCTTTCCTTTTTCTTTTTTTTTTGTGTGTGTTTTCTTTGTTGTTATTTTCTTAGTGGTGTTTTTAGTTTTCCAAGATATGGTCTCTCTGTATAGCCTTGGCTGATCTGGAACTGCCTCTGTAGATTAGGCTTGCCATTAACTCACAGAGATCTGCCTCTTGAGTGCTGGGATTAAAGGCCTTAAGTCAATCGTGTGAAATTTAAAGTTTAATAAATTTCAGAGAATTCCTAACTAGAGCTAAAATTCATGTCTATTACTTTTATTTTTTTATTGGATATATTCTATATTTACAATTCATTTCCCTTTTTCTGGTTCCCCACCCCCAAGGGTCCCACATGCCCTTTTCCCTCCCCCTGCTCCCTCATCCACCCCCTCCCACCTCACTGTTCTTGTACTCCCCCACAATGATGCTTTGGTCCATTCTAGCTCCAGTGATATCTATTACTTTTATTTGTTAAACAGTTGTGTGTTCTTGGTTTGTGGATCTGAAAGTAAGTGCTTATTTTCATATGAGAACAATATTCTTAGTATTTCTGTTTGTCGCTGATTTATGTTATAAATTACAGCCTGAAGTGAGGTCAGTTTCTGATAGCTGATTGTTCTCATTAAAGGGCAGCTGCAGAAACCTCAGTACTTCATCAAGGAGGAGGGGTGGTGAGCTGGCCTTCAGAAGAGCAGTCGGTGCTTTTAACCGCTGAGCCATCTCTCCAGCCCAAGATACAGTTGTCTAATCTTTTGCTTTTATTTTAGCAGGTCTGGAGGGTGAAAACCCCTCCCCCCCCCTTTTTTTTTTTAAAAAGGTCCTTTTTTGTGTATAAGTGAGCACCTATACATATGAGTGCCTGGTGCCTGTGAAAGAAAAGAGCATCATATCTCCTTGAACTGGAGTTAGAGACAGTTGTGAGCCACCATGTGATTCAGATGCTAAAAACCAAACTCCAGACCTCTGCAAAACAGCAAGTACTTTTAACCACTGACCATCTCTCCAGCCCTTGCAACCCAATGTCCTGTTCTGCTAAAGTAAGTGTATTCGCTTACAAATGTTGAGGACTGACATGATAGTAAAAAGGAACAATCTGACATTAACACTCATTATTTCCTATACTGACTAGATGGTTCAGCAAGTAAAAGCACTTGTGCAAATTAGACAACCAGAGTTCCACCTCTAGAATCCACATGAAGGTAGAAAAAGAGAACTCACTTCACAAGCTCTTACGACCTCACATGTGTGTGCCTAACTCAAAAAATAGAAAATTTAAAAAAAATTAAAAAGATAAAAATCATTGTACCTCAGTGGTAACAGATATGACAAACATTAAGTAGATTCCCTCATTTCTTCCTGGTCTTTCCTATTGCCCTCACTCCCAACATTCTACTGGACATTTTTAAGGCAGGGTTTCACTACAGGTCAAGCTGGCCTCCACCTCAGAATCCTCTAGCCTTTACAGGGCAACACTACCATATTTCACTTTCCCCTCTTCTGTTTTTTTGTTTTTGATTTTGTTTGTTTGTTTGTTTGTTTGTTTGTTTGTTTTAATTCACTAGCCCTCATCCCTGCCACCAATAATCTCAAATAGTCAAAACATTACTTAGCAATACATTTTCTTTCTTTTTTTTCTGGAAGTGGAGTTTGAGACAGGGTTTCTCTCTCTCTAGTCCTGGCTGTCATGGAACTCACTCTGCAGACCAGGCTGACCTCGAACTCAGAAATCCGCCTGCCTCTGCCTCCCAAGTGCTGGGATTAAAGGCCTGCACCACCACCGCCTGACTCTAGCACTAAATATTTAATGTGGGGGGAAAAATAGGCCAGCTCACCACCCCTCCTCCTTGATGAAACTTTCACTTTCTTGTTTTAGAAAACTTTTCCAAAATACAACATATCCTATGGTGAAAAATACATAATGAGTACCTTGGTTTCTGCAGCTGCCCTTTAATGAGAACAATCAGTTATTAAAAACTGACCTGGCTTCAGGCTGTAATTTATAACATAAATCAGCGACGAACAGAAATACTGAGAATATTGTTCTTATATATGAAAATAAGCATACTTTCAGATCCATAAGCCAAGAACACAACTGTTTAGCCAAAAACAAATAATAATAATAATAATAATAATAATAATAGATATCTCATAGAATGTGGTGGAGGGTAACTGTTAATGTAGCTTAAGGACTGTTGAATTTGAAATCCTAGTCATTAGGGAAGGGAGAAGACCATGATTTGATGCCAGCCTGGACTACATAGAGAAATACTGTCTGGAAAAACAGCAGAACTAAAAAATGGGTACTATATATTTGTGAGGTATGTGTGTGTGTTTTTCCCAGTTACTGTTTTCCTGTGCCTCTTTCAGAATGTCTTAGGTCAAACTTGGGATTCCTGGTTGTATTTTTTTACCCCCCCCCCCAGCCTCTTACTGTTCCCTTTGATGTGTTGTGGTAGAAAATACAAACATATAAATAGAACCATGTTAAGAACCCCTGTGTGTGCATGACCTGGTTATTGCAAGCATCAGCTTAAACAACCCAATGCCAATTCCAAAGAACTTAATATTTCACTCAGTATTTTAGAATGTTTCTATAAAAGATAAAGCTCCTTAGCTGGCCCTTTCTCTCTTTCCTCCCTCCCCACATTCCTCCTTCTGCTTCTTTTTTCTTTTTCTATCCCCTTCTCCTTTGTCCCTTTCTTCTCTAGCCCCCTCTCCCTTTTTTTCTACACCATTCAAAAGGGTCACTACCTAGCCTAGGCTGGTGTAGAATTTGAAGCATCCACCTTAACTTCTAGAATACTGGAATTACAAGCTAGTGCCACCACACCCAGTTGTTTTTGTTTTAGTATCCTTGATTCAGAGGGATATGCAGGAAAAGGGTGGGGCATTGCTCAGTGATAGGAGAGCTTCATTAACTTGGAGTTGAAAGATAAACATTCATGTTTAGAACCAAATATTATCAACTTTTGTAGAAGAAAGATACCTTGTTATTATCACTGAATTTTTATAAATTTGGAACAGCTGAATTAATAAACTAATAACTATGAAAGTACCAGGCTCTTGGCAATAGAGAACTCTTCCGTTTATAATAGAGACTATTTCCTTAAACTCTTCTTTGAGATGAGCATACCTTTAATCCCAGGAGCTAGGGGGCCAGAGGTAGGAGGATCAATAACAGCCTGATCTCCATAGCAACCTCCCCCAAAGTGCCTCTCTCATTTCCATTTTTTAAATTCTATTATGCTATTTCCTGTCCCTTTTTTTTATAGTAATACCATGCTTTCTATCAAGAACAGTTTGTCATCTTTGTTCTTAGTGTTTCTTACAGTCATAAGTTATGATTGTTTAGTGCTAAAGTCAATGTTGCTAAAGTAGTAAGTTTGAACAATGCCCTGGATTTTAGAACAGAGTCCTAAAATGAGAAGTCTTGGCACTTTCAGTACTCTTTGCTCACAGCAGTCCATTTTGTGAAGGTTTTGGAGACTATATACTTGATTCAGCTTGAATTTTGTCTTAGCAAACTGATAATTTAACAAGCTTTGACAAATCCTCTCTGAACCTCAGATTTTCATTTATTCACTGGAGCATAGTGGAACTGTTGTGAGGAAGAAAAAAAGAAAAGCAGTCAACCTAGTACCTGTTAAAATATTTCTTAAATGGGCCGGGCGGTGGTGGCGCACACCTGTAATCCCAGCACTCTGGGAGGCAGAGGCAGGTGGATTTCTGAGTTCAAGGACAGCCAGGGCTACACAGAGAAACCCTGTCTTGGGGGAATATATATATATATCTTAAATGTTTGTTGTAGCTAAATCTTGGTAATTAATCAGAAACTGCTATACAAGCCGGGCGTGGTGGCGCACGCCTGTAATCCCAGCACTTGGGAGGCAGAGGCAGGCGGATTTCTGAGTTCGAGGACAGCCTAGTCTACAGGGTGAGCTCCAGGACAGCCAGGACCACACAGAGAAACCCTGTCTCGAAAAACAAAAAACAAAAAAAAGAAACTGCTATACATGGTTTAAATCTACGTGTATCTTAAAAGCTCATTGATGTGATGAAGGGGGAAAGGACAAAAACTTGGATATTACTTAACATTTTCTATGTAAAGGTTTACTTGGCTGAAGATAAATTTATCTGTGTGGTAATAGTTGGAATTAAGATTGCTGCCTTCAAGAATAACAATTCAAAAATGCAAGGCCAGGGAAAGAATGTGTGTAGTATACATCTTACTCTGTAGCCTTGACTGGCCTCAAACTCATGAACCTCCTATTTGTATCTCCACAGTGCTGTGTCACCATGCCCAAAATTACTTTTTGCTGTAGCCGTTCAAAGATCTTAACAAGCCACATTTGCCATTGTATCTGTCTTTAAGCCAAGGCCTTGTATTTGTCCTCCAGAATGCCTACTCACATTACTGTGATAAGACTTTTACCTAATCTTTTACCTAAATCTTTTTGTTTGTTTGTTTGTTTGTTTTTCGAGACAGGGTTTCTCTGTGTAGCCCTGGCTGTCCTGGAACTCACTCTGTAGTCCAGGCTGGCCTCGAACTCAGAAATCCGCCTGCCTCTTACTTAAATCTTCTAATTTATTGACATGAGTTGGTAGTTTTTACATGTATATTGGATGGGCTAGAAAACATTTAAGAAAAAAAAATTGGCATTACCTTCAGTAAGATTCTATCTATTGACTCACCTAAGGTTGGTCTCCAGCAATTTTTTTTAAATTTCATTTTATATATGGGTTTTTTGCCTGCATGTCCATGGTATATATGCCTGGTACTCAAGGCCAGAAGAGGGTTTTGGATCCTCTGAAACTGGAATTGAGTCAGTGCTCTTAATGGCTGAGCTATCTCTCCCTCCTCAGCATTCTTGTTTTTCAAACTTAATGCTGTCGAGATAGCTTAATAAAGTTCTTGCTTTGCAAGCATTATGACCTGAGTCTGGATTCCCAGAAACTGTAAAAAAGCCTTTGTAATCTCAGCAGTGGGTGGGTGGGAGATGGAGACAGAGCTTTAAAGCTCACTGGCCAGCTAACCCAGCTTTCTGGGTGAAGTTATGGACCAAGAAAAGCTGGAAGAAGCCTGAGAAACACCTGAGCTTGTCCTCTAACCACCATATGTGTACTGTATAGATCTCTGAGAACCAAGGATCTATAATTTCTTCTTGGTAATCTAATCTAGGTCTCTCCATTCAAGCAATCATGGGTTGCAGGGTTTATTAAGATAGTTTGGTTGGTTGAGAGTTATGTAAATATAATTATATGAGTTTGATTTCTAGAATTCATTGAAAAACATCATCTGGCATGCTGGTCTGCATTTGTAATCCCATCATGGGGTGAGGAGAGAAAAGCTGATGAATCCCTAGAATCCAGCCAGCCAGACTAGTTTAATCAGCAAATTTCATGCCAATGAAGACCTTGTGTCAAAAAAACCAAGGTGATTGACACCCAAGAAATGATACATTAAGTTGGTCTCTGGCTCCACATACATTAATAAAAGAGTAATCTATGTGGAGAATATTGTAATCTTGTAGCAAAGCACTGTTGGTTAAATTTTGTGATTTTTTTTTTTTTTATAAATGAGCAATTTTTAAAAATTATTTATTGTGTATGTCTTTTGCATGTATTTTTGTCTGTGTACCATGTATATCTGCAGTGCTCTCAAAATCCAAAAGAGTATGGTTCTTCACAAACAACTGGCTTGGGAAGTGTATTATAGTAGTTGAGAATTTACAGAGAATTGTATATTCACCTTTGACTTATAATGACTTTGTTGCCATTTTGAAGGTGATAAGCATATATTTTGCAGGCAGTTTTGTATTTTTCTGCTTTCTTTTCCTCACTTTAAACCATGGAGCCTATTTCCATTTTCGGCAAAGGAAAATTCTTTAGATAATGTAGTTAAGTTTCTATTCAGAAAAATCTCAGAACTGTTATTGGATACCTATCCTTAGTGTAATGATGAGGGGTGAACATGACCCTTTGAACTTGCTTGCAGGAAAGGGAAGTTTTCTTAAATATGTTTGTTTGGGGTAGAGAGATAGCTCAGTGCTTAGGAGCACTGGCAGCTCCTGCAGAGGTCCTGAGTTGAATTTCCAGCAACCACCTGATGGCTCACAACCATCTATAATGGAATCTGGTACCCTCTTCTGGAGTGTAGGTATACATGCAAGCAAATACTATATACATAATAAATAACTAAATCATATACACATACATACATACATACATACGTACATACATACATACATACATACATACATTTGTCTCTTTCCATAATGCTATCATGTTGTCTAATCTCTGAATAGATCCACTAAATAGACTGACTAGAGTAGTTAAAAATTAGCTCAGGTAAAGATGTTTGCTCTACAATATTGGTGACCTGTGTTCAATCCCTGGAACCCATGGCATAGAGAACCAGACAATTGTCATTTGTCATCTGACCGTCATGTGTGCACCAACACTGTCACACATATTACCCACACACAAGAGTGAATTAAAAATGAAGACAAGGTCACTGAAATTCCTGTAGTGTTCCTGTTTGTTCTCTTTTGTTAGCATCATAATTCATCTTGTTAGAAATTATAACCAGTTGCCGGGCGTGGTGGCGCACGCCTGTAATCCCAGCACTTGGGAGGCAGAGGCAGGCGGATTTCTGAGTTCGAGGCCAGCCTGGTCTACAGAGTGAGTTCCAGGACAGCCAGGACTACACAGAGAAACCCTGTCTCAAAAAGAAAAACAAAACAAAACAAAACAAAACAAAAAAAAAAAAAAGAAATTATAACCAGATACATTATGATATTTCCTCCCCTATTCATCAAAGTAAATACTCAAGGGTAGTGTACTCAACTGCTTCATAAAGGACTATGGAAGACTCAAGTAACCTCATAAATTTGAAAAATTTTACTAAGGTATTTTAAGATTTTAACCACCTTGTTTGTTCTAGTAGTGTACTAATAGTACTCTTTGTTGGTATTATTTAGAATCTAATTCATATTGAGTATATTTTCGCATGTAGACTGCTAAATCTGAAGCTGACTTTCTGCATGCACTGACTAGATGTATATTTATTGAGGTAGTTCCATTCCCAATAGTATGTTTCCTTAAAACATTATATTTACTTTGTCAGGTTATTAGAAAGAATAGAAAATAATGTATGTGAAGTTAACAGGCCCTTAACCTTTGTTGAGTATTAGCTACTTTTAGTATTACTAACACCAATGTAAACTGTATTCCTCTTTTACCATCATTGAGAATTTTAAAACCTTGAGAACTGAATTGAAATGGGTAGTAATGATAACAAGAATTTATCAGTAAAAACAACCATGTGGATCTGAAACGTTGAAATTGCTGTTTCCGCTACTTTGTTGTTTACTGTTCTTTTTCCAAACAGAGCTCTTGCTGTGTATTTCTAGCTCACTTCAAACTCTTCCTAAGCGCTAGGTTTGCAGGTGTGTGTTTCTATGTCCAGGTTTATTATTTGGTTATTTTTTCTTTGTGGGGGGGGTTGTTTGATCTGACTGCCTTGGGACATGTATAAAGGTCAGAGGACAACTTGTGGGAATGTGTTCTCCTATTTTACCATGTGGGTTCTGGGGCTCAAACTCTTCTAGCTTGCCAGCAAGTACTTGTACTGCTGAAGCCATGTCAGTGGCCCACTTTTTTTTTTTTTTTTAAACTATCTTTTCCTAATCATTTAGAGCATTCATACAAAAAGAGTTAAGCCCACTATGGTGGTGCAAGCCTTAATCCTAGCATTTGGAAGCTAGCCTGGCCCACATTGCACATTTCCGGCCTACCAGAAATATGTAGTAAAAGCCTGTGTAAATAAAACTCTTTATTTTAAGAGTTGTTATTTATGATACCAGGGACCACCCTTCTGCTGACCTTCATTCTCAACCACAAGAATTGGTTCTGTTAAATTAGACACAAATCCTGGGAAATGAAATTGTTTTTGACTAGAGATGAGAGGCATACGTTGTTCCTACCCCAGTCAAGGTATTGGCACTTGTTGAACTCTTGTCAACTGGTTGATTTGTTGTAGATACTTGATTTTAGTAGGAGTGCTTTCATGTTCATGAGACAAAAGTTGTTTGATTGGGATAGGTAATGGTTTCTAAATTATCTTTGTGGTCAATGAGGACCTTTTCACACATAGTATTTCTTAGTTACAACATTCCTGTTATAAATATGAATGAATATACCATATTTTATGGTGTGAATACCTGTTTTAAGTTTTTGTTGTTAGGTTGTTTGTTGAGACAGGATTTCTTTGTGTAGCCCTGACTGACTGCCCTAGAAGTCACTCTGTAGACCGGGCTGGCCTCGAACTCACAGGGATCTGCCTGCTTCTGCATCCTCAGTTTAAAAGCATGTGCCATCATCACCCAGCCCATTTAAGTATTTTTGTATTAAAAAATTCTACCTATGTAATTATTGATAGTAGAATAAAGACATTTCTGTACTTAGTTGCTATATTAGAGCCTTGAGAAATAGATAACGGAATTTCCAAAAATAGAAGCTCAGCCTCGGGCCACGAGCATTTCTAATAGAGGATTCTAAAACTCTGAACAAATTCTGGCTTCAGTTCCTCACCAGTTCTGTTATGTCATCCTAAAGAATCATTATTCCTTACTTGTTAGTTCAACAAATAATTACTGAGTGCTTATTTTTGAAGGCCAGACATTTTTCATTTGCTGAGCCAACAGCATATAAATACTGTCCTGTATTTTCTTTTTGCAGGGTTTGTCAAGATAAGCTAATAATGGCCATATATTATGAAAAGTAAAGCAGAAAGGGGAGATACACAGTGGATAGGAACAAAGGTGATGGTTCCAGTCTAACTGTGAACATACTGTTTGTATAAAGATGAGCAGCCAGCCATGCAGACACAGGGAAGGTGTTTCTGGCAAAAGAAGCAGCAGGTACCAAAATGTTAGAGGTATGTAGTATTAGCAAGCATGCAAACCAGTAAGGGGAAATGGAAGGTAAATTCAGAAACATAAAGGGAGACTGAGAATGTATGTATGCTGTTGAAGGATTATAACTATTACTCTAAGGCAGTGGTTATGCCCCCCAACCATAAAATTATTTTCCTTGCTACTTCTGAATTGTAATTTTGCTACTGTTATGAATTGTAATATGTAAGTATCTGTTTTCTGATGGTCTTAGGTGACTTCTGTGAAAGAAAGGGTAGTTCAGCTCCCAAAGAGGTTTGAGACCCACTGCTCTAAGGTATGGAAAGAAAGCAGCTGCTTTCTTGAGCTAATCCAGTTTGAAAGGAATGCTTCACTGCTGTAAGATAGGAGCAGGGCGATGAAGATTGTTGGGATTCCAGTGAAGAAAAAAGTAGCTGCTTGAGCCAGGTAGCTACCTGATTATGGAGATTCTTTTTTGGGTGTGAGTTAACACAACAGTTAGTTTGCTATACTTTGACAGCAGCTTAAGAAGGATTTGTTGTCATTAAAAAAAAGAAGAAGAAGAAGAAATGCTTTCTGGTCTCAGAATCTAGTTAGGTATTTTTCTGTACTGAAGTGGGAAACCTAGAATTCTTGGTTAGGGCAGGAGAGTTCATATTCCTATAATAAAGATATTGATCTGCTAGAACACCACTCTCTGTTTGTTTTAGAAGAGGGGTAACATATTACACAGTATCGATGAATGCTTGTCATTACATGTTTTTCAAAATAAAGAGAACTCAGGTGTAAATTGTGGACCTGTTTGTCAACATGAGTATTGGGATATTATTTGTGACAAATGTCTCAACAATGCATGGTATGGCTTTTTTGGGAGGAAGGGGGCTTGTTTTGTTTTTGTTGTTGGTTTGTTTTTAAATATGGCTTTTCTGTGTAACCCTGGCATTCCTGAAACTTGCTCTGCAGACCATGCTTGCCTCAAACTCAGAGATCCACCTGCTTCTGCCTCCTAAGCGCTGGGATTAGAAGTGTGCAGCAGCACCACCTGACTACCTATAATTTACTTTATTCCTTAGTCATGGATTAAGTATTAACCCTGTTCATAGCGTATTTCTCAAAAGGTCTATGAAGTGTGTGAATATATTTGTACACACTTAGTAAAGGGCTCATAAAAACAGTAACACGTAAGAAGTAGAATTTTAGTGATAACTGATTTGGAAGTACAGTTTCATTGTTCTTTTTTTGGTTCAGTCAGTCATACATTCCAAGGTGTCTTGAGCTATATGTATCAATGGTCCCTACAAAATTGTGGTGGTTTACTGAAATGATCTTCCTTTGTATAAGACTGGTCTGAAACTTGGGTTCCCAAGTACTGGAACTACAGTCATGTGGCACTATGCCAGGCTTTGACTTTGCATTCATGCCTTTCTTTCTGAAGATTAAATTTGGGTCAAATGGGATATACCTGAAGTACAATGATCGTACTTGGAAAAAAATTAACCTTGTGATGGCAAAATGGTTCAACATGTAATCAACATGTAAAAACGCTTGGTGTGCACTCCTCACACCTTGAGGATCTATTTAGGGACACCTCTCCCCCCCTTCTCTATCTGTCTTTGTCTGTTATCTGTCTGTCTATCTACTTTCCTAGAACTTGATTTGTAGGTCATGCTGGCCTCAGACTCACAGAGATCCACCTACCTTTGCCTCCTGAGTGCAAGGATTAAAGGTGTGCACCACCCAGCAAAACTCCGTTTTATTTTATTTGGAGACAGACACCTGTTATGGAACCCTGGCTGCTCTTTAAACTTGCTGTGTAGACCAAACTGGCATCAAACTCACAAAGGAAACCTCTGTTCCCTGAATCCTGTGTATTTAAAAAAAAAAAGTTCCTTTCCTCTTTATATGTGCCTGCACGCCTCATTTATTGAAAGCTACCCTAAACTCTACTACAAAAGGAATCACTATTTACTTCAGATTCTTGTTACACCATAGAAGAGGCTGGGCTGCTGGAGCTTCTCCTCTTTTCAGAGGTACTTAGGATGGCTTGTGTGAAATGAGGTGGTCAGATGATTCGTGGTGTCATGTTCTTTTTGCCAGTTCACCATGATTCTCATTGGTTTTACTGCCAGACTATGTAATACTGGTAAATTTATTCCTGGGTTGCCTGATGACCTACATGTTATGTTTTAAGAGCATTAATTTTTATATATATATATATATATATATATATATATATATATAATCAGAGTCAACTCAATGGACTGTTCATCATGTTCTAATGGAATGCCTGCTCTCTTTTTTAGGGACATGTGTTTTATACTTGTTCATAATGGGTGTGTGGATGTATAGAGGGCATGGGTCAATATTGGGGATCTTTTATTTACCTTTTATTTAGTGTTTTGCTTACTTGTTTTTGGGAGATAGGGTCTCACTTTACAGCTCTGCCTGGCCTGTAATTCATTAGTGACCAGGCTAACCTTGGACACCTTGGACTTACAGGCCTCACTCAGTCAGCCTCACTTGAGTGCTGGAACTAAAGGCACAGACCATCCTGCCTGCCTTTGCCTTAATTTCTGAAGTAGGTTTTCTTTCTGATCACTGAACTCACTGATTGGTTAAGGATGGCTAGCTTGTGAGTTCCATTCTTCAGTGCTAGGATTATACATGCTTACTACCATGCTCAGCTTGTACATGAGTACTTGGTTTTTTGGGGTCTTAAACAAGGTTTGATCAGCATAATTGTGCTATGTCTTTAACTGCTGTTGATTTTTATAATGGAGAAATAGCACCACTATAAACAATTCTGATTTTAAGTACATAAATGTATTGTTTTAAACCCATGATTTTTTTTTTTATTTTTTAGTTCTACTTTATTTTATACAAGGAATCATGCATGGTTTTCAATGTGCCCTATGTATAATCTGTAGCACTTTGACTTATGTGGCAGATTTATTCATTATCTTTGTAGTTTCAAATATTAGACTATCTAGAGAGGTTTAAAAAAAAAGATGTAACTTATTATTCCTTAAAGTTTAAAATTGAGGATAAAAAAAAATAAAGAACCACCACCTAATTGTGGAATTACAATGTCATTAAGGCTATAAGACACATTTTTTTTTCTTTTTCTTATTCAATATATTCTTTATTTCAAATGATTTCTCCTTTCCTGGATGCCCCCTCCTCGAAAGTCCCATAAGCCCTCTTCCCTCCCCCTATTCCCCAATCCACCTCTTCCCGCTTCCCTGTCCTGGTATTCCCCTACACTGCTGCACTGAGCCTTTCCAGGACCAGGGGCCTCTCCTTCCTTCCTTCTTGGGCATCATTTGATATATGAATTGTTTCTTGGGTATTCCGAGCTTCTGGGTTAATAAAAGCTTATCAGTGAGTGCATACCATGTGTGTTCTTTTGTGATTGGGTCACCTCACTCAGGATGACATTTTCCACTTCCACCTACCTGCCTAAGAACTTCATGGATTCATTGTTTTTAATAGCTGAGCAATTCCATAGTATAAATATACCACATTTTCTGTATCCATTCCTCCGCTGAGGGACATCTGGATTTTTTTCCAGTTTCTGGCTATTATAAATAGAGCTGCTATGAACATAGTGGAGCATGTATCCTTATTACATGGTGGGGAATCCTCTTGGTATTATGCCTAGGAGTGGTATAGCGGTGTCCTCCACTAGTATCATGCCCAGTTTTTTGAGCAAGACTGATTTCCAGAGTGGTTGTACCAGCTTGCAATCTCACCAGCAGTGGGGGAGTGTTCCTCTTTCTCCACATCCTCGCCAGCACCTGCTGTCTCCTGAGCTTTTGACCTTAGCCATTATGACTGGTGTGAGGTGAAATCTTAGGGTTGTTTTGATTTGCGTTTCTCTGATGATTAATGATGTTGAACATTTCTTTTTCTTTGTTTGTTTGTTTGTTTGTTTGTTTTTCGAGACAGGGTTTCTGTGTGGTCCTGGCTATCCTGGAACTCACTCTGTAGACCAGGCTGGCCTTGAACTCAGAAATCCACCTGCCTCTGCCTCCCAAGTGCTGGGATTACAGGTGTGCACCACCACCCTAGGTTCTGAACATTTCAGTTCCTGAGGTATCTCACTGTTGTTTTGAAACAATGTCTTATTTTTGTAGCTCTGTTCGGGCTATGTGTATAGATAGCCCTGACTGATCTCAAATTTCTAAAAGTCCTCCTGATTCAACCTTCCAAGTGTTGTTGTTGGTTTTTTTTTTTTTTTTTTTTTTTTTTTTTTTTTTTTTTTCGAGACAGGGTTTCTCTGTGTAGTTCCGGCTGTCCTAGAACTCACTCTGTAGACCAGGCTGCCTCGAACTCAGAAATCCGCCTGCCTCTGCCTCCCAAGTGCTGGGATTAAAGGCATGCACCACCACGCCCGGCTAAAACTGTCTTTTTTTTTTTTTTTTTTTTCTCTTTTTTTAGTTTTTCGAGACAGGGTTTCTCTGTGTAGCCCTGGCTGTCCTGGAACTCACTCTGTAGACCAGGCTGGCCTCGAACTCAGAAATCTGCCTGCCTCTGCCTCCCAAGTGCTGGGATTAAAGGTGTGTGCCACCACCGCCCAGCTCCAAGTGTTTTTATTACAGCTGGGTGCCACCATCTTCTTCTCTCTCAGGTCTGGCATCTTCTAGCATTATTCTGTTTTAAAAAATGAAGTCCCCCCCAAAAAAGTCGGCTGAGTATAATTACATCTTAGTATTATAAACATTAGTAGGAGCCAGGCGGTGGTGGCACACGCCAAGTAATCCCAGCACTTGGGAGGCAGAGGCAGCCGGATTTCTGAGTTTGAGGCCAGCCTGGTCTACAGAGTGAGTTCCAGGACAGCCAGGGCTATATAGAGAAACCCTGTTTCCAAAAAAAAAAACCAAATCCAAAAAACAAAACAAAATAATAATAATAAGTAAACATTTCGTAGGTTTAGACATGTAGAAAAGAGACAGTTTTACTTTCAGAAGAGTCAGTAATTATCAGTATATGGTCTGTTATGTTTCACCTATTTCTCTTAGCCTTTATTGCAATATTTTACTTTTAAATACATATTTCATGCATTTTATTTTATTCTGCCTATATATATGCTAGCATGTATTCTTATAAGGGACAGTGGTTTGTTTGGCTGAAAGTATACTCTGTTCCTACTAAAATTATTTCATTACATAGTGTAATAAATGGCCAGCATTCAGCCCTTCCTTGTTTTTCATTATATGTATTATATATATATACATTTTTGTATATGATAGTGGATTTATTCCAAACAGGATCTAGAAAATGTATTATTATACACACTCTATTTTTCTGTTCTGTTTTTTAAAACTTGTTTAATTTGTAATAGTTCCCCTACCTCTACTCCATTTACTCTATACTCCCCATTCTGAATTTGTTTGTGTCCCTGTGGTGTTCTGCTTTCGATATTCTGATAGTTTGTTCTAAAGATCTGATTATTGGTTTTAAAGTGGAAATATTACTTTGCAGATGAGGCAATGTACTCCTGATTGCATTTTTATTTATTTATTTATATTTTGGTTTTTCGAGACAGGGTTTCTCTGTGTAGTCCTGGCTGTCCTGGAACTCACTCGGTAGACCAGGCTGGCCTCGAACTCAGAAATCCGCCGGCCTCTGCCTCCCAAGTGCTGGGATTACAGGTGTGCGCCACCACGCCCGGCCCTTATTGCATTTTTTAAAAGTTAAATGTCTTTTATTGTGATATTAAGACTCATCATTAGGTTAGGTTAAGGTGCAAGTTTATCGAGTTTAAGGCATACATTTTAAAAGCCTGATGTGTGTGCATTTGACTGTGCAGGAAAGGTGCAGACCAGAAGGCAGTTTCAAGTGGGTGTCATTCTCAGAAACTCCATTTTTTTTGAGACACAGGTTCTCTCTGCTTTGCTTGGGCAGTTAAGAACCTTGAACTCTATTTTTGCTCTCAATACTGGAATTATATGCAATTAGCATATGTACTAGAGATGGAACCCAGATCCTCAGGCATGCAAGTGCTTTCCTAACTAAACTATTTTCCCGAGCCTTTTTTTTTTCTTTTATTTCTTTCATTCTTTTGTTTTTTGGGTCATGTTTCGTCTCCTGTTTACCCCATCCCCCCCCCACACCCACCCCCCCACACCCATACACCGGTTCTCTTCTTATCCCTGGCTGTTCTGGTACTCAGTTTTTTTCGAGACATTTGCCTGCCTCTACTTCCCAAGTGCTAAGATTAAAAGTGTGTATCAGCAAGCTCCGCCCAGACCTCCTTTTTAAAATTTACTTTGGTTGGGGCTGCAGAGATGGCTTTGTAGTGAAGAGCACTTGTTCTTACAGAGGACCAGTATTTATTCAGCTTCTAGCACTCACATAACTCACAACTGCCTGTATGTAATTCTTGTTACAGAGATCCAGTCCTGGCTTCCTTGGGCACCATGTATACATGTGGTCCGCATATGTCCATACAGACAAAACATCCATATACATAAAATAAAAGTAAAAGCTTTTAAAGTTTTTCTTTTGGAGTCTTGCTCCAAAAAGTACTCCAAAGAAGTATTCTCTTGGTATATCTTGCTATGCTTTCTGCCTCAGTTATATGAAAACTGTATAGACTTCATGCGAATTTGGGGTCTTTAAAAAATGGAGATACTTTGTGTTGATAGGGTAGTTAGTAGATCTTTCTGTTATTTGATGAAATGTGTCGCGATTAGTGGAGGATATTTAACATAATGAATAGAAATGAGGCTACAAATTAGTATACTCAGTTTTGTGTGTATGCAAAAAATCTTCAGAGTAGATAAATAAACATCCTTTTTGCAAGAGCTTGAAAATAACTCAGCAGTTAAGAGTGCTTCCTGCTCTCTGTAGGTCCAAATTTGGTTCACAGTAGTCATGACTGGTAGGTTCTAACCACTTGTAAATCCAGCCCTACGGGAATCTGATGCCCTCTGGTTCTCCTTGGCTACATGATAATTTAGGTGCTTGGCCTTGAAAAAAAGTATAAAAACTGGAGTAATAGGTGGTTATGAGCCATCCTGTGGTTGCTGGGGATTGAACTTGGGCACTCTGAAAGTAAAGCTCTTTAAAGACATGGACCCCCCACCACCTAGCCAGTTTGTTTGCTCTTTGTTTTTTCTTCTATCTTTTCAAATGTTCATTATGTTTTGCCTGTTTGTATGTCTGTGTGAGGGTTTCGGGTACCCTGTAACTTGTATTACAGATAGTTGTGAGCTGCCGTGTGGCACTGGGAGTTGAACCCAGGTCCTTTGGAGATTTCTGAGTTCGAGGCCAGCCTGGTCTACAGAGTGAGTTCCAGGACAGCCAGGGCTACACAGAGAAACTCGAAGAAAAAACAACAACAACAACAAAAAAGAACCTTGAACCATCACTCCAGCCCCCATATGCCTTTTTTCTTCTTCTTCTTCTTCTTCTTCTTCTTCTTCTTCTTCTTCTTCTTCTTCTGCTTCTGCTTCTGCTTCTGCTTCTGCTTCTGCTTCTTCTGCTTCTTCTTCTTCTGCTTCTTCTTCTTCTGCTTCTTCTTCTTCTTCTTCTTCTTCTTCAAGTTGGGTAGTACTGATATTTTATCAAGGAAGAAACAGGCTTAAAGTAGGGAGAAGGAAGCATGTTCTGTATTTGTCTATAACCATGCCTCTGAATTCATTCCCGGCAGTTATTTTGCTTCAGCTCTGCTCTTCCTTGAAGTGCTGCTTTTCTCAAATTTTTACTTTTTATGAGAAATCTCTAGCCAGTGTGGTATACTCCAATATAAGCCCAGCACTCGAGAGGGACACAGGAAGTTTGAGGCCAGCCTTGGCATAACAACATCCTTTCTCAAAAACCAAAAATATACAAGAGAGTTTGAATATAAAATGTCACACACACTGACCTGCCTGAAAGTTCAGCGCCACCTCCCCCCACCCCACCCCATCCCCCACCCCCATACTCAGGAGGCTCTGGCAGGAGGTTGCAAATTCAAAGGCTGCCAGGGTTAGGATTAGGGTATCAAGATAGACCTTTCTCAAAACATAAAAATGGGAACTGAGAACAATTGCTTAAGATGTGTGGTCCTAGATTCATTGCTCAATATTGAGGAAGAAGAGGAAAAGATAATTCTTCCACAGGCACATGTATTGAAAGGATGGTCCTCAACTGGTGGTAATGTCTCTTCTAGAAACTTTAGGAGGAAGAACCACATAGAGGACATAGCGTTGAGGCAGTACCTTGTCCTGACCCTTTCCTGTGTTGAGTCTTTCCTTGCTACCATTAAGTGAGCCACTTTTTTCTGTCACAAAGTTGTGCTGGGATACACTGCTTTGTTACATGCTCAGAAACAAGCCATCTACAATGAATTTATACAGAAAGAGCAAGATACAGTATCTTCATTTAGTATTAAGCTAAGTATTTGTCACAGCAGTGAGAAGCCTAGCTAAGACAGTCACCTTTAAGGAGATGTCCTCAAAACCACTGTGGTAGACTGCTACTCTATGTTGTGTGGAAACTAAGTGGTTTGGTTTAAATAAAAGTAGTACTTTAGAAAATTGTGATACTTTTGTCCAAAATAGGAAACACTAGATTCCTATGTAAGAGATACCTTAATTCATTCATTTCAAATAGATTTATACCTTACTCTTGAATTGTTTCAATAGCTGCACCTTAGGTTTTCAAATATTCCTGTTGAGATGCCTCATTTCTTAACTGAACAGCTCTGTAAGAGAGCTGCAGTGTTTGAGCTATTTGTTGGTTAGACTCATTTTAGCAGTTCACTTAATGATACACACACACACACACACACACACCTCTCTTTGTTCCTTCCCTCCTTTTTTAGAAATGAGGAACTGAATATTTGTCAGTATAGTTAATTATTGAAGCAGAAATGAAGTCATACTCTAAGTTGAGTTTGATATTAATAGGCAGTGAAGTAGTAGGTATTTTAGATATTATAATCACAACAGAGGCCGGGCGGTGGGGGCTCACGCCTTTAATCCCAGCACTTGGGAGGCAGAGGCAGGTGGATTTCTGAGTTCGAGGCCAGCCTGGTCTACAGAGTGAGTTCCAGGACAGCCGGGGCTACATAGAGAAACCTGTCTCGAAAAAAACAAAAAAAGAAAAGAAAAAAAAAGATAATCAAAAAATTTTTATAATTTTGCTGTATGAGTATGAATGTTTTGCCTGCAGGTATGTACATGCATCTTACATATATGGAAGGTATTGGATCCCCTAGAAGTTGTACTACAGGTGGTTTTGGAGCCACCATGTGAATGCTGGGAATAAAACCCAGGCTTTCTGCAAAAACAAGTGTTCTTAACAAAACTATTCACTAATCACAACTGAAAATTTAAAATATATTTAGTGTAAAAGGACTTAGTTACCACAGTTTTTAATTTAAATAATTTATGAGCTGGACATAGTGGTGTACACTTTTAAACCTAGCACTCATTGGGAAGCAGAAGCAGGCATAATCTTTTGAGTTCAAGGCCACTGTGGTCTACAGAGTGACCACAATTCTAGGGCAGCTAGAACTACAGAGAAACTTGTCTTGAAAAATAATATATAAATGGATAGATAGGTGGGTAGATATATGGATGGATATATGAATAACAGAATTTTTTTTTCTTTGCTCAACAGTAAACATTTAGTGGAAGAACTGTTTTGTGTAAAAAAAAAATTGTATTTTGGATAGGTTTTAGTTTTGGGTGATAAAGTATAGTAGTTAAAAATAAGGTTACCAGACTAGGAAAGTGACTTAAGTAGGTATAACATTTGCCATATAAGTATGAGAGCTTGAATTCAGATTCCAGAATCATCATTACATAGGCCTATAATGCCCTACAGCGAGATGGCCAGTGGAGACAGAGTCTTCTAGCTGCTCTTAGGACAGCATTCTAGTCTGGGTTTTGTAGTAATGAACAAGAGACCTTTTCAAATATGAGTGAAGGCAAGGACCAACTAATTTCCATTTTATCGACAGACCTTATTTTGGGTTGAATGCAGATTTTTACCTTTGTCTCTGGAAAAATGATTTAGTCTTTTGGTGCCTCATGTTCTCCACTCCCTTAGATGTTGTAATTATTCAACAATGAAGATTCATAAGCAGATGTTAATAACTATATGCAGTAAATAGCAGAAAAAAGAAAAGTTAGTAAAAATATTAAGGCTGGTACAAGACATTTGCTGGTATTAAAATAATGAAACCCTTAGGATGTTTTGCAGCACCCCTTTCTTATAACCTTTATTGTCTACATCAGTAGTTTTCAACCTGTGGGTTTGACCCCTTTTGGGGGTCACATGCCAGATAATTCTGCCTATGAGAGATTTGCATTATGATTCATAACTGGTAAAATTACAGTTATGAAGTAGCAAATGATTAATTTCATGGTTGGGGTCACCACAACCTGAGAAACTGTATTAAAGAGTCACAGCATTAGGAAAGTTGGTCACTGGCCTATGTGAAGCTAGAAAGAATCGTCTTGGAAGTGAGAAGAGGGCATATAGATTCTTAAAGTGGTCAAGAAACTTAATGTAGAAATATTTCTGTATTTAGTTTAGAGCAGTGATATTTTTTTTCCACTTGATCATGAAAATTGAACCTGATTGCTTAAATCTATCAACTTTTCTAACCTCCCATAGAAATCCCTGTGTCCTTCCTTAGGTTTCATTCTTACCCTCCATTAATTAAATTGTTGGTCTTGTATCTGTTAAGGAGTCCTGCAGTTGACCCTTGTCTAGCTCAGATGCAGAATCATTACTTTTAAAATGTCTCTTGATCATCATTTAGGAAACTAATAAAAATTATGGGACCTTGCTTCAGAGATCCTGAAGGGAGAAACTTGGACTGGAAACCAACAACTAGCAAACTTGACAGACTTAAAGTTAGACCTTGTAAAAGGTTTCTAATTCATACTACTTTAGTAGATAAAGACAAAAATGAGTCAGTCTTTCAGAAAAGGAATGGTTTTCAAACCACAGATTCTGCCAAGACTTGAAGGAATCAGTAACTGCTGCTTTATTGTAGTCAAGAGCATTGCAGATACAGTGGTTGGAATACCTTGTATTTGTAATAATTTCTAGTTTGGAGTCCTAGGAAACTGAGGCAGGAGAATTGTCACAAGTTTGAAGCCAACTTGAATGATACAGTTTTTGCATCTCCCCCCATCTCACTTCCCCAAAAACCTGCTAAATTGCTTACAGTCATTTGAGATAGGATTAACATTTGTGGAAGTCAAAGAATACTCAGGTACAAGCAAATAATGGGAACTATGTAAGTGAAATCTGAAGTTTGAGATCTTTCTTTTTCTGTAGGAGTTTAAAAACGAGTGTAGGCCTAGAGAAGATGGTACTGCAGTTAAAAGCACTGGCCACTCTTACAGACCATCTCTAGGTTCAATTCCCAGCACCCAGTGACAGCTCACAACCTCATTTCCAAGGAATCTGACACCCTCTCTGGCTTTCCTGGGCATCAGGCACACATGTGGTGTATATTCACACACAGGCAAGAACAAGCTATCTTCTATGTCAGATTATTATTGGTGGATTTTTGATGCAGGAACATTTTTACTCATTTGATAAGCTTATGTTCTCCAGAAAGAAATTGCTGTTAATAGCAGCATTTCTCTGAAACTTAGCAGGTGGCAGGGTTAGGTTTTTGTTGGTTTGTTTGTGTTTAAACATTTTCAGTTTAACAAGCAAAAATAATGTTTTCTTGTATGTGTACACAGGGGCCAAAACAGGAGGATACTTAAATTGTTTCATAAGGTTTAAACATAAATACATAAATCTCATTAATACCAGAGGTAATTTGGTAAAACAGACAAAAGTTAAATGTTGAATTATACCTGGAGACAGATGTATGTATCGACAGTATAAAAACACCTGTGAAACAGGTTTTCTTTTTCTTTTCTCTTCTTTTCTTTTCTTTTCTTTTCTTTTCTTTTCTTTTCTTTTCTTTTCTTTTCTTTTCTTTTCTTTTCTTTTCTTTTCTTTTCTCTCTCCCTCCCTCCCTCCCTTCCTTCCTTCTTTCTTTTCTTCTTCTTCTTCTTCTTCTTGTTCTTCTTCTTGTTCTTCTTCTTCTTCTTCTTCTTCTTCTTCTTCTTCTTCTTCTTCTTTTGTTTTGTTTTTCAAGACAGGGTTTCTCTGTGTAGCTCTGGCTGGCCTCGAACTTAGAACTCCACCTGCCTCTGCCTCCCAAGTGCTGGGATTACAAGCGTGCGCCACCATACCCGGCTGAAACAGGTTTTCTATGGCTACAAATTCTTCTAGTAAGCTGTAACCTAGTAGAATCAAAAAAAAGAGAATAAGCTAGGAGAAAATTTTATCAAAAGGGCTTTCTTTTCACTGTCTTGTATTTATTCTAAACTTGAAAATTATTTTACACTAGATAAGTTGTTTTTTCCCCCCTTCACCCATGATTAAGAAAGTCAGTAGGTAACTGAAAACATGTTTCTTAAATTTGTTTTAGTAATTTCTTTCCATCTTATTCTTTCACCGCTTTCTCTTTTGTGCCTTTGATAATAGGGAATTGAAACCCAAGGTTATAGTTATTGCATGTTCTTATCTAAAATACACACGGTGCATTGATAGTTAGATTTCATAATTTTATGAATAACATAACTATGAGGCAGATATTGCTGTTATTTCCAAAGGTCAGTTTACATGTCCAGGATTGTAAAAAGGAAAAAGTAATAACATTGCTTAAACATTATATTCTTGTTCTTTATTTTACACTGCCTTTCTCCCCCCCCCCCTCCTTTTTGCCTCTCTGTCCTGGGACTCCAAGTACACCATGGTGCCCTTGAATTAGCCCGGCTGATTTTTTTTTTTATTTTTCTTGTTTGTTTATTTGTTTGCTTCCCCCTGGAGTTAGTGACTGAGAATTTCCTCTTCCTGACACTTAGTAAATCTTGTAAGACATACTGGAGCCGGGCAGTGGTGGCGCACGCCTGTAATCCCAGCACTTGGGAGGCAGAGGCAGGCGGATTTCTGAGTTCGAGGCCAGCCTAGTCTACAGAGTGAGTTCCAGGACAGCCAGGGCTATACAGAGAAACCCGGTCTCAAAAAAACCAAATTCAAAAAAAAAAAAAACAAAAAAAAAAAACTCCAAAAAAACAGACTTTAAAATGCTTTTACTTTTTTTTTTTTTTCTCTAACCCACATGATAATAAACAAGAAAAAGTTCTTAAACTGTCTAAGCTCAGAGATAGCAAATAAACTTTATCTTTCTTTGGCAGTTTCAGGTGATTGGTGTTCTGGGATGGTTTCCTGAGATACTTAGAGGCTTATAAGCTAAATTCAGAGTCATTGTCAGAGACTTCCTGGGTTTTTAATCCACAAACTCTAACGTTGACCCTGAATATCTTGCATATCAGTTAGCTGCAAGCATATCTTTGTACTTTCTTATTGACCAATAATAGTAATAGTCCTTTGGGGGTGGTGGTATTTGTTTTCTTTTTTAATTTTCACATTTTCCCATTAACATTGTGTGGATATCTGCACTATCATTTACACTTAGTTTTTACTTTATGGGAATTTTACTCTTAGCATTGTCTTCTGAGATATAGTTATGTTGATACAGAGAGCTCTAGTTAATTTTATCCTTATTACTGTAGGAATATCTTAAGGAATAAACTATAATTTATTTTGCCTTCTTTAGCTGAATTAGGCTATATAATGAACCTGTTCTCCTTGTGCACCCATAAAAGTATAGTCTCAGAAGCATAATTTCTTTAATTGGGCATGAATTTTTTTTAACCTAGCCAAATTGCTCTGTAAAAGTGGTTGTACCAGTTTTTACACTTATCAGCAATATGAAATAGATTCTGTTTTTCCTACTAACTACTTTTATGGTACTTTTCCCACTCAGTTTGAAAGACTTAATGTGTTTGTATATTTTGAGTTTGAAGTGATTTTAATTTTGTCCATATAAAGAGCTGACAATTCATGTATCCAGTTATAAATTTTGAGTCTTTATCATGTTCTGTTGGTCTTCTGTTCATCTTAAATGCTTTAGTTATTACTACTTTATATGTCTTGATATCTGGTTATCCAATTTTATATTTTTCTGAATTTCTATTCTCAGTTTCCAATTAAAACTAGTTGAGAGGTGCTAGAGAGGTGGCACTGTAATTAAAATGATCTGGTTTTGATTCCTAGCACCCACATGATAGGGATCCAACTCCCTCTGCTGGCCTCCAAGAGCACCAGGCACGCACACTGTGTGTATACATACATGTAGGCAAACATTCATACACATAAAATAATAAAATTTAATTTTGCATCCCTCCCAAAAAAAGAAGTAGACAATGTAGCACACATTTCACTGGGGGAAATTCCAAGCCTGAGATACATGAGACCCTGACTCTAAGCTGCAGCAGCAGCAATAACAAAAACAGATTCAATTGAGATTAGAAACAAATATTCATAGCTGTATTTGAGAATCACAATACTAAAAGGTGTATTCTATAATTTATATAGGTTACTTATGACTTTCTGATTTTATCTGTAAAAATTCTATAGTTTTAACTTGTATTATGATACTTGCTAAGAAAATCAAGGTTTCTACTTTGCTGTAAAGTTTTATATTTTGATCTTTATTCAAAAACTGATGAATTTCCATACTTGTAGTCATTCTTTTTTTTTTTTTTTTTTTTTTTTTTTTTTTTGGTCTTTTCGAGACAGGGTTTCTCTGTGTAGCCCTGGCTGGCCTGGAACTCACTCTGTAGACCAGGCTGGCCTCGAACTCAGAAATCCACCTGCCTCTGCCTCCCAAGCGCTGGGATTACAGGCGTGTGCCACCACACCCGGCATTCTTTTTTTTTTTTTTTTTTAAGATTTATTTATTATTATATGTAAGTACACTGTAACTGTCTTCAGACATACCAGAAGAGGACATCAGATCTCATTACGGATGGTTGTGAGCCACCATGTGGTTGCTGGGATTTGAACTCAGGACCTTCAAACAAGCTAGTCAGTGCTCTTAACCGCTGAGCCATCTCTCCAGCCCCTTGTAGTCATTCTTAATTCTTCAAGGATTAAGCCGGTCATGTTGGTAGATACATTTAATCCCAGCAATAGAGAATCAGAGGCAGATGGATCTCTGAGTTCCAGGGCATCCAGAGCTACGTAGTGAGACCCTCCCTCAAAATAGATAAAAGAATAAATAGATAAATAGGAAGGATGGACGGGTAGGCGTGCAGTCACACACACACAAGTATTGTTAAAATACTTTTTTTTTTTTTGGTTTTTGGTTTTTATTTGTTTTGTGGGTTTTTTCCCCCCTTTGGTTTTTTTTGAGACAGGGTTTCTCTGTGTAGCCCTGGCTGTAAAGGAACTCACTCTGTAGACCAGGCTGGCCTCGAACTCAGAAATCCACCTGCCTCTGCCTCCCAAGTGCTGGGATTAAAGGCATGCGCCACCACTGCCCGGCTTAAAATACTATTTTAACAAAGAAAATACCTTTTGTCTCCTGAGACTCTTAACACAATTTCAGAAGAACACTGTCACAGTGTCAGATACAATTAGTACCTCTAATGTTTGTTTATTTTATGTATATGAGCACACTGTAGTTGTCTTCAGACACACCAGAAGAGGTCATCAGATCACATTGTAGATGATTGTGAACCACCATGTGGTTGTTGGGAATTGAACTCAGGACCTTTGGAAGAGCATTCAGTGCTCTTAACCACTGAACAATCTCTCCAGTTAGGCACTACTACTACTACTACTACTACTACTATTATTATTATTATTACATGTAAGTGCACTATAGCTATCTTCAGACACCCCAGAAAAGGGGGTCAGATCTCAATTCGGATGGCTGTGAGCCATCATGTGCTTGCTGGGATCAGAGCCTTTGCAAGAGCAGTCAGTGCTCATAACCACTGAGCCATATTTCTAGCCCCAACCCCATGTCTTCTGTGGATTGTGTATTTTTTCTTTTTGTGTGTTTTTACATGATTGTCTGTATAAGAACCTACCTACACTGTTCTTCCCATGTGGTATAGATGTTAGTATTGCTCTTGGATTTCACTCGGTTTGTTTCTTCGTAGGAAACGCAGGTCTGAATGGAGATGGGCTGCAGACCGAGCAGCTATTGTCAGCCGCTGGAACTGGCTTCAGGCCCATGTTTCTGACTTGGAATATCGAATTCGTCAGCAAACAGATATTTACAAACAGATACGTGCTAATAAGGTAAGGAATACATTTTTGGTATATTCTAACCAGTTTAAAAGCAGCCATTTCCCCTCCTCCCATCCCTTCTGAGTCTTTCAATAATTCTTTAACTATGTCAAGATAAATGGTTGAATGGTTCAGTATAACAGTTTAATGTAAGAATCTGATGGTACTAGTGTACCTCATAAAACAAGAATATAACCCCCAGCTGACATATGTTTAGAAAAATGGTATCTGGGTCAATATGAGATAAAGAGACCATATATTAACAGACTATATTGTTTATTTTAATTTGGGAAAGGCATATCTACTACTTTTTTATTTTGCTTATTTCATCAGATATTCTCTATTATTGATGAGCTCTTTTTTGAAGAATTTCTTTCAATTAAAAGATTATCAGAAAGAAACATAACATATATAATAGAAATGTTTTCTTGTGTTCTATTTGAAAGGACTGATAATTACCTTGATAGTGACACTAAACAGTTTTTTGAAAAGTCATTTTTGAAAAAAGGTCTTTTGCCGGGCATTGGTGGCACATGCCTTTAATCCCAGCACTTGAGAGGCAGAGGCAGGTGAATTTCTGAGTTCAAGGACAGCCTGGTCTACAGAGTGAGTTCCAGGACAGCCAGGTCTACACAGAGAAACCCTGTCTGGGGGGAGAGGGGGGAGAACAAAGTAAAAGAAAAAAGGTCTTTGTTCCTTTTGAATTTGACTTGAGGAAAATTACGCATAGGAAGCAAACCCTCAAACTGCTGGGTGCTTACTATGTACATATGTACTATGTCTTTGGGATATACTAGAGAAGAAAAATTCTACTTTCATGGTACTTATGTTCTTTGCAAAACATGTTTTATAAATAGTTTCTGATTGGGGACTTTAGAAAACCAACTTAGGACAGTAGGCTTGGGGCAAGCACCAAAGCAAACATAAGTCTCATGCAAGCATTTCAAAGCTCAAGGTGCAGACTGGAGAGAATTGTCTCAAAATGTATGTATTACATGTATGTGAGTGTTTTGCCTGCACACATGTATGTAAGCCACGTTATGCCTGGTGTCTGAAGAGGGCTTCAAATTTCCTGGAACTTCGAATTACAGATACTTGTGCTTGGAATATAACCTGGATCGTCTGCAATAGTACTAAGTGCACTTATCCACTGAGCCATCTCTCCACACTGCCTCTTGAGTTTTAAAATGTTAGTATGGGGCTGGCAAGGTAACTTAGGGGGTTAAGGTGCTTGCTGCTAAGCATTATGACCTGCATTGGGTCTTCAGGATGTCCATAGTGGGAGTGGCTTGTGTGGATTGTCCTCTGATGTCCTTATAGTCCTAAATAAATAAGTAAGTAAGTAAGTAAGTATGTAAGTAAGTAAGTAAGTAAGTAAAGTAGAAATAAAATTTAATCTTAACATATCTAAATGTATGCCTTAGGGTTGATCACTCTTTGGAGTGATTTTTTTGTTGTTGTTATTTTTTGTTTTGTTTTGGTTTTTTTTTTGTTGTTGTTGTTTGTTTGTTTGTTTTTCGAGACAGGGTTTCTCTGTGTAGCCCTGACTGTCCTGGAACTCACTCTGTAGACCAGGCTGGCCTTGAACTCAGAAATCCGCCTACCTCTGCCTCCCAAGTGCTGGGATTAAAGACGTGCGCCACCATCGCCCGGCTGGAGTGATTCTTTACTTTTAGAAAACTTTTGGAAACCATATAGAAACATCAAAGAAGCCGGGTGTGGTGGCACACACCTTTAATCCCAGCACTTGGGAAGTAGAGGCAGGTAGATTTCTGAGTTCGAGGCCAGCCTGGTCTACAGAGTGAGCTCCAGGACAGCCAGAGCTACACAGAGAAACCCTGTCTCGAAAAACCAAAAAAAAAAAAAAAGAAAGAAAGAAAGAAACATCAAAGAAAAATATGTTTAGAATGTTCTGGGCAACCCCTTTTACCTCCAAATCAAAAGTTAATCCAATACAATGTTTTCAGTTGAATGTATGTATGTGTATATAACATGTATATTTGTTAAGCTACTGGTTTTCTTGAGGGCACATAACAGTTTTTATACATTGTCATCTTGTTTTTTTCCTTATCATTTAAAAAATGTTTTTGACTTCATTACTTTGTTGTTGTTGTTAAGTGTTACATACTTGTTCATATTCTCCATGCTGTTTCTGGATATGCCTTGTAATGAGGTGAGACTGGGAGAAAGGGTAGAAACAGATAAAGCGCCTAAGTTCTTATTAGTCACATACTTTAATTTTTTTTTTTAGAGCATTAAAAAAAATCCTTCTGTTTAAATGTCACAAGAATGCTGTGATTTTTGTTTGTTTGTTTGTGTTTTTTTGGTTTTTTCGAGACAGGGTTTCTCTGTGTAGCCCAGGCTGTCCTGGAACTCACTTTGTAGACCAGGCTGGCCTCGAACTCAGAAATTCACCTGCCTCTGCCTCCCAAGCGCTGGACTTAAAGGCATGCGCCACCACCGCCCGGCAAAATATTTTTACCTGATTAAAAAACACTAATAATTTTATATGCTTTTGTTGTTTGTAAATAAGTAGCTTATGCTGGCCTTGATCTTCTGATCCTTACACTTTTGTATACAAAGTGCTGAAATTACAAGTGTGCACTATTTTGCCCAATATTTGTACTTAATAATGTACTTTTTTTGTTTGTTTTTTGTTTTTCGAGACAGGGTTTCTCTTTGTAGTCCTGGCTGTCCTGGAACTCACTCTGTAGACCAGGCTGGCCTCGAACTCAGAAATCTGCCTGCCTCTGCCTCCCAAGTGCTGGGATTACAGGCGTACGCCACTACGCCTGGCTAATAATATACCTTTTTAGATTTATTTTATGCATATGACTGTTTTCCTTGCATTTGTGTTTGTACACCTGGTTGTGTGCCTGATGCCTACAGAGACCAGAAGACAATGTCATTTTTTTGCAACTAGAGTTGTAGCTGTTTCTGAGCTACCATGTGGATGGTTAGAACCAAACCCAGGTCCTCCACAAGAGTAGCAAGTACTCGCTTTAATCATGTATATTACATATATGTCTATATGAAAGTGTAAGAGATAGTTATGAGGTTCCATGTGGGTACTGTGAAATGTACCCAAGTCTCTCAAAAGGCATCCAGTGCTCTTCCCTCTCCAACTCCTGTTTTGAAGAACCTTTCTAGGCTGCCACAAGAAAATATCACAAATTGAATAGCTTAGAACCATAGGCAACAAGCTTTTCTACAGTTCTGGAGGCTAGAAATTGGAATGTCAGGATTCACCAGACAATTTCTGAGATCATAGAAAAGAGTCATTTCTTGCCCTTTCCTAACTGAATGATTACTGCTGCCAGGCCTGTCTTCACTTAACTAGCTGTTTCTATATCCAAATTTTCCTAGTAAAATACAGCTGTTTGGAGACTGGAGATGACTCAGAGAGTCACTTGACATACGTACCTAAGGCCCAAGTCTTTCAGAATCATGTTAAGCTTGTAGGGGAGAGCCAACTTCAGACATTTGTCCTTTCCTTTAAGTATGGCATATACAGTAATACATACCATGCACACATAAAATTAAAAAATTAAATAGCTAAAATAGACATAGCACATTACATTTATGGTCCACACTAAAGGGTGTGTTTTCACTTGATGTCATCTACAAAGATCCTACTTTGAAATAACTGCACAGCCTCAGGTTCTCAGCATGAATTTTTTAGAGGTACTCTGAGCTCAGCTTAGCAAATAAGTCTTAAAATTTAGTCCAATGGTATGTGAATGTGAACTTTGTTTTTATATAGCACTGTAATAATAGAGTCCTTTTTTGGAAAAAGTATGCTTTTTCTACTGATTTTAATATTATCTACATTTGTTTAAATTAATTAGTTTGATTCTGGGGATTGAATTCCTAACCTTTACGTGTCCTGGAAAAGCACTAATATTGTGCTATCTATCCATTTTCTCACTTATTTACCCAGGGTGTTGAATTTAAACTTGTCTTTGGGTAGATTATCAGGGGACATGGAAGTATTTACAGTAGGTTAGCATCAATTTTCTTATATTTTTGGGCAGACAATTAGAGAGCCCAGCTTTTTCCTCTCCCTTCCTTCGCATCTCATTTAGCTCCAATTTGTTTCAAGTCATTGTGTCACCGAGGATGACCTTAAATGATCCTCCTGCCTCTGTCTCACAAGTACTCATGTTAAAGTTGTTTGCTATATTTGGCTTTTAGTATTCCTTTTTAAGAAGGTACTGTGTTATATGTTTAGGTTTTTAGATGGTCCTTCACTTATATAGCACACTTTAGCCTGGAACTCAGCTGTGTGCCCCAGGTTATCCTCAAACTTGGAATTCTCTCTGCCTCTGTCTGTCTCTGTAGTCACTGGGATTATAGAGGTGTGCATTACCATTCTTGATTTACTTTGCTGTCTGTTGATGTCACCTCCTCCTTCCTCTCCCCTCTCTTTGAGAGTTTCTCTATAGCCTTGACTGTCCTGGAACTCACTCTGTAGACCAGACAGCCCTCAAATTCATGGAGAGCTGCATGCCTCTGCTTTCTAAGTGCTGGGACTTAAGAGTGATCTATTACAGGGGTGGTGAGACACTCAGCAATTAAACATTGACTACTCTTCTTAGATTTTGGTTCCCAGCACCCACATAGGCATCCACATCCATTTATAACTGCAGTCCTAAGACATCAAATACCTTCCAAAGGCATTGTACTCAAGTGGTGCATAGACATAGATTCAAGCAAAACACCCAGCCATACACATAAAATAAATTTAAAAAATTAATCTGTTCCCCAAAAAAGGAATCATTTGAGGACTACTTTTGTTATTGTTATTGGTTCCCCCACCCCCATCCCAAGCGTTAACAGGATCCAGGCACGAATTTCTGTTCTATCAAAAGTTAGCTGTTAGCCGGGAGTAGTGGCACACGCCTGTAATCCCAGCAGTTGGGAGGCAGAGGCAGGCGGATTTCTGAGTTCAAGACCAGCCTGGTCTACAGAATGAGTTCCAGGACAGCCAGGGCTACACAGAGAAACCCTGGGGGGGGGGGGGAGTTAGCTGTTACCTTCTAAGACTTAATGTACTTTATAGTCCCAAACGATCCCTTTGGAAATAAGTTTTCTTGTTGTTCTCTGATAGAAGTTCAACTTGTAGTGTAGCCTCCTACTCTTTTATATGCTGTGCTATCATTAGTTTTGTTTGTGGAACAGTCTTGCCTTTAGCACGTAGCCAAGGAGGTCCTTGAACTTCTTTTCTCTTGCTTCTACCTCCTGAGTGCAGCCCCCATTACTGTTTGTATTGCACTCAGGGGCTTAGGCACGCTTATGTTATTATTGTTTGAATTTTCTCAGGTCAGATAGTTAGCTCCCTCTCCCTCCTTTTCATAAGATGCTTCTGTTTTCTTAGAAAGGGGAAAACAATTTGTTTTCAATCATAAGGTTTCATGTAAGATTGCATAGAGAAATGCTATGATAGCTTTCAGGTGAAATACTCTTTAGAGAAGCTAGGATAGGAGATGTAACAGCAACAATGTAGATGTTCTTATATGTTCATCTAAGCTTCATAGTAAAATCTCTGGTTAGAGGTTGATAACAGACATAAATTTAAACAATCTTTAAATATTTTCTTTTTAACACGTTTTTTTAATATATGTATTGAAATTTTATTTTAATCCTAGGCAGAGAGAAGTAGGGCTGATCTTTTATGTTTAAGGCCAGTTTGGTCTGCAGAGTGAGTTCTAAGACAGCCAGGGCTACACAGAGAAAGTGTCTTGGTGGAAAAAGAAAAAATTAAAAGCATTAAAACATGGATACAGCCGGGCGTGGTGACTCACGCCTGTAATCCCAGCACTTGGGAGGCAGAGGCAGGCGAAATTCTGAGTTCGAGGCCAGCATGGTCTACAGAGTGAGTTCCAGGACAGCAGGACTACACAGAGAAACCCTGTCTCGAAAAGCAAAAACAAAACAACAACAACAACAAAAAAAAAAACCATGGAATCAGAAAGAGCTAACTAAGCCAGGCATGGTGGTTTAGGCCTGTAATTCTAGTACTTAAAGAGGCTGAGGCACAAAAATTGTCTCAAATTTGAGGCCATCCTGGGCTATGCATGAACACATGTACACACACGCATGGGCATACACACACCAATGGACGGAAGGTATACTTTGACTTTCAAACTGTAAACCAATTGAGCTTCCCATCTTATCTATGTTACTAGGTGTTGATGGACAACTTTGTCTCATCCATCTTGGTTCTCGAGAGTTTAGTTTTTAGTGGATTCTGATTTGTCTTAATTTGAGTAGGGAAGCTTGAGTTTCTCATGAATTATACAGTAGAGTGGGTCTGATAGGAGATAGTCTTCAGAAGTAGAGCTTAACCTAGATGACTAATGCTACATATCTTTAATTCCAACCCTCTGAAGGCTGACATAGAAGAAGGATTATGAGTTTAGAACCAGCATAGTCTGTGTTTCAAAGCCTTGTCTTGATTTGACCATTGATCACTACTCCAAATACTTCAGCCTCAGGAGAATTTCATTTGTTTTCTGAGTTGGGTCTCATATATCCCAAATTGACCTTGATCTGGAACTCCTAATAATTTTGTCACTCCTCCCAAGTTCCAACATTACCATCATGTCCAATTTGAATGGAAAATTTTTAGAAATAATGCACAAGAACTCTGCTTTTTACAAAAAGGTTTTACTTTTAAATGGTAAGGTTTAGAAGGTTGATTTTTATGCTTACTGAATTAAGGAAAAAAATATTTTCAAGATTTTGTTTTTGAGACAGTTGTATATTATGGGCCAGAAAAGTGAACTTGAATCTGTGGCCCTCTTTTCTCATCTTCATCAGTGCTGTGATGTTGGGTGTGAGGCACCAAATTCAGATTGGAGTTTCTTTGAAATGGAGAAACTTTAAAGTACGCTACTTTTTATTAAATTTGAAAGCAATTATCTATGCATATACTTATGGTAATGTTTTCAAATATCTGTTTTTGTGGTTTCATAATGGACTTTTTCATGTACTAGAGAGTGACCCTCAAACTAAGCACAGACTAACTACACCATATCCTTAGTGTACTGAGCATGTGATTTTTTGAACTAATAAAAATTTTTAGTATCAACCTAGTGAGGAATCCTGTTTCTCCAGAGGTTAATGTTTCTCTCATATGAGTTACTGGCCTCTCTTTTCATCATAGGAGTCTTGACTTTTTATCTAGTGTGTCCCTAGTTCCATTCTAGTATATTCAGATACCTCTCCTGCAGGGAGAATACAGGGGGACTTTTTTTTCCCTTAAGATTTATTTATTTATTTATTCCTTAGTTTATTTATGTATGTGAGTACACTGCCGCTCTCTTCAGATACACCAAAAGTGGGAATTCAACTCAGGACATCTGCAAAAGTAGTCAGTGCTCTTATTATTTTTACACATATAACTGAAACCCTTCCATTAATGACATTAATCTAATAAAGTATAGTTTATAATGTATCAGTTATAATAAAATATCCTAATTGTATAAGATTCTAGGACTGGTAGATCAGAATAAAAAGAGTGACATGTAAGGCAAACTGGATGAATTAGAGTGGAAAAGGTGGACGGCATGTCCAAATCTGTCTTTTAAATTTACATTTATCAATGAGTGTTTACGCACATGCTGCAGAGAAAACTTGTAGGAAAAAAAAAACAACTCATGGAATCAGCTTTCCTCCCTCACTGTGTATATTATGGGGCATAGCAGCAAGCTCCTCTACTTAGCCATCTCCCTGGCTCAGCTTTGAATCCTAACATCTTACTGAAATAGTTTTGACAGGGTTAGAATCCAGGGCCTTGGCTGGGTGATGGTGCTTACCTTAAAACCCTCACTGGGGGCTTGGGGGGTCAGAAGCAGGTGGATCTCTGAGTTTGAGGACAGCCAGGACTACACAGAGAAACCCTGTCTTGAAAAACAAAACAAATAAGCAAAAAAGAATCCAGGGCCTTGCATAGATGAGTACAAGTGCTGTAACACTGCTGCTTTTCAGGCTAGTTTTGAGCCATAGGATAAGAGAAAGGCCTCTGATTAACAAACTCTGAGCCAGCCAATTTGAGATTAGTTCTTAAACTTGGTAGTTTATACCACTCACTCTGTTTTTCTACTCTTTGTCCTACAGGGGTTGATAGTCCTTGGGGAGGCACCTTTCCCAGATCATACAACAGACTTACTTTCACTTAGTTCTGAGGTGAAGACAGATCATGGGAGAGATAAATTGGTAAGTATAAAAGATAGAAAAGGGGGAAAGATAAAAGGTAGCTCTTAATAGGTCAAGAAACCACAGCCACATATAAAGTTACAGAGTAGTGGTTGGATCAGGGCACATAGGTATAACACCACACTCATACAGTTTTAGTAGGATAACTTTTCTGGACCAATATAATTAGTAGCAGGGGGAGGCAGGCTCTTAAACAAGTTGAGGCAAAGGGGACAGCCACATTTTGCGTAGGACAGAGAGAGTAGATAAAGTTTCAAGACAGAGGGCTTGGTTCAATTCTTAGCACTGCATAAGCAAGGTGTATAGTGCTCACCTTAATCCTAGCGCTTGGGAGGAGGATCAGAATATTGGTCATGTTTTGCTACATAGTGAGTTTGAATCAAGGTAGGAAATATGGAACCCTGTCTCAAACATTTAAAAAAATAAGGTTGGATTAGGAGTGCTTAGTCCTCAATGGGACATCTGTTTTGCAGCCCCTGCCCCCATCCCCAAAGGCTCACAGATTCTTGGGGAAGAAGGGTATAAAGGTTATAAGAGTCATAGATGGTGGGTAGCAACTAGGAAACCAGTCTTCCCATCACAGCAGGGCACTTACACTTGTAAACTTAAAATAGTTATGGCAGTATGCACAAGATGTATATGAATTCTACCCAGACAAAATACCAGCATAGAAAGGGAAATTGGGTACAAAATCCTACCCCTAGCCCACTAAGAGCTGCTGAGAGGGAGTTAGTTTTTTCCAATGGAAGTCCACATATGCAGGCAACACATTCAGAATTTGTGTGTGTGTGTGTGGGGGGGGGGTTTCCTGGAATTTACTATGTAATCTAGGATGGCCTTTATCACACAGAGATCCTCCTGCTTCTCCCTCCCAAGGTGCTTGGATTAAAGGCACGCAACCAGAGACATGGCTAGGCTTTTTATTTTATTTTATTTTATTTTATTTTATTTTATTTTATTTTATTTTATTTTATTTTTTTAAATAAGAACACAAAGTTGGATGTGTAGGGAAGGGAGGAGATGAAACGAGTATGTATGGTCAAAACACGTTGAACAGCCGGGCAGTGGTGGCACACGCCTGTAATCCCAGCACTTGGGAGGCAGAGGCAGAGGCAGGTAGATTTCTGAGTTCGAGGCCAGCCTGGTCTACAGAGTGAGTTCCAGGACAGCCAGGGCTACACAGAGAAACCCTGTCTGGAAAAAACAAAACAAAAAAACAAGAAACAAAAAAAAAAAAAAGCCACATTGAACAAAAAATTCTCAACAAATAAAAATGAGGAAATATTTGGATTAGAGATTTTTACCAAAGAAATACCAAAAATGCTTTTGTGAATGATTTTTATTTCATAATGAGAATAAAGTATATAATAATCTTCTATATATACTTCTACATATCTTTTCTTTATCCTTTTTCCTTTGTACAATTTCATTTTGGATTCTAAGAATATCCAATTTTTCACTTTTCAATTTTTCCTTTAAAAAGTACTGGCTTTGAAGTTGTGAGTCCTAAGAGATGAACATAACATTCTGGTTGGTAGTGTTGTTTTTGTTGGTAGTGTTCTAAGTGAAAAGGAGTTTTCTTTATCTTTTGTGTTTGTTTGTTTGTTTGTTTGTTTTTTGAGACAGGGTTTCTCTGTGTAGTCCTAGCTGTCCTGAAACTCACTCTGTAGACTAGGCTGGCTTCGAACTCAGAAATCCGCCTGCCCCTGCCTCCCAAGTGCTGGGATTAAAGGCGTGTGCCACCAAGCCTGGCTGTCAGGAAACTTTGATGTAACTTGTTACACATTAACACTCAAGAAGCTAGGTGGTATAAATGCTGGTGCTCAGCAAGTTTTCTCCTTTTTATAATCTAGAACCCTATTTCAGGGAATGGAGACACTACTTAGCCTAATTTATATGATTCCTCATATATAGGCCTATCTAGCCCACAAGAAACCTTATCTTTAGGGCTGAAGAGATGACTTAATGGTTAGGACACGACCTGCTCTTCTGATCAATTCCCAGCATCTATATGGTGGCTCACAATTACCTGTAACTCCGTTCTGAGGGGATCTGGTGCCTTCCAATCTCTGCAGGCAGTACATGCACGTTATGTACAGACATGAAAGCAAGACTCTTATACACACAAAATAAAAATGAATAAATATTAATACTAAAAAAAGGAAGGGCAAAAACAAGATAAACAAAAATCAAGTGAAGTCTGTCTTTTAGAAATAAAGTTAATAAATAATTACCAATACAGTAGAGAAAAGGTAAAAATTGCCAACGTGAATGAAGACTGTTATTACAGGTTTCACAAATAACATCTTATTACTACTTACTTTGGCTACATAGATGAAATATTCAGATTCTTTAAGAGATACAGATTACTGAGATTCACCAGTTGGGGTTGTTTGTTTGTTTGTTTGTTTGTTTGTTTTGATTTTTCAAGACAGTGTTTCTTTGTGTAGTCCTGGCTGTCCTAGAACTCACTCTGTAGACCAGGCTGGCCTTGAACTCAGAAATCCACCTGCCTCTGCCTCCCACATGCTGGGATTAAAAGTGTGCACCATCACTGCCTGGCTTAAGTACCTCCTTATGCTTTTGTCTCTTAAATAACATAACATACATTATATGGAACTACACTGTACCTTTTGGGCATAACAATCCCAAAAGTCTGTGAATGTTCACTGCAGAAATGTTCATCTGTTTTCTGTTCATTTTATTTGACTCACTCTGTAGAGGTGGGATTTGTGGTTATATTGAACCAATTATAAATAGTGAATTACCATATTTTTGGTTTAAAAAAATGAATTTGTATTTTCAGACCTTGTAAAACTAATTTGGTAAGTCCAGCATACCCAAAAATCTGATGAAAAAAAGTAGAAGGAATATTCTAAATATAGAAACAAACTGTTCCTTCTGAATATAGAAACAAACAAAAAAACCTCAACGGCATAGTAGCAAATCAAACGAATGCTTATAATAGTATGTGTCATAAACAAACAATAAGACAGTTTCTATTGATGCATCATTAGAGTTGGGGGCCAACTAGACAGAGCAGTATGGTAGCCTGTGTTAGAAAACAAAGCCGAGGCCAGGTGGTGGTGGCGCACACCTACAATCCCAGCACTTGGGAGGCAGAGGCAGGCAGATTTCTGAGTTCGAGGCCAGCCAGGGCTACACAGAGAAAATGTATAGTTATGTCAATGCTACTTGGTGAAACAGTGCATTTTCACCTGTGTAGGAGAAATATTGCAAAGGCATTGTATTTTGCCATAGGTAGAATATAAAGCATTCAAATTAGAAAAGACTAAAGCGAGCCTGGCGGCGGTGGCACAGCCTGTAATACCAGCACTTGGGAGGCAGAGGCAGGCATATTCCTGAGTTTGAGGCCAGCCTGGTCTACAGAGTGAGTTCCAGGACAGCCAGGGCTACACAGAGAAACCCTGTCTCAAAAAAAACAAAAAACAAAACAAAAACCAAAATCCAAAAAAAAAAAAGAAAAAGAAAAAGACTAAAGCAAAACTGACTTTTGAAAACTTTATGAAGAAATCATTAGACCTTTTGTATGTAAAAGTGGTTAGATAAAAGATCAATATATTAAATTCATTTGCATTTCAGTTTATTGACAGCAAGTAATTGAATAATGAACCATCAAAAAAAACATAAACCTGGGTGGTGGTAGCATATACCTTTATTTCCAGCACTCAAGAGGTAATGGCAGGCAGAACTCTGATACTGAGCTAGAACTACCCAAAGAAACTCTTAAATAAAAAACAGTAACTAAAAACAGAGAGACATAAAGCTGAGTGTATAATAGTGCATGCCTGTAATAACATCACATGCTAAGTTGGAGAAGAAGATCAAGAGTTCAAGATCAGTTTTGACTATAGTCAGGCTAACCTGGGATATATGAGACTATTTCCAAATTTTAAAAAAATGCCAGAATAGAGAGAATGGCACATGTGATTATTCAATTACTTTTTATCAAATCATCAAATGTTAAGATAATTCATTGGAGTGAGGGATGTGGTTCAGTGATAGAATGCTTGTCTAACCTTAGCATGAGTTCCTGGGTTTGATAACTTTATTTGATACTATATAAAAATTAGTATGTCAATAACAAAACTTAGAATACTTGGAAATATGGACTATTCTACAGACAGATTTCACATACCTATATCACAAGTTTTTCATTAAGGAAATAAAGGGCTGGGCCTGGAAAGATGGCTAAGTGGTTAAGAGAACTTACTGCTCTTGCAGAAGACCCTCGTTCAGTTTGTAGCAGCCTAAATAAGGTGGCTTACAACCCCTTCCAACCTCCGTTCCAGAGATCTAAAGCTTCTGTGGCCACCTACACAGTATGATTCCAATTAACTTATGCAGGCACCTATGATGACTAAAGAAGAGAAAAAATAAGGTTGAGACCATGAATTGCTAACAATTGATAATAATAATATTCACTTTGTTATTGATAGTTAATTGTTTTTGTTTGGTACTTGGTGTTGCTCACAGCAATCCTCTTAACTCTGCCTCCTGAATGCTGTAGCTAGAAAGATGTGTGCCACCACATGTAGCCGTAATTATGTATTCAATAGAATACCTGTGTAAAGAGAGTTTTTTATGATTACCGGCTCATAGGAGAAACAAATTTACTAACCTAGAATACAGTGTTCATGTGCAGAATGTTAACGCACATTATTATACAATAGCATAATTGTAATTATTGAATTATACAATAGTATAATCCAAACTGCTTTCTAAAATTTTAGGTTTTTTTTTTTTTTCCTTGTGTGATTGTTGATTTGCCTTTGGTGGGTGGGTGTTTTGTTTTGATACAAAGTTTCTCTCTGCATAGCACTGGCTGTCTAAGAACTCACTATGTAGATAGGCTGACCTAGAACTCAAAGATCTGCATGCCTCTGTCTCAGAGTGCTGGGATTAAAGGCATGTGCCTTGTGTCCTTTTTGGTGATTAATAATGTTTTTGTGATAGAGTTATGTTTGTTTTTAAATATTGTATTCACTTCTCATTATAATCACACAAAATGGTTGAAGGGTCTTTTGGAGGAGGGAGGGGTTAAGGAACAATAATATGGTTCTAAAAGACTCTTCATTTTTCTCTTTCTTTTTAGCTCTTTTCCCATCTACCATTACTTTTGGGTTATCTTACTGTTTTTTTATTCACAAATAGGTATTTTTACCCTTTTGTTGTGGGTATGTGTATGTATGTTGTTGTGTTGAGATGAGATCTCAGATAGCCTAGAAACTCAGTTGTAGTTGAGAATGACCATGGCTGGAGGACTAGGGATTCATAAGCATTCTCTACTACCTCACATCTTGTCTCTAAAAACAGAATTAAAATCCTCCTTTTGTAAATATTGTTTAAATGACTACTTAGTCCTAAATTCAAATTTAGGATTTTGTTTAGTAAAAACATTTCTTCTTTTGAGTATTGGTAAATAATGTTATTAAAGTATTATATATTAGTTATCTTTTTTCTTTCTATACTCATCCTACTTTAAAGAAGTGATATGAAAGCTGGCCGTGGTGGCGCATGCCTGTAATCCCAGCACTTGGGAGGCAGAGGCAGGTGGATTTCTGAGTTCCAGGACAGCCAGGACTACACAGAGAAAAACCCTGTCTCGAAAAACCAAAAAAAAAAAAAAAAAAAAAAAAAGTGATATGAAGAAAAACTGAACTACTAAGTATTTTATTTCTCAGAAGAGAAGTATGCTAAAAGTGTAAGCACTTCAGTAGTCCAGGATAACAATCTTCTTACCTTTAGTTAATCATGAATAACTTGTTTTCCTTGCATGACTAGAAATATATTTATTTTTGGCCTGATAAAGGTTTGAGTGTAGAGTTAAAGGGATAGAAACTGACTGGGAAATATTGATCCATAGCAGTAACCGTTGACTGCCTAGGTCCAGTTGGGCTATAAATGACTAAGTTAAGCATTTAGGATTTACAAGATGGTTTGAAGTTGCTATTTCCTTAGGTTATATATATTTGCAACAATGTATATAAATATAAATCCTGGTTTTGGTTTATTGGACTTTTAACAGCATTATTCTATTTGAAATTCTGAAAATAGTGATTCAAGGGATGTAAATCCCTGGTTCGGTTGCAAACACCATATAAGCGAGACATTCCTGCTATCACTGCACTGTGAGGTATCAGATAAAGAGGCCAGCCATGAATATGTCCCCATAATCAGCCCTCAAAAAGTAAAGTGCAGTGAGGTGTGTGACCTCATTTTAGAATATGCTTAAACTGATACCAGATAAGTAACTCAGTGTGTGTGAAGTTTTCAGTCTTTGATTTCAATTTAGAATAATATCCTGGCTAAAGTGCTAAGTTTGATGCACCTTAAATGTAGCAAACAGTATTTGCTATTTTCACTTAAAACTATCTTGATTATCAGATGACTCAGCTGGTAAGGCACTTGGTACAAAAGCCTGATGACCTAAGTTCAGTTCCCCTGCACTTTCATAAAGCTGGAGAGAACCAAATTTGCAAAGTTGTCTTACAACCTACAAACACAGGCAAGGGCACCACACATAGACCCAAAATAGTGTTTTAAATAACAAAAACCCCAAAACTATGCTAAGTATCATTGAGATGATAGGAGCTTAGAGCTAAGAAGTGGTTCATTAGAATATAAAACTAAATTCCTGTTACCCAGTTTGCCTTGTAATTTTGATGTTTTTCAGAGAATAACTAACCCAAACTAAACTATTAAATGTTTTAGCCAAACAAAAATGATGTCAGATAGTATGGTGATAATTAAGTAACTGGTTTTGTTTTCATATTGTTTTGGCCACATCAACCTTGAATTCCAAACAATCCTCCCTCTTAGCTTTCCAGATGCTGAGATTCCAAACATACTTCTCAGGATACTGGTTCTCAGATCCTTGCTTGTCCTTCTCCCCCAACATGCCCTATAAAAACTCTGCTTACTGTGATTTTTCTTCAAGGCTTTTTGCTACATTTTTTTGGTTTGGCTAAGAGGGCAAATTACTAATTCAAGTGCCTGCCTTTTCTATCACTATGTTCATTATTTTATGCCTTATACCTGATTCTTTGAATAAAAGAAAGAAAACATTTACAGTATCCCTCATTACCTCTAATTCTCAAAATTACTCCAAAGGCAATCCTTTATGGCCCTGCTTTAGACAGGAGGATTTTGCCTTCCACCTTAACTATTCTATGCTGCTATGAGCTATATAAATCCTTAAGAGTCCATCTGAATATTAAAAAACAGAACAACAACAACAACAAAAACCTCACAGAAGCCTCAGTGATAATGCCTACTCTCTGGGTAATTAAGTCTGAATATTTTGCTCTTTTTAAGGTTTGTTTTCTTTTTTTTAAAGATGAGATTTTGGTATGTAGCCCTGACTGGTTTGAAGCCTTCTCTATAAATCAGACTGGTGTCAAACTCAAGAAATTTGTCTGCTTGCAGGGGCTGTGGTAGCACACACCTTTAGTCCCAAAAGAGCCAGGCATATCTGAGTTCAAGCACAGCCAGGGCTACACAGTGAAACTGTCAAAAAAAAAAACATCTGAGAGGTGGCTCAGAAGACCACCAACTGATTTTTCCAGAGGTCCTGAGTTCAAATCCTAGCAACCACATGGTGGCTCACAAACATCTCTAATGGGAGACAGCCACAATGTACTCATATACATAAAATAAATCTTTAGGGGAAAAAACCCAATAAAAAATTAAGGAAGGAAAAAATGAAAAGTGTGTGCCCCCACACCCAGCTTTTTTTCTTATGTACTTTCTTATTGGTTGTATTAAAAATGTTTGAATTGTGTGTTTCATTTTCTGAGACCACTAGTGATATAAACCACTGCAGTAGAAGTGATCAAGCCAGCCATGCGGCGGTGGTGGCGCACGCCTTTAATCCCAGCACTTGGGAGGCAGAGGCAGGTGGATTTCTGAGTTCAAGGCCAGCCTGGACTACAGAGTGAGTTCCAGGACAGCCAAGGCTACACAGAGAAACCATGTCTGGGGGGGGGGGGGGGACAAAAACAAACAAACAAACAAAAAAAGAAGTGATCAAGCCTAGTACATCAGGATAGTTTATGAAATATTTGTTAACACCTTTGCAGCTTTTAGACTATAGGATTTAGTGTGTTCTTTTTACCTTAGGGTATTATGAATGTGTTTCAGGAACTGTGGGTGACTTCACATATATTTGTGAGTAAAATAATTTAAAATGTGAAATTCCTTTGTGAAAATTAAAATCCGGGGCTGGGGAGATGGCTCAGCAGGTAAGAGCACTGACTGTTCTTCTGAAGGTCCTGAGTTCAAATTCCAGCACCCACATAGTGGCTCACAACCATCCATAAAGAGACCTGATGCCCTCTTCTGGTTCATCTGAACATAGCTACAGTGTATTCACATATAATAATAAATAAATCTTTTTTTTTTTAAAAAAGAGAATTAAAATCCACATTAAAGAATAACAAATTTGAATTTAATTGCTGTTATTTTTATAACAATACCTGTCTCTTACATCAGAGAAAAAAAGTTTTGTATTTAAATATGTCTACCTGTAGATATCAAAATTAAAAGTAGCTGCTGAGCAGAAATTTGCTGTGAATGATAACATTACCTGTGATTTTCTTTCTTTCCCTTTAGGGAAGGTTCTTTTTGTAATGAATTTTTGTAAATGTGTTTTGTAATAAGATTTTTGTTAAGAATCGTAACTGTTGTGATCCAAGAGTCACACCACAAACCACACAAACACCAATCTCAGACAGGGATGATTTATTGAACACACATGGGCAATAATTCAGAATTCATGGCTGTGGCTACAACAGCAAACATCTTTTTCTGTCAGCTTATAAAGGGTAAAACTGCAAAAACCACAGTGAGCTCATCACACAGGTGGAGGCAGTGCTCCCTGGTCCTGGGCTCTAACCAGAGCCATTTTAGGCATAATAAGTTTATATTGGCCTTTAATTTGATAGATCCTACATAAAGCTTTGTGAGATTTCTTAAGACTAACAAATCTCAAAACATAACAGTATGTGATCAGCATGATACTGCTCTGAGTCAAGTTATTTTTCTGTCAGTTACTAGAGGGTGTATTACAGCAATGGTATAATAAACTGGCAGGCATGGAACAAAATGGCTACAGCTATGCTAGAGGGACAGGCCTCAGCAGTACCATTTATTCTCCCAAGTGTCTTTGCAGTTAAAAGTCATATTCTGGGTTGGGTTGGGCGTGGTAGCAACCACTTTTCACCCCAGCACTCAGAAGGCACAGAGATCATTTTTGAGTTTGAGGCCAGTCTTATGGCCATATAGCAAGTTCCAGTATAGCCAGGAATACATACTGAGATCCTGTGTCAGAAAACAAAGAGAAAAATGACCCTTTCAATCTTTGTACTAAGGAATCCTTAATTAAACAGAGAGTCAATATTGGTAACTTATTCAACATTTAGACACACAAATTCAGAATTTTATGCTGAAACATTCTTTAAATTTTATTTTATTTGAGACCAGATTCTTACTATATAACCCAAGCTGGGCTCCAGTTCCTAACAGGCTAACCTGTAGCTTGAAATCTTCCTACCTCTGCCTCACACCAGCATGTGTGGGTATGTTTTAAATGGATATGAAATTGCCTGTTGGTCCATACCTGCAAATAACGTCTTTTGAACCAGTCATACACCCTCTAGTTAATACTAACCTAAACCTTAAATTTTTCTCATTTTTCCCATGGTGTCCCCCATCCCATATTTGTTTTGTTTGGGGTTTAGAGAGTAGGATAACGTGGTGGAGACAGGGTTTCACATAACTGAGGATGCCCTTGAACTCTTGGTCCTCTTGCCCCTTCCAAATACTGTTCGGGCCTACACTATCTATTCCCAGTACTTTTTCTTGCTATAATATTTGTTTGTACTTTCTCAGATTCTTTGTAGATAGTAAATCTGCACAAGCATTTCAAAGAGTATTTGGGCTTATCTGGTGTTTTATTATTGTGACCTGGTTTGACTGTAGTTCAGTATGGCTTGACCTCTTGATATTTCTACCTCTGCTTCTACAGGCGCTTGGATTATAGGCTTCTGTCACCGTGCAAACCTATATTACCCAATTGTAAAGGAAATCTTAAAATAGTTCTCTAATACTGTTATGATTTATATATATTTTTTAAATCATAACTATTTATGTGCATGGGTGTTTTGCTTGCATGTATATTTGTTTGCCACATGTGATACGTACTCACAGAGATAAGAATGTGTCATATCACTTGTAACCATAGTTAAAACAAGACTGTTGACCGCGGTGTGGGAACTAAGGTCCTGTAGAAGAGCAACTAGTGCTTCCTCATGTTGTGGCGACCCCCAACCATAAAATTACTTTTATTGCTACTTCATAACCATAACTTTGCTACTAGTTTTAATCATAATATAGATACCTGTTTTCTAATAGTTTTAGGGGTGACCCCTGTGAAAGGGTTGTTCAACTCCAAAGGACTCTCAGCCTACAGGTTGAGAGAGACTGGGTGGTTAGGATATACTATCCATGTGGGGTAGGGTGGGAGCCCTGCTACCTTGGATCATTGATCTATTAAGTGCATCTTAGTAATTACAAGGAATTCAGAATACCCCAGAGTTAATTCTGAGTGTAAGGAATCAGAAACTACAATCACTGTCTTTATGTGGTTTTTCTGCAACTCCAGAACCAATAATTAGCTGCATTCCTGTCTTTATTACCTATAATTCAAAGATATGATTAACACTCAGACTCACTCATTCCAACCTCTATTCGGATGTTTTTAATATGAGAAACAGTTTACAATTGTAGGCCCAGCCTACAATTGATACCTTGTTTCTCCTGCCTTTACCTCCCAAATGATGGGATTATCACCATACTCCTAGCTCTTTCACCTCTTTTGAGGTATCTCTAACATATAAATAGAAATTTTGTTTTATATTTAATAGAGTTTCCTTTAACAGCTTCCTTATTTGTATTCTAAATATATATTTGATTTGTATAAAGATAGTTGTTAGTCTAGCATTCACAAGGTTCCGGGTTTGATCCATAGAACCAGATAGAAAATAAAACAGATGATTACATTCATTTGAAATTTGTATGAATATGTGCAGGTGGGTGCATATGTGTATACATATAAGTGCTGAGGCAGGAAGCAATGTCAGATATCCTAGTAACTACCTGTCGTCTTTGAGATAGTGTCTTTCATTGGATTGGTCACTCACTGATTCAGCTAGGCTAGCTGGACAGCATGCTCCAAGAATCTACCTGTTTGTCTCTCCAACTATATTCACATTACCCAAATTTCTAGCATGCGATTTTAATAGTATATATATATTTTTTCTTCCCTGTAATTCTGTGTACCACATGTGTTTCTGTTACTTATGGAGACCAAAAGATGTCACAGGAAGCCCTGGATTTGGTGTTATAGATGGTTCTGAACTGACATGGGTACTGGGACTCTAGAAGGGCATTCAATAATCTTAATTCTGAATTATCTCTAGCCTCTTATTCTATTTTCTTTCACTTATGTATATATGTTTGTGTCTGAGTGCGGTTGTGCACATCAGTGCAGTGTCTACAGAGGTCAGAAGAGGGAGTCAAATCCCCTGGATCTATAATTATAAATAGTTGTGAGACACTAAATATGGTTGCTAGGAACCAAACTACAAGAGTAGTAAACAGCCTTGTTTGTTTGATTTTGTTGTTGTTGTTGTTGTTTAGTTAGTGTGTTATTGTGTTGCCCTTGCTGTCCTATAACTCATTCTGTAGCCCAGGCTGACCTCAAAAGAGATCACCTCCTTCCACCTTGTAAGTGCTGGGATTAAAGGTGGTGTGGGTTCTCTGGTCTCTGCCCTCAGCATTTTTTTATGTGAACTACTTGAACTTAGTGTTTGTTCAGGGATCTGAACTAGTAGCAGTGGTCCCAGCACTCAGTTCAAGGCCAGCCTGGTGTACTCACATTCCAGGACAGCCAGGGCTACATAGAGATACCCTGTCTCCGTGCCTGTCTCCGTGGGGGGAAAAGTAGGTGTGTGTGTGTGTGTGTGTGTGTGTGTATCATTAACATTAAGTGAACTGCTAAAATGAGTCAACCTGTCCATCCCCACATGGAACTATTTTAAAATAAATACAACTGAGGATCCTAGATCTGTGCTACAGCACTTGTCAGGCATGCTACTCTGGGCACTGAGTTTGGTTCATAGCACCATGAAATGAAATAACAGTTTTTGAAAAACAAATTTTTATATTACAGCAGCTAAATAGTTAATGATACTGAAATTTCGTTTTGGCTCTCTTGGTTATTACTGACCTTGTCACTTATTTACCCTTTTTGGAAGAGTCATGTTACTCTATAATTGTTTTGCTTAACTTTTGTTTTATAAAATTATGTTGAGATCCTTCCTTTGTCAGTATGTATATATGTACTACTTGAATCAGAAAATATTTGGGTTCCTTTTTTCTTCAGAGCTAATTCTCTTAATTACATTATTTCTTTCATAGTTTGGTTTGGTTTTGAAGTTCATGGTCAGAAATTTCAGTCAAGTGGTAATGCTGGGATAAATGTGGTTTTGTTTATTTGTTTTGTTTCAAGACAGGGTTTCTCTGTGTAGCCTTGGCTGTTTTGGAACTCATCCTGTAGACCAGGGTGATCTTAAACTCAGAGATCTGTCCGCCTCTGCCTCCCAAGTCCTGGAATTAAAGTCATACACTTCCACCCCCTGTCTTTGCTGAGATAAATGTTAATGTGTGTTACCTCTTTTCTTTACTCAGATTGAGTCTGTTTCTCAGCCATCAGAAAACCATGGAATCCCTATTAGTCATATTACAGAGTCATTGTCTACCAAATCATGTGGAGCATTGAGACCTGTCAATGGAGTTGTTAACAGGTAATGTTTTCTCTCTTCTACTTCTCAAACTTAATACTCTTATAAATGTTGAATTTGGAGCCCCTAGTTATTCCCAGCCAAGACTGGAAAAACCCTACCATACATTCATTGTATGTTTTATACTATGCCAAGTATACTTTATTTAGTATGTTCGTACTTACCATTGTCTAAAAGGGACTGGCCATGGAGTAAAAACAAAGTCCTACAAATTATTTGAAGGTCCTTAAGTTCCATAAGCATGTGAGTAAAATATGTATTATCCTTAGAATTTATTATTCATAGAACTGTCTTTAAGACTGTTCATTAATATTTACAAAATTGTTTTCCTACCAATCAGGATTTTCTATAGCTTATGTTAGTCATATTTGTGTTATGGAAAAAAAAAACTAAGGATGAAAAATTGACCTTTGCACCTTGCAAACATAATAGATTTAATACACTGGCAGCCTCATGACTAAGCATAGACAAAGTATTACACACTTAGATTAATGTGCATTGTTATCCAGGGTTGACCTGCTTTTATAGAAGGTCTGTTTGTGTCTGTGAACCCACATTACATGCTTTGTTTCCTCTGTGTTCTGAAAAGTGTCTTCCTCTCCTTTTGTAGTCTTCAGCCTGTCCTGGCAGACCAAGTTCCAGGTGACAGCTCTGATGCTGAGGAACAATTACATAAAAAGCAAAGGCTGAATTTAGTTTCTTCATCGTCCGATGGCACGTGTGTTGCAGCCCGAACCCGACCTGTGCAGAGTTGTAAGAAACGGAGGCTTGTTAGGCCCAGCAGCATTGTTCCTCTTTCTAAGAAGGTGGGTACTCAGAGAATCAGTCTGTTTTCAACTTCACTTCCACTCACTAAATTCTGGCCAAAGTTGGCTAGCCCCCAAGTTTTCCTGTGAGCCTTCAAAAAATACTGAGTCCTAAACCTGCTTCCTAGAGCTTTGTTTAGTTACTTTGGAGTTAAAACTAAAAATCCCTTCCTTTTTTTTTAATTGCTTTAAATTTGAGTTAGCATGTCATGTTTAAAGTAATAGTTTCATGCATATCATTGTACTTTGTTCATAGGAAGGTCATAGACCATGATAGGCAGATATGAAAACTTCTGGCTTGAGTTTTGAAACAAATGGAAGAGTTTAATTCTTCTCATCTTCACTCTTCTCACTGAAATTGGAAGTGTTAGCCTGGCATGGTGGGGCACACCTGCACAATCCCAGCACATGATAAGTAGTGATGGGAGCAGGAGTTAAAGATCAGCCTTGACTAAAAACTAATGAATTTAAAGGCATGCAGGGTTACATAAGGCTCTATCTTAAGTAAACCAACAAAAATAACCTCCAGGTATGGAGCAGTAAGTCTTCTCAGAGCCATCTATGGCTTCTCCCTTCCACATGTTCATTTTGAGACAAGAAATATTGTAGACCAGAATAATTTAAGCTCCCACCCTACCTCCTGTGTACAGGTGTGAACTACCCGGCTTGACTCTTGCTTTTGAGATTGTTGTTTTGTTTTGTTTTGTTTTGATACAAGGTCTCACTGTGTAAACCAAGCTGGCCAGAATTCCTGATCCTCTGTCTTAGGTGAAATGATTACAAGTATACACTACCACACCCACACTCTGCCAGAAGTGACAGTGGCAATTGTTGAAGGTTTAGTGCTTTTTATAAGAATGTCATTTTAGCCCAGCAATGGTTTTGCATGCCTTTTAATCCCAGCACTTGGGAGGCAGAGGCAGGTGGATTTCTGAGTTCGAGGCCAGCCTGGTCTACAGAGTGAGTTCCAGGACAGCCAGAGCTACAGAGAAAACTCTTGTCTCGAAAAACCCAAAAAAAGAAAACAATTTCATTTTAATGTACTTGTTTTCCCTGAATGTTTATACGTGTGCCATGTGTATTGCCTGGTGGAGTCAGTATTCTTTAATGAACTCGCCTCCAGGAGTTTGGCTGTGCTGCAGTGAGTGTATGAGCACAAAGCGGACTTGGGTTTTTGGAGGTTTTCTTTGCTTGCTTGCTTGCTGCTGCTGCTTTTTTGTCGAGAGGGTGTAGGTCATAAGGGTTGGAGGCAAAGGACCTTGGACACCTGGGCAACAAGTGTACTTGAGGTTCATGATGTGAAATCCCAAATAATCAATAAAAATATTATGAAAAAAATAACATTCATTAAATAATATGAGCCATCTCTCCAGCCCTTGTGTGCTTTTTTTTTTTTTTAATTCCGCTTTTTCATTCTTTTTCCTTTCTCCTTCTGTCATCTTTGCTTTCTTCTTTCCTCGTGGTACTATGAATTGAGGACACAGTCCTTGTACTTGCTAACCAAGCAAAGCACTTTACAAGTGGCTGCATCCTCATTTTTCTTCCATTTTGAGACAAGTTCTCACTAAATGGCCATGGCTGGTCTTGAACTTGTGCTCCTCCTGTCTCAGCCTGAGATGCTAATAGGCTTATCACATTGTCTTTAATACTTTCAGGGGTTTTATTTTTAAATATTTATTTTTATTTTATATGGATGGGTGTTTTGTATACATGTTTACCATTTGTAGATCTTTTTGTTTTTGGTTTTGGTTTGGTTTGGTTTTTCGAGACAGGGTTTCTCTGTGTAGTCCTGGCTGTCCTGGAACTCACTCTGTAGACCAGGCTGGCCTCGAACTCAGAAATCCGCTTGCCTCTGCCTCCCAAAGGCTGGGATTACAGGCATGGCCCAGCTTCATTTGTAGATCTTAATACCCGTGTTAGAACAAAGGCTTTAATAAGATAAACTTGCTGGAAATAGTTGAAACTTATTGTTAAAGGCCTTGAATTCTGGAGATTTTTTTTTTTTTTTTTTACCTTTTAGCCCCTAAATTTTAATTTTAAAATAGACAGGAAGGGCTGGGCGGTGGTGGCACACGCCTGTAATCCCAACACTTGGGAGGCAGAGGCAGGCGGATTTCTGAGTTCCAGGACAGCCTGGTCTACAGAGTGAGTTCCAGGACAGCCAGGGCTACACAGAGAAACCCTGTCTCGGAAAAAAAAAAAAAATCGACAGGAAGGAGTCACAAACTATTTGTTGGAAGATAATTCTGGAGAAAGAAGTCTTTAGAGGACTTAAATTTATTCGCTTAACTCTATCTTATCCTTATATATGTAAAGGAAACAAAATAATTTATCCTTGGAATTAATTTAACATCGAAATTATAATGGAAACATTAAATATACATAATTTATTTTCATTAATAGTCAGAAATTGTTTTGGTTTTTGAAGGTAGAGGACAGTTTGAGAGATTCTGGTGCTTGGGACTAAAAGCATAGACCTGTGTGTATCAGAGACAGATTGTCAGTTTTGTGTTGCTTTTCACAGGTTCACCGGAATGTCCGCTCTGGCTGTGATGTGAATCCCTCTTGTGCACTGTGTGGTTCAGGCAGTGTGAACACCATGCCTCCTGAAATACACTATGAAGCACCTCTGTTGGAGCGTCTTTCCCAGTTAGACTCATGTGTTCATCCTGTGCTAGCATTTCCAGATGGTAAGAAAGACAACAGAGTTTACTAGAGTCTAACCAATGATCTAAAAAGGATCCTTGTGGGCCAGGCAGTGGTGGTGCATGTCCATAATCCCAGCACTTGGGAGGCAGAGGCAGGCGGATTTCTGAGTTCCAGGACAGCCAGAGCTACACAGAGAAACCCTGTCTCGAAAAATCAACAACAACAACAACAAAAGGATCCATGTGAAAGAAAACCAGTGAGATCACTCACTTTCTGTCAACAAAAACTTGTCAGAAGTAAGCCTCCTGCCTCAGCCTCCCAAGTGCTAGGATTACAAATGTGTGCCACCAACCCTGACTTTTTATGATTATTATTTTATTTTTTTAAGGTTTATTTATTTTACTTTTTGTGTGAGTGTTGCCACGTCTATGTGTACCAGGAACATTTCTGGTGCTCAGAGGTTCGATCTGGAACTGGAATTATTTGTGAGCTGCCATGTGGGTGCCGGGAACTGAACCTGGATCTTCTATAAAAGCAACAAGCGCTCTTAACTTGCTAAGATATCTTTCCTATCAGGTTTTAATTTTCTTGTTTCGAAATTTATTTGCAACACTTAAACTCTAACCATAGTTTTGGGGTGTAGACAAGAGATTTGATAACTAGGCTCAGCTTACAGGACTGAATGTAAGCATAGGTACTATACCATTCCAAGTAGGATTTTGAAATGTTTTGCTTTCCTTAAGGTCAGAGCTAGGCAATTTCAATCACAGGTATAACTACCATGTCTAATAATGTTCCTGTTAGGATAATTTTATTATAAATAACAGCCACATTAGAATGAATGCACCTAACTTATAAATTGAAGGATTCTCAGCAAAAAGACATGCCCAACTTTAGAGGGCACCATATACTTTATAGTCTATATGAATATCCTCTGTGAGGTGTTGCTATTTCAAAAATGTCTTTGAATCACTTTGTACATCAATGAAGACCAACAGCTCAACATGCGACTGCATTGCTCCAATTCCTGTCCACTGTATTTAGCTGCTTTAGCCTTCCCTCTTGCATTCTTCTCAAAAAGATGGTATAAAGGTAGGGGTTTTCCCACAATTTTGTTTTGAGGCAGAGTCTCTATGTAGTCCTGGCTATCCTAAACTTGTTATGTAGACCAGGCTGGCCTTGAACTAACTGCCTGCTTCTGCTGCCTCCCAAGTGCTGAGATTAAAGAGAGGACCCACTGTACCTTGCCCCACTTTTTTTTACAAAGACAAGATTAGTATTGTTTTAACTTGTTAAAATTATAAATGGTTACATTCTTACTAAACCATAGTGTGAGTTTGGTTCCATTGATCCCCCATCCTCATTTAGGAACAGGGAATGTGTCATGTGTTCTGTGGCCTCAAAGTCACTTTGTAGTCAGAATGACCTTTGAACTTCTCATCCTCATCCATCTTGAGTACTTTGAAATTACAAGCATGTGTATCATCATATTGGATTTGTGTGGGTGCTTGGACATTGGACCCAGGGCTTTAAGAGGACAAATATTCTACATCCCCAATCCACTATTTCCATCAAATTTATTATCTATTAAATTTTTGGGTGCTTATTGGGTTTTCTGCTCTACATTTAGAATTTTTTTAAATGTGATAACTATTCTGTGGCACCGGGTTTTATTTGTATTTCCTCATCAGTTTGTAGAGTTGTTGGGATCAAAACTGCCATTCTTTGTCTTGTTGTGTCTTCCACCTTCAGCATATTTTAGGCACTCCCATTACTTCTGTCCAGATAAGAAATTAAACTGGACCGTCCTGCAATCCTAGCTGTTAAGGGTACACTAATACAGGAAACCTGATGGTTACTTAGACTCTGTCTTAAAATAAAAAGAGGTAGATGTGGTGGTGCACATTTAAGAATCACAACACCTAGCTGGGTGGTGGTGGCGCACGCCTTTAATCCCAGCACTTGGGAGGCAGAAGCAGGTGGATTTCTGAGTTCGAGGCCAGCCTGGTCTACAAAATAAGTTCCAGGACAGCCCGAACTACACAGAGAAACCCTGTCTCGAAAAGAAAAGAAAAAAAAAAAAAAAAGAATCACAACACCTGGGAGAGAGAAGTGGGGAAATTGCCATGAGTTTGAGGCCCACCTGGTTGATGTAACAAGTTATATACTATAGTAAGAATTCATCTCACTAATTGACATTAAAGGGGTGGGGGGGTGTTCACCGTAAATCTCAGCACTCAAAAATCAAGACAAATAGATCTCTGTGAGTTCTGGGCCAGCCAAGGCTACATAGTAAAATTCCCCCATCTCTTTTTTGGTTTTTCAAGACATTGTTTCTCTGTGTAACAGCCACTCTGTAGATCAATTAGGCTTGAACTTTCAGAGATCTGCCTGCCTCTGCCACCTGAGTGCTAGGATTAAAGGACCAGCTGAGACCTCATCTCTTCCTTTCTTTTTTTTAATTAATCAAAAAGGTCATAAGAGCAAGGGAAAGAGGCTTAGCAAGTAAAGGTACCGGCATGCTCTTGTTCAGTATAAAGTCTGGTGGCATACATCTGTAATCCCAGCACTCCTATAGCAGGAGAGTCACTGAGAAACTTGAAAATCAGCTAGCTTGGGGTCACACACCTTTACTGGCTAGTGAGAGGCAGGCAGCAGATGGTGTATTTCGAGTTTGAGGCCAGCCTGGTCTACAGAGAAACCTGTCTCAAAACCACAACAACCAAAAAGCTGTGGGCTTGGAGGTAAAAATAGGACTGGTCTTGTAGCTGTTTGATAGAGCTCTTATTAGCATGTGTAAAACCATGTGTTTAACCCCCAATATCGGAAAATAAATTTAAGTAGTTGTATGAAGCCTTTATTTCTAGCTGTAGAAGATGAGAGATTAGGGTGTGATTATTTATTAGTTGGTAACACAAGCCTTTAGTGCCAGCACTTGGGAAGCAAAGGCAGTTGGATATCTCTTGATTCTAGGCCAGCCAAGGCTATACAGTCAAACTGTCTCAAACAAACAAAAACTGTAGAGTGAGGCTAGACCATTATTTTTCATGTAATACATTTTCATCTCTTCCAGGTCCTCCCTGTCTTCATTCCCACACAGCTTCATTTCTTTCTCTCTTAAAAAAGAAAGAATGAAAGAGAGAAAGAAAAATCCAAACAAGCCAATAAGTCAAAAATGACAGTATAAAATCAAAATAGAACATAAAAACATGAAGTTCAGCTGGACAGTGGTGGCCCAGCTTGGATCTCTGAGATTGAGGACAGCCAGGGTTACACAGAGAAACCATGTTTTGAAAAACAAACAGAAAAAGCATAAAGTCCTTTTTTTTTTGTTGGCCAAACTACTCTTGGGCATGAGGCCTGCCTTGGCGTGTGTTTGATATACTTAATAATACTCCATTGGAGAAAACCGATTTTTTTCTTTTACAACAGATATCAGTTGCAGAGAGCTTTTTGGTTAGGAGCAAAATTTTGTGTCTGCTTCCACTTCCCAATTGTTCAGTTTGTTTGGTTTGAACCTGTATCAGTCTTATGCATGCTGTCTCAGTCTCCTTGCAAGTAGCAAGGAATTGAGTCTTGGCTGGCTAGCCTGGTATACATAGCAAAGTTCAGCAAAGAATATATAGACTCTGTCACAAAATAATCAAAGCAAGCCATAGTAAAGACCAGGAATACACTGTTGGTAAACAGTGTGCCACCAAAGTTGGAAAGGTGCTAAAGCGCCTGGTTTGGTTTTTATCAAGACAGTCTCTTAGGCCTTAGATCTCACAGCAATCCTCCTGCCTAAGTTTCTCAGGGGCTGTGTTTGGGTTTGGTTTTTTGTTTTTGTTTTTGTTTTTTTTTTTACAAATGCTTGAAAAACAGCTATCCTGTCTTTAGTAACTAAGCACTCGCTATTAGAGTACAATAGAAAAATACTTTAAAGCCTACAGGAAAATAATTGGGATCCTAAAATTTATTTTTCTAAGGAATTACTAAAATACTTAATTCTTAGGAAAATACATATTAATTTAGAGCCAGTGGTGATGGTCCATGTCTACAGTCACAGCTATTCAGAAGGCTAAGGCAGGAGGATCACTAGAGCTTAAGGAACTTTGTCTTAGAGGGTAGGTGTGGAGTGATGTTTTTAAAACAAAACAAAACAAAAAAAAACTAATCAGTTTTAAAAGAAAACATAGATAATGCCGGGCGTGGTGGCGCACACCTTTAATCCCAGCACTTGGGAGGCAGAGGCAGGCGGATTTCTGAGTTCGAGGCCAGCCTGGTCTACAAAGTGAGTTCCAGGACAGCCCGGACTACACAGAGAAACCCTGTCTCAAAAAACAAAAACAAAAACAAAAAAAGAAAACATAGATAATTAAAAGGCAAGGTGATGGGGCTCTAGAGCAAGGGGGAGAGCGTAACTTGCACTGGAGGAAGGATACCAGTACTTATTGTAATCGCAGAGAGCACAGGTGTGTGATTGCTCAATGAGGCTTTTGTGCTTTTGTGTGTGTGTGTGTGTGTGTGTGTGTGTGTGTGTGTAGAAATGATATGTTTACAATATGCCACACTAACAAGCTTAAAGTAATCCATGGGAAAGGAAGTCTCCCATTAATGAAAAAAAAGGTGTTGTATTTTTACCCCTATTAGAGCTTGTAAATAAAAGAGTGAAATGGAGGCAGAGGCAGGCGGATTTCTGAGTTCAAGGACAGCCAGGACTACACAAAGAAACCCTGTCTTGAAACAAACAAACAAACAAAACACACACACACAAAAAAACAACCTGAAATGGTAACAACTTACAATAGAATGACCACTAATAAAGATCACATAAGTGACTCTTCCATGTGGCCACCCCTGCTTTGGCAAGTGAGACTACTTGTTAAACCCGAGAGCTGTGTGAAATAGGTTATTGACCTCTGGAGAGTCAGTGACTAATCCTTTAAGGACAGAGGACTAAACTACAGTGTTTTATGTTTCTTACAGATGTTCCCACAAGCCTGCACTTCCAGAGCATGCTGAAGTCTCAGTGGCAAAACAAGCCTTTTGACAAGATCAAACCTACCAAAAAGTTTTCTCTTAAGCACAGAGCGACCATGCCATGCAGTCTATCAGATCCAGTTCGTAAAGACAGACACAAGTTGGTCAACTCCTTCCTTACAACAGCCAGTAAGTTTCCAGGAACTGAGGAGTCCTCTGGAATCACTATTGCTACAGTTTTTACCTCTTGTGTTTTTTAGTTTTCTATGCCAGTATTCTGGAATTGGGAAAAGCATTGTTATTTCATACAAATTTAGCTCACAGCTTACTCTGATTGTTTTGGATGCTTTATGATAAAACTTTGGAAGCTATTTCAAACAGGCAAGACTTTAAATGTTTAGTGAACAACCAGCAGCAATTTGTGGGCAGGTTGACTTCTGAAGCCTGGTGTTAACATTTCTGGTTGTGACTCCCTCTCCCTGTCCTATTGTACCATTAACTAGAATATCCAGTCCTCAACTATCCTGCTGCCCTGAGTATATAGCCTTATAGAGCTCAGAACTCAAATAAGATTTGAGTAAATGTATTTCACAGCTCTTTTTTGTTCCCCTCTTCAGAGCTGTCCCATCACCAAACACGGCCTGACAGGACCCACAGGCAGCACTTAGACGATGTGGGGGCTGTGCCCATGGTGGAGCGAGTGACAGCTCCAAAAGCAGAGCGCTTGCTCCACCTGCCGCCACCTGTGCATGACCCAACCCACAGCAAAATGAGATTGCGAGATCATTCATCTGAGAGAAGTGAAGGTACGGCCAGGCCCGGCACCTCTACCTGCATTGGCACTTGCTCAGAGCTTTCTGGGACAGCCCAAGCTTCTCTTAAAACCCCTAACCCAAGCTTTGTCCATCACTTGCTAGAAAGGCATAGCAGGGGTCACTATTGCTTCTAAATGCAGGCCATTTCTTTCTTACTACAATATCTGCCCAGTCTCGTACTTCCCATAAACTAGTTTGCTGCAGCTTTTTTATCCTCTAGGCTTAAAAAGCATTTTTTGCATTCAGTGTGTATTGCTGGCATTCCTAACAATGTGTTAGAAGTTGACCTGGTTAGCCATTTAGCCATGTATTTCTCTCTTTTCTGTTGAATTTTGCAGTGTTGAAGCATCACACAGACATGAGCAGTTCGAGCTACTTGACAGCTACCCACCATCCACCGCACAGCCCCCTGGTGAGGCAGCTCTCCACCTCCTCAGACACTTCCACACCCACCAGCTCTAGCTCACAAGTTACAGCCAGCACGTCTGTAAGTACCTATGGATTGATAGGACATTCTCCAGATTACAAGGCACTCAACAATAGTTCTAGAGACCAATGTAGATACTTGACCCTCTTCTAAGTCATAGGTAGACAGTTGTAGAGGCAAGGGTGTGTTATGGTGGTGGTGGTGGTGGTGATTGTGTTGTAGTTGTTAATAATGATGATGGTATTTTGATGGATTTTTTGGTTGATTTTTTTTTTTTTTTCTCCCCGAGACAGGGTTTCTCTGTATAGCCCTGGCTGTCCTGGAACTCACTCTGTAGACCAGGCTGGCCTCGAACTCAGAAATCCGCCTGCCTCTGCCTCCCAGAGTGCTGGCATTACAGGCGTGCGCCACCATCACCCGGCTAGTTGGTTGATTTTTGAGCAGGAAAAAATCTAGAGACAGGTTTTCTAAAAGTGCTGTTTGACTCTTTGGGATCTGTTTTCACCCAGAACTTGTATACCATGGCACCCTAATCTTTTTAGGCCAAGAAGTGAACATGAGAAAAAGCATGAGGGAGAACTGTTTTTAGACATTCAAGACTAATTTTAAACTATTACAGTCCTGGTCTTGATGGTACAGATCTGTAAGCCTTAGGAGACTGAGGCAAAGAGGATCAATAGATATGCACACCATCCCATTTAAATCTATGCTGTCCTTTGATAAACAGATAGCATTATGTATGAATCCTGATTTTTGTGGATGTGAAAAACTAAGACTTCCCAAAGGTTGAGTATGTTTCATAAGGTGAGGCAGTTGAGGGTGTGATTGTGATTCAAACCCTTGTGGTCTGACTACAAGGTCAGCTCTCTCACCAGTACATCACATGGCCTCGGCCTAAGATGGGGTATTATAGAAGCTCTGAGCTCACAAAATGTGCTCACTAAGCTCCTGGAATCAGGTACAAATTGACATTGTTCTTTGGTCTTACAAATCACTGCCTCTTCCAAATAGTCTTCTTCCTTCACCTTCTCACAGACTTTGTCTGAATAGGTATATAGTATTCCTCACAGACTCCACCAAACACTAGCCAAGGGTTTCACATAATTAAAGACTAATGAGAGTTAATTCTCATTTTATTTAAAAAACAAAACAAAACATGAACTCTAAGGTCAAGGACTTGGTAAAAATCAGTATTTTTTGTTTTTTTAATCTGTCAACCCTGATGAGTCTGGAGAGTAAAGACTTAGAACTTAGACCATTAGAATTAAACTTACTAAGTATACATTTTTGCACAGCATGCTAATGTTTTAATCCCCCGACCGTTTTTTGACAAGGTTCCTCTATATAGTTACCCTATAGCTCACTGGCTCAAAATTCACAGAAATCCTCCTGCTTCTGCTTCTCAAGTGCCAGGGTTAAAGACATTTACCACAACATTTCTTTGGGGCTCTTTATTGCCTCATTTATTCAGGGAATCAAGCTTTATTGAGCACTGAGCAGAATGATATGCCAGAGTTAGGTTGGTAAGGTGGTGACAGGACAGAGGGGAGCAAGGCAGGACTTCTTAGGCATTTGTAGCCCTGCTTCCCAGGGATTGCTGCCATATGTCACCTTAATGGTCTTCAAACAAATTGTGATTGTTTTGTATGCATCTTAAAATCCAGTGGACTTTAAAAAATACTTAGCAAATTTTAAAAATCAGAAATGTAGTAGCACTTAGGGTAGGATTGAGCAGGAGACAGGAGGAGCGTGAGTTACTCAGCTCAGGCTGCATAGTGAGACCACCCAAAAGAGGTGGGATGGAGAGGTGGGGGACCAGAGGCTCTCCATTGTAGATTGAGTGCTGGCAGAATGGGGGGTAGAAGCAGAGGTTGGGGGCCAGAGGCCTGAGAATTCTGAGAGAAATACGTACCTCTTTTGTTTGTTTTTCAAGACAGGGTTTCTCTGTGTAGCCCTGGCTGTCCTGAAATTCACTCTGTAGACCAGGCTGGCCTCGAACTCAGAAATCCGCCTGCCTCTGCCTCCCAAGTGCTGGGATTACAGGCGTGCGCCACCACTGCCTGGCTTGGAGCCTCATTCTTGACTAAGAGGGGAAAAGCTGTCTCTCCCTGGGCTCCTTCAGTGTGGATCATAGAAATTAAGCCAAGATGTGACAGTAATAGCCTTTGGGTCACTAGTGCTCACTCATAGAACTTAGCCAGATAAGATTTCCAAAAATCTCAACCATTTTAGTTAAACTATGACCTAAAATTTGTGAGGTCAGTCACTGTCTAGTCTTACTGATATAGGAGAAATTTAAAAATATGATGACCTGAAATCATTCATGACACCATCTGAAATTCTGTTTTTTAATATTCTTACAGTGTCCTAAGATAATGAAATGAATAGATTATCTCACCTTCCAAAGAGATATAATAGTTGGTTGGGGGGGGGGGAGGGTAGTAGCTTTTCTTTCTTACTAACCCCTGCCTGTGGGCTGACCACACTTTGTGGTTTGGGTATGACCTCTTGGGTGTTTCCAGCTGTATTGTTGCCATGACAACATATTTGTCATCCCACTGTTTCCCTATGGCCTCTTACAGCTCAGTCAACAGGCTGTTTCAGAATAAGGTATTTGCTCTCTGGGCAGAAGCAGCTAATAGAGTTTTTCTTCTGTCTAGGAGACTCAGTCATTTGGCTCTCTGCTTTATTCACTCTGTTTGTCTGTTATTTAAGACAGGTTCTTTCTATGTAGCTCTGGCTTTCCTAGAACTTGCTGTGTAGACCAGGCTAACCTTAAACTCATAAAGATCTGTCTACATCTGCCTCCCAAGTGTTGGGATTAAAGATGTGCAGCACTAGTATCCTATCTACCATAGATGCCCAACTCTGCTTCTGTTATTGGACTCTTGAAAGTATTATTTCCCCAAAGATTTAATGTTCTCACTTACTGTGGAAACGCATCCTTTTGGGGTGGAGGGTGGAAGCTATAGACAGGTCATTCTTTTCAATTTCCTTCCACTCTTCTCTTTCCCCAAAACAATAGAAAGATGAGATTTATGTAAGGGCTGAGAAGGTGGTTGGTACAGACTTAGCTGAGGAGTGAGATCTTCGAGAGGAAGGTGTTTTCATGGCAGCTAAGGTAAGATGGCTTGTTAAGGTGTTCTTACTGTTTCAGCCTCTTTTCTGGTAAAAGAATTCAATGCTTTTAATCTAACTAGTCAACATTGTTCCAAGAGCAGCTCTTAACCATAGAGCCATCTCTCCAGCTCTAAAGTAATGATTTTAGATTTTAAAAGAGGAATGTTAAAGCCGGGCAGTAGTGGCATAAACCTTTAATGTGAGAGGCAGAGGCAGGTGGGTCTCTGTGACTTTTGAGGTAAGCCTATTCTCCAGAGTGAGTTAGTTCCAGAGCAAGTAGGACTGTCCAGAGAAATCTGTCTCAAAAACAAACAAAAAGGAATGCTAGTAGAATGAAGTAATAGGAACTCCACCACCACCAAATTGGCTTAAAATCTAGGATCTCCATCTATAAGAATCTAGCAATTCTATTTCCACATGAACTCATGAAGGAGACCCATGGTCAGGGAGGGTATCTTGTGAATGGATTTACACCTCGGGGCTGCCACACACTCGGACACACATGCTACACACATGTGCACCCCAAGAACAATCTGTTTAGATATTCACTTGTTGCTGTGGTGGCCACACAATGACTTGTGTGCATGGTCATTCTATCATATGACTGATGGTTTTAAATTTGTAGCATTGTACCTTCCTTGAAACTTAAACTTTTTGTCTTACAGCAGCCAGTAAGGAGGAGAAGAGGAGAGAGCTCATTTGACATTAACAACATTGTCATCCCAATGTCTGTTGCTGCAACAACTCGTGTTGAGAAACTACAATACAAAGAAATCCTTACTCCAAGGTATAAAGAACACCTCTCTACTCCATTCCGCCTCTCTCATCCAGTTCTATATTTTCTTTATCTTCTGACCAAGCAGTCCCTATCCTTGAGTTGTTTTCTTTTTAAAAGAAGGGTCTGGCCGGGCGGTGGTGGCGCATGCCTTTAATCCCAGCACTTGGGAGGCAGAGGCAGGCGGTTTTCTGAGTTCGAGGCCAGCCTGGTCTACAAAGTGAGTTCTAGGACAGCTGGAACTACACAGAGAAACCCTGTCTCAAAAAAAAGAAAAAAAAAAAAAAAAAAAAAAAAAAAAAAAAGAAGGGTCTGGGGCCAGGTATTCTGGTTCCCTGAAGTGCACTGTGGCTATAGATCTAGACTTTATTTCCAGAAACAATAAAAAGAGGGGTCAAAAGACATGGTAGCTCATGCCTGTAATTCCAGACATTAGGAGGCTGCAGCAGTTCAGGGCCAGCCTAGGCTACAGAATAAAACTTTGGAGCTTTTTGTTTTGGGGAGTGTGTGGGGAAGGGGGTTGTTGTTTTCATTAGGAGTAGCTTCTTGCATGGGTGGTGTATACCTTTAGTCTTAGCAGTTGGGGAGACTGAGGCAGATAGATTGCCATAAGGTTTGCTGCCCGCTTGGGCTACATGAGAGACTGTTTCAAAAAAGCTAGAACAAATAGGGGGTGGGGGAGGGGTGCCTGATAGGAGTAAAAAATATTTCTGTTCGCTTCTTTTATTCCCTTGTAGAACTCCACCAACCAAAGGTCAAACCTGGCAGGCCACTCAGACTGTGTCTTTTAAAATACTGAATGTGTTGTCTCAGCATCAAACCAGATTTCTTAAAATGTTTATTTCTTTTATAAGCCTCTGTAGGACAGTTTGAAGATTTATGTTCTGTGTGATATGAACCAACTAATATTAAATACTGTTTATTTAAAATTGGGGTTGACAGTCTTATCAGCCTCCCCTCTAACAGCTTGCTGCTTCTGTTTGTTTCTGGCCTTTGTGTGTATTTGCATGTGGGGCTTCATTTATAGGTAGGAGCATCATAGCCTGCCTACAATCCTTTGAATTCTTTTTTTCTTCTCGTTTGTAGCTGGCGAGAGGTTGATCTTCAGTCTCTGAAGGGGAGTCCTGATGAAGAGAATGAGGAGGTAATAGCATGTTTATACTGTCTTGGGGGAACATGCACACCCACCCCAACACTCAGTGCCTTAAGACATAAGTGTATCAAATGCAAGTTCATCGTATTCCCCGTCTACAAGGGTGCGAGACTGATTCTAGAATTAGTCTGCTGATTCGTAACCTTAGCTTCCTGGGGAAAAGAAATTGATGAAACTGCTTTGTTACAGATCGAGGACCTATCTGATGCAGCCTTTGCCGCCCTACATGCCAAATGTGAGGAGATGGAAAGGGCAAGGTGGCTGTGGACCACAAGTGTGCCACCCCAGCGCCGGGGCAGCAGGTAATGGGCGGGCATGGGTTCCCAGTATCTATTGAGAGAGGGAGGGTGGTAGCCACAGAAAGTGTGATTAAAGGCCTACTGGTTGTCGTGATTTATCCAGAGTCGTTTAGAAGGCCTCAAAAGTTGGTCCTCTCTTGATGGGGACTGGTTTTGCCATCTTAACTCTAGATGGCTTAGATGGGTTAGAAGTGCTTGCCCTCCAAGTCTCATGAACCATTTCCTTAAAAGAGTGGTAGGAGACCACCTATTTTTCTTGTTTTCAAAACCTGAACTAGTCCCAGTTGTGAATTCACTAGACAGGGCTAATGGTTGCTCATGGCTCTTAGATGTCATGTTATAGACCTACCTATGTGGATAAAGTGAAGCAGGAACAGCTGATGGGTCTAAAAGAGTACCATTGCTGTCAGTTCATATTAACTGCGTTGGTGTAGATGCCTTTTAAAATAACTCCTCTTACTACGCCCACCCCCAAAAAGGAGCAGAAAAAGTGCCTATGACTGTGTCCTCATTTACTCATTGGTGTATTTCTTGGCTCATAGGTCTTACAGGTCAACAGACGGCCGGACCACCCCTCAGTTGGGCAGTGCCAACCCCTCCACCCCACAGCCTGCCTCCCCTGATGTCAGTAGTAGCCACTCTCTGTTAGAGTTCTCCCATGGTCAATCTCCTAGGAGTCCCATTAGCCCAGAACTGCACTCAGCCCCTCTCACCCCCGTGGCTCGGGACAGTCTGCGACACCTGGCCAGTGAAGACACCCGATGCTCCACACCAGAGCTGGGGCTAGATGAACAGGTGAGGGGGTGTCTCCTTTGAATGCGGGGAGGGCAAGGTATGAGGTGGAATTGGAAGGGGGCAGCATTCGCTGAAGAGAGAGCTCTCCTTGCTGTTGTTTTGAAATGAGGTGTGGCTGGTCATTATTCCTATGGTATCCTACCTTGGGAAGAGTCTCCCTAAACTTCTCCCCAATAATACTAAAGAGACTAGTCATAGATTGCAGGCTACAGGTTTGAGGTCAGGGCCTTGGCACTGGAAATTGGTCATCACCAGATCATCTTGTTTGTCCACAGTCAGTGCAGCCATGGGAACGACGGACCTTCCCTCTGGCCTACAGTCCCCAGGCAGAATGTGACGAGCAGCTGGATGCACAGGACACAGCAGCCCGCTGCACTCGCCGCACCTCAGGCAGCAAGACTGGCCGGGAGACAGAGGTGGCACCCACCTCACCTCCTGTTGTCCCCCTCAAGAGTCGGCATCTGGCAGCAACAGTCGCAGCTCAGCGTCCAACTCACAGATGAGCGGGAAATGAGACTCTATACAGACTCACTACTATTGGCATTAAAGCTTCAGAAATCTCTGCGTTTGATATTCAAACATCATATGCTGGAAATTTTCACAGTTTTTAGTGAATTTAAGGAATTTAGATCCTCCTTTGGTTGGTTTGGTTTTGTTGTTTGTTTTCTTGTTCTGTTTCATGTCACACCTGAGCACTTCCTCCAGTTGGCAGACAAGTTCAGGAAGAGACCCTGCTGGCCTGGTCCTGCATATGCTCTGCACTGTTGGATCACTGGACTTCCAATGTTAGATGATCACCCCTCCCCGCACCTATGGGGTAGGGTGGACCAGCCAAATGGCTGCAGGTAGAAAGTTTCAGATCAGCACAGCCTCCATAGATTAGGGTGGAAATAGAGCAAAAGCAGTCTGGGCTCCTTCCTTCCCAATCTGTCGTGGCTTAGCTCTGGTTGGTCACCCCCTCTTGGTCTTCTAGGATGGAGCACCCTTCCAGCCAGCCTCTTTGCTCTGTTGGCTAGCTCTCGTCACTGAGCTCTGGGCCAGCAGAATAGCTGGCTTCATCTTGTCACCTGAACCTTGAAGGCCCATTTTCAGTTTCATTTGCATTTGGTCATCTGTCTTGGCTCCTTGTCTGCAGTGCCCTGCTGCAGCTGCTCAGGTCACCCTACCCTACCTTCCCCATTTTTTCTCCCTCCATGCCCTCACACAGATACCTGTAGTCCTTCCAATCAGAGCTTCTATGACCCACTCCCATTCCCCTACAAACTAGGAAGTCCATGGAGTACACATCATCACTTCTGTATCATGTTTTCACTGACGAGTTCACATGTCGTGTATCCTTCACAGCCCTGTCAGTCACTTAGACTCTTCCTCTTCCCCGCACCCCTTGCCTGTGGAACACTGTCCGGTCCTAGCTGTGGTTTCCATCATTCCCACGAACCTCTTGTTAGCCTTGTGCCTGTCTTATGTATAATCACATCACCAAAAAAAGGGGAGGGGGAAAGGAATTTTCTTTTTCTGCCATTTTATAATCGTACAAAAAATAGTAGGCAGACTGCTTAATGGTTGGGGTTTTTTCACAATTTTCAACATTAGTGATTTTCTTTCTGTTTGCAAGTTAAAAGGTTTGTCATTGTTTCTTTAAACAATACTGCACCATATCCCTATGCATAAAGTGCTTCTTCTATTTATAAGGTTGAAAATTCTGAATAACCCTTTTAGCATTGTAAAAACAAAAACAAAACAAAAAAAACCAAAAAAGAAAAAAATTTAAAAAAAACTTGTATTTTGTAAATATTTTCTTTTCCTGCTTTGAGCTGTGTAATGGCAGCAAACATGTAGCTGTCTTTGTTCTATAGAAATGCTTTTCTTCAGAGAAGCTGATCTTTGTTAATGTCTTGATTCTGTTTGCAAAGCACAGACTAGTGCTTTAAAAAAAAAAAGAAAGGAAAAATGAAAAAAATAATAATAAAAAAAAGATACAGAGAGTTGTGTCAGACTTTTCTTGATACACTGAACTGTGTCTGAAACAGCTGACAGCCCCAGCATACTGTGGGGCTGCATTGCTGAGCCCTGGCAACTCAGTCCTGGCTACACTGGGTGTGTGATGTGACTGGTAGTTCACTAAGGTTAAAAGTACCGTCTGCTCTTGAGTGAAAACAGTTGACTTGGTGCCTCATTCCTTCCTTCTAGAGGTCAGTAGGGTAGAATTCTCTCCAATGGGAATCTTTACTTCTTACCAGTCAAACTTTGAGGTGTAGTGATCAACGAAAGTATTTAGGTTGCATACATTTTTCTTGTCATCTGGGAGAGACTACAGCTACTTATAAAGCGGCTAAGGGTCCAGTTATCTTATACAGGACCAGTGAGCAGGTCTGTGCCTTCTCCAAGGCTCAGAGCTGTTCTTAACCAGATCAATTTCCTTCCTAAAGTATGCATTAACTTTCTGCAGAGGCTAGGCACATTGGTGGGAACTGAGGAAGGCAAATGTTTTTAAATTGGCAATCTAAGGCTCATGACCTTGATAAAATTACCAAAGAACTCAGGAGTAAGACAGTTCAGTGAAGTGCCGGATGAGACCCTGAATTTTAATCTAAAACCAACATAAAATCAGGCATCTGTAATTCCAGTGTTCCTAGGTGAGATGGGAGACTTGAAGCCCAGGATTCCCCAAGCATCTAGGAGGCCAGATAACATGGCGCATGTGTCGGAAAACTGTCTCAAACCAGGCGGATAGGCTGACACCCAAAGTGGCACTCAACAAGAAGTTGGGACTGAGGATGAGCTATGGCTTTGTTGGTAGAATGCTTGTCTAAGCATGCATGAGGACCCTGCACTTCATTAAGAGCGTGGTGCACCCCTACAATCCCAGCATTCAGGAGGATCAAGGCCAGCCTGGGCTGCGTGAGATCCTGTCTCAAGAAAGTATGGGCTGTCTTGTCTTCTCCTTTGTGATACTGCAAGCAAGAAGCTGCAGAAATATTCCTTGATTTATAGTAAGATTCCAAGGTACAAAGGCAGCAGTGCAATTGTGTGTGCATGTTGGGGTTTGCAGCTGATTGGTTTGAGTTTGTTTCAGCCCCAGTCCTCTACACTTAAGTTCCAGAAATGAATGGATCTCATACATCCTATACCAAACTTGGTCAGTTTGCATGAACTGGCGCAGGCTTTAGGAGCTCTTGAATGATCCCTGGTGAGTTAGCCATAGTACTGATGGTCTGAGGGTAGTATGCCAGCAGTAGGAGGTGAGAATGAACCAAGAAAGCTCTTGCCGCTCCAGAGGCTGGCTTTTACTTTCATTTCCTGTTCTGAATTTTCCAAGTGGGGGAAAGAACTTGTAAGCTATTATTTTCTTGTATTTGGAACTCATGAACAGAAATTTTGTTTAATCAGAGTAATAACTTTATTTCCAAATTCACTTTTACAGCAACAGTCAGTGTAAATCATTTGTTAAAACACAATACACTATATGGACATTCACAGACAGGAAGCTAAGCTAAGATGATTTGTGTCCCTCCCCCCACCCTCAAAATCACCAAAGAAATCATGGGACTTGCAAGCACTGGAGATCATGCCCAGCACAGTGACTGCATAGGCTACAGTCCATCAGGAGGGTGAGATCGCAATACTGCCCGAAGTAACCCTTTCAGAAGCCAGAGAGAAGTTTGAAGGCCCATAAAGCCACAGATCTATAGCTGATTTACCACCTCCACCTTCATCCCCACTTTCCTGGACAACAGACTGGGATAAAGGAAGTGGCCTTGGCCACTGCTAGTAGTGTGTAGACTGTGGATCTGCAGTCAATCCAGGGCTGATACTGATGTGCCAGTGGATTAGCGGAAAGGAAGCCAGGGTTTTGAGGAGGCATTGATTGTGGGCTCTGGACACCACAAGAAGGCGGCAGGAAGAGCATTTCGTAGATTTCCTACACAGACCTGAGAGCAGCTCCTGGCTGGGAAGGCAAGGACCTAGCTGGCTGCCTCTGCCTTGCGAAAGCCTGTGAGTGGGACAGCCAAGCCTCCAAGTTTTAGCCTCATGGCACCTCTTCTCTCTAGCAAGTGGTCAAAATCATGAATGGGGTTACAAGATGGCTCAATAGCTACACTCCAAGACTTCCCTTTGCCCATGTGGATTATCTTTACATGTTCCTCCCCCCCTTCCCCCACAACACAAGCAATCTCAAATGGGATACACTCTTATCATTGAAGTCAAGTTAAATGGAACTATTGATAAAGTGAATTAAGAGTTTGGAGGAACCAAATTGTATACCCTATCTAGCCTACCCAAAGACACTGGCTCTGGAGTGGAGAGGCATGGGAAGAAAGGGCAGGGGCCAGGGCCCTGGGGGGTTGTCCCCCTTGGCAAACTGCCTATCAGCACTGACCAGATCACTCCAAACCATGATTTTTGGGCTGACTGCCCTACAAGAGATATGGCAGAGTACTCCACCCCCGACTCAGGGCAGGAACTGCAGGATGGGTAAATGTGTGTGAGAGAGAACCACAGTAGGTAACCATGATGAGGGAACCATGGACCATCAAACCACACTTCCTTTTCCTCAGACTCTTCACTTCTGTGGACAGCTAAACTCCATCAGCAGGAGGCTCACAGTAGGTGGCTCTGGGCACTCAGAGGACTTTAAGGGGAAAGGCCAGCTGCTTCCTCCTAATCTCCATCGTCCTTAACTGTACCCAAGCCAGAAGTGGCCGGCCTGGGCCTAAGGTTCCTAATCTTCAAAGGCCTATTCCCTGCAGCTGTAGGAGGTCATGCAAGGTCAGGGGACTGACACCTTGGAAACTAAGGGAGTCCCTAAGATGTCCCCTTCATCAGTGGGGCAGTCCATCCCAAGCCCTATGGAGAAGAGGCCAGGGCTTGGAGAGGGCCCACAGATATCTACTGGAGAGTCATGGGATTTCTAGGGTCACAGTTCTCCCTGATGGTACCGGTGTCCTTTTCTCTTGTGTTGCAGTTCTTAGGTGTCTTTCAGGGCTGCTGTGGGACTTGAAGTTGTGATTAGAGAGAACCATCTTCACTCTACAAAACAGGCCAGCCACAAGCTCTCCCTGACAGGCGGAGCCTGCTGCCTCTAGCTGGTCCTGTGCTTCAGGCCTTGGCCAATGTCATAGACCTCCAATGTCACAATCCAGTGTCTGTGAGGTCCCAGATGCAGAAGAAACCCTTCAAAACATGGGATGTCCCAGCAGGGTAGCACTGCACTGGCCTGGAGCCAAGTCACAAAGGAGACGAGTGATATCCAGGCCCTCCGTCTCCTGTGGTGGGCTGGAACCTTTTGACAAATATTTCAAGATACATGCGTCCTTTTTTTTTTCTTTTTCTTTTTTTCTTTTTCTTTCTTTTCTTTTCACTATCATAGTCACTCTGGTGAACCCAGACAAACAGACAAATCCAACTTCAACGCAACAGGGTGCAGACGGGAAAGAAAGGGCTGTATCTGTGGAGAGGGCTGGCTGCTCCGGCAGGGAGAGGCAGAACCATTTCCACGGGACCGGAGGAAAAACACTTCAATCAAGGGTTACGTCCCCCAAACTGGGGTGTGGAGACTGATTACGTGCACGGGGACTTAATGGCGGCTGAGCTCTGGGAGGCTAGCAATCGCAAGCTGGGGTGGAAGCGGACGATGGGAGAAGTGTGGCCGTGCCCTGGGACTCTTGACTGCTCCTACTGATGCCAGGACACTGGCACCTGACTTGGCTGCCTCCAGCTCAACACAAGGAGGAGTCAGGCCTAGGAGGCAACCACTTAAGTTAAAAAAAAAAATTAGAGGCGCCCAGGGTCATCTTCAGGGACACACTGGCTCCCGTCCAGGATGGGAAGTGATGGCGCAGACCAAACAAGGTTGTAAGGTTCCTTGTGGGAGGCACACTGGTTGGATTCGTGGAACGTAGGACTAGAGACTAAGGCCCAGATCTTTGCCTTCCCTGGACTCCAAACCCTAGAGTGAGCAGGTATTGCCCATGTCTACCCGGGGCCAGGGATGGGCCTGGGGAAGACTGGGCCCTCGGGACAGTGAGACATGATGTACAGACGGCAGTGACTGGCTCTCGTGGCGGACATGGGCATGATAGGACAGGTAAAGGGGATACGGCGGGTGCATGAGGGGTGGGAGGCCTGGGACCCACATCCCAGAATACCACCCCCCCCATCCCTCACACTGCAGAAGTGCCAGAGGACCAGGCTTGAGAACAGACAGATGTCCCCCAAGAGGCACAAGTCCTTACAAAGAGAACTGGTTAGCCCTAAAGTCCCAGGTCTGTATGGTGGCCAAAATCATGGCTGTAGTTCCAAACTTCAGAACTCAGTAATGCAGGTTTTCCTGTGAGAGCAAAGGGAAGGCCCTCAGCTCAAGACCTCCCACCTGAGGAAGGGAGGAGAAGGAAGCCAGGGCCCAGGTGGTATCACAGTCAGCCTTCAGAGAACTAATCTACAAGGTGCCACCTTCTGGCTTACCTCCTTCTGTAGGCTGCCCTTGGGAAGGGGCGGGCACACACACACACACACACACACACACACACACACACACACACCCTGTACCCACAGTGCTTTATCAAGCAGGCGTCTGTGCTAGCTGAGACTGCTGCAGGCAGCTGGGGCTAGCTGCCCTTCCCAAGCTACTTGGCAAGGACCACCCAGCAGCCCCTGCTCCCAACCTGTCTTCTGCACCTCTCTCCTCTGACTCCCACCCACCCACCTCAGCCTCCGCTGTTCCAGTCCTCACTCACACCCACACAGCGTTCACACCACCTGCCTAAGGCTCCACGAACACACCACGTCTCAAATCCGTCGTTGCTGCCGCTGTCCCTGAAGCCCCTAGGATGGGGCTGTGGGCAACTAGTTGCCCTAGTCCCTCAGTCGCTCCCCAGAAGCAGCCTCCAGAGCCTCCTTCACCCTCTAATACTCAGAGGGAGGGTGGGGTCACGGGGGGGGGGGGGGGGCGGGGGGGGGGAATCAATTTAGCAGTTGCCCAAGGAAATGTTGGGTTTTTTGGACATGTTTTTACATGTTTTTTTTTTTTTTTCTTAAACATATTTTATTACTAGCCCACAAGTCAATTTGGAAAGATGAAATTTACTCTTTTTCCCATCACTGGTTTTTGAAGTCCCGAGCCAAAGCCAAGCCACAAAAGCAGGTTAGGTGACAGGCTGGTCAGCCCGCCTCTGAGGAGCAGCGGGAGGGCAGAGGGTGAGGGGCCAGATCATTCTTTTTTTTTTTTTCCTTCCACACTCTCACTCTCTCTTCTCTCCATGATTATTGACTACCCTGGGAGCCTGATCACAAACCCTGCTTGGCCAAGGACGCAGACACTTCGTCGGCGAGTGTGGCGAGCTGTGGCGAGTCCACCATGTCGATGCTGCCTGTGGACGACACGTTGCTGAGGTGCCGCGGAGATGTGTCCCCAGACACCACGGGAGACTTGTACACGATCTCTGCCCCGTGGTCTGTCTTGGCTTTGGCATTCTCCCTGAAGGTCAGCTTGTGGGTTTCAATCTGCAAGAAGCAGAGGATGAGAGTAAAGATAGGGCTCTACACGCCCGAGCTAGTCGGAGGTGAGAGGAAGACATTCATTCATTCATTCATTCTTTTTTTTTTTTTAAGACAGGGTTACTGGACGGGCAGTGGTGGCGCACGCCTGTAATCCCAGCACTCTGGGAGGCAGAGGCAGGTGGATTTCTGAGTTTGAGGCCAGCCTGGTCTACAGAGTGAGTTCCAGGACAGCCAGGGCTATACAGAGAAACCCTGTCTCGAAAGAAAAAAAAAAAAAAAAAAAAGACAGGGTTTCTCTGTAGCTCTGGATGTCCTGGAACTTGTTTTATAGACCAGGCTGACCTTGAACTCAGAGATCTGTCTGCCTCTGCCTCTGCCTCTGCCTCTGCCTTCCAAGTGCTGTAAGGTATGTACCACCACACCCCATTTTTACTTATTCTTGCTTTGGTTTTTTTTTTTTTTTTGTTGTTGTTGTTGTTGTTGTTGTTGTTTGAGACAGGGTTTCTCTGTGTAGTGCTGACTGTCCTGGAACTCACTCTGTAGACCAGGCTGGTCTCAAACTCAGAAATTCTCCTGCCTCTGCCTCTGCCTCCCAAGTGCTGGGATTAAAGGCATGCGGGCCACTACTGCCGGCTTACTTATTCAATTTATTTTATTTTATTTTATTTTATTTTATTTTATTTTATTTTATTTTATTTTATTTTATTTTATTTTATTTTATTTTATTTTATTTTATTTTTGTTTTTTCGAGACAGGGTTTCTCTGTGTAGCCCTGGCTGTCCTGGAACTCACTCTGTAGACCAGGCTGGCCTCGAATTCAGAAATCTGCCTGCCCCTGCCTCCCAAGTGCTGGGATTACAGGCATACGCCACCACCGCCCAGCTCTCGGCTTACTTAGTCTTGAAACAGGCTCTCAGGTAGCAAAGGCTGATCCAGCGGAGGATAACCTTGGACTTTGGACTTTCCTGCCTCCTGGTCCCCAGCGCTGGAGTCACAGGTGTATGCCACCACCCCTAGTTTATGTAATGGTAGGGTCAGACCCAGGGCTTCCTGCACGCTAGGAAAGCAGTCTGTCCATCCAACTCGCCTGCATCCTTGTGAGCCACCACCATACTTGCATGGTTTTCCGACCAGCAATAGTTGTGCATGGTCTATCCCACACCTGCCTGCCCAAGGACGGTGACCATTGCTTCTGTGTCCCTTAAATATTCCACACACACACATGTATACTTAACCCATATGGGAACAATATACACAGGGCTTTGTGCTTGGCTTTTCTTTTCTTTTTTTTTTTTTTTTTTTTTTTGGTTTTTTTGAGACAGGGTTTCTCTGTATAGCCCTGGCTGTCCTGGAACTCACTCTGTAGACCAGGCTGAAATCTGCCTGCCTCTGCCTCCCAAGTGCTGGGATTACAGGTGTGTCCCACCACACCCGGCTGGCTTGGTTTGTTTGTTTGTTTGTTTGTTGTTTTGTTTTTCGAGACAGGTTTTCTCTGTGTAGCTCTGGCTGTCCTGGAACTCACTCTGTAGACCAGGCTGGCCTCGAACTCAGAAATCTGCCTGCCTCTGCCTCCCAAGTGCTGGGATTACAGGCGTGCGCCACCACACCCGGTTGGCTTGGTTTTTTTTTTGAAGCAAGATATTACTATCAATCCCAGGCTGGCCAGGAACTAGCTGTCCCTCAGACTCTCCGTTGCTGGGATTATAGGTGTGTGCCAGCAATATTTTGCTGTTCTACAGAGTGCTTCTTCATGTCAGTGGCTACACCACTGCAGCATCTGCATCAGAATCCATCTATTCCCTGTTGATTCACATGAACGTAATTCCATTTTTCTCAAATTACAAATAAAGCTCAGCATGGATAACCCTGAGTGACCTCACACAGATATCATTTTACATGTTATAAATGTATCCTACAAATATAATGCCTATCTGCCTATCATCTATCTATCTACCTATCCATCTATCTACCTACCTACCCATCCATCCATCAGCCTATCAGTGGTGGGGATGGAACCTGTAGCCTCAAGCATGCTAAGCACATGCTCTACTACAAATGTATTTTTCATTGGACTGATGTAATTGTTTCTTGAGGCTCACTGCCTCAGTCTGCTAACCCAGGCCTAGTCCTGGAAGCTTCTAACCTCTGTACAGTCTAATCTAGGCCTAGAGTGTTTTCAGCCTCTAAGACTTACTGCTGAATGAGCTCACCCTTTCTTGTTCTTGCTGAACTCTGGCTGATTCAACTCAGCTGTTCTGGCTGAAGCTCCTCTTTAAACTGACTGATACAATCTGGCTCTTCTCTTGACCTCTCCTGGATTGATCTTCTTGGCCTCAGACGAACTCTAGCCGTCCGTTCTAGCCTTCTGTCTCCACCTGGTGCAGCTTGCTCTCTCTGCCGCCTGTCTCCGTACAGTTGTCCCGGCCCAGCTGTCTCCTCCCGCCCTCTGCACTGCTCCTAAGTAGCTTCCCTGTCCTCTCTCTCCAATGCGACTATCCCATCTCTGATTCATTCTGTCAGATCCTTCTCTGCTTTGTCTCTTTCTCAGCCCCTCTATTAGAAATCACTCTCAAGCAGGGCGGTGGTGGCACATGCCTTCAATCCCAGCACTTGGGAGGCAGAGGCAGGTGGATTTCTGAGTTCGAGGCCAGCCTGGTCTACAGAGTGAGTTCCAGGACAGCCAGGGCTATACAGAGAAACCCTGTCTTGAAACAAACAAACAAACAAACAAACAAACAAAAGAAATCACTCTCAAACATTGGGTGTTTTCCTTCTACAAACTAATGTTATCTTTACAGTTAGAAATAATTAAAGGTGTGTTCAAAGGGCAGGCCTGCATTCCAGTCAGAGGGATTAAAGGCATATACCAATGGGCTGGGCCACACCACAACTAGAGACAGGTTTTTTTCCATAAAGCACGTAATTGCCGGGTTCACAGTGTGATCAAACATCCTGCGACCCTCTACTGCTGCTTCCCACTCCGGTTTGCCTGCTCCAGACTCGGGTTTGCTAGACTATTGCCATCTTGGCGCTAAAAGCATAAATGAAACCACAAAGAAGAGGGCTCGCTGGAGAGCCACTGGTGCTGGGGGCTTCCCGCCTCACACCCTTTACCAGAGATGACTGAGGTGTTTTTAGGTGGCCGTTGCTGGTGCTAGAAAGTATGATACCAAGAAGCCCTTCTTAAGAAATGATGTCATAGGGGTAGGGGGATGGGTAGGAGTGCTTGCTCTGCAAAAACAAAAGCCTGAGTTCGAATCCTTGGCACCCAAGTAGAAAGGCAGAGCATGGCTGTGCACACCTGTAGCCTGTCACCTCAGCACTGAGGGATGCGACCAGGTAACATCATCCCAGGAGCTCACTGATAGCCAGCTTAGGGAAGTCAGCAGGCTTCTGTCTCAAGAGTGAAAGGGGAAGACACCTGATGTTCTTCTGCTCTGGCCTCTGAATGCACGTGCATGGGTGTGCTCACCTGTACACTCATGTGCGTGTAACACAACACACACACACACACACACACACACACACACAAACACACACGATGGGTGGGGAACAATATAACCAGGAGTCCAAGAGGAAGTAGAAAGCATGAGATAGCAGTCTGAGGCATGACCCCAGGCCCTGGGCATGCTGGGCCACAGCCTCAGTCAGCATTATGACTTTGCCCTAGCTCTCTGGGAACTAGTGCGAAAGATCTATCTGCCTTTGGTCTTCTGCCTTGTTCTCGGTACATCAAGGTGAGAATGAGAATCCATTTCCAGAGAGTCCATAGAGGATCTTCTAGGACAGCCCTCCTAATGCTACAACCCTTCAATACAGTTTCCTCATGCTGTGGTCACACACACACACACACATAAAATTATGTCGTTGCTTCTTCATAACTGTAACTTGCTACTGTTATGAATCATGTCAGCATCTGATATGCAGGACATGATGATATGCTACCTCCAAAGGGGACAGGACCCACAGGTCGAGGTTCTCGCCCACCGCGTTAACCGGGTGACCTCCCCTTGGGCCCCCTTACCTTCTTATTCCCTCCTCCAGGGACATGGGTGATGTTATCCAAGGAGCCGATCTTGGACTGGACTCTGTCCTTGAAATCCAGCTTCTCTGATTTTACCTCCACCTGGCCACCTCCTGGAACACAACCCACCGTAAGCCTCTGTGGGCTGGAGGGAGGAGTTAGCATATATCCAAGGAGCTCAGAGCAGGCAGAGCAAAGTGCTCGGGGCTGCTGGAGACTTGGTTTAAAAAAAGTAGGTCAGGTGTCGCCATTGAGAAGGGGAATGTCTGAAGACATGCCTGCTCTGACTCCAACACCGGCTGGGCCAGTGATCTTCAGAGAGTTGCCAGGGCTCTGCCTCATCTGCAAAGACGCTTAGCCACAGGAAGCTGCCTGCCTCTCCTCTAACCGAGAAGGTGCCCATTAGGATATTTACCCTGCAAACTCTTCCTCCTGAGAGCACTCAGTGACACAAGCAGCCTGACCAAGAGGAGGCATGCTAGATTGTAAACCAGATGCCCTCCAGCTGTGGAGATTTTCTGTTAGCCACAGCCCCTCAAGACCTTAGAACCAAACTGCCCAATGAGATGAGACCCTAACCTCCCCTCGGGCTCAGGTCACCACACCAGGGTGTAGCAGGAGAGGAGGAGGGGACCTGCACTGTTTTCCTGGGAAGAGTGCTTGCTTTGAACAATGTTATAGCAGAGATAAGACAACAGCCCGGAAGGTCTCATGTTAGAGCCGGTGTCCCCCCATGCTGGCTGGGATAAGGCTGAGATGTTCGCAGAGCCAGCCTTTGGAGGGCCCCCCCCCAAATCAGACCCTCGACTGGCCCTTTTATACAGGCTTTTCTGGGGCAGTCATAGGAGAGGATCTGAAACCAGTTCCTCCTCTCCTTCCGCCCCTTGTCTAGGCTGACAAGCAGGGACAGACCCCGGTCCCAGGCCACACTGCACTTTCCCATTTAACATTCACTGCTCAGGTTGGCCGACTCCAGGAAGCACCCACCAGCCCGGCCAGCGCTCCTGCCCCAAAGCCTGCCTTCCTCAAGTGCTACCTGGCTTGTGATGGATGTTCCCTAGGGATCCACACTTGGAGGTCACCTTGCTCAGGTCCACTGGCTTGTAGACTATTTGCACCTGCAGGTCGAAGAGGGTGGGAGAGACAGAGAACAGGGGGTTACGTTAGTAGGGGTGTAACACGGCCAACGCCCAGTGGGGCCCTTGACAGTGGCTCCCATCAGCTGCTGAATACACCCCACTCTGGGTGGAAAATATGCTCCCCCAAATCCAGCCAACCCCCATCCCCCCATGGAGCTGGGTCCTCACCAAGCAGCTGTGGGACCTAAACATCTTCAATCCCAGAAACACAAGACACTCTCTCGGAAAGGCAGAGATGCCTGGTCCTTGTACGTGACCATCTATGTAGCAGATACTTAAATATAAAAACATAAAATCGTTTTATTGATGAAAGACCAATGACACCCAGTGGAGGAGGAAGGCTTCTCCTCAGAGGGGACTCAGAGGAGAAGCCAGCGGGAATGGGCGAGCCTCATCCAGGAGGCGCCCACAGTCCCGGACCACCAGTCGGCAAACAGGACCCAGAACAGCTCTGTGAGTCAGAGTTAAGAGCCAGTTGGTGTTTAGACACACAGTCTGCTGAACACTTCAGCCTCTACCGAGAAGAGCAAAGCGACCGACAGAAGGCAGGCACACAGCAGAGACCACAGCTTCAGTGAGTACCTCAGCGAGCGTGAGTAAGCAGACAGGACACACAGGGAGACCTGCCAGCCTGAGGGGCCTTCATGTGCAATGCCGGCTCTGGCCAATGACAGTGGCTTTCCTGATAGGACACTCTGAGGGAGACCACCCAGGCAGCCGGGGCTCCTGGAAGCCAGCCTCTCTCAGATCTGTGCTTCTACAGCTTAGACAGCTGCTCACTAGCTGCTGGCTGCTGAGTCCTATGGGTCTCCCGTACAGACCATGGTCATTCCAGGGTGAGGAGGCTCACCTCCTGTCCTCGGTAAGGGGTGGCCTCATGTTCAAGAAACAATAGAGCAAGGAGGTTTCCCCAGAGATCTCAACAAATCCCTCTTGTGTTCATGGAGAGCTGTGCTGATGGTGTTTTGTATTATGGGGTGTGTGTGTGTGTGTGTGTGTGTGTGTGTGTGTGTGTGTGTGTGTGTTTCTGCTAATGGACCTGATGGAAGAGGAGGGCCTCGTATGTCAGTGTGCTGGGGGATCAGCCTGCCCCTGAGGACGGCGGCTAAGGAGTAGATAATCCCAAGGACCTCCTTAAAACAGATCCAGAGGCCAGTAGGAGTTCTGCGGCAGGTGACCATGGGGAGCGAAAGGCCTCCAAGAAGGAACAGGAATGCTGCAGGGCCCAGGGCCTCCCTCTCTTCCCTCTGGCCCAGGTAGAGTCATTAGAGATCCAGTCAGTACCAGGGAATGTGTGGGGGAGATGGGAGATGTTGGAAGCCTGAAATGGCCAGAGAAGAAAGGAATGTACTGGGTGGGGAATGGGGGAGCAGCTGACTTGGGGTGCTAGATCCCACAGAGCAGCCCTGGAGAGAAGGCCACAGCCCGGCCAGGAGGTGGAAATGGAGGAGAAGCAGCTTGCCTGAAGTAATCCCCCCCCACCCTGGAGAGAGCCAGGAGCAAGCTAAATGTGCAGCCGGGAATCCTACAACCCAAATGCCACCAGCGCCCCCTCCCCCCTAAGAAAGCTTTCTCTACAGGTCTATCCTGTAGTCAACATTGCCACTGGCCACAGACCAGGCTATCGTGTGACTCTATAGAAGGTCATAGGCTAGCTCGCAGGCTGGTAAATTGCAGCACACATTAGAAAGTTCCCAGATATCCTAGGCGCTGTAGCCTCGGACAATCAGCATGTGACCAGAGCTGCCCAGAGCTGGCGGTTCCCAGCTTCACCTAGAGGAGCGTCCGCCCTCGGCAGCCCTAGGGAGCCGGAGCTCTCTGCCCCGGAACAGACCAGACCTGAGCAAAACCAGATGCTTCTGGCTCTCCTCAAGAACCACAGCTGGCCTGGGCCGGGAAGCTAAGGTATCATAATCAGCATTCCAGGGCCCACGGGCAAGGACAGCGATCTTAGAGATCACCCTTTCCAGTAACCCATCTCTGCCTCTACACTGAGAAGGCAACAGACGGGGCAGTAACTACTGTGTAGCCAACAGCCCCGCCTTTCCTTATGAAGCAAAACAAGTATGGGAGGTGGGGTGGCTGGATCCGACGGACGGCAGGGAGGGAAGGACAGAGGAAAAGGCAGACACGGTGAGGTGAGTAAGCGAGCGAAGGCTGTAGCCACGGGGCCAGCACTTGCTGCTCTGGGGCCAAAGGTCCAAGAGTCAGAAGGCAGGGCAGGTGTCAGGGCCTGAGGCAGAAGCACATTGCAAGAATAAACCCTGTGGGCTAGGAACTTTCAGGAAAGAGAGCGGCCCTGCGTTCCAGCACTCACAAGGTGGAACCAGCAGCTCCATCCCCAGGGACTGACCCAGGACAGGAGGGGGAGCTGGCAGGGAGAACCCTGAGGCCACCTTACACATCCTGCCCTGTTGGGCACAGGCCAGCCAAGAGGGCAAGGGAGTCCCTAAGCCCATCGAGGGAGCCTGAGAATACCCTGCCGGGACTCGCCGGGGGTGGGGGTGGGGGATGTCCTGGGTCCCCAGTGGCGATTAAAGGGGGAGAAATTTAAAACCCCTTCTCTGGCAAACAATGCAGGCAAAGACACCTGTTACCTCTGGCTTAAGCTCTGTGCAACCAGAGTCCCTGTCCTGGGGCAGGGGGTGGGGTGGGGATGGGGGGGAGGAGTGCTAAATTTAACTGAGAGGCTTGGGAATTGTTTCCTCTCTTCTAAGATGAAGGAAACCCGGATGAAGGAGGGTGGCTAGGGCTCTTTCCTACCTTGGCGTGAAACAGGAAATCCTAGTGTCTAGTGGGATCACATGAACCATCCCCCCTCCCCCCCCCAGAGCTGAGACTGCCCCAGAGATGAGGGAAGAGGTGTCAGCCCACGCATGGGTGCCAGCGTCTTCAACCCCAGTTCCAATATCTGCGGGGCTTCTAGGAACCCATACATGGTACCACAGGGACCCAGTTTCTCAGAGAAGGGCCAGCTGGAGCCGAATGCTCTCCCTATTCTGCTGGACTGTCCACGGAACAGGGAGGGGAGTCTGGGGACAGCAGACGCCGTGGGGACACGGGCGGTCCTGAGCCTGAGATGATTTATTCTATGCAATGTCTCACAAGGACACACTCATGACACTCGCCCCAGCAAAGGCTGCAGCACACCTCGTGCAGAGTGCGACAGTACTCACACTGCCTCCGCCCGGGACGTGTTTGATATTGTCCTTCGAGCCACACTTGGACTGGACGTTGCTAAGATCCAGCTTCTTATTAATTATCTGCACCTTTGATAGCCAAAAAAAAGAGTGAGAGACGACCACCCCCGGAGCATCGCCCCCTGACCTGTGGGCTGTGGGGTGGGGCGGGGGGAGAGCCAGGTCTGAGCCCTGCCTCCTCAGGACGCAGAAGCTGCCTGGGACAGCACCCCGAAAAACCTACCAGACTTGGAAATCACAAAAGGGACCTGGAAGAAAACACGGCTGGGTACAGAACAGAGCCGGGAGGCCGCCGGGTCGGGCGGGGTGACAAAGGTAAACACGGAGGTCCCCTGTGTCAAACGACCAGAACAACAACAACAAAAATCCAAGCAGACACACCAGTGCAAGGCACCTTATCACAAAGACCTTCCCCTGGGGAGGCCGGGAGTGGGCAGGCTAATGGTGCCAGCCAGATCATCTTGAGCTGAGCTGCGAGGTGGCTCACTGAGGGTAGAGGCACTTGCCACAAGCCCCTCCCTGTTGTCTTCTGACTCCCTTGTGTGGCAGCACACACACAATACATAATTGCTTTGAACTATCCCTGGCTAAGCTTAGCTTTTGTTGTTGTTGGTTTTTTTTTTTTTTTTTTTTTTTTTTTTTCGAGACAGGGTTTCTCTGTGTAGCCCTGGCTGTCCTGGAACTCACTCTGTGGACCAGGCTGGCCTCGAACTCAGAAATCTGCCTGCCTCTGCCTCCCAAGTGCTGGGATTAAAGGCATGCGCCACCACCACTGCCACCCGGCTTTTTTTTTTTTTTTTTTTTTTTTTTTTTTTGATTTGGTTTTTCCGAGACAGGGTTTCTCTGTGTAGCCCTGGCTGTCCTGGAACTCACTCTGTGGACCAGGCTGGCCTCGAACTCAGAAATCTGCCTGCCTCTGCCTCCCAAGTGCTGGGATTAAAGGCATGCGCCACCACCACTGCCACCCGGCTTTTTTTTTTTTTTTTTTTTTTTTTAATTATGTTTTGAGGTAGGGTCTCTCTATGTAGCCCTGACTGTGCCGAAACTCAGTAGTAGACCAGGCTAGCCTTGAATTTACAGAAATCCACTTGCCTTTGCCTCTGGAGCGATGGTGTCAATAGTGTATATCACCTGCTCAGTTTATTTTTAGATTTTTAAAAGATTGTGCTCTATCTATCATCTATCTATCCATCCATCTATCTATCTATCTATCATCTATCTATCTATCTATCTATCTATCCATCATCTATCTATCTATCTATCATCTATCTATCTATCTATCTATCATCTATCTATCTATCTATCATCTATCTATCATCTATCATCTATCTATCATCTATCTATCTATCTATCTATCTATCTATCTATCTATCTATCTATCATCTATCTATCTATAGACCAGGCTGACCTCTTGCCTCTGACTCTCACATGCTAGGATTGAAGGTGTGTGCCACCACTGCCCAGCCGAGTTTTAAAAATCTTTAAAAGCCGGGCGGTGTTGCCCCACGCCTTTAATCCCAGTGCTTGTGAGGAAGAGGCCGGCAGAGCTGCACTCAGTGTGGAAATCTGTTGTTGACAGTCAGCTTGCCTCCTTGCTGGGCTAGTTAGCAGGGCTTGGCTCTCACCCAGGAGGTGGGTTCCAGGCAGGAGCACGTGTGTTTCCTGGCTGAGGGCATGAGCTGGCACGGATAGTCATTCAGCTCTTCTGTGCCTCAGTTTCCCCACCAGTGCTACTCTCATCAATTCCTTGGGATAGTGCCCACTCTACTACATCTACTAAGTGTGTGTGTGTGTGTGTGTGTGTGTGTGTGTGTGTGAGAGAGAGAGAGAGAGAGAGAGAGAGAGTGTGTTCTTATTCTTTTTTTTTTTTTTTAATTATTTCATTTGCTTTTGAGACAAGGGTCTAATGTAGCCCAGGCTAGCTCAGGCTAGCCTCAAACCTGCTATGTTGCCAAGATAGCATTGCCCTCTTTAGCCTCCTGCCTTGGCCTCTCAGGGCTCAGATGACCAACAGGTGAGGCCTGCCGTGGTGAGCTTTACTCACACCTTCCCCGATAAACCCCTAAAGCAGATTTGCTTGTTGTCAAACCGGGACAGGAGGCCAAGTGTGGAGGCCCATGCTTACCATCCCTGCCTGTCTGAGGCAGGAGGATATGCTCTTAGTTCAGTGATTCTGAACTACATACATAGTAAGTTCCAGGCCAGCCTGAGCCATAGAATGAGACCAGTGTAAAAATAAAAATGAAAAAGAAAGCCAGAATGGGAGAACTTTAGAATCAGAAAACAAGCCAGGCGGTGGTGGCACACGCCTTTAATCCTAGCACTCGGGAGGTTAGCATGAGCTCTGTGAGTTTGGGTCAGCCTGGTCTACAGGGCTAGTTCCAGAGCAGCTAGGGCTATACCAAGAAACCCTGTCTTGAAAACCCAAAATAACAACAACAACAATAATAACAAAACAATAACAATAATAACAATAACAAAAAACAATAATTATAACAAAAACAGTAATAACAGTAAGAAAATAAATAAGAGGATGATGTTATAATAAAGGAAAGTCACTGAGATATGAATACAGCACTATTATATTCAGCACTGAACTTCCTGGAAGCCAATGGGAAAAAGGAAAAGGGATTGATTACATAACTCATGATTTGACAAAGAAAACGTATGGTTTTTGGAGGAAGATGACTGCTAGACACAAATTAATCAGAGAACTTTAAGCAATCACACATAGTTTGCAACATACATAGAGACCCTGCCCTGTGTGTGTGTGTGTGTGTGTGTGTGTGTGTACATGTTTCTTATTCTAACCCCACAGGAAATGAAACAAGCTTTTGTGGGGTTTGGCACTACATGGGTATTTACAAAGCAGACTTGAGTTACTGCTCGTGGTCATGTTAAGCCAAAGCTTTTACTAACACTCAGGTTCAGCACGGGGGTGGTGGTGGGGGGAGGGCGGAGGGGGAGGGGGAGGGGGAGGGGGGGAGGGGGAGGGGGCTGCTGTTGTGGAACTGGAGCCCTGCCATGCCTTTCCCAGCAGCAGCAGCATGGGCGTTCCAGAGCACTGGGCTTTGGCTCTGACCAGACACTGAAAATATCCTGGAGGGAAAAGAGGATGTTCTCATCTGAGGAACTCCAGTTCAGGAGGGAAGTGTTTGCGGGCAGGGAGTGGTCCTGAGAACTGGCTGGACCACTTTCGTTTACACTTCCCAGAGATCCCAAAGCTGGGTCAAAACCCTAGGTGGACTTTGTTCCATCTCTGCCTGGGTTCAGAACTCTCAGGGGATCCCTTCTTGGCCCCAAGCCTCTCGCCCCAGGAGTTCTCAGACTGCTGGTACTAACTGGGCTGGGCTGGGCATCACTACATTTAGAAAATGAGCCTGGTGTGGCCAGCTGAGGCCCCAGAAAGTCTTTCCTTAGAGTTCAAGTGATTGATTGGCTTGGGGACGGGTACAGAAAGCCTGCCTGTATCTGGTCCAGCCAACCCGTGAAAGCAATAAGGTACCAGAGGTCAGGTAGCGGTATTGGCTGGGGACGGAGCTCAGTTATTAGAGGACTTTCCCAGATTGCATAAAAGGTTGTGGGTTTAAGCCCTCACAGTGTATAAAACTGAATGTGGTGATGCAAACCTGTAGTCTTAGTACTTGGTGGGTGGAGACAGAAATATCAAAAAATTCAAGGCCCCTGGGCAGTGGTGGGGCATGCCGCCTTTAATCCCAGCACTTGGGAGGCAGAGGCAGGTGAATCTCTGAGTTTGAGGCCAGCCTGGTCTACAGAGTAAGTTCCACGACAGCCAGGGCTACACAGAGAAACCCTGTCTCGGGGGGGGGGGGGGAAGTTCAAGGCCTTTGTCAACCACATGAGTTTGAGGCCAACTTGGAATAAATGAGCCCCTATCTTTAAAAAAAAAAAAAAAGCATTTTTGTTCTGTGTCAGGAATGTGTTGCATTTAAAATACAAGCAACTCCCCCTACACACACACATATGTTAACATATTTTAAAAACTCTCATATCTCTATATAACCAGTGGTGAAGCACAAAGATAAGGAGACAGAAACAAAAGGAAATGGGCAGAGATGAGAGAGAGAGAAAGAGCACCGGCTAGGAAAGAAGACTACTCAGAAAATCGCAATGCACTTGGAAAGAAGAAAGCTAAGGCGGCGGGCCAAGAATGCAGGCTGCTGGCGACAGCACTCTACCGCCATCTTGTGGTCACCTGTGATAATACAACCCCTGCACTGTGAGGGACTCGCAGGTTCTGTCCTGCGTGGACCTGGAAATCTTCAGAGGGGTTCACGATCTGCTCTGTCAACCGGGGGGGACAGTAACCAAAAACTGGAAATTAGGAAAGAAGTGAAATTTCTTTCCTTTTTATTTTTATACTTTTGTGAGACAGGGTCTCACTACTTAACCTTGGCCGTTCTGGAACTCACTCTTGTAGACCAGGCTGGCCTCAAACTCAGAAATCCACCTGCCTCTGCCTCCCAAGTGCTGGGATTAAAGGTGTGCGCCACCACTGCCCAGCTTATACATTACGATTCGTAACAGTAGCAAAGTTACAGTTATGAAGTAGCGATGAAAGCAGTTTTATGGTATGTGGTGGGGGTCACAGCATTTGAATTGAGATCCACCTCTCCAGAGACAACATGAGCCCTCACAACAGATCACTGGACTGTAGATTTTTCTTTTCCTTTTCTTTTTAATTTTTGTTTTGTTTTGTTTTTTGGTTTTTGCTTTTTTGTTCAGAGAATGTCTTGATACACGTCTCCCTGCCTGGCCTGGAATTTGCCGCACATAGAACCTGCTGCTCTTGAACTGACAGCAAGTCCTCCTGGGGTTACAGGCGTGTTCTATCATGTCCTGCCCCGGTGAGTAATTTTTAAAAACATGTTCTAAACACTGGTCTTACTGTGAACTCCCCACTCTCTCCTCTCAGACCCGGCACGGGCGGGGGGGGGGGGAGGATCACCTCTGGATGGACATGGAAGGCCTAGGGCTGGGGACACAGTAGAGACCAAAGGCAGACCCAGGATTGGGACGGACCAGAAGCCAGCAAGGCAAGAACATGGCCATCCTAAGCCTTAGCCCAGGCTGTACCGAGGAAACACTCTGGTCCATCCCTGGGGGTTGCAGTGAGGCTGGGGTGGACAGCATTAGACATTTGAAAGGACTTCAAGCGGCTCTTGTCTCCCCATTCCACATGCCTCCCTGAATCCTCCCATAAGGCTGTCTGCCTGGCTGCATTTTCCAGTGACCCAAGCTCACTGTGGAATCTTAGGGTGAGACATGTTCACTGAGGCAAACTATGGGAGATGAGGGGAAAGTCCAAGGCAGAGAGAGAGAGAGAGAGAGACGCCTCAAGTATCTCCTAATCAACGATCTTCATAGGGAGCCCGGGCTAGGCATCCTCCTTGGTCCAACCTGAGGTTGCTGGGATAACATGTGTCACCGTCTTGCATAGCTTGATGGAAAATCTAGAGCTCTGGACACTCTGTGTGGAGTCCCCTGCAGTCCCTTTCTTCAAGGGGGCTCTGTATTCTTCGGTATTTTTTTTTTAATTAAAATACATCTATTCATTTATGCAGATGTGGGTGCATGCTTGTGACGCGGTGATGGCCATCGGAGGAAGACCTGTTGGAGTCAGCGCTCTCCCTCCACCTCGAAGGTCCTGAGGACCAAACTCAGGTGCTCAGGTCAGGGTTGGTGGCTTTAACTGTGCCTTTAACTGTTGAGCAGTCTCACTGAGTCTGGGGTACTTTGTAAGATTTATTTATTTTTTTTTACTTTTATTTGCGAATCTCTTTGTGTGTGTGTGTGTGTGTGTGTGTGTCTGTGTGTAGATGCCTAAAAAAGTCAGGAGACAGCGGAAGGTGCCGTGGAGCTGGAGTTACAAGCAGCTGTGAGCGGCCCACAGTGGGTGCCATCTCGGCAGCCCTGCTTTATTCATTTATTGTGGGGGAGGGGTGAGTGCCTGGAGGTCAGAGGACAGCTCGAAACAACATGGGCCCTGGGAACTGAACTTGGTCACCAGACATCATCATCATCATCATCATCATCATCATCATCATCACCACCACCACCATCATCATCACCACATAGCTTCATCATAACCCAGGCTATCCTTGAATTCTTCCTGTGGTGGAGATCGACCTTGAACTTCCAATCGTCCTGATTCCATCTCTGCAGCTCTGGGACTACAGGTGTGCTCTACCAGGAAGTGTTTATCTGGTGCTGGGGACTGAACCCAAGTCTCCAAGCCAGCCAGCTAGGCACACACTCTACTCCTGGATTCGTAGCTCTAACCCTAGTCTTCAGACTCTTAGAATTTTGCCTCTCATGGCCAATAATTATTTTGAGACGGGTTCTCATTAAACAGACATTTCAGGGACCCAAGATGTCAGCTCAGCCCTGAGAATCTCTCGTCAGTGGGTGTTACAGGTCTTGACCATCAACCTGGAATAAATGGCTTATCATCGCTTCTGGAGACGGCAACGCTGCTCTTCGCTTGCGGGGCTGAGGGCTTGTTCAGACAACCCTCCTGCCCTCTGTTCCACGGTTCTGTCACATGCCATGCTGTCACCCCTGAAGTCCCAAGGCAAATCACTTTGTCTCCTCTGTAGAAAACAGCAAGTCATCGCAGCCCAGCACAGCTCCTCCGATGGGGCTAGCCACGCCCTCTTCTTCGATGGAGCATTGCAGAATGTTGAAGTCCCTGTTCAGGCCAGTTCCTGGTACTAATTTGAAAGAACTGCCCAACCTGGTAAGCCACCCCACCAAGGGCAGGGGCTGACAGGGCAGCCACCCACGCTGCAGGTTCTGCTGAGTCCTTGACGAGATCCAGCAGCCCTGCCATGAAGGGCCAATGCCCCTGGAGCATCATGGGATGCAGGGCTCTCTTCAGTTATCACACATCAGGGAGTCCAGGGGGGAACCACCCAGGGGAGAGCGGAGGGAAGGACATTCTAGGCGGATGGATGGCAGGCCCTGTAGATCAGAACAAAGCAAGGCACAACCCACAGGTTCCCGAGGGGTAGGCAGCAGAGGTGACACCGAGAAGCCCAGATCGGGGTCCACAGAGTCATGGAGGTCATCGGACACAGTGCTGGAGGAGCCACTGTCCAGGCCCAGAATGAATGGGAACAGGATGATGCTTGGGGGAGGGTCACAGAAGGGACAGGAGCCTGACAGTGACTGGGAGTCTGGGCGGCATCTGAGATGGTGGAGAGAGAGGAGGTGGCTGTGTCTGCCTCAGGGCCTCTGACTTGCAGGTACTATGTGCTGATGGCCACCAGGTCACTGTTGCTACAAGTCACTGTGACCTTGTTCATTTCCCTCAGAGGTGAGCATGTGGCTCTGTGGACTCTCCTCCTCCTCCTCCTCCTCCTCCTCCTCCTCCTCCTCCTCCTCCTCCTCCTCCTCTTCGAGGCAGGGTCTTGTCACATAGCTCATTAGCCTCAAACTGGTCTTCCCCCCCAAATGCCATGCCCTGTCCCTTCTGAAGGAGGCAGGTAAGAGTCTTTGGGGGTAGGAGAGCACAGGTGACTCTGAGAGGAGTTAATACAACCTAGGACCAAGCCAATGGTCCAAGACACCCAGCGAGGTCAGGGAGAGAGAGCACTCAACCTAAAGCCGGCCGCTGGCCCGCTACGCACTTCAGCCCAGACACTGCACAGACCGCACTGGGTGGAGCCCATAGAAGGGTCCCCCTCCCCCAGCAAAGCGCAGTGCTCAGGGGAGGTGCCCACAGGAGCTGTAGTCAGTTTCCCTCTAGTGACAAGCACCAACCAAACTCAACAGCAGGAAGAGTGTCCACTGTTCTGATGGAGGGTGGACATGGGCCCGAGTCTGAAGAGCTCCTTTTGCACCTTCGGAGGTGTGTGGACCCAGAAGTCCCCAGCCCAAAAGACAGAGTCAGTAGACTGAGCAACGGTTCACAGCTCTGCGCCCCACTCTCGCCACCCCTCAGTCCAGTGCTGGGTGGGGAAGTGGCGACATACTGTGTGTTCCTTTATTGATATGTCGATACCCCGACTTCACAACATGCTGTTTAGAGGTAAGGCCTTTATGGTAGTGTGGAAATGAAGTCAGTAGGGTGACCCTAATCCCACGGGGCTAGTGCCTTCTAAAATGAGAAAGACATCAAGGGCTGCACAGAGGAGGGCTCAGGGCTGGGGAGCTGAGTCTGCTGACACCCACATAATCTCTCTCTGTTGCGGATTCCGGAACCCTGAGGATATGTCGGTCGGCCTGGGCAACTCTCAGAAAGCAAGCAAGGAAGGAGGAGCCTCAGGTGTCTGGGGCCAGAGATCTAGAAATTTCATTGCAGCCGTAGAACCAGCTGCTCTTATTAAAACCTCGAATTTCCCCCAAACCAAGAGCAAAAGTCAAGCCCACAAGGGCGGCACCCAGCAAAATCCATAGGCCACCATAGGTGGGTCTCTGCGGAGGAGGGAGGAGCCAGTAGATTTGGTGGCCTGTGTGTTGTGGGGGCGGGAGGCTGGGGGGTCAGTTGAGGGTGCGGGAGCACGCCTGGCTAGGGTGGGAGCTACCGATCTAGGCTGGCTTCCCGCAAGGCCGGCCACGCCCTTACCTTGCCGCCTCCTGGCTGGTGTTTCAGGTTCTCAGTGGAGCCAATCTTCGACCTGACGTTCTTTAGGTCTGGCATGGGCACGGGGGCAGTCTGCAGGCGGCTCTTACTGGCAGACGGTGACTTAGGGGGAGTGCGGACCACTGCCACCTTCTTGGGCTCTCGGGTGGGCGGCGTTGGTAGGGATGGGGTGCGGGAGCGACTGCCAGGCGTCCCGGGGGAGCCGGGGCTGCTGTAGCCGCTTCGTTCTCCGGATTTTGGCGGTTCACCTGGAGAGTCGGGAGAGAGGAAGGGGCTGAGGGCATGTGGGCGCACAGGGTGGTGGTGGTGGGGCGGGGCGATGTCTGCAAAGACCCTGAGCACTGGGCGCCCTCTGCCAGGTGGGGTGGGGATTTGGGAGAAGACCATGAAGACCATTTGTCGAGAAGCACCGCTCCTGCTCTGTCGCTTTGATACATTGGCAGCGATTTCTCAGTAAAACAACCGAATGCTCATCAGTGCCCCAATATAGGACATACCTCCTCCCAAGGATGGTTCAACTCTCCCCAAGCCCTGAAGTGTCCCGAAGTCAGGAGATGAGTTCTAGCTAGCTGCCTGGTGCTACCCTTGGAAAGGACGCGACTGGGTGCCATTCCACAAACACGTCTGCCTATTCTTTCCCTTAACAGGGGTGAGGGTCCGGTGGGGGGGGTGCAATGACCTGGCCCCACTGTGGCCTTCAAGCCGGGATCCTCCCGACCCTTCCCCCACACATCCGGAGTTCCTCTAACTGGGCCGCTGCAGAGTAAGAATCACCTGGCCAGAGCCTTCGGCACAAGCCACACCCCACATAGCTGGAGCACGGAATGCCCTCCCCCTTGCCCTTTCTAAACACTTTCAGCTTCCAGGAAAGCTGCCTGGACGGCTCCCCAGACTCCTTCCCACCCTGCATCCTTCACCTCCGATTGCTTCCGGGACTGTACCCTCGGCAAGTCCAACACACCTAGCCACCGCACCCCATGGGTTTTTTTGTGTTGTGTTTGAAAACCTCGGACGTTCTTAGCAGGAGGTGGGACGTGTGGTGTGCAAATTTCGGGGCCCCCATCCAGATCTGATACAGCCAGATATGACAGAGGCACCGGGCCTGCAAAACTGGTCCTTCTCAAGCTTCCCAGCCCACAAGAAGCTCCGTAGCAACTGCGTTCACTGCAGCCGACCTCCCTCAAAGCCACCAAGCTCGGGGAACTGTGGAGAGAGAGCTGCTGCTACTCTGGGCTTAGCTCTGCCTCCATGTCCCCGGGGATACACGGTAGTTGTGTCTTGTGTCCTTTCCCTGACAATTGCAAAGTAACCTTGGGTGAGCCGGCGACCCTCTCATCTATGCCTGTGTCCTCATCTGGAAGATGCGGGGATCAGACCTTAAGATGTTGCTATGAGGAGGGTATTGGGGTTAGGAGCACTGGCTGATGGTCCAGAGGACTCAGGCTCCATTCCCAGCACCCACATGGCGGCTCAGAACTGTCTGCAATTCCAGTTCCGGGGGATCTGAAACCCCCTTCTGGCTTCCGTGGGTACCAGGCAAACACCCGTGCACATAACATAAAAACAAACAAATCTTTAGGACGGGGAGGTCACGAAGGGTCCAGCACAGCGTCTGGTGCTAAAGGAGGAGGATTATTTGAACCAAGAGACCAGCCTTGGCAAATAGAGAAAGATGCCTTTGTTGTTGTTTTTGGGTTTTCGAGACAGGGTTTCTCTGTGTAGCCCTGGCTGTCCTGGAACTCACTCTGTAGACCAGGCACCACTGCCTGGCAAAAATGTGTAGCCCAGGCTGGCCTCGAACTCGTGATCCTCCTGCCTCTGCCTCCTTCAGCAAATCCTACCAGTGTGCGCCACCACAGCCAGCTTTGGTTTTGTTTGTTTGTTTGTTTGTTTTGTTTGTTGTTGTTGTTGTTGTTGTTTTTCCGAGACAGGGGTTCTCTGTATAGCCCTGGCTGTCCTGGAACTCACTCTGTAGACCAGGCTGGCATCAAACTCAAGATCCCATTTGCCCCCTCCCGCCACTCAAATGCTGGGATTAAAGGCATGCACCATCACTGCTTGATGTGATGCCATTTCTTGAGAAACAAACCAAAAAGTCTCAGCCCAGCAAAACCCTCTGCCTATCGGTGATACCTCCCCACTGGGACTCAGGTTAGAGACGGTCCAAACCCCCAGCACTCCCAAATGTCTCCAGACACATGTTCCCCATCCCACAAACAGCCCTAGTTCCCGAAGTAAATCTGAACACACAGGATGCAGTCCATATATGCCCCATGGCAAACTGCCCTTGAGAAGTAGGTTCGAGACTGGGCCTCTCTGGGGTAGCCTGGGCTGAAGCAGCACTCCCTCCCAGCTTTGCAGACAAGCGCGAGGGCAGAACACACACCAAGAGGGTCTGCCCACCCATTCAGGGCCATGGAATTACCTCTCTCAGATTTTGCCCCTGCAGGGGGTAGTTTTCTCTGCAGTTGCTTGGAAGCTTAAAAAGAAAAAAAAAATCCACAGACAGCCTCATTATAATCAGGCTCACAGGAGTCTCTGTGAGCACTTCTGGTGGCAGCATCTGGCTGGTCCACCTAGCATAAGAGACAAGCAGGGACAGATGCTGGGACCAGCGAGGGAGATGGAGCCAATCAGCACGGAGCCACCTAAGCTCAGGCGAGCCTGGAGGAGCCTCTGCTCCAGCTATTGTGTGAGTGAGGCCAGTGGTGGTAAGGGAGAAGAATCAGAATAGAAACCCACTTCACACACCATTAACACTCCTAGGTCAGTGTATGAGACCCACAGTTACTTGGGGAAAACAGCCAGTTCTCAGGCAACACCCTTCACAGTGCCAGCAGAAGCAGGCAACAGGCAATGCGGGCTGCTGCTGGCCAAGAGATCAGGGATACCAAGAGCCAGGCCAGACGCAGAGACCCACAGGCCTCCCGGGTACCAGCAGGGAGCAACGAGGGCCAGGCGACAGAGTCACACAGCATCCAAAGCCCTTCTGGGAGCAGAATCCTCCCCAGAACTGTTGATTAAAGGTCATGCTCCTTCCTTGCAATTTATTAATCACATGATTGCATTTTCCTCATGCTTGTACAGTGAGCGAGATTTCTCCACCAATTAAAAGGCAAGGACGCATTAACTACCTCAGACAATTGTTAAAGGATTAAAAAAAAAAAAAAAAAGACAAACACTCTCGTGCTCAGCAAACCACGAGGGTTAGTCGGTGTCAGGGGTTACTAATTGTCGGTGGCCTCCTGAGGCAAGGGTTATACCTTCTGGAAGCTTCTGGATTAAGACTCCGGAGAGCATTCTCACCTGACCCCGGAGGAGTCTTCGGGCTGGGCGTGGTCTTGGCTGGGATCCTGGTGGCGTTGGATGTGCCTTTCTGGCCCGGAGGGGCCGCTCCCCGAGGTGTGGCTGTCTTCGCCCCGGTTTTGCCATCAGCGCCCTATAAATTGAATCAGGGCGGAAGGTTTTCATCACAGGGAAAGGTGATGGTCACCAAGGAAAAGTCAACCCCACCCTCCCACCTTGACGGAAGACGGTGAAGGTGGAGATAGATGCTGGGAAGGTCTTGTACAAGTCTTGAGGGTTTGTGGCACACACAGCCCCACAGTTCACCTTCATGTCAAGTGCCAGGATCCTCTTAGACGAATGGTGAGCTAGCCTGTGTTACAAAAGGACCGTACTGCTTGAAGCAAGGTCAGGGTCAGGGTAGGCTGACCCTGGAAGACCAGACCTGGTGGATGGACACCCATTTTTCAGACTCTTATAGATGTAACCGATCGACAGAGACTGGGTTCGCCAGAGGCCATTGAAGACCCACACGTGCTTCCGGCCTCGGCGGAAGGCACAAACAGCCAAACCATGTCTTTTTTCTCTGCTCTCCCACAGCCCTTGGGGTCTCGGTGTCTCCTTAGGTGTGCCTGAACCCTTGGTCATGGGCACTGGCTGAAAGCTGGGAACCAGAGGAGGAGCAGACACAGCCAGCCGACTGTGCGTGGTTGTGGGTCTGACGGTCAGAAGACGACCATTGGACGTGAGATACACAAAGAAACATGTGAGCCATAGACCCCGGAGGAAGGAACTGTTGGGATGGGTGCAGCTGGAGACCACGCTGCCCACCACGAGGCGTGGCTCAGTTACCATAAGAACGCTAGAGGGAGCTGAGGTTTTCTTTATCATTTCTTTATTTATTTTTACAAGGAAAAGATTTTCTTTTTTTTTTTTTTTTTTTTTTTGGTTTTTCGAGACAGGGTTTCTCTGTGTAGTCCTGGCTGTCCTGGAGCTCACTCTGAAGACCAGGCTGGCCTCGAACTCAGAAATCCGCCTGCCTCTGCCTCCCAAGTGCTGGGATTAAAGGCGTGCGCCACCAACGCCCGGCTTTTTTTTTTTTTTTTTTTTTTAAAAATTTATTTATTTTATGTATATGAGTACACTGTAGCTGTACAGATGGTTGTGAGCCTTCACGTGGTTGCTGGGAATTAAATTTAGGACCTCTGCTCGCTCCGGTCGGCCCTGCTCACTCCAGTTACCCTTGCTTGCACAGTACCTGCTCAGGCTCAAAGATTTATTTATTTATTATAAGTACACTGTAGCTGTCTTTAGACACACCAGAAGAGGGCATCAGATCTCATGACAGATGGTTGTGAGCCACCATGTGGTTGCTGGGATTTGAACTCAGGACCTTCGGAAGAGCAGTCAGTGCTCTTAACCGCTGAGCCATCTCTCCAGCCCGAGGAAACGATTTTCTATATATTACTGGCTGTCTAGGCAATTGCAGTGACACCCCCCCCCACCTCTGCCTCTTACACCAGGGTGCTGGGATTATGAGTATCGCCATGCCTGGCTTCTTTTTTTATTTCTCAAGCCTCGCTCACTCTGTAGCCCAGGCTAGCCGGGAACTCACTCTATAGCTCGAGCTAGCTTCAGACTTAACAGGAATCCTGCTCAGTGCTGGGACTGGTTACAGGCATTAGGTACCTCACTCAGCTCAGAGCCTTACTTTACCAATGTGGATCCCCTGGTTATCTCAGGGACTGCTGTCCCCAGGGAAGAGGGAGGCAAGATGCTCCGAGTCCCCAGGGCCTTCCCTGTCCCTTCAACCATGAAGCCCTGTGAATTTATGAAGAAAGCTTTTGAACACTGTGGGACAGCAGCCTGGGTCTCGCCAAAGGTGGTTTCCTTACCTTGAGTTTCATCTGCTTTGTTCCAGGACTGCCATTTCGGGGTGTGACAGAAGAGACGTGTTTAGGAGAGGTGGCAGGCTCAGGGCACACGGCAGGGCTGGAGGGTTTGATCAAAGGGTCTGAGCTACCGGGAGTGGGGCCTGTGGGGCTAAGGCGGGGCCTATCGCTCGGGGTTTTAGCACAGGAAGGTGTGGATGTCTTAAACATAAACATAAATAAAATCAAAATGAAAGTCAGCACATGGAGGATGGTAACAAACAGAAAAAAGGATTTGAAAAAAAGCTAAACACAAAGAAGGCAAGTCGCAGCTCAAAGCAGCCCTCTCCAGGAAGAAAGGACAGCAGCTCTGTCCCCTCTGGCACCCGGTCACCCATCAGCGACACACATGCCACACAGCTGATGTGGGTGGACATAGTTAACGTCGCATTGCGGAGAACGTCTAAGCAGATGCTGAAGCGTGCAGGACTATTCTTTCCCTAGCGACTGGACCTTGCTGTCGCTCCGACTCAGAGAACACTGGCCTAAAGGTGCTTCCCACCTTCCTAAGCGCATGGAGACCATCGGAAAAAAGACAGCGAGAATTCCTCAAGAAAGAATGTTAACCTGGCATGGGTCAGAGGCTCAGCCTCAGGAGAGGCACTCGTGCGGGCTCACCGACACCCACCTCTCTCTCCACTATGCCTCGCCCCCCCCCAAACCCTAATACTTCAAGGAGGATTGTGCCAGAGTCAACCAAAAGCTTCTATCAGATGTCACCAAGGAGGGTCAGACAGACAGACAGACAGACACACACACACCACACATGCAAATACACACATGTGCTCACACTCGTAAGCATGCACGAATACACATATATGCACATGAATACACACACATACTTTCTTTTTTTTTTTTTTTTTTTTTTTTTTTTTGGTTTTTCGAGACAGGGTTTCTCAGTGTAGTCCTGGCTGTCCTGGAACTCACTCTGTAGACCAGGCTGGCCTCGAACTCAGAAATCCGCCTGCCTCTGCCTTCCAAGTGCTGGGATTACAGGCATGTGCCACCACCGCCCGGCTCACACACATACTTTCTGATTAAACAAAGACTCAAATATAATTAACGCCACCGATGGAATCTTGATCTGGCCAAAATTAACTTCAGAACATTCCAGCTAAGGAAATGGGTGTCTGTGTGGCTGGATGTCTTCTGAGAAGGATCTAGCCAGAAGGCTGAAGGCTGACATCATGGCTGCCTCTGGTCACTCTGACTGGGAAGTATGACCCCAGCGAGGTACAGGGTGTGAGACCAGACTGATGGAGTCCGAGAAAACTGAGAGGCACACCCTTTAATTCCAGCTCTTAGGAGGCAGAGGCAAGTAGATCTCTGAGTTTGAGGCCAGCCTGGTCTACAGAACAAGTTCTAGAACATCCAGGGCTACACAGAGCAACCTTGCCTAAACAAACAAACAAACAAACAAACAAATAAACACCAAAGGGGTGTGGGGAGGAAACAGAATGAGAAGCCAAGTGCGGGCTGTTCTGGAGTCCTGACCAGAGACTCTACTGTGTTTCCTCTTCGTCTCAAACTTCCCACGGAAGTGGTCAGGGCCAAATCGGTGTCACCAGCTCTAGGAGGAGAGTCCAAGGGACAGACTCTCTGGGGCTGCTTTCACAGGAGCAAAGCTAGGGTGGGTACTGGAGCCCCTTGTTCCCTAGCTGGGCAAGACCCCTGTCTCTACAGGAAGCTTCTTCTACCCAGCCTAGATCTGTAACAGGTTTGGCCCCATGCTCTCCTGTGAGTCAGTCCAGGGCAGGGACTGTGTAGCGTGTGCACACCTGACTGATGAACACATGCATGCTTGAGGCCAGGACTCCCCGCCCCTCACTCTCGGCTGACCAGCAGCTGTCTCTCCTGCTTCAAGAAGAGTGTGTGTGTGTGGGGGGAATGGGGGGGTTGGAGAGATGGCTCAGTGGTTAAGAGTACTGACTGCTCTTCTGAAGGTCCTGAGTTCAAATCCCAGCAACTACATAGTGGCTCACAACCATCTGTAATGAGATCTGACAACCTCTTCTGGAGTGTTTGAAGACAGCTACGGTGTACTTACATGTCACAATAAATAAATCTTAAAAAGGGCTGAGTCCTTGCAGGAGGCCCGGCTGCCTGTCTCCTGAGCACTGTGGTGGAACGCCTGAACGAGCACAGAACAGGCCCTTCTGGGAGTGGCCCTCAACCTCTTGCTACCAGACACTAGCTAGTACCGTCCACATCTGGAGACTCATTGGGAGCTCTGGCGCCAATTACAGGCCAGACATCTGGGCGGCATTCATAGGAACTGTCCAGTCGATCCAATCTGGACCGAGGTGGGATCTTTCCAGGAAAATAGCACCACACATACAGCTTCAGGGTTTTCTAAGACAAAAAAGGCATGGAGGGAGAGGATGACAGATGCAAAACGGAAGACAGGCGGGACTTGGGGGGCTGGTCTGTGCTGAGCAGGCTGCTTTATCTCCTGGGGTTGGTTGCAGAAGGCTGGCAAAGGCTTACCTGGAGCCAAACTTTCTAACCCACGCATTTCCAGAGCTCATTTAAAGGAGCCTCCGCTAATCAGAACCCAAGGCAGCCCCGCATACAACTCAGCAACCGAGGCCACCGGCCTCTTCTCCCCAGACGCGGCTCTGTCTGGTCCTCCTTCCCCGGCTTCCTCTCTTGTTTAACTCCCTGTTCATCTCTTTGAGCGCTCACCCAGAATCCTCCCTGCCTTTGTCTGTCGATCACTTCTTTCCTCGCTTACGGCTCTCTGTCTCCCAGGGCACGCTGTGTCCATTGACACACTCTAGGTTTACTGAGCCTAGATCTCTAGTGGTAAGAATCGGAAGTGCAAACTCCAATTTACGCACACCTTCATTGAAACTGTGAGGGAATGGCAGGAAGCAGGCCGTGGGGCGGGGCTGAGCGCAGCTGACCTCCCTTCCCTCTGGGAAGTATCGAGACAGACACACCGACTTTGTAAAAAGCAATGGCCTTCAAGTGACAGTTGTCCTCTAGTGACAGACACTCTCCACACGGTATAGCGAGGGCCAACACAGGCAGGACACAGAGCCTCTCGGCAAATGAGACCTGCCAGTCAGTACCTTACCTTGGCTTTGTCATTTCCAGTCCTGTCTTTGCTGACACTGGCCACACGAGCTGGTAAAACACAAAATGAGAGTGCACGTGATGCCCCGTGCGTAAGTTCACGGGAATGCCCCCACCCGTGGGGGTGGTGGTACGAGTTTCCTTTGGTTGAAACCAGCTGGTTTTCTTAGCTCTCAAATGTTCGAGGTCTCATATCATTAGTGTCACACAGCACATGGGGTCATCGCTCAGAGCAGCCTGGTAAGAGGGGAAGCAGGCTGGCCGAGGGTGGGGACATGCAGAGGAATGCGGCAGGTGCTGTTAGAGGTGCAGGTGGGCTGTGGGGACCTCACTCTCCTCATCGGCAACCCCACTGAATGCTGGGCCATTTAAATGCCCTAAGACCATGGATGGGGATAGCCCATTCTGGCTCCAGGCTCTATAGCTTGATCCTTGGATCAGGGTGGTGGATTTCTCTTACTTCGGCCAGGCTTGGCCTTGTTTTCCTCTGAGATCCCCACTTAAAGGTCCAATTGGAGCCAACTCTATTTTCTTAGCCCAGTGCTAGGAAGGATCCTTAGATACACCTTCTTGGCCATCTGATGCTGACCATCCCAAACCCCATACCAGAGTAGATGAGCCCAGTGAGGCTATCTTCATCTTTGTTGTGGAATATATCCCCAGAGCATCTTACTAATAGGGACCTTCCACACCAGCCTCAGCTGCTTTCAAAGGAGCCCTTCCTGTTCTGAGCCAGCCCTGAGGGCACCTTGCCACTCCTGGAGCCTTCAAATATGGCACAAGCCCATCCGTGTTAACCTGCGGCTCCCTGCAGGTGGATGGAGACGGGACTTACAGAGTGACCAGTGCTGACTCCCCAACCCAGAGGTCTCCCCGTTTTACTGTGGAGGAATCAACCTGGGGCATAGCATGCAGACTCCAGGTACACCTAGGCTGTGTGTGCAACCAGCAGGCACCCAAGGCTCTGCAATGCAATAGGAGTTCTGTGCGTTCCTTCCTCTGTCAACCCTGTGTTCTCTGTTTAGGACATACGGCTGTGCCAGTCCATTTCTGACTCGGGGAAAGACCACCATTTCCTCAAGGCTAGGCTGTCACTAACCACAAAAGCTCCAGCTGAGACTGTCCCCAGACTCAGGGACAGCGGAACACTTGACTGAGTAATTCCCGGCCCCCTAGGGTGCGATGCTTCCCTCGAACGCTTCTGTGCAGTGTCTGCTGTGTTGGCCTCTGTGTCTGTGCCACAGCGGAGCTAATAAACTCTGCCGCTTTTGTGTGTGGGCGGACTCGTTCACTGGAGTGCCCGCTTCTCACCGTTGTCACTGCAAATCAGCCTGCTAGATCAGCATTTCCCGAGTCCCGGTAGGACTCAACAAGCCCTGTCCAGGGAGATGCTCGCAGGCGGCATAGAATACAATTGTGGAATCCAGAGGACGCCCCCTCCTCCTTAGAGGGTCCCCGAGCAGAGCACAGCAAGGGCTCTGACGAGCCTACCACAGTGGAAGAGGTTGAGCTTCGCTAGGCCTGCGGACTTATTTTTCCTTTCTAAATTCTCTGTGCAGTGGAGCTATGCCCTCCCTGTAGAGAGCTTTATTGGGGTGCTGTACCACCTTGGCAGGAGTCTGACATTGGCCAAGGACAAGGAAACGGGCTGCTTGGCAGGAATCTGACATCAGGGCATGACAAAGAAGTAAGTCCAGGCAGGAATCTGACCTTAGGGTGGGACAAAGAGGCAGGCTTCATTCGTGATTATGACTTTAGGCTAGGACAAGGAAGTAGGTTCAGACATCCTGATCATCCTTAGAAACAGCGATCACAGGAGTGATGATCATGGGACTTTGTGTTTATTGTCTTGCTTGTTCCTTGACTATTGTCTTGCTTGATTCCTCATTGTACTACTCGCCCTTAATACCTGCATGTAATTAAAATGGTATAAAAGTGGATTGGAAAAAATAAACCTGCCTTCAGCCTCAGAACGGACTGAGGCCGTGCTGCAATGTTGTCTAATTGTCTTTCTTTTCAGTCTTGCTCCTGTGCTAGAGAACCTTTTGACTGACTGAGCTAGCTTGATCACCTCCCTGCCCCTTCTCCCAGACACGCCTACTGACCTCTGGAGGATAAGAATTTGATAGGATGTTATTTTGGAAAACTGAGGCACTCATCTGTCCTCCTTCGTCTTGGATTTTGAAACAAGACACAAACTTCCCCTCCCTCTGCCTTACTTTTTGTTTTAAGGCAGGGGTCTTATGCAGTAGAGTCTGGTCTTGAACCCCTGGATCCCCGTCTTCTCCATCCTGAGTACAGTGCTGATTAAAGGCATGTGGCACCATGCCCAGATTCTTTTTAAAAATAAGAGCTTGCTATGTAGCCCAGGCTAGCCTTGAACTCCCAATTTAGTCCAGGTTGGCCTCAAACTTACAGTGCTCCTTTTGTCTTAGCCTCTGGAGTGCTAGGATGACAGGCCGTGCCGCCACCCTGACAGGCTCTTTCACGTATGATATATTGGGGTGTTTTCTAGAAGTAGGGTCTAATCCATAGTTAAAAGATGATTTTGACTCTGAGCCTAAGAGGCATCAGTTTCTGGGTCCTGGAAACAATTAAAAAATGTCAACTAGTCTATTCTTATATTATTTATTTATTTATTTATTTATTTATTTATTTATTTATTTTATAAGTAGACAAGAGTGTGCGTGTCTGTGTGTGTGATATACATGCCTTCGTATGTGTATGGGAGTCAGAGAACAACCGAGCACTGGCTCCCACAGCTGTCCTCTGACCTCTATATGCAAGTGGCGTGTACTCCCACCGCGTGGGTCTCTGGGTTGGAATTTAGATCATTAGGTTTGGTGCTAAGTAGCTTTATCCACAGAACCATCTCGATGGCCCACATGCCAAGTATTCTATAATCTTAAAGCCATGAATGTCCCTGTCATTCCGCAGGCTCCAGAAGGGGTTCCACAGAGGGACCCCTCCTGTCCCTGCCTGTGAGGAGGGTCACTTTGGGGGCTGGAAGATATGCTTACTGCTGTAATCAGGACAGGGGAGAGGTCATTGGGCCATTCGCAGGTGTAGCTGTCACCTTTCAGATGTGACAGGCTGTCTGTTGATGGTGATGAGAGCATCAGAAGTCAGGCAGGTGCACTCTGTCTCTGCACCAGGAGGACACACTCCAGCCTTTTCTGGAAGACGATGTAATGTGGGAACTGCAGCAAGCGTGTGCCTTTCAGAGCAGACCTAACTGGATTCTGAACTTGGCTCCTTCCATTACTTTATCTGGAGGTCTATCACAAGCTCAGTTTACTGCTCCGAGGCTCAGTTTCCTCATCTGCAAAGTGGGGCTAATGAAGCCTACTCCAGAATGCTGGGAATGTTCTAGATCGTGAATGTCAAAATACACCGCGAGTCCTCAAAAATGAGTGATGCGGTTATCCACTCGATGCTGTATGCCTACCAGTGTCCCATGGGCTGGTGGGCCCTGGTGGACACATCAAGTGGCAGAGAACTAATCAGGGCAGGGAGCACAGGTGTTTGGTGACATGCACAACGGCGAGGCAAGCGTGAAAGGAACACGTGCTATACCAGAGGCTGAGGGCGGGGGCTGGGGAGGGGGTGGCGGCGGCGGCCCAGGCGTGGGTTTAGTGGTTATCCTGGAATCTCAGGGTGCAGGAGTCAAGGCCAGAAGCTCGTGACAGTGTCCACAGCCTGAAGGGCACCAGGGGAGGAGTGAGGGAGCGTAAACCACAGACCTTTAAGCTGAGGAACCCGACTGACTGGCCTTCCTGGCAGGCCGGCTGCAGGGTGCTTGTCAGGAGGCTTCTGAAGGCTAGCCTCTTCGCCGCCCTTTCCCACAGAGGGGCCCTGGGCCTTTTGCTCCTCTCCAGGGGCCCCCACCACTGCAGCCCCTTCCAGATCCTGCTCCTTCGGTGTGCTGGCTTTGATTTCCACGTGGAACGTGAACTCAGGGGCAGCCTCTTGTCCTTCCTCCGTGGGCCCCGTGCCAGGCCCTTCAGGCTGCGAGGCCTGGGTCTCTGCGGAGGCTTTGGAGAAGAGATCAGCAGCAAGAGGGATGGGACCCTCAGTTGGGAACCCAGGCAAGCTAGCGGTCTCCCCGGAGACAGAGATGGAGCCGGCCTGAGGGGCTGCCCTGCCAGGGACCAGGGAAGCCTGGGAGGAAGGGGAGTCCTGGGACGATTCATCCATGGTGATATCTTCATCCACCTCCTCCTCACTCCCCATTCTGTCTTGGCCCCAGTCTTCTTCCTTCTGAGGTGGCCCTTGCTGCAGCAGCTCAGCGGCTGGGTGGCTTCTCTCTAGCTCCTCGGGGCTTGTTTCTGAAGGTTGGCATGTAGCCTCTCTGAGGCCTTGTGGCAGGAGGGGAGACCCAGACATGTTAGGCACCTGTGGGCGGGTCCAGTCTGAGATCCCTGAATCTGGGGCCTGGCCTTCACGACGCCCTGGTTCGACAAGCAAACTTTGTGAGAAAATCTCGACCTTCTCCGGTTCTGTGTGGAGATACCCCGCAGAGGGAGATTTCAGAATGGGCAGGCCCTTCTGGGCAGGTTCTGGTGTCTGATCCTGAATGGGACCAGCTAGTGGAGGGGCTGGGCAGGTTGGGAGGCTTCGGGGGACATGGAGTGATCACCGAGCCCGGAGCATCTGACCGTTTTTTCCACCTAGAGGTGGCAGTGAGTCCCCAGAAACTTTTGTGCTCAGTCCATGCTGGACGTGAACACCAAGTTCCGGCTTAGAAGTTTCTCAGGGATCTCTCTCTGCTGGCTGGGAACTCTCACCTCAGGGTTTGAAGAGGCAGTGGTGGCAAATGGTTATCAAGAGTAAAGAGATTGCTCTAAAGGGTACTATAGTACTTGCTATAGGAAAAGACCCCTCGAAGGTGCTGGGACTCCCCTAAGAGAGACAGGAGCCTGTCTCAGGCCCAGCTCATTGTTTTTGCATACTTGGGATAAATGCTCTCTAGGTGTCTGCCTCTAGCTTGCTGTAATACCCTCTCTGGCTTCAGTTTTCTTCTCCGTAAAAGAGCGGGCTGGACTTGGTGACCTCTGAGGTCCCTCTGGTGTTTGGCCTGGCCCAGAGCCTGCTGGTGTCTCTGTGGCTGTGATCATGGGCTCACCTACCATTCACAGAACCCAAGTCTCTAGAAGATTCTGGGCTCCAGATGGCCTTGGCTGGGTTATGACAGTGGCCTGCCTCTTTGCCTCTCTGTCTCTGTCGGTCTCTGTCTGTCTCTCCTCTCTGAGCAGGTGAAGCCAGCGGGTGTCATAAATCACCATAGCCTGCTCTGACAGATTGGAAAGATGCCCGAGCTATGGCTGCAGGGAGGAGCCTTTGTTAAGAGGCCTGCCTCACGATTGCTGTACATGGAACGGTAGCATGCTCACAGTTCTGTGGGCCGCCTTTTGCTTCAGTTGAGGCAAGAGCACTGGGTCTCCTGCTCGGACTGCTCACCCAGCACGCTGTCCAACAACTCAGTGAATCTAAGCATATTGTTGCGTCCCCCTCCCCCAAAGAAAACCGGGGTCAGTCACGTGAGAGTCACGTGAAACCCTCTCTGGGGTATGTGACTGTGCACTGAGGATGCTGGGGTAGGGGGTCCACTTTGAGGTCCTTAATAAGCATCCTCTGGTTCTATTTGATTGCTTGCTTGTGACAGCGTCTCCGGGACCTGAGGCTGGCCTTGAACTCTCTATGTGGCCAAGAATGACCCTGAATTCCTGATCTTCCTACCTGGACTTCCAAGAGCTGAGATTACAGGCGTGTGGCACCACCCTTACATAACTGAACCTTCTGAACATGAACATCCTACCCGGTGCCCACAAAATGTCCCAATCATCTCCCCAATTTTCTTTAGCAAAACCAATCATCATAAAGGCCTTGGGGATATAGAAACTGGATAAGGGTTGGGAAGGGGGGGGAGGGCCGACATATGTAACTTCACATACGTATAACTCTGGACACATGTAAGTAATACGTACACTATACCTCTATGTCTAATCCAGTGGGACTGGGCATGGCTGGCTCACCAACAAGGGACCTGATTCTGTCCTGGCCCCTCCTTCCTTACCGCAGGTTGAGTTCACAGTTACATTCAATTATGGTCCTGTATCAAGGCTGTCACACGACAGCTGATCAATGAATGCATTCCACAAACACCAGCTACTATCTGGAAAAAACCACCAATTTCTGCTCCTTCTCAGGTAACTTATTGAGGCTTTGGAAGCTAGCACGGATCTGGGCTACTGGGCACCAGCTGGCTCACAGGCCAGAGGCCTAGACAGCCATGGACCACGATGCCACCCAAGAGATTGGGACCTCTACTACCTTCAAGAAAATGCTCCAGGGGGCTGGAGAGATGACTCAGCGGTTAAGAGCACTGACTGCTCTTCCGAAGGTCCTGAGTTCAATTCCCAGAAACCATGTGTTGGCTCACAACCATCTGTAATGAGATCTGACACCCTCTTCTGGTGTCTGAAGACAGCTACAGTGTACTTACATATAATAATAAGTAAATCTTAAAAAACAAGATGGCAAAGTCACATGGTTACTAATATTCAAAACATTTTAAAAAAAGAAAGAAACTGCTCCCTAGGCTGGGCAGTGGTGCATACTTGGGAGGCAGAGGCAGGTGAGTTCAAGGCTAGCCCTGATCTACAGAGAGAGAGTTCCAGGACAGCCAGGGCTACACAGAAAAACCCTGTCTCGAAAAAACCAAAAAGAGGAAGAAGAAGAAGAAGAAGAAGAAGAAGAAGAAGAAGAAGAAGAAGAAGAAGAAGAAGAAAACAAGCAAAACAACCTTCACCCCTCGAAAAAGAAGAAAAAGAAGAGGAAAAGGGGGAGGAAGAGAAAAGAGAAAGGAAGATAGAACAAAAGACTCCCTAGGAATTATTTTTGACTGGCGTGTCCTGGAGTCTGACATATTGTAATATCTTCAAAGACTCCAATTCAGTTGAGACAAGGCCCCAAACACACACAGGAAGCATGCGCACTACGCATACTTCGCTGTGTGTGCACACTGGTGAGGAACCCAAGCCTAATTAAATTAGAAGGAGGAGCTGGCCGGGAGGACCGTCTCTGTGGCTCCCAGTGATCTGTAAAGCACTCAGTAAGTCTGAAGCCCGGGCCAGGATGCGGCTCGGTCCTTAGAATGCTTGCCCCACACACGAGAAGTTCTGAGTTTGAGCACAGAACCACAAAAACTGGGTGTGGCAACACACACCTGTGACCTCAGCATTCAAAGGTCAAGGTCATCCTTGGATAGAAACGGAAGCCAGCGTGGGCTAGGAGGGATCTTATCTCAAATCTAAACCCTTTCTTTAAATACAGACTCACTGGGAGCGGTGGTGGGGCATAAGGAAAATAAGTCCCCGGTAAACACAGGGCCAGGACCAAATGTGTCCCCCAAGTCCTCCTCAAGAGTCTAGTGACCAAGTCATCTAAAGGGTGACAAACTCTGCTGGCGGTCAGTGAGGCAGAACCTTCACAGGCAGCCTGAACCGTTAAACAAAAGCCAAGTCCCTTGTCACTTTACGGAGCAAAGGACACCACCCCCCAGCCCCTCTGCCACCCGCAGGCCTGGCTGCTAAACAGGACACGCTCCAGTTCATGTATCCAGAAAAACAAAAGAAAACAAAGTCAGCTCATGCTCTACATCAGAGATCTCCATATCCTAAGACTCTCTAAAGTTAAAAAAGATTCTTTTAAAAGAGTGTATCTGTGACACACAGCAGCAGAAAGCTACTTTTTTTTTGGTTTTGTTTTGCTTTTTTGAGACAGGGTTCCTCTGTGTATCCCTGGCCGTCCTGGAACTCACTCTGTAGACCAGGCTGGCCTCGAACTCAGAAATCCGCCTGCCTCTGCCTCCCAAGTGCTGGGATTACAGGTGTGCGCCACCACGCCCGGCCCAGAGCCCGGATTTGATACAGGCAACTCCCTCGGGTCTCCTGGACTTGTACTTTAGGACCCTGGACTTTAGGACGTCTTTTCAAGGAAGAGCCCACTGAGTGCTCCCATCCCCCTCCTCCCAATCACTGACCTTGAGTCACGTGCCCAGCCGCTTGGTCCTCCAGGTTCGGGGTGTCTCCGATGCCTGCTTCTTCAGCTGGTCCGAGGCGGCAGAGGGAGAGGACAGAAGGGAGGCCGTTACTTCTTGTTGCAACCCACGCTCTCCGTACCTGTGTTCCTCGTGTGACATGTGTGCACACGTGCATCCCTCGGGGCCAGCTGCAGTGCTCTGCTCTTCTGCGATGGCCGAGGCTAGGGACAGTGGTGACGGCATGTGCCTAAACAGAATCCACAGCACTGGCATGCCTTCCAGTGACTGCGACCTAGGAGGAGAGAGCTTTTCCATAGGGGCCTAGGGTCTTGCGGCCTTGCCTGATTCCACAAAAATGTCAGGACTTAGGGGGGGTCCCAGATGAGTCACAGCGGGAGGACTGGGGTTCAGGGAGAGATTGTGCATGATGGTGTGTACCCAGGAGCCACGCCCTGTCCTGCCTCTCTGAGCCTCTATTTCGTATTGGGAACCTGAAGGAGGGACGCGGGTATGTCTTGTAGGAGGATGGTGAAGGTCTGGAGACATGGAAGAGATGCTCCAAGCTGCTATGTTTTTTCTCTTTAAATCTTGCCGCACATGGCGCCAAAACCCAGCACCACCTGGCGGAAGCAAGGCCAACAGGGCCAATGGACAGCTTTTCGGGGCCTCTGGGTTCTATGTAAGAAGCCAACAGTTACCTTAAACAAAGAAGGCCGGGGAAGTGCCCGGCCACATGAGCAGGACCCAAGGCAGTAAAGCACTAATCTTAGGAACGAGGGGATATCAGGAGGCAGGAATGGGATGACACACACAGGTTTACAAAGCTAGCAGGCCCACGCTGACCTCAAGGCCTTGAGGCACACCAGAGGCTGCGGCCTTCCGGAAGCACTCACACAGTGCCAACCGGGCCATCGGCCTTGTCTCTGGACTCAGGAGGTCAGTCTCTGCAAGCCAGCACACTGGCCATCTTGAGCACAAGGAAAGCGCCTGAGACACTTCAGGTCACAGGTAGCCAGATGGCGGTCGGAGGGTGGGGCCGCAGGGAGGGGGCAGTGAATGCAGAAGCTCTCCACCCACTCCGCTATCAGCTCAGACACATCAAGGTCTTTTGTGCTGCTTTTCAGGTGACAGTTCCTTGTCAGATAACACAGCCGGGGCCACACACTGTGTCAACAGCCTGGAAGGCAGAGTCCAAGTGTGGATCTGGTCTGAGCAAGTTTGAGGAAGTGGAAGACATCTCCGAAAGATGGCAAACCCAGCAAGCAGTCTCGGAGTCCTTGGCAGACATAAAGAGGCAGAGGTATCCGGGGACTCCACCGCTGCCCCGGCTCTAAGAGTCTGTTCATCTTCCCATGCTAGTCCAGTGTTGTGATATCCAGTCCTTGATGTGAGGCAGAAATGGTGGTGGATGGTAGCACATCTGAGCTCAGCCAGGGGATGGGGAAATCAAACCACTCCAGGGGCAGGGCAGAAGGCACGGCAGGAGTTGGTATCTCTACTGGCTTTGAATGTTCCCAGGGGAGCGTTTTCAGGGAGGTGCAAGGTTCCCTGCTCTCTAGGGAGGCAGCCTCCCAGGGTAGAGAGTCACAGAGCACCCACGAGCAGCTTCACTGAGCACCAAGGAGCAGCAACCCTGTGCTCAAGAGGCCCAAGGTGAGGTCCTAACGCCATCAACAGCTGGGAACCTGACCAACCCTAAACCCACCAAGAGGTGGAGCGGCCCTAGAGTCTTGCTATGCAGCCCGTACCCGACTTTGCACTCACTATGTAACTCAGCAGGCTTTGAACTCTGGATCCTTCCAGCTTAGTCTACCAAACGCTAGGCTAACAGTCATGTGCTGGCATGCGTAGCTCAGCCCCACGGTCTTGAATGTACCACCCAGAGGGACACTTGTCTTCTGTTCCCTCTGCCTTGGGATCTGCTGTATCAACAACAGCAGTCAGGGTCCTGCCTGGGAACACAACAGGATACGGGAAGGGCTGGCCCTTCTATGGTGGTCGAGCAAAGGTGCATTGTAAGGCTGTCAGCAGCTGTGCAGCCAAAGTTGCCGACATCTTCACCATAGGATTGTGGGTACAGGTCACAGACGGAATTGGGGCATCTTAGATCATGCCTAATGGGCCACTAGTCGGAATGAGTTATCTTCCACAGAGGAGATGGGGTAGCTGGGTCCCTGAGAGGAGGGATAACGCATCCTCCACAATCCGATGCAGAGGAATCCATCTTTACGGAAGTAGGAGTTAGGAGCTGGAAGAATTCAAGAGCGGTCTCTGCGGTCGCTAATCCTCACAGTCGGCTCGACTAGATCTAGAATCACCCAGGGCTGCCCCCATCCCCTTGTGGCTATGTCTGAAGATACATACAGATAGGACTAGCTGAAGGGAAGACCTGCCTTGAATGTGGGTGGTACCATCCCATGGGTTGGGGGGGGGGTTAGAGCAGTAATGAACAGACACAAGGAAGGAAGGAGAACTCACACCCAATGCTACACTCCTCTCGGCTCTCTATCCGCCAAGAAGAGCTTCCTCCACCGCAGGCAGCTACCACAATGCCCTGTCCAAGGAGGCCACAGGACCAAACAGCTATGAACCCTCCGAGCCCATGAGCCAAAACAAAGGTTTCCTCACTGAGTCATCTCTGTCGGGTGTCAGGACACTCAGGAGATAGTCCATGAGAGAAAGGGTCGCCGCTAAGCCCCTGCAGAGAGAGCCAAGTGAAAGGGTAAGGTTGCAGGCTAGGGATCCCCCGTGCCTGAGTCTTGGGTGACCCCAAAGAAGCAGAGGCTTGGCCCGCTCTTTCCTCCAGAGTCCGGCTGCGAGCCTCGGGCTGGGAGTGTCCCTGGCGTCTTTTCCTGTCTCGCCTCCGAGGAGCGGCTGTGGCGAGGATAAGCGCGGCTGGGGCTGGCAAGATCACCGCAGGGTCTGCGGGGCTCATGCCTGGGGGTGCTCAGGTCCCCAACGCCTACTGCTAGTGGGGGAGGGTGGGCTTTGAATACGTAATCCTGGCCCTGTAACAGGAAATGCGTAACGGGAATTACGTATGTGACGCTGTGCGCCCACGTAATACATATGTGACGCTGTGTGTAACCCTGGTGAGACCCTGTGCATGGCGGCCATGGCCACGTAAGCGGAAATGACTTAACCAGGTCCCATCCAGCTTCTATAGGAAACTGACTGTTTCTCAGAGAGCACGGGCTCGGATAATTTAAACTGATTGGCTTGGAAGCTATGGAGTGGCTTGTGTAGGTGGGCTTTGCTGCAAATCTATAAAAGCAGTCATGTTTCTGCACCCAGTGTTCACTGTCCTCTACCCCACGTGGGAGATGGCCATGGCCCCAGAGCTCTGGAATTAAAATCCCTCTTGCTATTTGCATCAAGACTGTTTCTCGTGAGTGATTGGGGTGACGGCTTCCGAGGTGTGGGGTGCTTGGGTGCCCCCGGTTTTCTTTCGGGTCTTACACAAGCAGCCGCTGCCTTCTCCTACCCGCCGGCCCCCACACGAGCTCAGAGCAGCGACTGGTTTAGAACAAGGCTGTGGGCCTGACAATCACCTCCGACTGGCCCTTCGGATGAGCATTTACAAGCTGTGAGGCTTTCTTCCCCCTTATCACACTCGGTTTATAGCATGGCGGGAAATGCCAGGGATTCACGTGTGCTGAACCAGGCACTCCGCCAAGTAAGTGAACTACATCCTGGCCTTGGCTGCCTGTTTTGAGACCATAAGGACTATAAAGCACTTCTGATTACCCAGGAGAGGTGGGGCAGTCTAGAGTTCTCAGCTCAGATGGAGGAAAAACTTCTTCAATGACAAAATTTTGAGGTGCTGGAAAGATGGCTCAGTGGTTAAGAGTACTGACTGCTCTTCCAGAGGTCCTGAGTTCAATTCCCAGCAACCACATGGTGGCTCACAAACATCTGTAATAGGATCGAATGCCTTCTTCTGGTGTGTCTGGAGATACCTACAGTGTAGTCACATCCAATAAATACATCTTAAAAGAAAAAAAAAAAAACTCTGAAAGACTAGCCAGACACAAAAAGAACCATGTGACCCATAACCTCACCCTGAAAGGTGTCCTATGGCCTTCAAGTACCCTTCATGCTGAGGCTGAGGCCTGTCCAGGCTTTAAGAACAGCTAACCCCATCTGTCTCAGAAGCCATTACTACTAGCCAATCACTTTGCAAAGCAGAAACACATTTTGAAAGCCAGGGTGGCCCTACAATGGACATTCTCTGTGGATGTGTGAGGGAAGGCTTGCTTGCTACAGGCTCCTAGGGAGGTGGCTCTTCATTGTCAAGTTGGAACCACCTAGGAGACACACCTCTGTGCACATGTGGCTTCCAGGGTATTCACAGAAAGATTTTTTTTTGTTTTGTTTTGTTTTTTGAGACAGGGTTTCTCTGTGTAGCCCCGGCTGTCCTGGAACTCACTCTGTAGACCAGGCTGGCCTCGAACTCAGAAATCCGTCTGCCTCTGCCTCCCAAGTGCTGGGATTACAGGTGTGCGCCACCACGCCCAGCCTCATCACAGAAAGATTTAACTGAGGAGGGAAGACCTACCCTGACTATGGGTGTCACCATCCCATGGGCTGGGGTCGTAGGGAAAAAGGAAAGAGCCGGCTGAACACCAGCCTTCACTGCTGTCTGCTTCCTGACGGCAGATGCCTGTGACCGCCACCGAGCCTTCCCTGTCACATACAGCCCATCCCCTCAAACCATGACTAACAGACCCTTCTTCCTTCCTTCCTTCCTTCCTTCCTTCCTTCCTTCCTTCCTTCCTTCCTCCCTCCCTCCCTCCCTTAAGTTGCCTCAGTCAGACTTTTGGTCACTGTAAGGAAAATGAGTGACTGGCACAGTTGCCTCGGGAAGGGGCGTTTCCATCTCTGCCGCGATGATCCAGCATCTCTCGGTAGGTAACTGGGCAACTTCATCCTGCTAACTGCTGGAGTTCTTCATGAGCCCGTGGAGCACGGCACAAAGGGAAAGGTACCAGGGGCTCTGGGCTGTGATGACTCTTGCCTAGCCCCCACCCCCACCCCAGGATGACTGACTCACGAAGGACTGAGCCCTGGAGCCCAGGGTTCCTTCTGCTGCTTCGCTGTCTGCAAAATTCCTCATCGCCTGCACGGGTGGGGCAGACTACAAAGACAGAGCTGGAAGGCAGCACGGCCCTACAGACTGACGAGAGGTCACATTTCAGAACAACAGCGTCCTTCCATCAGACCTTCAGAAGGATCCAGTTATGTGGTCACTGTAGCATGGTTGGTGCTCCTGGGGGTAAACTGTCCCCTAAAGTCGACCTGCTACTTACTGTAGCTGGAACTGGAGAAAGTGTGAGGAAGACAGAAAACCTTCCCCAGAGAACCTTTCTATTAGGAGCACTGACTGAGCTGGGGACCAGCAGGAATCGGAGGACTCCATAGCCTTGTGGGAAGCAGGTAGATTCCCAGGCAGCCACTGCTAAGTAGCCAGGATCCCCAGAAGCCAGGGCCACTTAGTTAACTCATCCTGCATCTGGCTATGAGGATGACCCGTCCGAGGCAGGTCAGCTGGGCCCTGGCAGCCCTGGGGCTCACCCTCACCTGTGGTTCCTTCTGGGATCTCCGTGTGGGGCTGGGCAGCGGCCTGCTTGTCGGGAGCTCTCTCATCCACTAGGGGCGCAGTCACGTCTGGAAACCACCAGCAGTCACCCTTCTGCTTATGCAGGGGCAGTGCAGGGAGGGGGCCTGCCAGCCACATGCAGGAAAAGCCAGCTCGAAGCGGAGCCACAGTCCTCCTGCCCATCTCCCCAGGAAGCACACTAACAGTACCCCCTGCCTGGAAAGCCGAGAGGGGTCGTGTAAGTATCACAAGGGACGCTGCCTGACTCCTGGGGATGGAAATCCCCAAAGCAGGTGTGTGCTCCTCACGGCAATGCAGGGGGCCCGCGGCGCGGACTGGGGTAGTGTGAAGAAGTTGAGAACGAGCCCCAGCCTCGATTTTTCTGTGGGGCTTTGAGTAAGCCCTGTCACCGCAGCCTTTGTTTCCACATGTATAGAACAAGAGCGCCATCTCTAGGTGACCTTTAAAATTTCTACCACTTCTAGCTCCCTGCCCCCACCCTTCCCACAATTAAAAGGCAAAGAGTTCCTTAAGTGGCAATAACCAGGCTAGATCCAGTTTCCTGGATGAGGCAAGAGATAGGGATCACAGGTCAGGAACTGGGGGCATCTTTTCCAGGCAAGCACGTCAGCTCCTCCCCTCTAGGTACTCAGTCACACCCAGGGAGTGGCCGATTTCAAGGGATTCCCAGAATTCCACTTTGATAGTCCACAAAGGCTAGTTTCCTTATGATCCTGTCTGGTGCTGATAAAACAGCTAGCAGGGCTCAGCGCCGGCTGCCTCCCTCCCTGAGGCCGAGCGAGGCATGTGGGGGCCCACGCATGTACAGGTCCAGACTGCGTGAGTGGGTTGTTTCTCTGGACAATGGTGACAGAGTTCTGAAAGCCACGTTTGGGAAGCCAGCACCAGCGTTGGCTCCAAGGCTTTCTCAGGGTGGCAGACAGCTTGCAGAACTGTTCTAACAGGATGAGCAGGAAGTGTCTTGCGTCACCAGCTTTCAGAAGGGCAAGGGAAATCTGGCCAGGAGCTTCTCGCCAGGCTAAGGGCCATGCCACCTGCATCCTCCAGGGATGAGCCAACATGCGGAACGTTTGGCGGGAGCTTGGCGGCCATGTTCTGGATTTATGCAAAGGCAGATGCTGGGGGTGACGGCCTGGCCAAATTCTTGTTCTGTAACAGAACTCCCGAGCCACGTTCAGGGCTGCAGAAAGGGCTCAGAGTGGAAGCTCCAACCTCCTGAAAAGGCTGGAGAGGCGGAAGGACAGATGTTATATGGACGGTTAGTTAAAAGCCATTCTCCATGCCCCTTTGCCTTGATTTCTTCCACTCAGCGGGTTGAAAAGCACCGTGTTCAGCATCCCCAGTCTTGAAGCCCACGGTGGCCAAAGACCCGGGGTCTGGCCAGTGGATGAAAGTGGAGACTTCCAGGAGGAACTTATAGAAAGCTCTAGATTTAATTCTGGCAGCGCATCTGGGTTCCAGGTCCTTGTGGTGACTTTGCTTCGCACTGTTTTTGTTTGTTTTAATTTTATTCATTCTTATTCTTACTATTTTTTTTTTTTTTTGAAACAGGGTGTCTCTGTGTAGCCCTGACTGGCCTGGAATCCACTCTGTAGACCAGGCTGGCCTCAACATCAGTGATCCACCTGCTTCTGTGTCCCAAGCGGCTAGGATTAAAGGCATGCACTGCTTCCGCCACCGCCTGTCTTTCATTCATTATTACAGAACACGTGCAGAATGTCTGTCTCTGTGGGCATGTGCCATCACAATGTGTGGAAACTTTTCCTCTTCCTCTTCTTCTTCTTCCTCTTCTTCTTCTTCTTCTTCCTCTTCTTCTTCTTCTTCTTCTTCTTCTTCTTCTTCTTCTCCTTCTCCTCCTCCTCCTCCTCCTCCTCCTCCTCCTCCTCCTCCTCCTCCTCCTCCTCCTCCTCCTCCTTCTTCTTTTTTTTTCGAGACAGGGTTTCTCTGTGCAGCCCTGGCTGTCCTGGAACTCACTCTGTAGACCAGGCTGGCCTCGAACTCAGAAATCCGCCTGGCCTCAAACTCAGAAATCCGCCTGCCTCTGCCTCCCAAGTGCTGGGATTAAAGGCGTGCGCCACCACACCCAGCTCTCTCCTTCCTTCTTTACAAAGGTTCTGGGGAATCGAACTCAGGTCCTCAGGCTTGCATGGTAAACACCTATCCTCTGAGCCATCTCACCAGCCATGGTTCTTGTCCCAAGGCAGATGTTTGGGAGTGCAGCAGCTGTTCTTCAACAACAAAGCAACAGTCCAACCACTTGGGATGGCAGAAGACAAATACAGAAGCACATACATGGCACTAGGGAGCTGTGCCCATGTCCGGATAGCTTATGATTAGGCAAGGCAAAAAGACTCTCCAGTTGGCAGTTTGGCTCCAGCAGCCAAAGTGGTAGTCTAACTAACCCACACGGGGAGCAAGAGGGCTGACCGGGGAACATTTCAGGAAAAAGAGGAGCTTCAAGGCCACCCAGACAACACCACATATCTGGAGTAAACGATTAGATAGGTCAAACACACTCCATGCCCAAAGTCCAGGGCCCAAGAAATGAAGATGCCACACCAACACCCGCTCCTAACAGGTGAGCGGGGAGATGTCTGACCTGCTCCAACCTGCTCCAGCCAAATGAGCATTCTGGGCCTGAATCCCCGAAAGAAAAGTAAGATGGAAGCTTCAGAGGGGGTCATGGAGGGTAGCGGATACAGGATGCAGGCCGGGAACCCTACTGAGCTGTGTGTGAGCCCCGCTGTGCTGCAGGAACCAGCTTCTCCAAGCACGGAACTTCCAGGGCAAGACGCATGATAATGAGGCCCAAGGCGCACTCTGTGGAGCCAGGCAAAGAAGCAGGACCCAGCCCCCACTGCCCAGCACAGCACTGAGCAAGCGCATCTCAGCCAGCAGGATAGGAAGTAGCGTGTGCAGCCGGGAGGGTAGCACGCAGTGCGCAGCCGCAGCTGTAGTGCATGGCGCGGAGTTGGGAGGGGGAAGCTCAAAGCAAGGGAGGCATAAGTGGTGGTAGTAGGGAGGCCCCACCTTCAGCAGTTGGAGTGCTCTTAGCATCGGAGGTCTCCGACCCTGGTTCCTCCGATCCATCATCGGCGGGGGGCTGTGGGGGAGACTCTGGAACATATACAGTGAGCCCTCAGACCTCAAGAGGAACCTGAGAGTTGTAGTTTATTGAACTGCAGTCTCTTTAGTGTGGGTACTATAGCCTGAAGATCAAACCATGAAGGGACCAGCACCCCCAACACAACCATGTTCCACTCTTGGGGGATCCCTGGATGAGGATGTGGGTGAGACAGGGTTTCTCTGTGTAGACCTGGCCGTCCTGGGACTCACTCTGTAGACCATGATAGACCCGACCTCACAAAGATCAGCTTGCCTCTGCCTCCTGAGTGCAGGGATTAAAGGTGTGCACCACCACTTATACCTTTTAATCACCCAGGTTCAATTGAGGCAAGGGTCCTTATATTGATAACCTGACAGTGGATCTTGAGAGCCTGTTCCTCGGTGAGCAGAAAGCCCTCTCCAGTCTTCCCACTGGCCTCTCAGCCTTCAGGTCAGACCGTCATCACTCAGCTCAGTGAACTCTTTAACCTCACTTTCATGCCTGTATTGGCTGAAGGATTTTCTTTGCTAACTCCCCTAGGCCTTCGTTAGCATAGTTGTGTTCGAAGCAGGTATAAGGGTCTTTGCCCTGCATATGTGGCCCATCTTGGGAGGAGGCCATTCTGGTGGTGTTTACTTCCTCTTGTGTGGAGGTTTGAATATGCTTGGCTGAGGGAGTGGCTATTAGGAGGTGTGACCTTGTTCGGGGATCTGTGTCACTGTGGTGATGGGCTTTAAGATCCTCCTAGCTGCTTTCAAGACAAGTCTGCTGTTTGCCTACAGAACAAGATGTAGAACTCTCAGCAGCTCCAGAGCCGTGACTGTGTGGATGATGCCACGATTCTCATCATGATGATAATGGACTCAACCTCAGAACCTTTAAACAGCCCCAATTAACCTCAGAACCTGTAAGCCAGCCCCAGTTAAATGCTGGCCTTTCTAAGAGTTGCCTTGGTCACGGCATCTCTTCACGACAATGGAAGCCCTAACTAAGACATCTTGGTGGAGCTTTTAGGGTAGCTCTGTGTATCATGGGAATGCACTCGGTTCTTTTTTCTTTATTTTTTGTTATGATGCGGATGTTGACTAAGAATCTCTAGAGGCTCCAACAGCCAGCTGCCCGTGGTATCAGAGGGACAAGTGGGCTCTGGTCATGGCGGGGAAGTCCAGTATCACCTCATGCTCCACAGCAGATTAACACAGCAAGTGGGGGTGTGAATGAAAATGGCCCCCACAGGGAGTGGCACAATTAGGAGGCGTGGCCTTGTTTGAGTGGATGTGGCTTTGTTGGAGGATGCGTGCCACTCTGGAGTGGGCTCTGAGGCCTGGCCAGTGTGTCACTGTCATTTCTTGCTACTTTTTGATCCAGGTGTAGAACTCTCAGCTACCTCTCCAGCACCATGTCTGCCGGCGTGCCACCATGCTTCCCGTCGTGACAACAGACTGAAAACCTCTGAACTGTCAGTCCCAATTAAACACTTTCTTTTATAAGAGTTACTGTGGTCATGGTGTCTCTTCACAGAAATAAAACCATAACTAACACGCCCCATCAGGTGCAGGCTGAGAATCCACTGTCCTTGCAAAGAGGGGCCCCACCTGGAGCCCATTTGTCCTTGAAAACCGAATCCTGACAGAATTCAGGACAGAGCCGCGCCAACCTAGGAGGCCACGTTTTTCTTACTCATAAGACTCCTTGAAGATGGAAGCCATACACTCATGAGGGCTGGTTTTCTCAACCATGTGGAGAGTGAGAACCATTCTCAGGGAGAGTGTGTGTGAGGCTGGACACACCTCGGTGAGGAGCTGTTGCCCCGAAGGCCACGCTCACCACAGCAATGCTGTAACACAAGAGATGGCCCTTGGGATGGGTGTGGTGTCGATTCTTTTAATGCTAGCACTCAGGAGGCAGAGGCTGGCAGATCCTTGAGTTTGAGATCAGCTAGGGCTACATAGTGAGTTCTGGATAGTTAGGGCTATGAAGAGAGACTGTCTTTCAGGCAAACAAACAAACAAACAAACAAGCAAACAAACAAACAAACAAGCAAGCAAACAGGTTCCTTGGTGTTGACTGGGCAAAGCAGGGAGCATGTTCAAGTCACAAAGCTGCCGGGGACTGTGTCCAGGAGGTCTAGATTAGATGGGATAGTGTGAGGTCCCCAGGGAGCTACAGAAAGTCATATGAAGTCTGGCCAGGGCCGTGAGGAATCGGGAGCACTGGGCATGGCTGGCACTTGCTAGGTGGCAGTGCGGCTGGGGCGTTCAGTGGAGACAAAGGCTGTCCCTTGGGCAACAGTGAGATTCTGGGCTTCTGGGGTGGTGGAGGGGCAGTTGGTTCTATGTACAAAGCAGAGCACGAAGAAGAAAGGCAAAGGGGATTCAAGTACACGGAGGGAGGCATGAGACAGCTCCCAGCCTCCCTCAGAGCACAGGCGAAGAAGGGCCCTTTCCATAGTTTCTTTTGTTTTGTCCCAGTGTCTCAGGTATCCTCGGCTGGCCTCAGACTCACTGAGGAGACCCATCCTCCTCATTTACATTATCCTTGGAGGGGGGAAACAGGAAGAAGTTACACAGCAGCGCCTTTTAATTCACGATCCCGCGTGACCCCTCCCCCACTCCACAGGCTCTCTGGCGGCTTCTCCTCATAGCCCGAGGTTTAGCATCCACTCAGACACTGTGTATTCAGTGTGCAGCCTCTCGTCATTATTCAAAACAGTCTTGTGTCACTCACTTATCTGAGCTGTTGGTACTGTGATACAGTCAAAGCTGTCACTCCACGCCCACAAACAGCTCATTCTAAACCCTCCGTAGCAAGACTTAATTTGATGAGAATCTCTTAGGTGTTTTTGGCTTCTTTGGGGAGAAGAGTTCTAGGTAGGACGGCACTCTCTTGTACTCTTGTTTTATAGAGTCTTCCAAGGATCAGCAATGTTCTCTCTCTCTCTCTCTCTCTCTCTCTCTCTCTCTCTCTCTCTCTCTGTGTGTGTGTGTGTGTGTGTGTGTGCGTGTGTGTGTCTCCCTGAGCACCCCCACAGCTCCTGCACACATGCACACAGTGAGATGGACAACCAGTGTATTTGAAGGAGTATGAAAGAGTTTGAAGCCAAATAAACATAGGTAGAAGACTACATTATAGACTCAGCAGAGGCCGATGCAGTTTTAATTAATTGAACTAAATCTGAGAAGTGCTTTAAAAATTTACATTATTTTTGTTCAAGCCTATGTATGTAAATCTGTGAATGCAATGTAGGTGCAGGGTGTCCGTTTCCCAAGAGTGGAGTTAACAGATTGTGCGGGCTGACTGACGTGGGCGCTGGGAACCAAACTCAGGTCCCCTAGAAGAGCCGCAAGTGCTCTTAACCACTGAGTCATCTCTCTAGCCCTAAGACAGCCTGAGACAGGATCTCTCTATGTAGTCCTGGCTGAACTCCAACTCACTCTACGAACCAGCTTGGCTTTGAACTTGCAGCAATTCCCCTGCCTCTGCCTCTTGAATACTGGAATTACTGGTCAGTGGCAACATGCCATACCCCACCGGATACAGGTAATTAATGAGGATATACTCAGAATCCCAGAGTGACATACTCTTGCCTGACCGAGTCCGGATGGCCAGGTTTGTGTCGCTAAGGACTCCTGTAGGGCCGAGAGTGACAACGGCTCTTGCCACTTTGCCATGCAGTCTGGGGAGGTGAATATTTTTACTCACAGTTTTACTTTTCTTAGCCCATTCGAATGAACGAGACATCAATCTCCTGATGCTCTAGTGTTATAAGATATGAACGACTCCCTTAAAATCTAGGATTTGAACCCCTCTTGCCAGCAGCCCCTGCTGAGGCAGACACAGGCTGTACTCCACTGTGACTGGCCCGTTGTGTATGCCCGCCCACTGACCTTTTAAGCCGTGGTCCGCGTCTCCTTCTTGGTCTTGGAGCACAGTGTAATCTCCGGCATGGTCTTCCATTGTGTCAAACTCCTGGCGAGGTTCAGCCATACTAGTTCAAAGCCTGGAGGAAATAAAGGCAACGGAGTGGGTTACGGGTGGGACGCAGACCAGCGATCTGACTACTTAGGGCAGTGGAGTTGGGGACAAGGAGAGAGCCACCGGGCTCCCCGAAAGTCACAGTAGGAGAGCCTCAGTTTCCTGACTTCCCATCCAGCAAAACTGACACCCCGTGTGACTGAGGGTTTAGCATCCCCACTAAAGCAGGTGGCATTTCTGTCTCCTGTCCTCTGCCACCTCATTAGCTCTGAGAAGTGCCCGTTGACTTGTAAGTAGTTCCGTGGCTGTGCAGGGAGGGGGATTTCAGGGCCTCTCTCCTCGGGGAAGGAGGCTGGGAGGAACAGAGTGGCTGCTTTGTTCTGTGAGTGCCAGCTGACTGTGGCCAGGGCTCTGGCGCCCAGGGCTGCGCTTGCATCTTTACTACGGAGGTAGCGCCCCGCCTTGCATCCATCCTCATGGGAAGATCTGCCAGCGCCCTCCCCCAGCCCCTCCATGTCCACCCGGTCAGTGACGAATGGAGCCAACTGCAGGGCACAGCAGCGTCCGGAGGAGGGCGAAGCGGCTGCTTTGGACTCTGCTCACCGCAGGGACAGCACCAAAGAGGTACCCTGAGGTGAACTTGGCAGCAATGTGCAGGGCTAATGGGAGTGTAAGAGTCCCTGCTGGCCCGGGGGTGACAGCCATATCCAGGGGGAGGGTTCAAAGGCCAGAACTAGATGTGGGTAAAGGAAGACGTGGGCTTGGGAAGTGCGGCTTAGAAACTGGTAGATTGGGGCTGGAGAGATGGCTCAGCGGTTAAGAGCACTGACTGCTCTTCCTAAGGTCCCGAGTTCAAATCTCAGCAACCACATGGTGACTCAACCATCTGTAATGAGATCTGATGCCCTCTTGTGGAGTGTCTGAAAACAGCTACAATATACTTACATATAATAAATAAATAATTTCTTAAAAAAAAAAAAGAAACTGGTAGATTGACTTTCAAAGTCAGAGTGCAGTTTGGCAGGGTATTAGAATTCACAAGTACACTAACGGCAGGCAGGGACCTGGACATTATGGGGACAGGACCACAGGGCCGTTCTCTTTGCTGAAGATCACTGCTTGGGAGAAGAGGCCCTTCCCCAAGGCTGCACTTTCCCAACTGGCTGTTCAATCCACTTGCTTCGACTGGGTCTGTACTGTCGGGATAAAACACCGTGACCAAAGAACGGAATCAGAGAAGACAAGGTTGGTTTCATCTTACAACTTCCAGGTCACACATCATGGAGGGAGGTCAGGGCAGGAGCTCAAGGCAGCAGCCTCAAGGCAGGAAGTGGAGCAGAGGCCACGGAGGCCACTGGCTTGTTCTTCGCGGCTTGCTCAGCCTGCTTTCTCAGGTCCGCCTGCCCAGAGGTGGCAGTGCACGTGGTGGTTAGGCCCGCCCCTGCCAATCATCAATCAAGAAAAACGCCCCACAGGGGCTGGTGGTGAGATGGCTCAGGGGTTGAGAGCACAACTGCTCTTCCGAAGGTCCTGAGTTCAATTCCCGGCAACCATATGGTGGCTCACAACCATCCATAATGAGATCTGTCTGTAGACAGCTACAATGTACTTACATATAATAATAAATAAATCTTTAGAGAAAGAGAGAGAGAGAGAGAGAGAGAGAGAGAGAGAGAGAGAGAGAAAGAAAACACCCCACAGACTTGCCTACAGGCTTGTGTCAAGTTGAAAAACAAATCAAGACACAAACGACTGGGAATTTTTAAATTTAATAAGCTCTAGGGAACTTTTTCTACCACCTGCTCTGACTTCCACTAAAATTACAATTTTTTTCACGAGTCTTTGTTTTTTATGGTTTGTTTTATACAAAGCTACTTTTAATACTTTGAGGTGTGCCCCACAGAAATAAAAAGCACTGGGGAGGGGTAAGCACCTCACCCCCACCCCAGAGGGAGAGAGGCTCCCTGAGGAAAGGAAGCAGTAAAGAAACCCGCTGTGGGACTCAGGGCAAAGGTTGGGAATGCCATGGGTGCTGGGACCTGTGAGCACTACAGGGAGAAACGGGAGCACAGTGGGACCGGCTCCAGACACTCCTGGGCAGGAGAGTTGGACATGAAGCCAGAAGGCTACTTGGGTTCCTGCTGCCTGTTTGCCCTTTTCTGCTTCCGCATGGTCTCCTAGTCCTCTGCTTGCGGGCAGAAGCCTTCTTCACGGCGCTTTTCCTGAACCGAGTCTCTCGGCCTCCTCATGTTCTGGCCAGCAAGCTCTCCCTGTTTACCGTGGGTCATGGAGACGGCAGCAGCTCCAACCTGCCTCCGTAGCATCTTGATTTGTTTTTTCAATAATAATTTTTTTAAAGATTTAATTATTTATTATATGTGAGTACACTGTAGCTGTCTTCAGACACCAGAAGAGGGTGTCAGATCTCTTTTCAGATGGTTGTGAGGCACCATGTGGGTGCTAGGATTTGAACTCATTATCTTCAGAAGAGAGCAGTCAGTGTTCTTACCTACCCGCTGATGAGACATCTCTCCAGCCCCATTGATTTGCTTTTTCAAGACAGGGTTTCTCAGTGTAACAGAACCCTGCTATCCTGAAACTCATTTTGTAGACCAGGGGATTGTTTTTCTTTCTTTTTTTTTCCAGGTTTTGTTTTTTGTTTTTGGTTTTTGGTTTTTTGAGACAGGGTTTCTCTGTGTAGCCCTGGCTGTCCTGAACTCACTTTGTAGACCAGGCTGGCCTCAAACTCAGAAATCCATTTGCCTCTGCCTCCCAAGTGCTGGGATTACAGGCGTGCGCCACCACCGCCCGGCGTTGTTTTTCTTTCAATACAGAGGTATTGCACTTTTAAAAATCATTATTAATTTATTGGTGTTTGAGTGTGTAAGTGGAGGTCAAAAATCTATTTTAGGCGTTACTTCTTAGGCAACACCTAAACTCATTCTGTAGAACAGGCTGGCTTCAAACTCACAGAGATCTACCTGCCTCTGCTTCCTGAGTGCTGGGATTAAGGTATGCGACAGAGCCACCTGGCACGCATTATCTTTTCAATCCATGTGCGTGAGAGTGTGCATGCATACTTGTGAGTGTAAACTCCACCTGTGTGTGTTTAGGTGCCTTAGGGTATGGAGGAGGTGAGAGGCCAACCTTCGGAGTCTGTCTTCTTTCTCCACACTATTTGAGACAGGGTCTCTTGCTTTCTCCCAGCTGTGCACAGCTGGCCAGGTCCTCTCAGCCATTTTCAGTCCCCTTCTCTCAACGTGCTCCTTGATTACAGACACATGCTCTCATGTCTAGCTTCATGTGGTTTCTGGGGATTTGAACTCAGGTCCTGACGCTTGTGCTGCAAGCACTTTATGCACTGAACCATCTCCTTGGCCCTTCATGGTACTTTTGAGACCCAGGTGAGCCTCAAACACTTAATCCTCCTCACCAGACATGTCTCTTCTCCAGGATATTTTTTCTTTTAAAAATTATATTATGTGCATTGGTGTTTTGCCTGTCTGTATGTCTGTGTGAAAGGGTCAGATCCCTTGAAACTGGAATTACAGATACTTGTGAGCTGCCATGTGGGTAATGGGAGTTGAACCTGAGTCCTCTGGAAGAGCAGCCAGTGCTCTTTTTTGTTTGTTTGTTTGTTTGTTTGCTTTTTTGAGACAGGGTTTCTCTGTATAGCCCTGGCTTTCCTGGAACTCACTCTGTAGACCAGGCTGGCCTCGAACTCAGAAATCCGACTGCCTCTGCCTCCCAAGTGCTGGGATTACAGGCATGTGCCACCACTGCCCGGCTGCAGCCAGTGCTCTTAACTGCTGAGCCATCTCTCCAGCCCTTTCTCCTGTATATATATTATATATGTGTGTATATGTATGTGTATATGTGTGTGTATATATATGTATATATTTAAATGTCTTAAGCCAGTCTCAGAAAGACAGATAACATGTTTTCTTTCTTTCTAAGTTTTTTTAAAAAAGATTTTATTTATTTTATATATATGATGAATACACTGTAGCTGTCTTCAGACACACCAGAAGAGTGCATCAGATCCCATTACAGATGGTTGTGAGCCACCAGGTAGTTGCTAGGAATTGAACTCAGGACCTCTGGAAGAGCAGTCACTGCTCAACCACTGAGCCATCTCTCTAGCCCCTCTGGTATATTTTGTATACTCTCCAAATAATACTAACAATTTAAAATCTGTAAATAAATGAGTTATCGGCAAGAATCCCCGCACTGCGACCCTTCTGTACAGCCTTCCATCTGTGTACCCGCCAGGCCTGACCCTGTGTAGACTCAGATCAGAGGGGCTCACCCACAGTCAGGGTGGCATAGCCGTGGACATCCTGTATTCTCAATGTGGAGTTAATCTTGCTTTCCGTGTTGGACTGTCTTCAGCTGTTTCTAGAAGTTTCCATGCATTCCAACTCGGGAGCTGGAGAGCCAGGGATCCCTCAAGCCTTTGGGCGATGCTCTGCAGTTTACCCGTAGATTGGGGATGGTGGTCCAAGGTGTGTCTGACTGCTTAGTGGTCTCCTTAAACCCACGCACACACTGCCTTCCAGGCTGTGACCCCGCTTCTAATGATCCCTCTGGCCCCTGCACACATTCCGCGCTCTGGTCAGGACTAGAGGTCCAGACACACTCCACCCCCAGAAGCAGGATGAATTGCAGGGTCTGTGCAGAAATGAAATCATCCTTAAAAATACAGGCTACTATTTACTATATAAAATAAATAAGCTGTGCATATCAAGGGCCACTATTTCCCTTTGTGGGGGGTGGGGAAAAACTGTGTAAGTAGGGAAGGTCCCCAGTCCTGGGAAGGCGGGTGCCCTCAGGGTCCTGCTCCTTCTCTATGCCCTGCACGGCTGGTTGGTCAGCTGAGGTTTCAGGACCTAGGAGCCGAGCCGGGGATGGAGCTCCACGGTAGAACACTAGCTCGCACGTACAAGGCCCGGTGTCCCATTTTCAGTGTAGGAAAGGCAGAAGGAAGAGAGAAGAGGAAGGAAGGGAGGGTGATGAGACAAGAAAAGAATGTTCTGGAACATCCTTGGGGGTCCACTGGCCCAAACCTCAGAAAGAACAGATCCCTGAAGAGCAAGAGGGGATGACCCTTTCCCCAGCCCTGTGACCCACACTGATGACACAGGAGTGGAAGAGGCTCATGGGACACCTGCCTGGGTCGGTGCCTAAGAGCCCCAAGATCTGGCACCAGGAAGTATTTACCAGACACCAGGGGAGTTGTTGACAGTGCGCTCCTCCTCGTAGGCCCCTGGGAGCCCTTACAGGCTATCCTTATTTATTTATTTATTTATTTATTTATTTATTTATTGAGACAGGGTTTTTTTGTGTAGCTCTGACTGTCCTGGAACTTACTCTGTAGACCAGGCTGGCCTCGAACTCAGAAATCCACCTGCCTCTGACTCCCAAGTGCTGGGCTTAAAGGCGTGCGCCACCACTGCCCGGCTGCAGGCTATCCTTTTAGATAAATTGACATTACTATTGTTGCCCTAACAGACGCATTTCCCAGACAGCTGGAGGCCCGGGGATGTGCGGAGGAAGCTCTAGGTCCCTCTGGCCCTGAAGAGCAGCGGCGTCTCAGGCGTAAAGCCATCGGTCCTTCTGTCTTCTGTACACTTGCCATCTCGGGTGGCCCTCTAAAGTGTCGGGAGGGAGACAAGGGAACCCTCTGGGCCCTGCCTGCTCTCTTGAACTGTCTGCTTCTTCCCTTGGCTTCTTTCCATGGTGGAGCCTCTGAGCTCACCGTAAGCTTTGCTGTGGGCAGGGTGAGAATCCCATAGGCAAGCAGCCACAGGGACTCGACAGGCTTGTTAGACAGTTGGCTTGTGAGACAGTTCAGTCTACCGACCGCGTGAGGGATGCCCTCTGGCTTCTACCCCTGCTACCCTGGGGGCAAGTTCCCAGGGGTGCTGGGGTCTGCGGAGTGATTCCCCACATGGGGCTTCAGCTTGCAGGAGAAGTCTACAGATACCAATTAGCAGTTCCCCTCAGGCTCCGGGAGGAAGCCCGGGTCTTTCCTAGCTCCCAGATCTGGAGACGGGAACTTCCCTGGACTGCAGACTGCCCTAGTCTGGGGGTAGTTCTTGCCTGAGATGGAGCTACAATAGGCTTCCTTCATCGTCTGGGTCCTGCTCCTGGCAAAATGGTTTCGTAACCAGCACTTGAGTTTCTGCAGAGCTCCTTGGGTAAAAGAGGGACCTCAACACTCTTAGGTAGTTGCGTAATTAAATACAATGGCTTCTAAACTCCAGCCCCTGCAGTTTACAGCAACATCTCTGAAGTACGACCACGCCAGAATAAATAATTAGCACCTAAGGAAACTCTGCCTCTGAGATGTTGAGTAACCTGCGTAGATAGGGCAAGAGTTCGAACTCAGAGCTTTAGCCAATAAAACCCATTTCTAAGCTACTGTGCCACGTCACTCGCTGCGTTTCCCACAAGCCATCATTCCTTTGTAAAAGGACTGTAGGAGGGAAATTCAGGGGAAGCCAGAATGAGGCTGGTCTGGGCTCAGTGATTCAGCACAGTAGACTCCTGTGAGACCAGGACCCAGCAGCTTCCTGGGTGCGGGGGTGGGTGGACCGCGGCGCTCCCGGCAGCGCCAAGTGGGGTTTTCTGCCGCGCTCAGACCTCGCTAGGGGGCGACAGACGACAGACCCAGGTTCAGCTCAGGCGCTGTGACTCAGCGGATCTGTCACAGCCAGGTTCTGCTCCTAAGGCAGGAGGGAGCGATCGTCCTCACCAGCCTCGGGTTAAAAACCCAAACTGGCCGAAAACAAAGAGGGCTGACTGCAGTGCTTTGTGAATATATTGAAACATCACATTTACACCATGTTAATTATGTCCATAAAGTGTTAACTGGGAGTAGTTAATACATACCTTTAACCCCAGCAGCACTTTGAGAGGCATAAACAGGTGGATCTCTGGGAGTTTGAGGCCAGCTGAGGTAACCTACCTACTTACCTACCTGCATGTATGTATGTATGTATGTATGTGTATATATATATATATATATATATATGTATATATATGTATATATATGTATACACACACACACACACACACACACAAACATATGTGTCTCAACAAACAATCCCATCACCCCAAAGAAACCCGCTAAATCAAAAATAGATAGCAGGCAGATTTGGTAAAAAACAAGTAGAGATAGAGTTTTCAAATTACCTCCCAATGGATGTTGTTCTCAAAGGTTATTTTTTACCATACCACTCACTAGCAAGGTCAACTGGGACTACATAGTGAGACCTGGTTTCAAAAAATCAAGGGCTGAGCTGGGCTGTGGTGGTGCACGCCTACAGTCCCAGCACCTGGAAGGCAGAGGCAGGTGGGTCTCCTGAGTTTGAGGCCAGCCTGGTCTACAGAGAGTTTTAGGACAATCGGGGCTATACACAGAGAAACCCTGTCTGGGGGTCTCTCTCCTCTGCTTCTGTTCTGTTCCTCTTGAATCTGTCAGGGTCTGCAGGAGGGAAGCAGGATTCCCTTAAGGGCAGAAACCATGTTTCAAGTGGTTCCTGGTATTGGCTTATTTAATTGCTACAACCGCTGTTTCTGCGCTTGTGTCCACAGGTGGCTTAGAAAGATTAATTTGTCGAAGCTGTGAAGAAAGTCTCCAAGAGAGGCAGGGTTCAAAACCCAGCACTTGGGAGATGGAGGGAATTCCAGGCTAGCCTCAGCCACATGCCAATTGTGAGGCCAGCCTGGGTTACATGAGTTAGGAGTTAAGGAGTGTGAGCACACTGGATGGATGAAAGGGAATCCCTGGATTCCTCTGAGGACCTTCTCCTTGTACTCTAGATGCAAATGCCTGTGATCCTGCTCCTGCCCTTTTCCACACAAAGGCTCTGAAGCGGCAGGCAGTCTTGCCACCACTGGAGCCAAGGTGTCGAGGAAAGCCCTCCTGTCAGGACACAGAAGAGCCAGGGGATCAGGCTGCAACTAAAGACCAGATCATCCTCCACAGCCTAAATGCATGCCCTCTCCAGGCCAGGTCCTGGCAGCTCGGAAGTCACTTATCCTTTTGGATGTCATCACTTGTCTCTCTAACGAGGCAGGTGAGGACAGGTGCCCTGCGAGGCTGACCGCTGAGCTCACGGTCATATCGCATTACAGTTTAGCACAGAGCATTCTAGAATGGGGCAATCACAGACCCGAGTGTCAGGCAGAACGGCCAAGTTAAACGTGAGAAGATTGAGCACACGCAGAGGAGACTCACATCGGTGAGGAGATGAAATGATCCTGGACCTCTATCAAGAGAGGACAATCAGCATTTGTGGGGAAAGACGAAGGGGCGTGGCTTCAGAGAGAAGGTGGCGCCACCGTGTGCCCACAGATGTCATGGCTGATGTCAGCTGGCTGCTGTCCGCCAGTGTAGAAAAGTCATACATTGTGCCGGAGAGGACAGTTCTGGTGTTTTTGAAATATCTTGCTATGTAGCCCAGGCTAGCTTTGAACTCTTAATCTTCCTGCTTGACCCTCCCTTCCAGCCATCTCCGCCCCTTGCTGGGATTAGAGGTTCTGGTTTTGAGTAAGAGTTTCTGGGGATTTTGTTTGCTTGTTTGAACTAAAATGCTTTGTAACTACTGATATGGCCAAATAGTTCAGCCTTAAGGGCGGGGCACACCAGTAATCCCAGTAATCCCAGTGCTTGGGAGGAAGAGGCAGGCAGATCTCAGAGTTCAAGACAAATATGATCTACATAAGTGAGAGCCTGTCTCAACTCTCCTTTTCCAAAACATAAAGATAAAGGCTGCAATGCCCACGTGGCTTTAGTTTTCCTCTGCCTTCCCTTTCTGAGACGTTTGTGTGTTTAGTGTAATTGCTGTCACTGAAACACACCCCAGACACAAGTAATTTTGGGGCAGGAGCTGTCAGTGACATATCCTAATGGTGGTAGAGGTGGGCTGCTGAGCCTCTGTGGTGGCACGTGTCACCACTTTAAGTCTACCGGAGTCCTCTGAACTCCGAGGCCCAGATGGACATGAGAAGCTTTAAATCCTCCATTCCATTTTTCCTGTCTTTTGAGATGAGGTCTCATATGTAGGCCAGGCTGGCCCTGAACTCCCGATCTTGTCTCAATCTCCCAAGTGCTGGGATTACAGGCAAGAGCTACCACACCTCCTGTACGGCCTCCCTCGTTGAAAGCCATTGAAAGCCATGCATATTTTCCTTTAATAAGAGCAAATAAATCTATAGCCGGGTACTACTTGTGCATTGTTTCTGTTGTTGTTGTTGTTGGTTTTTTGTTTTTGTTTTTTGTTGTTTTTGTTGTTGTTTTTGAGATAGGGTTTCTCTGTATAGCCCTGGCTGTCCTGGAACTCACTCTGTAGACCAGGCTGGCCTCGAACTCAGAAATCCGCCTGCCCCTGCCTCCCAAGTGCTGGGATTAAAGATGTGCGCCACCACCTCCCTGCACATTTTTTTTCTATTTTATCCTTAAATTTATCCTTAATTCTATCCTTTGCCTTCGGTCTGACACTGGGTGAGGTTTTGTCCTACACAGCCACATTGTGCATGGAGAGGTCAGAGGGCAACCTCCGGTGTCAGTCCTCACCTCCTGCCTTGTGGTTTGTCAGGTCAGATGCTCTGCCAGCTTATGGAGAGTCTCCTGTCTCTGCCTCCTGACTCACGGGCATTACAGACACTCAGTGTGACAGCTTTACACAGGGATTGAATCAGGCCCTATGCTTGACCTCAAGTGCTGATGTACCCACTGAACCTTCTCCTCAGCCCTCATCTGGCCTTCTGACGGCACCTGGAGGCACACAGCCTCCTCTTCATGGCTTAGGGAGACTCACAGGAGAGCCCAGGGACCCCCTTTGCTCCTTTTGAACCAGGTTCCCCTGATGCCAGACCTCAGGATCAGAGACGCCCTCTTTGTATCAAGCCCCTCTGCGCTAGGACCCCGCCCTCCTCCCACCTCCTCCCAGAATGCAGCAGGTTCAGCTTACTAGGAGGCTGAGTGGCCGACTCTTCAACTTTGTGACTTTGGGATCTGAATCACCCTGATTCTCAGTTCACATCTCTCCTCAGACCTGTCTACACAGAATACTAGTGTGGAGTCGAAAGCCAGGTTTAAGTCAGCTGGGAAACTCACCAGAGGGGAGATGTTGAGGCCACCCGCCCGATCCAAACTGCAGGGTCTTTTTGTGAAACAAGGCAGAGCTACTGCAGTCATGCAGGATGGCTGTGAGTGTCACTAAAATATTGCATGTGGACGGTGGCACATTGGTGGCTGCACTGTGGTAGCCCGAAGAGACCTGTTACCATGGCACATGAATACCCAATAAGGAGACTTCAAAAAAAAAAAAATAGAGAGAAGATAAGGATTGCCCAGAAGAGAGGTATTCAGGGCTAACCTGAACTCTCCTTGGGATGCGCCCCCCCCCTCCCGATCCTAGTTCAGTCCTTGGGTGAGCACAGGGAAGATGAGTAAGATCTGGGGAATGAACTGATTCTGGAACTTTCCATCAGCTTGCTAGGGACTTGTCCACAAGCAGTTGGGGAAGCAGGAGTTTGAAAGACCACAGGGAACGAGCCACAACTGGCTCTGGTTTTCGAAAACACTTCATTAGGTGGGGACTTCAAGGAAGCCGGGGGAGGAAGAGGAGAACTGGGGGAGGGAAGGTGGCAATTTTTTAGATGTCTTCATCCCTATTTTTGCGTCTGAGAATGTGTCCTGAGGGGCGTGGGGGAGGGGCCTGTGCCGGGAGCCATGGCTAAGGAGCAGTTTGTCTCTCCGTAATGAATGACCTGAACACGGTGTTGTCTTGGATGGACAGAAAATAAACAGTGCTCCAGAACACGCGGAAGCAATGGCGTCCCGGGTGAAGGACAATGAGGTGTGACTTCTCTCTTCAGTGGAGGGGTGGGGGCAGGGCATCACTATGTAGGCCAGGTTGGCTTTGAACCCTTGATCTTCCTGAGCCTCTCAAGTGCTCCGAGTACAGATGTGTGTCACTATATCTGGGTGCACCCCCTGCTATGTGGTGGCAGCAGGAACCGCAGTCACGACAGGGCAGGGCATGGTCTGGCTTGGCTGCCTGGACCCTTCATTACTAGCTGTGTGACCCTGGGTCAGTCACTGAACCTCTTTGAGCCTCAGATGTCTAGGGGATGTGGGGGTTAAACATTAATACATGTGTTTAAAAAGCGACATAAGGGCCATCTCCGGTAACTATCATTAAAGACTTATGGGTGCATCCAATCTTTTATGGGATAGTTGTATTTTCAGACCAAACAGCTTTTCAGGGCAAATGCCCCAACTCATCCCAGTTCCTCACATGGAACAGGTTTGCTTCAGGTTGTGTTATAATAATACTCTACCCGAAGCTGCTCTTGTAGAAACCTCTGGAGTTTTATAGAATTGGGAGCCTATAAGGGGGGGGGGACACCCATTAGCAAAAGAACTGCCAGCTCTCTCTAAAGGCTCTTGTTTGAAAATACCCAGGGCACGTGGTGCCCCTTGGCCCTCCCGATGCAGCCTCTGGCCAGGCAGGGCAGATGGCGGACCCAGTGAGATCATCCCCTGGTCTCGTGACACCCCGGGGACCATGCCAAAACCGTGTCCTGGCACACCCTTCGTGAAGCCAACTGCTTTGTAGGAGGGGTGAGGGGCCTACAAAGGCCCCTTCAAGAGCAAAGAGCAACAGTAGAAATTATTCATGAATATCACTTTCATAGAGAACATGTCTGTGAGTGTAGACAAAACCCCTCAGGCTGCAGGAAGAACAGGCGTTTCTTCAAAAGTATGGCAGGGAGATGTCCCCTTGGGAGACACCCCCTTGTAGACACCCCTCAGGAGATGCCCCTTCAGGAGGCTCCCCCTGTGAGTCCTTGTTTCCCTCACTGTAGCATTTCAAACATCTGCCATGTTGACAGCTGATAAGGAACAACAGACACACTCTCATTTGGGCAAAGCAAACTATGCTCGCACCGGATCCAGCCCACCAAGGACGGGCTGGCACCGCAGACCTGGACCACTTAGAGTGGACACAGCAGAAATCTAGGTCAGGGAGAGGCAGGAGAAGGAGGCCCGGACACACGGTTAGGTTCTGCGCCCCGAGAGCGCACTGCTGAAGCGGCAGCCTTGCTGGATGCCAAGTGCCCACGGCGCAGCAGAAAGACCCAAAGAAGGCCTGCCGGGGGATTATGTCCAGGAACAGGGGCCTGCTGGGAGGGGGGAAGCAGGGCTCAGGGAGAGATGGGGGGAAGGAGGGAATGAGAAAGAAGTCCAAAGAACTTAGGAAATGAAATTCTACTTGGAAAACTGAAAATGACAAAACACTTCACTGGGGTAGAAGAGAGAGAGAGGGAGAACACATTAGAGTGTGCACATACATGCACACATATGTGTTTGTGTGTGTGCGAGCACATATGTACATGACTATGTGTATGTGTGCATATGCACACAAGCATGTGCATGTTGGTGTATGTGTGCAAATATGTGTGCATGTGTATGTGTGGCTATACTGTGTGCACATGTATATATCAAGAGGGAAAATGGTCAGTGAGGACTATAACCCTGCTACATGCCTCCTCTGGGTTTTTGAGTATTCCAGGAGTCACCAGCAAGACCATACACAGGCAGGTGTGGCGGGTCCATGCTTATAATATTGGCACTTGGGAAACTGAGGCAGAATTATTACATGTTCAAGGCTAGCCTTGGCTACACAGCAAGATCCTATTTAAAAAAAGCAACAATAAGCCGGGCGGTGGTGGTGCATGCCTTTAATCCCAGCACTTGGGAGGCAGAGGCAGGTGGATTTCTGAGTTCGAGGCCAGCCTGGTCTACAGAGTGAGTTCCAGGATAGCCAGGGCTCCATAGAGAAACCCTGTCTCGAAAAAACCAAAAAACCAAAACCAAAAACAAAAACAAAAACAAAATAAAAGCAAAAAACCCCCCAAAACAAAAAACCCAAACAAACAAACAAACAAACAAAAACAATAACAACAACAACAAAAACAAACAAACAAAAACAAAGAAGAGGGAAAAAGAAGAGGAACAGGAGGTTGTTTTCAAAAGTTACACAAGGGCCGGATGTGGCAGCTCATGACTAATCCCAGCAGTGAGGTGGGACAGACACAGAGGCAGGTCTGTAAGTTCGAGGCCAGCCTGGTCCCTGTTCTACATAGTGAATTTCGGGCCAGCCAGGGTGACACAGTGAGACTCTGTCTACAAGCAAATCATCAATTTAACAACAAAACACCCCAAATCAAAATTTGCAAAAGAGGCGTGAAATTTAATTTCTTTTCTTTGGATGTGTCTAAAAATAGAGATGTCCTTTGAGCATGGGCACAAGCTAGTGCTCCCGGTTGGCCAGTAGAGCCTGTGGCCGGTCCGCCTCAGCTTCCCGGCTTCAGTCTCCCAGCAGCATCCTCGGGATCCACAGGGTAAACAACCCTTCATCCCAAGGAATGACTTGTACACAGAGGTCCCTGCCGCCAATCTGGCTTGGGCTTAAACCGTGTCACTAAGGAAATTTTAAACTGCATTAAATTGTCAAGGTGGCCTGCCGGTTGTTTGTATAATCTCAGGATTGCTAGTGGAGGTGGGAATCCCAAAAGACAGGGCTGTGGTTGAATATAAGCTACTTCCCACCAGGGAGCCGAGGCACAGGACAAAGGCCCTGCCAGAGGCACCTTCTAGGGCTGGTGGGCCACAAGACTTGCAGGCCAACCATGCCTGCATGGAGAGGGACAGGCCACGTGCTGGGTTAACGCACAAGAACAGGAAAGGGCAGGAGGTCATGGATAAGGAGACCAGATGGCCACCAGGGAAGGTGCAGGGGCAGAGGGAGGATTTCGGAGGAGTCCCTGCCCTTCAAGGCTGGGGCACCAGAGGAAGCCAGGGACACCAGAAACAAATCTAGGAATCCCTTTGGAAGAATTCCATAGTTGGCCTCCCTGGTCCTGTCTCCATCCCTGGAGGACTGAGCTAGAATCTAACAATCTGGAGACACCGGCAGGAACTTAATGACTTTCTTGTCTTCCACTTGACACTGGTCAGGCAGTTATCAGGGTCACACCATGCTCCTGGTTTCCCCCTGGCTTCCCACTGGCGGTGCGCATCTTGAGGGTAGAGACTCCTGAAGGAGTTATTTTGAACTACTAGAACCTCTCAGTACTTGTGCACGGGGCAGGCACCCTTTGAATGAGCGGGAGAACAGCATAGTGGCTTCTCAGAGTGCTCTCCACACTCCCCTCTGGTGCCTCCCTTCCAGGCCCTGCATGTGCTAAGACACAAGCTTTACTGAGGTGGGAGAGAGAGGCAGACGGGTGGGAAAGAGTGACGGGAAAGAGACTATATTGGAAGGACCCAGATCAGAGAGGTGTGAGGCCCAGAGAATGATGAACATCTATCTACACCCGCTTCAGGGGACAGCTCCCTAGGGACCATGGGTGCCAGAGACTGTGCTGGGCCTCCTCACAAAGAGCATCACTCTCAAATTTAGGTCCTGAGACTGTTGGGGAAGCCAACAGTCCTGTAGAATCCAAAGGCCTTTGCCACCTCTGGGTTCCAAAGGACAGGAGTGGTGAGCACTGGAGCCCCTACAGGACGACTCTGGACCACTGCTCCAGGCAGGCCAAGAACATATCAGGTTGCATAATGAAGCCTTGACGCCTTGAAGAGGCTCCGGCCCTGTGAGGAGAAGGAGAAGGGGAGGGAAGATCAGAGCAGAGGCAGGCTACCCAAGGGAGGCTGCCGGACTGCGGGGGAGGAGGGGAAGGCCTCTGAGGAGGGACAATGCCAAGCACAGCTTTGGCTGTTGACTTTCAGCCGGAGGTCACCCGTGAGGATGGGATGCAGGCAGCGAGCTCGGGGAGACAGAGCCAAGTGCTTGTCTTGGTGCTTTCCCCAGTCATTAGCCCACAAGGGTTAACCTCAAAGGAGAAAAGCTCGAGACGGCCTCAGGTCTGGAGTCCACCTTCTCTGTGTGAAGGAGAGCCGATGTCACTGTGGTGAGCTTACACAAGCTGTGGGAAGTGGCCCAGCCAGTGAGTGGCAAAGGGAAAGTAAGTTGGCTTTTCCTCTTTGGCTGTGCCAAGTCTGGGCCGGAAGCTTTCTGTTTCTGAGAAGTGTGTGCTGTAAGCCTCACGGTGGCCAGGGGGCTGCCTGGAGCTGGAGACAGAAAGGGATGCTGGGATCTGACCTGGGTCCTCTAGAAGAGCAGACGACACTAACTGCTAGGCCATCTCTCCTTCACACACACACACACACACACACACACACACACACACACACACACACACACCACTTCTCCAAGACTGTGCATAGTGCCTATTATAAGATGTACAGATCCGGCCGGGCGTGGTAGCGCACGCCTGTAATCCCAGCACTTGGGAGGCAGAGGCAGGCGGATTTCTGAATTCGAGGCCAGCCTGGTCTACAGAGTGAGTTTCAGGACAGCCAGGACTACACAGAGAAACCCTGTCTTGAAAAAAAAAAAAAAAGATGTACAGATCCCTGGGCTGGACCCCAGAACTGCACAAACTGGATCTGATGGCATAGACCTGTATTCCAGAGTTTGGAGAGGCAGGGGTGTCAAGTTTGAGGTCATTACTGACTTCATAGCAAATCTGAAGTCAACCTTGGATACTGAAGTGAACCTTGGATACAGGAACTTCTCTCTCTCTCAAAAAGAGAGAGAGAGAGAGAGAGAGAGAGAGAGAGAGAGAGAGAGAGAGAGAGAGAAAGGAAGAAAGAAAAGAATTTGCTGTTTAAAGTTTAAAAGTGAATAAAAATAAAGCAAAGCTGTGCCTCGGAGTATGGTTTAGTGCTTGCTAAATGAAGCAGAGAGAGGTTCTATGGTGGCTCGTGCCTGTAACCCCAACACAGGAAGCCGAGGCAGGGGGATTGGCCACAAGTTCCAGGCTGGGGCTATCGAGTGAGACCCTGTATCGAAAATACAAACAATCTGGGCATGGTATATCTTTACTTCTAGCAACCAGGAGGCAGAAGCAGGCAGATCTCTGTGAGTTCCAGGATAGCAACCTGTTCTACAGAGCGAGTTCCAGGACAGCTAGGACTATACAGAGAAACCCTGCCTTGGAAAAACAAACAAGCAAGCAAACAAACAGACATCAAAATAAAACGAAGCATCACGCTATCAGGCTGCAATGGTGAGATCAAAGCTTAGGAATACACGGATAAACACTTTTGTTTTTCTTTGCAGTGCTGGGGATTGAACTCAGGGCCTCAGATATGCTAGGCAAGCGCTCTAACAGTCATAATCCCCAGGCCCCACCCCTTTATGACAAAATCTTGCTATGCAGCCCAGGTAGGTCTTAAACTCGCTGCAATCCTCTTGTTTCAGCGTCCCGAGTGCCGGAATGACAGGCATGTGTGTGTACACATGTCACCATGGTGAGCTCCCTCCTCCTGGTCTGCATTATTTTTCGGGGAGGTGAGCTGTTGAGACAGGGCTGGTTTATAGCCCTGACTGACATGGAACTCATTATGTAGACCAGGTTGGCCTCAAACTTTTTGTTGAGCCTTCTGCCTCTACCTCCGACGCTCTGGGATTAAGGGCAAGGATCGCCACATCTTGACTAACATTTACTTGAAATTTCTATGTATTTTACTTTTGTTTGGAGACAGGGTCTTACTCTGTAGCTCTGGACTGGCCTGGAATGCAAAATGTAGACCAGGCTGGCCTTGAACTCACAGAGATCCACCTGTCCTTGCCCCCATGAGTCTGAGAGTAAAGGGATACATCATACCCAGCCATTTACTTTGATTTTCAAAAACAAAAACAAAAACAAAAATAAAACCTGTTGGCACAGTGAAATACACAAGAGTTCATTAAAGTAATGGTTGTTCTCTGGCCATTGTTACAAACACCTGCGGGCGGTAGTGGCGCACACCTTTAATCCCAGCACTTGGGAGGCAGAGGCAGGCGGATTTCTGAGTTCGAGGCCAGCCTGGTCTACAGAGTGAGTTCCAGGACAGTCAGGGCTACACAGAGAAACCCTGTCTTGGAAACAACAACAACAACAACAACAACAACAACAACAACAAAGTTAAGAAACACCTGATACCATGGTTATTTTTGAAAATAATACAGAGAAGTGGGCTATTGAGGCAAAGGCTAGATCTGGGCATCTACTGACTGGAGATGTGACTGTTCTGTAGGATTGTGAGTTAAAAAGTAACTCTCCAGGCCGGGCGTGGTGGCGCACACCTGTAATCCCAGCACTTGGGAGGCAGAGGCAGGTGGATTTCTGAGTTCGAGGCCAGCCTGGTCTACAGAGTGAGTTCCAGGACAGCCAGGGCTACACAGAGAAACCCTGTCTCAAAAAGCAAAAACAAAAACAAAAAAAAAACAAAAAAGTAACTCTCCTTCAGTACCCAGCAGCTCTGGGTTTGCAACGGTCCCCTGGAGAATGAAGAGACACGCTCCTAGCTCATCAGACACCTGCTTATTGCCCATGCCTGACCCTCTAGACACTTCCTCACAACACAGCCACAGACAGAGAATTCTAGAAGGCCAAACTCAGCAGTGTGAGAGCTGGTCATGGCTCCCCAGCTCAGGATATGAAACCCAAGCAGGGCCCGTGGAGGGTGATACTCCTGGCCGGCTTTGGCCATCCCTCAGCCCCGGAAACAGAAGCAGCAGCCAGCACGTGGTCCCTGCAGCCGTGACCTACTTCCCTGGTCTGTTGGCAGGGACCAGACAGCTGTGACAAAGCAGAAATAGGTGCACTTGGAATTACCGTGGGCTCGTTCCTAAACAATAGTTACCACATTCTGGGGATGAAAGTCATAGATAGAAGATCTAATCCTGGAAATCAAACAGTTATTGGGGGTGGAAGGTATTAAAATACAGGCTCTGGCAGACAGATCTAGGTTTAAATTCTAACTCTTTTTTTTCTCTTTCTCTTTTTTTTTTTTTTTTTTTTTTTTTGAGACCAATTTTCTCTGTGTAGCCCTGGCTGTCCTGGAACTCTGGAACTCACACTGTAGATCTATCTGCCTGCCTCTGTCTCCTGAGTGCCAGGACTAAAGGCCTAGGCCACCATGGCCAGCTTACTGGTTATTTTTTGTTTGTTTGTTTGTTTTTTGTTTTTTGTTTTTTGTTTGTTTTTTTTTTTTTGTTTTTCGAGACAGGGTTTCTCTATGTAGCCCTGGCTGTCCTGGAACTCACTCTGTAGACCAGGCTGGCCTCGAACTCAGAAATCCACCTGCCTCTGCCTCCCAAGTGCTGGGATTAAAGGCGTGCGCCACCACCGCCCGGCTTGTTTTGTTTTTTTTTAATAAATATAATTTTACTGTAATGAACTCAAGATTTTAAAAAAGTCATGAAGCTCAATTCAAATTCTGGGTTGTTTTTTTTTGAAATTTTTATTGTAATGAACTCACAAATAAAAACACCATGAAGCTGAATTCGAATTCTAGTTTTTAATGTGCTGGTCATGTGATCTTGGGTGAGTGACATAACCATTCTGAGCCTCAGTTTCTTGCTTTGTGACGAGTGCTGGATGAAACCAAGTCTAAGAACCATGTATGTATGTATGTATGTATGTATGTATGTATGTATGCATGCATCTATCCATCCATCCATCCATCCATCCATCCATCCATCCATCTATCTCTTTCTATCTACCTATCTACTGTATCTGTTTATTTATTCATGTATGTGTGCGTGCATACGCCATGGCACATGCATGTGAGGGTCAGAGATCCCTTCTGTCCCTCCACCATGTGGGATCTGCGGCTTGAACTCAAGTTGTCAGCTTGGTGGCAAGCGTCTTTGTCCCCTGAGCCATCTCACCGCCCCTTCCTTTAGTCCTTAGCAACAAGGCAAGCTCTACAGGTGTGAAAACCCCTCCCTGGAGTACCAGACCCCATGGGGGGGGGAACGGACTTAGCTTGGTAGAGGTGGGCACGTCATGGTCAGCTGCCCGGGAGCCTGTGCTTCAGGGATCTGGTGGCAGCGAACAATGCCCGGGCAATCTATACTCGAGAATTAGGGGAATGGATTGCAGGTGGGGAGACTAACAAGGAAAGAGGGTAGGTTTAAGTAGGATTAGAAAACAATGAGGTTTTGCTTTTGCTTCGGGGCGTGGGTAACATTTAGCGAGCTCTTCCAGTATTTTCCTAAGTAGGTCATAGGCCTGGACAGGTTGGGAGAAAAGTTCCCTGGGGAAGTGAAATTCATGTTGCGACCCAAAGGATGTGGACGAGTTCTCAGGGAAAGTGAGGCAGGGGGAAGGGACCGTGCAGGCAGAGGGGCTAGAACAGGAAGCTACAGGGCAGCGAACTACTGATGTCTTAAGGAGTCCACGGAGGATGCCAGCCTGGAAGATGATGCAGGAGGCGGTGTGGGACGCAGAGGCACCGCAACGTGGGGTTGCTGGCTGCTGAGCACCTACCGGCTCTGCTGATATCCACAGGTGGGTTTGGGAGGAAGGCAAAGCCCAGTCTCCGTGGATTCTTGTGAAGAGGGTGACCATGTGGGAAATGTCAAGGACACTCTCAGCACACATCCATCTGGTGTGGGTCCTGTGGGGCAGGCAGGCCTGTAATCCTAGCTACTTCAGAGGCTGAGGCAGGAGGATCAAAAGTTTAATTCCTCCCTGGGCTGTATAAGGAGTTAAAGAATAGCTTGGGGGAATTTACTGAGACCTTGTCTTAAAATTAAAATAATAAAAAGGACTAGAGATGTGGCTCAATGGTAGAGTGCCTGCCTGGCTTGTGGAAGACCTTGGTTCAAGACAAGTACACAAGCCGGGTGTGGTGGCACATGCCTGTAATCCCAGCACTTGGGAGGCAGAGGCAGGCGGATTTCTGAGTTCGACGCCAGCCTGGTCTACAGAGTGAGTTCCAGACAGCCAGGACTACACAGAGAAACCCTGTCTCAGAAAAAAAAAAAAAAAAAAAGACAAGTACACAAAACAAAACAAAACAACCACATACACACACACACACACACACACACACACACACACACACAAGCCCAAGTCAGACCCAGCTGGGAACAGAGGAGGGCTGAGGACGAATGAGGGAGACTTTGTCATAAAGATGAAGATTGCTTATTTCATTTATTCTTTAGTTATTAACACCTTTGGGATTTTAGTTATGTGTATGTGCACACACACACACACACACACACACACACGTACACACGTGTCCTATGGCACATGTGTGGAGGTTACAGGACACCTTTCAGGAGTCAGTTCTCTTAGTCCACCATGGGTTCTGAGGATGAGACTCAGGTCATTATGTTTGGGTTTGCATCTGTGTGGTAATAACACGGGACCATCTCGCCAGCCCAAGGAGAGTTATTTAGTTTACTATATGCTGGCAGGGGGGCCATGGGGGAGAACACAGACATAGAGAAGGGGGAGACGATGAAAGGCAATGGGCGGAATCTGGGGCTGGGGGTGGGCCACTGCAGGGCGGGGGGGGGGGGAGCTGGCGCGAACTTCAGCCTGTGTACAGTGTACTTGGCTGAGTCGGCACATCTTAGCCACAGACCAGGACCTCCCACCCCACAGGTCAGTGGAGCGAAACATCTGTACCCTGGAAGTGTGGACATTGGACAGCTACAGCCCAAGAGTTCCCACCCCCAACATGTAAGGATCACCAAACACTCAGTGAATTGAACTGACAAATTATTTTTTTTTTTTCTTCGAGACAGGGTTTCTCTGTGTAGCCCTGCCTGTCATGGAACTCACTCTGTAGACCAGGCTAGCCTCCAACTCAGAAATCCGCCTGCCTCTGCCTCCCAAGTGCTGGGATTAAAGGTGTGCGCCACCACCGCCCGGCTAACTGACAAATTATTATTGTGGACCCAAAGTATATTTCCACTGTAGCAAAACTGGCAGAGGGCTGGCTGGTGCTCCTTCCCCCGAGGATCCATTTTGGAAAGTTTCAAACTTACAGGAGAGTTGCTTAAATACAATACAATAAACACCATAGGCCCAAGAGCCAGCCTTATCTACTGCTAAAAGGGCCATACTTCAGCTGGCTCTCTTTAGGTATATATTTATATAATGCTATCCATATAACAAAGTGCATATGTGCATGCATGAATATTCATATTCACATTTTTCTCTGAAGTATGTGAGGATCAGCTGCTTCTATGCCTCTAAGAAACTTCCTGGGGGAGGGGTAGCGATGTTCAGTCTGAGAAGGGGGCAAGGCATAGAGAAGATGTAGACCAGTTTCCCTTCAAAGAGTGAGTCTACTTCCTACAGAGCCTTTGATACTACCACAGGGTAAGTGTCCCAGGCCAGGCATGGTGGTGCATGCCTTTAATTTCAGCACTTGGGAAGCAGAGGCAGGTGGACAGACGTCTGTTTGAGGCCGGCCTGGTCTACAGAGTGAGTTCCAGATAGCCAAGGCTACATAGAGAGACTCTGTCTCAAAAACAAACAAACAAGCAAACAAAACCTTAAATACTTTTTGCCTATGTATGTACGTATGTATGTATGTATGTATGTATGTATGTATGTGTAAGTTGTCTGTGTATGCACATGTGTATATAGGCCAGAAGAGGGCAGCATTCTCTATCATTCTCAGCCTGTTCCTTTGAGGCAGGGTCTACCCCTGAGCTTGGCACCCACATTTCCTAGGCTTGGCTGGAAGCTAGCAAAGCCTCTTAGATCCTCCTACCCCATTCTCCTAAGAGTTGGGGTAATGGCACGCTTGGGATGCCCAGTTTGTTAGTTGAGCGCCGGGATCCGACCTCCAGTCTGTGTTTGTACAGTAAGTGTTTATCTCTTCATAGAGTCTCTGAACTCTAAAACTTTTTGATGCTCCAAAAATTCAGATTTCTGAGCACTTTGGATTTAGGGCTTTGAGATCAGGAACATTTAACTAGTATATCTAAACAAATGCTCCCAAACCTACCACAACATCCCCCTTTAATCTAAAACACTCCTAGTTTCAAGCATTTCAGGCAATCTTTGGGCATGGGCTCAAGCTGGGTGGGTCCACTGTCCAGCCATATTCTTCATGGATTGGTTGGCATTTTGTTTGTTTTGAGACAGGGTCTCACTATGTAGTACTCACTGGTTTTGAACGTAAATCCTCTTGCTTTAGCTAGACTATATTTTGGGGTTAGAGACACACTGAGCCGGGCGGTGGTGGCGCACGCCTGTAGTCCCAGCACTTGGGAGGCAGAGGCAGGCAGATTTCTGAGTTTGAGGCCAGCCTGGTCTACAGAGTGAGTTCCAGGACGGCCAGGGCTACACAGAGAAACCCTGTCTCAAAAAACCAAAAAGAGAGAGAGAGAGAGAGAGAGAGAGAGAGAGAGAGAGAGAGAGAGAGAGAGAGAGAGAGAGAGAGAATGACTGGCAAGTGTGTTGTTCTCTAAAAGACCCTTTCAACCTATTTAATATAGGAGACATGATCTTACTCTTATGCAGGCTGACCCAAACTCTTGGGGTCAAGTGATCCTCTTGCCTTAGCTTATGGAATAGTTGGCCCTACAGATATGCACCACTGGACAGTCTTTTTGTTGTTGTTGTTGTTGTTTTGTTTGTTTGTTTGTTTTTACTGTTTTTCGAGACAGGATTTCTCTGTGTAGTCCTGGCTGTCCTGGAACTCACTCTGTAGACTAGGCTGGCCTGGAACTCAGAAATCCACCTGCCTCTGCCTCCCAAGTGCTGGGATTACAGGCATGCGCCACCACGCCCGGCTACCACTGGACAGTCGTAACTCTAGGTTTAAACTCCATACTTAAGAAGTAACACGTGCCTACATTATGAAGTATGGAGATTGAACTGCTTGCTACCAATGGAGACATGCTGGCTCATCTTCCCACCCATTTCCCTTTGCCTCTGTTTGCTTGCTTGCTTATTTGATTGTTCGTTTGTTGAGACAGGCTCTTACCATGTAGCCTAAGCTGGACTTGAACCTGCATTGACCTTCCTGCCTCAGTCTCCCACATGCTGAGCCTTTCCTATACATTTTGAAACAATCTAGATGGCACTGGAGGGCTGGAGAGAAGGCTCATCATGAAGAGATCTTATAGCTCTTGCAGAGGATCTGAGTTTGGTTTCTAGTATCCAGAGAGTGGCTAATAACCATTTGCAATCCAGTTCCAAGAGATCTGTTGCCCTCTTCTGTCTTATGTGGGCACTAGGCACACATATGGTGCACATACATATGTGCAGGCAAGTGCTCAAACATAAAATAAAACTAAGTACATCATCAAAAAACTCCATGGCTGGTGAGATGGCTCAGTGGTTAAGAGTACTGACTGCTCTTGCCAAGGTCCTGAGTTCAATTCCCAGCAACCGCAGAGGTCTGAAGACAGTGACAGTGTACTCACATACATACAATAAATAAATAAAATCTTTAAAAAAATTCCACAGACACAATTTTCTAATGGCTGTGCGCTACACTATATATTTATCTCCTAGAGCAGCTGTTTGGGGACTGCATATCAGACATCCTACTCATCAGATATGTACATTATGATTTATGACAGTAGCAAAATTATAGTTTTGAAGAAGCAAAAAGTATTTTATGGTTGGGGTCAATACCACATGAGGAACTGTATTAAAGGGTCACAGCATTAGGAAGGTTGAGAGCCACTGAGCTAGAGGGTGGAATTGGAGCATGTCTCACATTTTCTACTTTTTTGTTTGTTTGTTTTTTTGAGACAGGGTTTCTCTGTGTAGCCCTGGCTGTCCTGGAACTCACTCTGTAGACCAGGCTGGCCTCGAACTCAGAAATCCACCTGCCTCTGCCTCCCAAGTGCTGGGATTACAGGCATGTGCCACCACCACCCGGCTCTTTGTTCAGTTTTTTTTTTTTTTTTTGAGACAGGGTTTCTCTGTGTAGTCCTGGCTGTCCTGGAACTCACTCTGTAGACCAGGCTGGCCTCGAACTCAGAAATCCGCCTGCCTCTGCCTCCCAAGTGCTGGTATTAAAGGCGTGCGCCACCACGCCCGGTGACATTTTCTACTGCTCACAACAGCTTCTCAAGCATCTTCATCTGTAAACAATTGTTTGTCCCCCATTTGCTGAGACAGGGATTTTCTATGTAGCCCAGGCTGGCCTATAACTCAGGACCTTCCTGCCTGAGCCTCCATAGAGCCGGCAGGGCATGGGCCACCCTGCCTGCTCTAACAGTAACCCTTTTCCCTCACTAATTATTTCCGTAGGACAGATTCCTGGAAGTGGTTTTCGGCGTCAGAGAGCAGCAGCCTCTTTAAAGGCTCTCTGTGCATCCTGCCCTAACTCCTCCATTACAATGCCCTCTTCCCTGCACTGTCTAGGTCTGCTTGAGCAAATGCAACCTCTGAAGCAGAGACAGCCTGAGGTGACTGAGTGGAAGGAGTCATCCTGGAGCAGAGAACCCGCAGCAATGTCTCTTCTTACGGAGCCCCGGGGGGAAGAGGTTCAGGGACCACTGAGCCCACTCTGCCTGGCTCTCGAACACTCGAGAAATGCTTCCAGCATGATTCTGCATATTGTCACCATTCTGTCTGACACAGGAGGCAGGAGGAAGAAGGTGAGGTGAGACAGGCCGAGGAGTTGGGGAGAGTGCAGGAAACAAGCCTGCCTCCACCCATGCTCAGGCATCAAGGGCTCTCCCTTGCAAGACAAGTCTCAACCCCAGTTAGCTCCCAATACAGCTGCAGAGAGAGGCCACAGGAGTGAGAATCCCGAGGCGATGCTGTGCTTCTGATGGCAGGCAGCATTGCTCCTCTGCCGGGAGCTGGCTCCAGCTAGAGAGGAGCAGCTGTGACCTGTGTCCGTGGTTTGCAGGGTGAAGCACTACCATTCCATTGGGAGGGTGTCCTGGCATCACCATGTTATGGTTTGTATATGCTCAGCCCAGGGAGTGGCAGTATTACAAGGTGTGGCCTTGTTGGAGTGGGTGTGGCCTTGTTGGAGTAGGTGTGGCCCTGTGGGCCTGGGTTTTCAAGGCCCTCATCCTAGTTGCCTGGAAGCCAGTATCCTGCTAGCATCCTTCAGATGAAGATGTAGAACTCTCAGCTCCTCCTCTCCTCCTGCACCATGCCTGCCTGGGTGCTGTGCCATGCTTCCTGAGCCTTGATGACGCTGGGCTGAATCTCTGAACCTGTAAGCCAGCCCCAATTAAATGTTGGCCTTTATAAGAGTTGCCTTGGTCATGGTGTCTATTCACGGCAGTAAAACCCTGACTAAGACAGAACCAGCATAGTGGGGTATTTCTGTGACAACATGACCATGTTTTGGGGGAGGACTGTGGAAGGACTTTGGAACTTTGAGCTAGAAGAGCCATTGGGATGTTAAGAGCGCTGTGGGATGCTGTATAGGAGCTTGGAAGATAATGTTAAGAACAGTGCAGAAGATGGAGGCCTGGCTTGTGGAATTTCACAGGAAAGGTTAAAGACTCTTTTTTATTATATTATATTATATTATATTATATTATATTATATATTATTATTATTATTATTATTATTATTATTATTGGTTTTTTCGAGACAGGGTTTCGATGAACAGCAGTGTGGAAATGTAAGCTGAATAAACTCTTTCCTCCCCAACTTGACATTTTGTGTAGGAATAGAGACTCTGACTAAGACACACCAGGAGACCATGGGGCTGGGAACCTAAGGATGGTTCTGGGGACCGGAAGCTGTGCCCGTGTAATAGACATGAATGCTTTGGTTCCTGAAGGAGCTGATGTCCTGGGTCACATGACCAGCTGTCCTTCTAGGAGGAGGAAGAGGAGGAAGTGAGCTGCCACCTACTATTGTAAACACTCTGGGATATCCTAAGCCTCCCCTCCGGGCTGCTCAGCCTCTCCAGGGAAAGCAGTCCTGCCCTGTAGGTTGGGAGCTGGGCCTCTTGGCTCTCAAAGCCTGTGTACAAGGAGAGACTGCTAAGCAACCACTGGACTCTGGCTAAGTTGGGTTTGTTTGAGGACACGCTCATACTGGCTGTCAGGGCCTCAGGCCAGGAATGGAGTTCGTGGACAAGGACAATTGCTTCTGGAACGTCCCTACTACTGGCTCTGTACCAGGCTTTCCACAGGTAAGGGACACCCTAAAGGAACACTATCCTGATGGAAATCCAGGTGGAGTGTCACGTCTATAGCCCAGCACTTGAGAGATGGAGGCAGGAGGCAGGAGTTCAAGGTTAGCCCTGTCTACATGAGATCCGGTCTCAAACCAAAACATCTATGAGATGGCCCATTGCTTAAGAACACTTGTTATGTTTGCAGAGAACCAAGTTTGATTCCCAGCACCCACATGGTGGTCACACAATCCTTAACTCCAGTTCCAAGGTTTTCCATGTCTTCTTCTGACCTCCTCAGGCACTAGGCATGAGTGTGGTGCACAGACATCTAGCCGTGAAAAACACTCATATACCTAAAGTAAATAAATCTAAAGTGTTTTGTTTTTGTTTTAAGGTTAAAAAAAAAAAAAAAACAACCCAAAAATGTCCTCAGTCAGATCTCCTTGGATTTGTATTGAGCTGTGTCTCTGTCCTGTTATGTGGTTCATTGCTTAAGAACATTTGTTATGGGATGGTGAGATGGCTCAGCGGTTAAGAGCACTGACTGCTCTTCTGGAACACCAACAGCTCTTCCGGAGGTCCTGAGTTCAATTCCCAGCAACCACATGGGGGCTCACCATGTGGCTCACCATCCGTAATGAGATCTGATGCCCTCTTCTGGTGTGTCTGAAGATAGCCACAGTGTACCTGTATATAATAAATAAATAAATCTTTTTTTTTAAAGGAACATTGTTATTCTTGCAGTCCCACTTTGTGGCAAACCAGTGTGATGTTTCCCGGAGCTGGACAGCGCCGAGGGCCAGGCAGGCTTCAGCTGTACTAGTCAGTGTCTAGAACCTTTCTGTCTCCTGCTACTCTCAGCATGGCTCTGCAGACGTGCCTCAGCGTCTCGTGGGCTCCATATGTGTCCTCTGTAGCCTGCAGATGACTGGCTTGTGTGGTGTGTTTGTGCGATTCCAATGCACAGGAAGGCACCCGCACAGCCACCCTATTCCCACCGGACGGCGACAGTCTGGCATCCTCGGAGGACTGGGAAGGGTCAAAGGGTAATGCTAGGTCACTACTAAGTGAGTGCTGGGTTGGGGAACCAGACAGAGAGTCCAGAGCAAGGAGGGGAGGAGAGCTCTCAGGAAGCAACACAGGAGAAAGGCCAAGCACCGGCCCCTGCACCGCCCAGTGAGGATGCTACGAGTTAAGGGCCCGTGGGAAAGCTGTCAAGCCACTTTGGAGCTCGATTTCCTTAAGGAGAGAACCAGAAAGCATCTGCAAGCATTCTGGTACAACCTCATTATGCCAAGGAAATGAGCTGAACCAGGAATGTGCCATCTGTCCCATGCTCAGCGGCCACCCCCACATCTCCAAATAGAAATTCCAAAAATGGGCCCAAGACCTGGGACCTGTACCACATGGGTGACCAGCCCCGGGTCTGGGCCTGAAGGAGCCTGGGAGGAGTGTCATTGTTGGCACCTGTGCTGGAAGCCTACAGCCCACCTGGAAGGTTCCCCCGGCTGGGGCTGCCAGGTGCTCAGCCTGCTGAGGCTGGTGACAGCGGGCACTTGCTATAGACTTTGAGAACACTGAGGTACCGCATTACCTCAGCCCCTTTAACTCAGCTGAGGGTTAAACCCCACCAAGTCTAGGCATGGGGCAGGTGGGGAATCCAAGGAAGCAGGGGTGGTGGTGTGGGCAGGCAGGGATTCTGGTGGGGTCCTGCTCACCGTGACGAGCTTGCCTGGGAAAGGGCCGCGCAGGGGCAGGGTGTGTGTCTGCACCCAGGAAGGAGGGGAGATGGAGACGGGCAGCATCCATTTCCTCCCCTTCCAAACAGGAAGTGCCACCGGCCCTGGAGCGGCCTGGAGCGGCCTGGAGCGGCCTGGAGCACACAATGAAGTCATCTACGTGACCGCATCAAGAGAAAAAAAATAGCAGTGGGGCTATTTTTGATATAAAAAGGATTTGGGATTATAAAACAGATAGCTCCGTCTCTGGAGCCACATGACGTGCCGTTCCCTAGTGGGTAGTGTAGATTGTCCCCATCTACGTTAAGGCAGGGACTTAAACACACTAACCCACTGCTCCTTGTTCACCCATCCCACCTTCACCTCTGCACTTTGGTTCCCAGGTTCAACTACATGTCTGTAAGCATGTTTTACACAGACACATGTACACACCCATGTGTGTTATGCTTCTAAGCTATTTTGTTGTTGTTTTGAGACAGACTCTCTCTACTTTGCAGTCCTAGTTTTCCTGGAATTCACTCTATAGACCAGGCTGGCCTCAGATTCACAGAGATCCACCTGCCTCTGCCTCTGCCTCCCAAGTGCTGGGATTAAAGGTGTGTGCCACCACGCCTGGCTGCTCCTCGGCTATTCTATTCCCATAACTTAACTGGAAGGTTCTTCTGTGTAAGGCAGTGAAGTGTTTAGGCTTGCTGTCAGGGGCCTGGTGCCACAGCTTCCCAGTTTCTCTGTGATATAAGATGGTTAATACCTATCAGAACCGTCTTCCCAGGCATGACACTCAGGTCACCACCATTGGGGGGAGGGACGTGTGTTTAAAAGAATAGTCTTTTGTCGCAGGCCTTGAACTTTTTCGGAGGAGTGGAGAGTGTTATCTGGGACAGTGTCTCTGTGTTTCCTGGGTTGATCCTGAATTTACAATCATTACTTAGCCTCCCATGTCTAGAATTACGGGTGTGACCCACCAATCAATCAATCCAGCTAAGATGCTTCCAACAGATATATCCTCTCTTTGAGGTGAGCTGGTATATCCTTTGTGTACACATCTATCTATCTATCTATCTATCTATCTATCTATCTATCTATCTATCTATCTATGTATCTATGTATCTATCTATGTATCTATGTATCTATCTATGTATCTATGTATCTATCTATGTATCTATGTATCTATCTATCTATCTATCTATCTATCTATCTATCTATTTTTGGGTTTTCGAGACAGGGTTTCTCTGTGTAGCCCTGGCTGTCCTGGAACTCACTCTGTAGACCAGGCTGGCCTTGAACTCAGAAATCCGCCTGCCTCTACCTCCCAAGTGCTGGGATTACAGGCGTGCGCCACCACGCCCGGCTGACATTTATCTTTTTAACAGAGCAGTGCACACACTGGGGGGAGAGAACGGAGAGTGGAAAGAGTGGAAATGGCCTCCGCTGTGCCCCACTCACAACTGTCCCCCATAGAGGCTGCTGTTGAGACTGAGTTCTATCCCTCTTGAGTTCTGTTGCTCTTTTTGAGTTCCAGCTCTCTTGAGTTTTGTCTTTCCTACTGAGTCCTGTCTCTTCTCCTGAGGTCCGGCTCTCCTGAGTTCCGGCTCTCCTGAGTGTGGCTTTATAGACTGCGTGTGCCTTTCTTTACTAAGTAATGGTGCTAGCCATGCCTACCTTGCTCTCCAAGGGACCGCGCGCGGAACCCCGCCTGCATCTACAGCAGTATGCAGGGACACACTGCCTGTCTTTAAGGACCACTCTCTTAGGCCTTTCCTAGACGATTCCCCACATATAACCTTTGCTCACACAGGAAGGATGACTTTTCAAGAGTGTGAGGTTTGGTCAAAGGCTTCGGCCTGGTTGATAAGCTGTCGTCACTGCCAGACCATTCAGGACCTCTACGATTCGGCAAATGTCGACATGTCACCGTGTGGACCAGCCACCTATTATTACAGGTGAGACCAAATAGCTTTTCATGTTCATTCTCCTTTCCTGCTCCCCACCCCCGTCTTTCTCCCATGAAGCACATTTTCTCTTCTATAAGCCCTTGATATTAGGAGAGCAATCCTGGGGCCTTGGAACCATGGCCTCTTCTGCATGGGTCCAGAACTGTGGATCCTCTGAGTGTGCGGAACAATCCGGGTGTGAAAGACAACGATAGAACGAAACCTTTCCTGAGCTAGCCTGTGCTCACTGAGATGCTGGCTTGGACCGAGGCCTCCTCACACGAGAAAATGGGCGGTCAGTCTTTAACAGTGGCCTCCAGTCCAGTGCTTTTCAGTGAGTGGCGTGACAGGAAATGATGGAAGCATTTTGATCCACTTTCCCTGAAGGTTCTTCTGGGAATCTGGACCCATCAGCACCTTCTGGCATCTTCTAGGACCGTCGCTATGTCCTCTCATTCAGCAGGGCCCCACCACCCACCACTGAAAGGTTAGGGAGCCCCACAGGCTGTGAACCTCCCCGGGGGTAGCTCTGGTGGCAGAGACACAGTGCAGAGGCTAGGTATGTCAGCACAAGCCTGTAAGCTCAATTCTTGAGAGGCTGAGGCAGGAGGATTGCCACATGCTTGAGGCCAGCTGGGATACAGATTGAGTTCAAGACCAGACTGAGTTACGGAGTCTCTCAATCAATCAGTCAATCAAGGTGTCAGTGGAACTGTATTCCCCCTAGGGCTGAGAGCAAAAGCTGGTGCTTGCCTCTTCAGTGCTCCCAGCTACCTTAGCTACTGGGCGCATCACACTGGGTTTTGCCCCCGGCACCACATGGCATGCCCCGCTGTACTTTCTGCAGCTCCCCACCCCCAGGGATTGAACCTAGGACCTCACGAATGCCAGGCAAGGGCCCTGCCACTGAGCCCCAGCTTGGCTCCCCCGGTTTCTGTTCGAAGAGCACCAGGGTAATTCAGCATTCCCTCTTCATCACAGGACCCTTAATGTAATCTCAGCTGCAAAGACTCTTTTAGCAAATAAGGTCACAGGCTCTTGGAATTAGGACTAAATACCTTTAGGGGACATTCTGTGGTCTCTTACTCCTATGAGATTTTTTTTTTTTTTTGGGCTGTCCAAATTCAACTGGACACCCTGTGTGTTTTTTCATAGATTGTATTTTTAGTTATGTGTGTGTGTGTGAGAAGGTAGGGTGTGTGCACAGGAGTGCAGGGGGGGGGGCCCATAGAGACCAGAAGAGCCTCTGAGGCCTCTTGGGTTCCCCTGGAGGTGATGTTACAGGCTATGGGGGCTGGGCACTGAACTCGGATCCTCCGGAATAGCAGGAAGAGCTCTTAACCAGTGAGTCATTGCTTCAGGTCTTGGACACCCTGGGTTCTATTTTGCCAATTTCAGTTGTTTAAAAAAACATTATTTATTTATTTATTTATTTATTTATTTATTTATTTAATATATGGGTGTCCTGCCTGCATGCTCCTGGGTGTACCATGTGTATGCCCCATGCCCTTGGAGGTAAGCAGAAGGCATTGTGTTCTCTGAGACACAGACAGTGGTAAGCCATTGTGTGGATGCTGGGAATGAAACCCAGGTCCTTTGGAAGAGCATCCAGTGCTCCTAACTGCTGAGCCATCTCTCCAGCCCTAATTTGACAATTCTAATACCTCTCTCAGGAAATGAAACTCTAGGAGTCAGACGGAATGCCGGTCACCCATGCCGCAGACCCGACCCTGTTCACAGTCACTGCAGTGGGACTTGCGGCTCATGATGCTATTCCTGGGTCCAGGGGAACTTAAAGGCACCTGACGTAATTTCTAAAAAGCCAACTGAAGCCAAGCCTGGTGTACAGAGCAAGTTCCAGGACAGCCACAGCCACAGTTACACAGAGAAACCCTGTCTTGAAAAACAAACATAAAAACCCAGTTGTAACACACACACACACACACACACACACACACTGCACGTTTCTACTGTTAGCATGCCAAACCCAAATGCAGAACAGTAACTACTCTCTAGAAGGTAGAGATGAGCGCATAGGTCTATGCACATGCCCCTGCGCACCGCTTTAATTCATGCTACATTCATTCACGAATCCGTTGTCTATTTATTCATCCACTCAGTGGTGCCTAGCACTCATTCTGTGCCCTGCAGAATGCCGGAGGCTGGGGGACACACGGGGGAAAACTCCCTTCAACATGCTGGGTGAACTAAGGAGCCTGGACCCCAGGGTGGTTTAAAACAGTGGAATGAGATGCTATCACTGGGATTACACACAGTGGGTACAGCAATGGGGAAGGGGAGAAATCAATTTGATTTGAAATAGACTAACACTCATTAGTTTACCGATTTTTTTTTTCCCGTAGTAGTCCTTGCTGTCCTAGAACTCACTCTGTAGACCAGGCTGGCCTCGAACTCAGAAATCCACCTGCCTCTGCCTCCCAAGTGCTGAGATTAAAGGCGTGCGCCACCACTGCCCGGCTTATTATTTTCATGTTCTTTTTCCTATTTTCAGACTTTAGTTTCAGGGGGAAAAATAACTTGCACCTGAAGATGAGTTACTTAACTGGCTTCGTTAACCTGATGACGTGGTTTCTTCCTCTTCCGGTGTGTCTCTGGAAATGAGCATGGGTGAGCGTGGGTCTTGGCCTCAGCTTCCTTGGACCACCCCAGCCCCAGCAGTCACGTGCTTCCCAGGGCAGCCTGTGGAGCCCCGCAGGCTCCGCCCACTCCTCGGCAGCTTCATTGGACGGTGGGATTTTTCTCACGTATCCCCCATTATAACAGTATGGGAACACTGCACCTACAAATTACACCTACGCCCAAGCACATCTTATGTTATGAAATGGTTCCTGCCTGCCTGGCTGGCTGGCTGGATTGGTCAGGTCTGAGAGTTTGTACCATACGATAAGTAAAGAAACAGATTGCTTTCTCCTTTAAAGTAAAAACTAAAACTGTGCTACATAAGGATGCGTCCCTTTCCTCGTTTGGTGTCTTCTCTTGAGCCCTGCAGGCTCCGCCCACTCCTAGTGAGACTCGCTTTTGTTTTTGAGACAGGCTCTCTCTATGTTGCTCTGGCTGGCTTTGAACTCAGAGAGATCTGCTTGTCTCTGCCTTCTGAGTGCTGGGATTAAAGGTGTGTACCACCGTGCCCTATTCTTGTGCCTGCTTTAGGGGACCCATGTCACTCACTGATCTCAAACACACACAATTTGAAACGACTCGTCTTCTCTAAATTAATCCAAATTACACCAATTTTAGCAAATCCAGAAAGGTTTTTCTCAAGTGCTTTTTGGAAGTTTGGGACCCACCGGGGAGCAGGGTTTGTCCTACTCACAAGTGGGACCTCACTGTTGGAGTCGCTGTGAAGATCTTTGACAATGAGGTCCCCAAACACGAATATCCATCTGTGGGTTATCTATTGGACCACAGAGACAGACGCCCTTGTACCTGGGGCCACACACACTTGGGCTGTCACAGACACCCACTCTCAGCTCCACAGGACTCACTAAGTGGGACTGTGGGCTTTTAGTTAAGGTACTTTTTTTTTTAAAGTTTATTTTTATTTATTTGATATATATATGAGTGCTCTATCTGCATGTGCACCTGCATGCCAGAAGAGGGCATCAGACCCCATTATAGCTGGTTATGCATCACCATGTGGTTGCTGGGAATTGAACTCAGGACCTTTGAAAGAGAGGGACTACAGGGTCTTCCTCTGCCCCAGCAACCCGCCTTTTCCCCAGCAGCAGAGGATGCCTTTGTCTGATCCAGGGAAACTGTCCCCTTTAACCAACTCTCCCCCATGGAGACCCTGGCTGGCTCTTCCCTGGGTTTATTTACTTGCTCACCTGCCAACCTGATCATTGGGAACCTCCTGGCACTGTGGTGGGTGTGAATGTTTTCTCGTGCTTTCTGTGAGCTGGAAGATTTTAAGAGAGTGGAGTTTGTTCAGGGTAGACCTGTCCGTGATGCTATATTTGGTTTTTGCCGTCATGGGCCACATGAAGTGGCACCCTGGTTTAGAGGCTTGCTTTCAGGTTAAAATAATTTCTTCAGGCTCATGTTACAAGTGACCCATTCACGTGGGCATGCTTCCCAGAGTCTTACCGCTACAGACAGGTCCTCTGGCTCCTCGGAAGGGGGGTGGTGGTGGGGTGGCAGAGAGCATGGAGCCCTGTGGACGAGGCCCCCAAGGGCTTTGACATGGAGTAAGCCTGGGTTTAAGACACCGTCTGGCTCTTTCCTCAGCCCCCACATTTCTTTGCTCCTCTGCAAAATGATGCAGCTTTCTGGGGAAACTAGGACCGAGGCACAGTTTTTTGTTTGTTTGGTTTGGTTTTTCAAGACAGGGTTTCTCTGTGTAGCCCTGGCTGTCCTGGAACTCACTCTGTAGACCAGGCTGGCCTCGAGCTCAGAAATCCGCCTGCCTCTGCCTCCCAAGTGCTGGAACTAAAGGCATGTGCCACCACTGCAAAATAAATGCAACCAGTAATTTCTGTGTCCTGTGCATCTTCGTACAGATAAGCGGATCTGGATCGGGGGGAGACTGGTTGACTGGCTGGTTTGAAGTAGAACAGACAGCAATCAAGTATCTCACAGAAAATGTGATATTTATTTTTAGGTGTTCAGAGCAGTGGGACTGTAGATCAGCAGGGAAAGGCTCGCCTTCTTTAAACAGGTCAGGCTCCCCCAGCCCCAGCCTGCATAGCCTACAAACACACAGCCGAGTTCACCCAGAGTGTGCTAGCAGGCTCATTCTGTAATCCCAGTACCCAGGAGGCTGAGACAGGAGGTTTGCTGTGAGTTTAAAATTCACTTGGACTATCCAGTGAGATTCAGGTAAGCCTAGGCTCCAGAGTGAGACCCTGTCTTAACACAAAACAACAAAACAAGAACCCAAACAAGCCCAGAACATTCTGAGCCAGCTCTGAGTGCTAGTCGGGTGACTGCACACACCTCAGGGGAGCAGGGTGCCCTGCAATGCACAGTCTCTGCTCCCAGAGGACGGATAACCCTGGGGGAGACAGGACTTGCACACAAAGCAAGACAAGAGGGCGACAGCCAGACATGAGTTACTCCAGGGGTGGATGCGTGGGAGAGGAAGTGTGTGGGGCTCCTGGATCTAGGGCACACGGGTGGGACAGCTCAGAGGGGACAGAGACTGCAGAGTCTAGACAGGTGAGGAGGGTACCGCCTGCCCAGTGCCATGATGATGGATGAGGGAAGTGAGTGGGTGCCAAACAGGAAGGAGATATGGCAGCCGGCCGGCAGTAGGAAGTATGCAATCCAGGGTCTGGGCGGGGCGTGAGGGCAGGCTTGGCTTCGCAGGTGACAGAGAACATGACCAGGATCTGTGGGCGGACACGGGCATGGCAGACAGCACGGTGTTCTGGGAGCGTCTGGCAATGGCGCGCAAGCTGCCGTGGGCATAACTTTAGGACTCACTCTAGGGATTGCGACTGTTTCTATAATGGTGCCAGGGTAAGGACTAAACTCACTTTGGAGTCAGCGAAAGTAGAGCTGGAGAGACAAAGCTGGGTGGGCTCCAGGCCGTGGAGGGACTGCCTGAGGCTGCAGCTCACCACTCAGGGGATGGGAGGGTGGAAGGTTTCACAGCCCAAGCGGGCAGGACCAGATGTAAGGGTCTCAGAGCAGTGTCGTGGGGTTAGACACCGAAGCCCACTGCGGCGCAGCCGATGCCCATGGAAGGATGGGGTCACGCACTGGACCTCCGGATTTCCCACCAACCCCGTTCTTCAGAAACCTTCCATCCAGGCAGCAGATGCAGCTCTGAGATAGAATACATGAAGCCCCGAGTTCAATCCCCAGCGCTGGGGTCGGAAGGACAAGGACGGAGAAAACTTCCATTCACAGGGCTGAGCAATGACCTTCAGCCCAGCTGAGGCTCAATTAAAGCCACACAGCTAATGAGCCACAAACGTGTCACGCTCCCAGAGCTACCATGGACTGGCAGGGAGGATCCACCCTGGGAAAATTTAGAATGCGAGGCTCTGTGTCAAGTCTGTACCAATTAGGAAGACTCTGAAAATCCCACAACAATTGGGAACGCTCCCAGGAAATTCCATTCAAGGGTCACAACTCGGGACCAAGAGGAAGTCCCAGCTCCTTTCCGGAGAGGTCTAGAAATCACTTGAGGTCACCCCACCCACTGTCCTGCACCCTGACTTGTGGGTCTCCTCTCTAAATTGGGGACGGACTGGACTGTGGCATGGGCCCGGCTGACCTAGTGTTCAGCGCAGAGGACCAGCTGCCCACGGCCGGCTAGAACCAGGAGCAAAGAGACAGCAGCTGCACCCTCTCAGGCTGCACTCCTCCACTAGGGACCTCTGATCCGGGAGCTGTAGCGGTTCCTGGGGACAGCCCCTCCCTGTGCACTGACTTCTGAGCTACCCCAAGGATTTCTCACGGACTGTTTCATCCCAGTTCTGTGGCTAGCGAGTGGAGATCGAGGCTGAGGCCTTTCCATCCGCTCCATTCCAAGGGGAGACCGTATCATTCACATTTTGCAGGCGAAGGACAGAGATCCAGGAAGTCTCCATCTTTGCCAAACACCTCTTATTGGCCAGAGGGAAACTGGCAATTAAATTCAGGACGCAGCCGTAGGTGATGACCAAGACCACACTGCGAGCAGCTCACTGGCGTCTGCACTTCAGTTTTGTCAGCAACAAATGATGGGTTAAGTCTTGAAACTTATTCTCAGCCTTGGTCCTGACTGTCAACTTACAGCCCCACATCCTGCTTATCAAAAGAAATGTTAGAAATTCTCTATCAGCCATTAAGAGCTGGCTTGTGATTGTTCATAATATTTTATGACACCAAAAGGCAAGGCATGTATTTTAATGTACTCAGCGCTTATTAGCACTCTGCAGGGAACAGTGCAGTCCTGACTAGCCTTTTCTCAGGCACAGCTGCCGAGGGAGGGAGGAGGGAGGGAGGAGGGATGGAGGGAGGAGGGAGGGATGGACTTTGGAGCCAGGAGGAGGAGGAGCTTACTCCAGCACCTGGGAGGCATATCATTCCCAAGAGGCTTATTGGAGGAGAATATTCAACCAGCTTAAAGAAGGTCCTGGGGAGTGTGTGAAGATCTTTCCACGTTTAAGCGGATTTAGGGATTTTTATTTTCTTTTTCAAAGTCCATCCTCCTGAGCGGGTTGCGTAGGGGCGGGGCAGAGCCTGAACCCCAGCAGTCACAGCAGATTGAGGCCATGTAGTATTTCCTGTGTTCTCCTGGAAAAAGACTAGGCAGGAAGTAGGCTGGCGACACCTTCAAAAGCTCTTAGTCTTCCAGGCAATGGGCAGCTTTGGGAGAGACCTGTTCCTATTTATCCACACTGTGGTTTTTTTTTTCATCGTGCCCTAGAGGCATCCGGTGGTTACTCTGTCTCACGTCGCTAACTTTTCCTCTGACGATTAACATAAATGTACTTAAATTCTGATGCACTGCCACTATCAAAGTTAAAAAGTGACCAGGTTTTCAGCAAGCTCAACATAAAAACCCCAGGCATATAATAGTTAATATTCACATTTATGGCTGTGTAGCCAAAGTCAGTCTTTAAGTCAAAACCTTCTCTTAGGGCTGGTCTCAGGTTATTAGCTCATCAGCAACCCTCTTTTGTGGGGTAAGGCCACTGGAGAAGGATGAGGCAAGACAAATAATGTGGGGGACATGTGTTGCTGAGGCTCAGTGGGGGTGTGGCTCAGTGGCTAACGTGCCTGCCACACATACATGAACAGCGAAGTTCCGATCCCTGGTGCCCACATAAAGACCAGCTGTGAAAGCAGATGCCTGTAACACTAATACTGGATGGGCCACGGTGTGTGACAGACAGACAGACAGACAGACAGACAGACACACACACACACACACACACACACACACACACACCTGAATTGCCGTGTAAATGAATGGCAGGGCTAGATTTGACAGAGAACAATTCTGAGAGTTTTTGTCAGTTTGTTTTGCTTCATTAGTTTCTGCTTGGCAAGCCTCCTCAAACTGTGTTTACATATAGTCTGAAGCCTTCTGATAGAAGAGCTGTCCCGGAGAAGGCAGCCTTCTTTGAGTCTTCCCAGCATTCCCTGCTTATCAATCTTATGCTGGCTGCAGACTGTGTGACAGGCTGTGGTGGACAAGGGTTTTCTGACATCCTCCGTGTCCTGGGGAGGAAGACATCAAGATCAAAGAACACCCCTGGATCTTCTGTGTCACAGCTGTGGTACCAGGACAGCACCGCCCACTCCTCCTGGGAAAACAACACTGGGCCTCAGGCTGGAAGGAGAAGGAGGGGCAGGGACCAGAGATCAAGGATGCCCTCTCCTCCTCGATGCCAGGGAGTGGAAGGGCCACAGGGGAAGCGCCATTATCAGTGACTGCAGATTCACTTCTCATGGATTTCAGACTTTCTTTCTATTGTTGGACCTTGAATAAAAAACTTTTTCCTAAGAGGAGTTTAAAGTTGTATCTGATGTGTATTCTGGGGGCCTTATAGACAGGCGAAAGATGGTCAGGTGGAAGTGTACCTGCCTTTAACTTCACAAAACGGCAGGTGCCTCTTTCAGGAGAAATGAAAGACCTCCTCAAGGCTGGGATCCACAGGGCCTGTCTGCAGCCAGGGCAACCTCCTGCCACAACCCAGCTCCTGCTCAGGGTCCTCTGGGCTTGTTCTGAAGCCTTCTCTGTGTATCCTATTTGCTATACTAATCAGGTAACTAGAACCATCACGGGACTATTATATCTTGCTGTAACAGTTGCATTACTTATATAAATACAAGCTGGAGGCTGGGGGGGGGTCTTGAAAGCACGAGGAGCCACACTGCCTCTCCTGGCTTGTATGTGGGTGCTGGGGGTCTGATCTCAGGTCTTTATGTTTATGCGGCAAGCACTTTACCTCCCAAGCCCCCTCCCCCCAAGTCCTGGGAACTCTCGTTTTAAATTCTCAACCCCGATGATGCTCTTCTGTGACAGCAGCATTGTGAGTTCACACAGGGACAGGGGACCCAGAAGCCATGCGCCAGCCAGTCTAGTCAGTGGCTTAGCTCTGGATTCGATGAGAGATGTTGCCTCAAAAATTAATAGGGGGCTGGAGAGATGGCTCGGTGGCTAAGAGCACCGGCTATACATACACATACACCACAGGAGCATGCACATATGTGCACACACAAATAAGACTTTTTCCTCCCAAAGGTATAAGTAGGTCCAGTGGGATGGCCAAACAAGCACAGTGCTTATTCCCAAACCTGATGACCTGAGTTTGTGTTCTGGGACCCAGACATTGGAAGGAGAGAACAGAACCTCATAAATTATTCTGCGAACTTCACATGTGAACTATGGCATGCATGCACACACACACACACACATATACAAACACACACACACACACACACATTAAAGAAAGTGTTGAGGTTTGGTCTTTAACTATATATATATATATATATATATACACACACATATATATATATATGTATATATGTATATATATATGTATTTTAAAGGTTCAAGGGCTGGAGAGATGACTGAGTGGTTAAGACCATGTACTGCTCTTGGAGAAGACTCAGGTCTGGTTCCCAGCACTCACATCCATGCCTCATAACCACCTGTAACTCCAGCTCCAAGAGGTCAGACCTGATGCTCTTTTGGCCTCTGAGGGCACCCTTACATACTCACCTGTGCACACATGTGCACGCACATACAGGAATAAATAAATAAATAAATAAATAAATAAATAAAGCTGAAAAACAATTCCTAAAAATGATTAAAACCTGCTCTATGATGACCTGGGCCTTGGTTCCACATGGAGGCGGCTTATTTAGCTTGCTATGTTGGATCACACACCCGCTCTGTTTATTGGGCACTTGTAATTCCCAGGCTTCATGTCTCAGGAGTGTGGGTTACTTAACATTAGTCTCTCTTGACACCGTCAGCCATGAAGGCCACTCACCGGGCTGCCGCCGACTTCTGCAAGATGGGAGCCACTTTGCAATCTCCCTGCAGGCCCTGCCTTCCGATAGATACTGTCATTACATTCTCAGTCACCCGTAGTCACTTTGATTCAATGGCCCTAATGCTGAGCCAGGTCACCCTTTCCATGAGGGAGGGAGGGGCCGAGGGAGGGAGAGCCAGCGGGTGTGTAGGGAAGGCATTTGCAGTCTAATCCTGGCATGGTGCAGGTTTCAGGAAGGAAGCAGACAGAAGCAGGACAAAAGATAAGTCCCCGTGCTCACTGCGCAAGAGCTCCCTGTGTACGCTTAAACATGGGTGTGTGTGTGTGTGTGATCTTGGAGATCCACTTCCGCCCCAACAACAATGCCTGATTCCAGAGGATCTGGGCTTGGTCCCTACTTGGTTTGGTTTCTCTGCTGCAGTGCATTCCCACACCAGTGGCCCAAGATGCTTCCATATGTTCTCACAAGTGTCCATCTAAAGGACACTGGTAAGGATGCCATCGACTGACCGGGCCACGGTAAGCACCACATTCCCTCATTTACACTCCTAGGCAGCCTTCTGGATAGGCTCTGTTACACCCTGGGCCACATATGAACATATTAAAAATAAAAAAGCTTACCAAGTAGCTAAGCCTCACCACAGGTTGGCTGGTTAGGAAGCTGGGACTGGCATCCAAGGACTCTAAACCGAATGACCTCTAAGTGCCCTCCGTGCTGGCACCTGCTCATTGGCACTTACAACACTTCCCAAGTTACTCAGGTAAGAGACACGTTTCCCCGGGGTTTTCTATTGCGTTGCTTGGTGAAGACACCCACACACATAAAATAAAATAAAATAAAATTTTAATAAACAAACAAACAAACAAATAAATAAAAATGTGGACAGCAATGTATAGACAACCTGATGCTTGTCTTCTGGCCTCCGCCGGACATATATCATGTATTTTAAGGGTTCACGGGGCTGGAGAGACGGATCAGTGGTTAGGACCATGTACTGCTCTTGAAGAAGACTCAGGTCTGGTCCCCACATCCATGGCTCATAACCACCTGTAACTCCACTTCCAGGAGGTCAGATCTGGTGCTCCTTTTTGGCCCCTGAGGGCACCCTTATGTACTCGTGTGCATGTGCATACACGAATAAATTGATTAAAACTGAAAACGATTCCTAAAAATGATTAAAAATTGCTCTCTGATGACCTTGGCCTTGGCTCCACAGCGAGGAGGCTCCTTTGGCTGCTACACGAGCGAGCACAGGGTAAAAGGCTAAGATACCAGCTTGCAAGTCCCATGGGTTTCGTTTTTACAGAAGCCCAATCTGTCCACACACCTAGAGAACAATCTGAGATGCCACAGCCAGCTGGGGTGACCTCAACACTGCCCACCCCACCCCCATGCTCCCTGGGAGTCCTAGAGGCAGCCGTCTAGCTAGTGGAGGAGACAGGGAAGGAATTACTGGCCGGCACCTGCTTTGGCGAGGTGACAGTAGTGGAGCAAGTATGACTGTAGGTGTGTCCCATCCCTGGCACTGGCGGGCTAGGAGGGAGACCTGCTCACCTCGGCTGCTTAACCCCTCTCACGGACAGTCGTGGTGAGCCCATGGCTGAACCAGCCTCAGTGGCACTGTGGCACAGAAATAATGCAAATGTACTCTGGAGTCTGGCCAGGCAGCAAGCACAGCCTCCAGGGCCCACGCTGCCCACGGAGGCTTGGATGCTTACGATGGGGGCTTCTTGTGCTCGCCACTTTATATACACCCACAATTTTGGGGCTGGGCCTCAGCCACGGGTGCCAATAGCTCAAGCTATGGGAGGAACGGAATCTAAGACAGGAATCTGACACCCCCCAAACCTCAGTGATTTCACCCTGGCCACAGCTGAATCCAACTGATCTTCCAATCTCCCTCTCCCTCCTTTCTTGTGGTATATACATATTTGGATGTAGGTTGACATTTGATGTCTTCCGGTATAACTTCCCACTTTATTTTTAGAGACAAAGTTTCTCAGTGACCCAGAGATTGTGAATTTGGCTAAGCTTCCTGGATAGCAAGTTTCAGGGACCCACCTGTTTCCACCCCCTGCCCAGCACTGGTTTAATAGAGGCATACAGCAGGACCCAGCTTTTATGTAAATGCTAGAGATCTAAACTCAGGAAGGTCCTCATGCTGGGGACAGGCATTTTAACGGCTGATCCACTTCCCCTGCCCTTGATCCCCCAATCTTAACTATCAGTCGTGTTTGAGCCAGTCAAACTTGGCTGGCCCTTCACACAACAGATGAGTGGAGAGTCCCTCAGTCAGGAGGGGGCTAAACTTCTGGGAAAGATTTGCTCTCGGTTTGATAAACAGAGTACCAAGGTAGAGAGAAATTCTTTGTTCCAGATGTTCAAATCAGACACCAAGGACTCAAATCCACATCTCTGTAACTTATTCCAGCCCATGATCCAGTCAGACTCTTGCAAAAGAACTGGGTTCCCCAATCCTGACTAGATTCCCAGGCTAGCCAACAAAGCTCTATTGAATCTCATGGGGGCTTAGCTGTGTGTCCTGTGCTGTGCATCCTTGGTTGGTTATAACACCTCTCTGGGCTTTGGCTTCCCTATGTGTCAGAGGGTCCTGATATTCAGTGAGGTTCCTGTGGGGACTAGGTGAGGTCATGTCCAGCAGTTCGCAGCACTCCTAGAAGACAATCACTAGGTATAATTGAGATAAAAGTGCCAGAGAAACACTGTTTCTAGAGCAGGGCTTCTCTGTGCCAGTGCTGGTGACATTTGTCAACTGTCCTGTAATGTTTAACAGCATTTGCGGCCTCTATCCACAAGATGCCCCCAACACACCCCACTTCCCAGACATTTCAGCAACCCCAATGAGAACCATAATTTTCCAGGAAAAGACCCAAGTCTCAGTAAGCAGATGAGTGTCTCTACAGTGGCTCTCCATCCCTGTCACCTGCAGCAGGAACATGGCCACCCTCCACAGGTGGGCTGATGGAGTGAGATAGACCCCTCTAGGCTTTTCATCCCCCCTTTCCCCAACAAGGGGCAGGTGAGCCACCTGTGGACACTATGGGGCCTGAGGCAGAGCAAGGACACGCAGCAGATCATAGGCAGCTGTGTGGGCACCGACTGGACACACGGACGGCACAGACTGGATTTGTCCCCCAGCTTCCCGGATTCTGTGACCTTGAATCTGCACCCCTCTCTGCCTTCTCTTGGATGTCTCCCTCACCTTGCGTCTCCATTTTATCCACCTATCTGTCAAATGGTGATGGGCCAGACACCCATTCTATATCTAGCCCTATGTTAGGTATTTAAAAACATTCTTTTGAAGTGATTCGTTTTCAAGAGGGGACCGAGGAAGAGCTTAACTAAACAAATATAAGAAAAGGCATAGTGGGAAAGGTTCATATATCCAATTGAAAAAAAAATGCATGTTCATACTCACAAGTGGAAAATCACAAAAGCCTTATACAGCGTGCTCCAGGGAGACGGAATGAAACAAGTCCTTAACATCCCCAACAAATGAACTGCACACGTTGATGTTTAAAAGGGAGGAGGGAAAGTCAGTCTACCCAGAGGCCACCCCAGGCCTGTCAATCCCCAGGCCCATCTAGCCCTCCAAGGACAAGTGGGCTAGAGATCCTGCTCAGCACGAGGCTCCTTTTCCCAGCGGGAACAAGCCTGGCCTTACCTCACTCAAACCAAGTTTTCTTCTTGCAATTCCTGGGCACTCTCTGTTTCCTTTGTTCCTCTCTGGGGAACAGAGCCTGACACTAGAAGCCACTTAAAAGCCACACCCTTCCACCAGCGTGCAATTGTGCAGACAGGGTCTATGCAGGGGCAGAGGAACGCCGTGGGCTGTCATTCATCTTTTTTTTTAAAAAAAAAAAAAAAAAAAAAAAGAAAGAAAGAAAAAACACCCAGTCAAGCTAAGTAATATTCAAATCATCCAAAGGTGAACCCTGAAGCCGAGCCAGGTTACTATCTATCTATACATATCTGCCAGTGAGGCAAACAGTTCAGAATAGATCAGCAGTCATTCCAGCGGGCCTGGCAGCTGGGGGCGGGATGAGCACACATCTGGACAGCCATTTGTTTAGAGAGGCTTTGCAAATGGCGAGTGGGCAAGCAATTCTCATGTGGCAAACACAAGCAGTACCATCAAACCCAGGATAAAAATCTCAGAATCGTAACCACAGAATTAACCTACGATGGCTTCATACTTCTTTTTCTGCTGAGACCTGACAGTTAAAGGGGTGGGGGTAGGGACCGTGAAAAATTTGGGCAGTCTTGTGGAGCCCCGGGGACTGAGCCGAAAGTGGCCTGGTTAGTTTATCCCTGACTCGGTCATCCACCCAGTGCTAACCAGCTGGAAAAAAGACCTGGGATTACAATGTCTTGAACACCAGGGGGTGAATAGGGCTTCCTGGACATAAAAGGGATCACACACCCGCGGAGGGTGGTGGGTGAAATCTGAGCTCTTGAAGCCTTTCGGATGAGTCCAGACTGGCTCAGCGCTCCACAGCCCGGTTTCAGCACAAACTTCTAGCTTTTGAGGTGAATGAGGCTGGCTTGTTAGAGCAAGGGCAGAGGCAGAAACGGAGCCTTTCAAACTCTGCAGAAGGATCTTGCAGCAGCCCGGACCACCTTTCCTTAACCACTCCGGCCTTGACCAGCGCAGCGCAAGGACCTCACTCGATCCTCAACACAGTGCAAAATGGAAGCGAGTTCGAAGACGCGTGGTCTGATCTTTGTTTCTGCACTGGGTGAAATGTTCTCCTCCCCCTCCCGCTAATTTCCCACCTACAGAACTGTGGGCTTCCCATTTCCGCGCCCACCCCAAGAGCCTGGCTTCTTCCAAATTAAGAATCCTGCTCCCAGCAGCCCTACCCAGGGATGGGTAGTATTTGAACCCATCTTTCAGATGCTCATGAAATTTCTGCCGGGCGGGCCCAGTCGCGACGCCACAGCCTCAGGCCGCGTTTTGACCGGGAGAGGGCGTTCCACCTCCAGCCTAGACATTCTCGGAAACGCACATCAATTTGAGCAGCCGACGTGGGCAATTCAGCCCTTAAGAAGCTCGTCGATCGCAAAACTGCTCTCCCGCACCAATATTCAGCGGTAGAATTATCCAGAATACCTCAAAGACTGAGCTTACTGTACGGTGGGGAGACTGGGACCTGTTAGCTTTCTATCCCTCTCTGGTTTCAAGGGCTGTTGTAAATGTGGACTTTTAAATGAAAGTCTCTCATTTAAATAATATTAATAAAATAATATGTCAGCACGCTTATAATAAAGTACATTAGAGGCATCTCTCTGGATGGCTATGGGTGCCAGTGCCAAGAGAACGAAGCTCGCATCAGAGGGGTTCCTTCCCCGCGGCTTTCAGCACTGTCAGACTACCCCAGGGTCCTGAATCTCCGCGGAGTAAGGGGCGGGGGCAACGCCCAGAGGTTCCTCCTCTGGCTGGTGTGGTTCCTATGGCAACCCTTAACCCCCTCTCCGTGGGTTGGGAGGGATGGGTGTTGCCGCAGAATCCCAGGGGATCTCATACCCTTTCCTCACACTCTCCCACCGGGAGAGGCAACAGGGTTCAAAGGTGGTGGTGCGGGGGTTGGGGTGTGGGGGTGGGGGTGAGGGGACGGGGAGTCGAGCTTGCCGAATCTCCCCATTCCCGAGGGTTAGCTGGCTCCCCTAGCAGTGAAACATTAGTGGGGTGTGGTCCTCAGGACGGCCTGGGTGTAGGGAGGGATGTGCTTCCTCTGAGGACTCCTGCACACGAGAGTCTATCTCGAATCCCACCCATGTGGCTCTGGGCCGAACTGGGGAGAGGGCTGCGCGGGGTCATGTCCGTACCATGCGTGCCCCCGCAAATCTGTAGATCCAACAAAGGGTCTGAAATGAGTGGCGAAGAAAGGATGGAGTTGCTCGGAGCGCGTAGGCAAATATCCTCGTCGAATGAAAGCTCCCGGCCTTCCCCCGCCCCCTTCCAAAAAAACCGGGGCTGGGAGCGCAGATCCTAAATCACACGATGAACAAAGCAGCGAGCACCCCTGGACGACCTCAGGTGAACGCTCGGGCGCGCACGGCTGCAGAAGCAAAACGCCAAGGTTCCCGTGTCCATCACCCCCTGCTCCTTAACATGGGTCCAAGCCGGGTCCTCCAAAACCCGGCCACAGCTCTTGGCATGCTACGATAGAGACGTGACTTGCCGCAAAAAGATGGCACCTCGCGTTCAGAGAGGGAAAAAAACCCGGAGGAGGGGTGGCAGCGGGAGGAGACACATCCTACTCCCCCCTCCTCGCCCACCCAGGTCCACACCCACTGCCGCAGTGAGGGGCGAGCCCTGTACGCCAGCCCGCGCCTCCGGCAGAGAGCGCACGTGCCGGGAGCCCGGCGCAGAACGCAGAGAAAGAAACGCGCCCCGAAATGCACCTGCAGCCCTCGCGGGGGTCTGTGCCTGGTCGCGACGCTGCGCGCCCTTGAGCGGGGAGCCGCTGCCAGCCAGCCCGCTGACACCGCGAGGCCCGGTGACCCCTGCCTCTTCGAGCTCCCACACTGGGATCCGCGCACTACCTTCTCTCGGGCACGGCGCTGCCCCTGTCACTGTACCAAGCGCGCGCAGGGGGAAGGGCGGCTAAAGTGACAGCGCCTGGACCCCTCCCCATGCTTCCGATTCCTCCCAGCCCCCAAATGTCCCCTGCCGGCTTCTGAAGGAGGAAAAGGGGAGGGGGCGGGCCACCGCCTTAAATCAGAGCCAGTGAAGGAAGGCCGTGTCAGAATCACTATCAGGGAGGTGGAGGAGAGGCATGAAGGCAGTCATCTTTTCTAGAACCCGACCCACACCTTCCTTAGGGCTGACGGCAATCAGGGGCAAAGAATTCAGATTTCAGGTTCGGTTTCAGGGGTCGTCGTTGGACCGCCATATACACACACAGACCCACGCCCATTGCGGCAAAAGGCTGAAATCCGGATTACAGAACAACCCCTTTCCTAGGTCACCGTCATCCGCGCCCCACCCTGCGGGCACAGCCCCCCTCATTTGCGCGGAGCCGATGGTGGGGACCCCAGCACTCACAGATACACGCATTCGCCCGCGTGCGTGCATCTCTTGCACGCGTTCCTTCCCTGCTCCCCAGCGCCGAGGGCGCAGAGAGGCCCCCGCCTTTGCGCCTGACTGATGCCCAGCTCCTAAATCCATCTCTGGGGCGAGGGGCGGCAGGAGGATGGCGCACAGGGGCAGAAGGGGACTGGATTTGAGAGCTGCAGCGCTTACCTGATAATCGACAGAAGGCGAGGACAGAAGAGGACAGCGGAGAAGGTGGTTGTGGCGGCGGCGGCGGCGGCGGCGGCGGCAGAAGGTGGGCGGTGGCGGCGGCGGCGCTGCTGCTGGTGCTGGAGCTGGTGGGTGGCGGAGACTGCGAGCGCGCGCGGCCGAGAGAGCGCGTTCCCGAGGCCGGCGGGCAGCGCAGGCGCGAGCCACGGGAGCGCGAACCTCTCCAGGGGAGGGGCGGGCAGTGAGGCCTGTGCGGGCACCTCCCCTTCCGGCCGCCAGGGGGCGCGCGCGAGCGCCCCACAGCCCTCTCCTCCCCGCGCCGCCCGGCTCGCCCCTCTCCGCGCTTCCCTTCCTGGGTCCCGCCACGCCTCGGGCCGCGGTGCTGACCGCCGCGCGCACGCGCGTTCCGCGGCGCACGCGCACCCCGGCCTCCCGGGGCTGCAGCCTTTGTCTAGTCCAGGGGTCTCCTCCCTCGGTCCCCGCGGGGTCCAGCCAGAGCGTCCGCTTTTCAGTTCACCCTCTCTGGTTCGCCAGGCGGTACACCATGGACCCTAAGTGCTCCAGGTTCCTCGAGATTCTCCCAAAATGTGGCCCTCCAGATAGAGCGCCCTTTCCCAGGGGCAGCTGTTTGCTTTCTTTCCACCTTTTTTAAAAATGACCAAAGTGAATAATTTCCTTGACTAATCCTCTTGAAACAGATTAAGTTGATCGTAATACACTTTAGAGTTTTCGTGGAAAAAAAAATTTTTTTTAAACCAAGGAACATTCAAACCCATTAGGTATCTTAACTGTGACCCTAGGGAAGAAAAACCTTAAAATAGGTAAGTTCTAATGATGCTTACCACACTGCAAGGCAGTTTCACAGAGTTATTTTTATCTCGTTTATTGAGACACCTTTGTACAGCTTGAGAGCTGAATTTTTAAGGTGCCTGGTGAAGATGGCCACCTGCTGGATGTCAGGCTTCCGGTTGAAACTGGCCTTTAGTTCTCCTTCCAGCCACCTAAGCGTGGGCTGTGGCTCTAGCTTAATTTCTTACCTCCCCAAAGCTCAATTCCCTTGGACAGCTGGAGCCTGTTCAAATGCAAGGAAGAGAGACAGGCACCCACCTCTTGCCAGAGAGGCGAAAACTTGTCTTGAAGCTTTAATATGCACGCCCCTTTTTCTTTATTTTTCAAGGCAGGTTCTCACTATGTTGCCCCCGGCTGGCTTAGGGCTCACAGTGAGCCACCAGCCTACCTCCCTCTGCTTCCAGAGTGCTGAGACTGAAGGTGTGCACTGCTATCCCAGCTGTTGTTTTACAAACTCTAATGTTGGCTAACATCTGTAACCCCAGCATTCTGGTAGGCTGAGTTCAAGATCAGCCTGGACTACATAGTAGAATCCAAGCCGGCCTGGATTGGATTACAGGGTGAAGGTGGGTCTCCAAACAAAAAACCAACACCTGGGCTGGACAGGCGGCTCAGCAGTTAAGAGCGTTTGCTGCACTTGCAGAGGACCAGATTCCCAGCACCCACATCACAGCTCACCTTGGTAACTCCATATCCAGGAGGTTCCACACCCTTTTCCAGAACCTCAGGGCACCAGGCAAGTCCATGGCACATTATACATAAATACACACAAGGAAAATACTCAAAAAATAAAATTTTGAACTAACTAATGTGCGTGAGGCTTTGGGTTCAATTTTCTAGCACCACAAACATTTTTTTTCCATATGAGCTTAATTACTGAATTATTCTGGAATGATGCAAATGGGGCTAATTTCTTTTTTACTTTTCTTTCTTTTTTTAAAATAATAACTTTATTTATTTATTATATGTAAGTACACTGTAGCTATCTTCAGACACCCCAGAAGAGGGAGTCAGATCTCATTACGGATGGTTGTGAGCCACCTTGTGGTTGCTGGGATTTGAACTCAGGACCTTCAGAAGAGCAGTCAGTGCTCTTAACTACTGAGCCATCTCTCCAGCCCCCCTTTTTATTTTTCTTTTAAAAAATTACTTACTTATTGTATGTGTACAAGACACACCAGAAGAAGGCATGGGATCCCATTACAGATGGTCGTGAGCCATCATGTGGTCACTGAGACTTGAACTCAAGACCTCTGCAAAAGCAGTCAATACTCTTAACTGCCGAGCTTCTCCAGCCACAGGGGCTGGCTGATCTTTTAACCTCGGGTCCTGAATTTCTAGGTCTGGCTCTGCTATTCTTCCAAGCACCACCACCCTGCTTCACCACTCCTACCTCTGGACATCTAGGAACTTAGTGGTCTTCCCGCTCACAGTTCCCCCCCTCTCGGGCCAGCTCTACTCCTGCTAAGATCAGTTTTCAGATATAATCCTTTCAATGGTGGCAGTCTCGTGCTCAGCTTTCAACAGACCCACTTAGACTCTTTGGCCTGGCATCCGGTCCTCCTGGTCCTCCTGGTCCTCCCGCCCCTGGATGAGAACTCCCGCCCATTTTGCTTTTGTGGATAATGGGCTCTGCTCTGTGACTGAAGCTGCCGAGGCCGCTCCACTCCACCCCCTTTCCCCCCTCTGTACTCTGGAGCTTCCCTTTGCCTTCAAGGCCCTTGCTCTTAGTCCTGCCCACGAACACCCTACCTGGGCTTCAAACTCAGGCTTAGATTTTTACCAACGCCTTCTCTGCTCACCCTGAGTAGAACAGACACTTCCGGCCCGTATAAGGAACTTAGCCAAATTATTTCAGAGGTAGAGTTAGTATCTATCTTTCAGGATTGGCACTTTATTATTGTCTCTAATAGTTGCCTTTTCCCTATGTGGGTATAGAACACCCTGGCTGGATACCATGTATGTGATGCACACATGTCCAAAAAGAAACTTAAGGCATTGAAAGTTTGTGTCTTTGACTTTCCTTTCCACTACCAGAAAGACATTCTGCCTGGTGCTGCTGCAGCAGCCCAGATTCTGGAGTAAAAGGCCTAAGGAAGTACATACACCATAAGCAAAGTATTAAAACTTGTTGCAGGAGCCACCAAGATTTTGGGAGCCAATTGCTAGCCTGACAAAGCTGACTATGGCAATTTAATAAGTGTGTGTGTGTGTGTGTGTGTGTGTGTGTGTATGTGTGTGTATGTGTGTGTGTGTTTCTTATACAGTAACAAATTGCACTCGCTAAATGATAAATTGTATTTATGTCATCATTTTCAAGGTCAATGCTTTTGTTACACCTTACCTTCTTAATATATGTCATTAGTAATCATCAAAGTGACACTCCTGCACATTTAAGTTTATCCCTATGAACTCCTAATATAGAGTATGATTGAGAACTGTCAAGGACCTTATGGCCCTGCAGTCCCCTGATACTGAATGGTCACGTTTGCCTACACTAAATGGTGGTAATGAATGCTAGAGAGAGTCTTAAGCAAATCTGTCCTTTAAATGTATGCGATGTGGAGTCGAGTGTTCATTCCGGATAATTTGATCACTGTGGGTAGCTAATGGCTCACTAATGCAGGCCAAGAAAATGTACCCCCTCTCATCCCTCTGCCCCTCCCTCTTGCTGAAATAGAAAGCTCATGGCCTCTTGGGTCCAGCACAAGCCCACACACGGAGGACCATAGAAGGCAGATTGGCACAATGGGGGTGGCACCCGACAGAGGTAGCAGGCTGTAGGCCCGATTTTAGCCATCGTGGCGAGGTTAGACAAATTCATTATCTTCTTCTGGCTTCAAGTCCTTTATTGAATAGTCTCTGATAGAGTTAGAGCCTAGATCGATAGAGTCTGGAAGGTCTGCCACCAATTTTTTTTTTTTTTTTTTTTGGTTTTTTGGAGACAGGGTTTCTCTGTGTGGTCCTGGCTGTCCTGGAACTCACTCTGTAGACCAGGCTGGCCTTGAACTCAGAAATCTGCCTGCCTCTGCCTCCCAAGTGCTGGGTTACAGGCGTGCGCCACCACACCCGGCTGCCACCAATGTTTTTACAAAATAAGCTGATGCATTGGAAGAAATGGATCCTAACTGTGATGGTTTTAACTGGATTGCAGTAACACAGGTTGGGGTATGTAAGCTCTCCTTTCCTGGGGGATTATGGGGCCAGGATCCTTCCACTTTGTGGCACTGCCATTTCTTAGGCCCTTGTTCTTTGGGGGGGGAATGAGGCTAGATTATCATTTAGGGGTTCATCTGCAGGAAGGGGAGGAGCATGTGGGGGAGGTGCTACTCAGTCATCTCCAACTGAAAGAGCAATAAAGGTAGGGGCCATGTGGGTTCTGGAAGAAGAGGATAAAGGATTTCAGTAAACGCCAGCCTCTACCTTGTGTGTTCTATGCTAGGGGCTCAAAGGACCCTGAGAAAATGACCTCTGTTACGGGACTGTATGTGTGCGATGAATATGTTGGCAGACCATGGAGGACAGGAGTGTGGAAAGTTACTAGGGAAAGATAAGCCGAGTTTCTAAAGTAGTTGCTGAGAAAGGTGTTGCCGATGCTTCTGTATCAGAGGGCGGTTCGCCCGTTCTACACCATGGAGCCCTTTGATACCTCAGGAAACCCCTTTCCAGAAGAGTATCTTTAAATGCATAAAGTACAATATGTACAATTACAGGCCAGAGAGCTGGACCGGTGGCTGAAGGGCTTGCTGCTCTTCCAGAGCGCCCAGGGTTGGTTCTCAGCACCCGCGCGAGGTGCCGACTCACAGCTGCTTGTAGCTCCAGTTCCAGGGGACCTGATGCTCTCTGGCCTCCAGAAACATCTGCATGCATGTAGTCCACATAAACTCACGTAAGCACACACACACACACACACACACAAATAAAAAGAAGTAAATAAGGCATCTGAACGGTTACAAAGCAGACATGTTTGTGTTTGTGTATGGTGATCAGAACATTAAATCACCGTGCTACACTGTGTGGCCGACATGGAGATGAGCTGCCCGTATCCCTTTAGGGAGGACATGCTCCGGTGTTGGAGAGCTCTCTTTCCACAGGCTCTGAGCTGTTCAGATCTCCAGGGATGGCCTCAGCCACAAAAGTCCCCCCCTTCAAGTGGACATGGCGGCACATACCTGTAATTCCAACACTCATGAGGTAGAGACAAGGAATCAGAACCTCAAGATCATCCCAGGCTATTGAGTAAGTTTGGGGCCAGCCTGGGATACATGTACCCTATCTCAAAAATAAACAAATAAATGAATAAAACAAAACAATAAATAAATAAATAAACAAACGCTCCTGTCCTAGGAAACCCCATATTCAATGACTGATGGTGTGAGTGAATAAATGGGTCCTTTGGGTCCTGTAATGAACTCTCATTACGGAGCATTTTGGCGCTGGCGTAAGCTCCGCCAGGCTGCTTCATGGTGAGCGGAGGCTCAGCTTCTCCCGCCCCAGCTCGGGTAGGCATCGATGGACGGAACATTCTAACAAAGCATCCTGGATCCCAGACTCACTACTGCTTAGCACCCTCAACCCGGGGCCATTGGTGTCGGGAACGGTCCAAGAAAGTAAAAGGTAAGACGGTTAGTTGTTAGAGTTAGTCACTGAGAACCCTGTTACCTGTGGTCATTTGAACACAGCAGTGTAGTTGTTAATGTCACAGGGCACGGTGCGTGGAATATTTGGTGTGACAATGTCAGGTGTCGGGAACACTGACGGGCTCCACACTGGGTGGCGTTGGCTCAGGTCAGCTGAGAAGCACTAAGGGCGGAGCCTCCCAGCAAGGTTGTCAAGGGCAAGGTCGGAGGGAGCCCTTCTTCAGAAAGGAAGGCATCTTAGGTGGCGCTCCTGGAACCCTTGGATTTCCAGATTCCTTCGACAGCTCTGAGCCTGCAGGAGCACCCTCGCCCTTCTATTTGGGAAGAAAATGCAGACCTCCTCTAGGCTAACTTGTAAGTTCAAGCAGCAGAATGTCTTGTGAGAGTCCCCCCACACTCTCTCCTGGCATAAATACAAACTAAATAAAAATGAGCATGAAGTCCCTGCACAAATCAGTCAGGTATGATAATCTTGGGAAGGGAACATGCCCTAAAGGAGCTGCAAGACATAACCGGTATGCACCAGGGCGAGGGGTATGGGGGGCTGGACTTCTTTTTATTATTTTTAGTTATATGTGTGTCTGTGGGGGTATGGGTATATGCCTGCAGGTGCCTGCAGAGGCCAGAGGAATTGAGTCCCTCTGGAGCTGGAGTTACAGGTGATTGTGAGCTACCTTGTGTGGGTGCAGCACACACTCTTAACTCCTGAGTCATCTCTCCAGCCCCAGAACACGCTCCTATAGAGTCGTGCCCACTGATGGCCGTGGGCATGATAGGACCCAGAATAACAGAGGGCAGATGTGGCTCTTTGCTGTGTAAGCACAAGATTGATATTACTTGGTTTGTTGCAACCTGTGTTTATTTCCAGGGGATCCAAGCCACATTGCTGACGACCCTCACCCATCGAGACTACAGCTTCTCTAAGTTTCTGAGAATCATACTTCTATATATAAATATACAAGGAAACCGGGCCTGGTGTTACATGCCTGGAATACCAGCTCTTGGGAGGTAGAGTCAGGAAGATCAAAAGCTCACGGTTATACTAGGCCCCATAGTGAGTCCAAAGCCAACGTAGCTACATGAGACCATATATTTACAAAAAGTAAATACACAAAGGATAATTAGAACTATCTTTATTAAAGGGTACATGTTATGATCTTCATTTTGTCTCCATCTAGATAGTGGCTCTGACTCATTAGATAGACATGGAGCCTCATCTTAACAGTCGGCTGACAGGATTCCCTGGGGTCCTGTGATGGTTTAAATAGGTATGACCCCCACAGAGTCATGTGTTTGATGCTTGGCCCATGGGGAGCAGCACTATTAGGAGGTGTGGCCTTGTTGGAGTAGGGTAGGCGTGGCCTTGTTAGAGGAAGTGTGTCACTGTGGAGGCGGGCTTTGAAGTCACTTATACTCAGGCTACATCCAGTGTGACACAGTCTCTCTTTGCTTGGGATCAAGATGGAGAACTCTCAGCTCCTTCTCCAGCACCATGTCTGCTCACCATGACGATAATGGACTAATCTTCTGAAACTGTAAGCCAGCCCCAATTAAATGTTGTCCTTAATAAGAGTTGTCCCGGTCACAGTGTTCCTTCACAACAATAGAACCCTAAGACAGGTCTGTCAGCCTGATTCCCATGGTTCCCATGTAAAAAAAATTGAGATCGATATACTCGAGTTGAGCACCTGTGCCACGTCCCTGGTTAACACCCCCCCCCCCCGCTCCTCCCCCCCACACTTGAGAAGTCCCTGCTCTTCTGCACTCTATGACAGCCTACTAAGAGAGAAGCAAGTGGGATGGCTGAGAAGAGCGATGCTCCCCTCAGAGTTATGGAGGGGGCAGGGTTGGGGTTCCCTTCATAGCTCCATCTAATCATCAGGAAGCACAGGATCTAAGACCACACCCACCTGCGGGGAAGCTCCGTGGAGCAGCAGCCCCGAGAGCCCGGCACTGTCTTTGCTGGGAGAGATTAATGGTTTCAGATACATGTTGTGTGTTGTGTGGCTGCTGTGACTCTATCCCATTCTCTCCCTGTCTGAAAGGAAGAGCTCAAACGTTTGCAACCCTGACTGTGCTAAATTTTCCAGCCTGTGCTAAAATTTAGTCTGTAGAAGTCTTTATTTTTTTTCTATTATTATTTATGTTATTATTATTACTTAAGCTTTAATCTTTGTAATCCTGGCTGGCTTAGAATTCACGATGTAGAACGGGCTGGCCTCAGATTTATAGCAACTCTCCTGCCTCTGCTTCCTAAGTTCTGGGATTACAGGTGCACACCGATCAGGTCAGGCTGCGTGTCTTGCCGTTTATTGCTCTTCATCCTCAATCCCTTCACCACAGCTCAGTGCTACATCGACTCATCTTAGCGGCGAGTCCGTGGTGAGGCTTTGTTAAGCCATGCCCTGAAGTGAGCATGAGAAGGCAGAGGCTTTCCCTGCTGGTTCTGGTGTGACCAGCGCTTGCTTCTTCTTACAGGATGCCAGGGGCGCCCTAAGCCCGGCTGCACACTCGGTGCCTGGTGTCTACCTCACCGTGCCTTTCCCGATGAGGGCATGCGCACTGGGCTTGGCACTGCCGACTATCCAGCTTCCGAGCCTTCTGCTTCTGCGGTGCCCTCGCCCTGCCTGCTTTGGCTTGCCTGGAGCAGTATCCCTTGGGACTTTCTCTACCCAGATACTGCCTGCCCCGGGCTTCACTCTGCTCTAAAGCAGGCAGGCTCTTGAGAGTGACCTTGGACATCTGATCTGCTGCCTCCACCTTCCAAGTGCTATGATAACAGGCGTGAGCTAAACAGCAATAATGGTTAAAACAGGATGTCAAAAACTGAGCCTGGGGCCTTGTGATCGCTAAGCAGGCATCTCCCAACTGAGCTATACCTCCAACCTGAGAAGATTCTCTGTGTGTTGTGCATGTGTTTTTGTTGTTCTCGTGTGTGTGTGTGTGTGTGTGTGTGTGTGCGCACGCGCGCACATCTCCAGTGCACCTATACATTTATGTGTGCAGAGATGTCAAATCCCCAATTGCTTTTCTGCCTTACAGGTTTCTCACTGAAACTTGAGCTTGCCAACTGGTTAATTGGCTTCGAGGATCCGCCCAACCGTCCACCTCCTGCTGGGCGCGGAGGCTCCAGGAGGCTCCAGCACACCTGCCTTTTATATTTTGGTGCTAGAGAGCCGAGCTCAAGTCTCCATGTCTGCACGGCAAGTACTTTACCAACCGAGCCATCTCTCCAGCCCAAAGATTCCTTTTAACTGAAGTTTTAAGGGTCAAATTACTTTGTGGTTTCTGTTTCCTGCTCGAGCCTGATACAAAGGGATCTGCGTCACCTGGACATTCTTCAGAACATAACTTGGGCACACTATCCAATGACACCATTCTAAATGCGGTGTATGAAGGTGGCTCTGATGAGGTATGCCTCTAATCCGACCTCAGGACCCGGAGACAGGAGGAACACACTTGTTCAAGGTCAGTCAGGGCTTACACAGTGAGAACCAGGTTTGCCAGGGTCACAGAGCAAGACTCGGTCTCAACAAAACAACAACAGAAAGGGCACAAAAAATGTGTCAGATGAGAAAAAAAAACACATTAAAAGTGTCAGTAAGTTACACAAATTCCAGATGAGGAAGCATCTCATGTCAAAGTGATTCGCATGCATGCATAGGACCTGAATTTGGATCCTCTCTAAAAAGCCAGTAACTTGGAGTTTTCTTGTTGTGAAGAGACACCATGGCCAAGGCAACTCTTTTAGAAAAAAATTATTAGGCTGGAGAGATGGCTCAGTGGTTAAGAGCACTGACTGCTCTCCCTAAGGTCCTGAGTTTAATTCCCAGCAACCACACGGTGGCTCACAACCATCTGTAATGAGATCTGACGCCCTCTTCTGGGGTGTCTGAAGACAGCTACAGTTTACTTAATATAATATAATATAATATAATATAATATAATATAATATAATATAATATATATATATATATTTTTTTTTTTTTTCCGAGACAGGGTTTCTCTGTGTAGCCCTGGCTGTCCAGGCTGGCCTCGAACTCAGAAATCCGCCTGCCTCTGCCTCCCCAGTGCTGGGATTAAAGGCATGTGCCACCACCACCCAGTAATAAATAAATCTTTAAAAAAATTATCCATTTAATGTGCATTAGTGTTTGGCCCATATGTATGTTTGTGTGAGGGTGTCAGATCCTGACGTTACAGACAGCTGTAAACTGCCATGTGGGTGCTGGGGATTGGACCTGGGACCTCTGGAAGAGCAGCTAGTGCCCTTAACCACTGAGCCATCTCTCCAGCCCTCAGACCACAGCAACTTTTATAAAGGAAAACATTTAATCGGGGCTAGCTTACAGTTTCAGAGATTTAGTCCATTATCCTCATGGCGGGAAGCATGGCCTTGTGCAGGCAGACATGGTGCTGCTAGAGGAGCCCAGAGTTCTATGTCTTGATCTGAAGGCAGAAGGAGACTGTGAGCCACACTGCACAGCTTGAGCATAGGAGACCTCAAGGCCCGCCCCCACAGTGACACACTTCCTCCAACAAGGCCACACCTCCTAATAGTGCCACTCCCCACGGACCAAACATTCAAACATATGAGTCTATGGTGGCCATTCCTATTCAAACCATGCATGGAGCACCTATGGTTCCAGCACTGGGGAGGCAGAGGCAGAGGCAGAAGGATCCCTGAGATTTGCTGGTCAGTTAGTCTTGCTGAATCGGTGAGCTTTAGGTTCAATGAGAGACTCTGCCTCAGAAAATAAGGTTTAGAATGATAAAGGGACCCCCATGCCATATTGACCTCTGGCTTCCATACACATGTATGTAGGCACACACACACACACACACACACACACACACACTTGCCAAACCAGTAATAATTTTAGGGGTCTGGCTTGAGCATCTACTCCAAAGACAGTGAAATTACTAAATCCTTTTTTTTTAAAAAAAAGATTTATTTATTTTATGTATATGAGTACTCTGTAGCTCTACAGAAGGTTGTGGACCATCATGTGGTTGCTGGGAATTGAACTCAGGAACTCTGGTCGCTCCAGCCCAAAGATTTATTTATTGTTATATGTAAGTACATTGAAACTGTCTTCAGACACACCAGAAGAAGGTGTCTGGTCTCATTACAGATGGTTGTGAGCCACCATGCAGTTGCTGGGATTTGAACTCAGGACCTTCGGAAGAGCAGTCAGTACTCTTAACTGCTAAGCTATCTCTCCAGCCCTGAAATTACTAAATCTTTTTTTTTTTTTTTTGGTTTTTTTGAGACAGGGTTTCCCTGTGTAGCCTTGACTGTTGTCCTGGAACTCACTCTGTAGACCAGGCTGGTCTTGAACTCAGGAATCTGCCTGTCTCTGCCTCCCAAGTGCTGGGATTACAGGCGTGCGCCACCACTGCCCGGCTGAAATTACTAAATCTTAAAGACCATCCTTGATCACAAAAAAAGTGAAAAGCTTTTGAGTGCTGGTATGATACTACAAATGAAAGGTGAAACTGTGTGTGTGTGTGTGTGTGTGTGTGTGTGTGTGTGTGAAAGAGAGAATGTGTATGTGAGTGTATGTGTGTGTGAGAGAGAGAATGTGTGTATGTATATGTGTGTGTAAGAGAGAGAATTGTGTGTAAGTGTGTGTGTGTGTGTGTGTGTGTGTGAGAGAGAGAGAGAGAGAGAGAGTGTATGTGTAAATGTGTGTGTGTGAGAGAGAATGTGGGTGTAAGTGTGTGTGTGAGAGAGAGAGAATGTGGGTGTGAGTGTGTGTGTGTGTGTGTGCACACACACGTGCCCATGGGCACATGTGCAGAGGCAAGAGCAGGCTGTTAGGTGGCTTCCTATGTCTCTTTCCACCTTTCTGCCTTGAGAGAAGGTCTCTCACGGAAGCAGCAGCTTGCTGTTTTGGGAAGGCTGGCCGCTGTTGAACTCTCAGAAGTCACCTGTCTGCCACACAATGCTCAGGTGCAGACAAACCCAACCATGCTAGGCTTTTTATGTCAATGCTGGGGGTTCAAACTCAGGTCTTTGGGTTTGCAGAGAAAGCATTCTTACTGAGGCATCCCCTAGTCTCCCAAAGTGAAACTCCAGTGTATAAAATTATTTTTAAAAATACCCTATAAAATTCCCTCAAGCTCTCCATATGGGGTGCTTATAAAACATGAATGAATTTTGAGTTTCAGCTTGGCTCCCATTCCTAAGACATCTTATTATCATGACTGTACAAATATTCCCAAATCCAAAAGAACCTGAAATCAATACATTCTGGCATCAAGAATTTTGGATAAAGAACACACAGTTTATATTTCCTGTTGCTAAAGGGAGGACATGTAGGAATCCTCTCTAGAGATTGGAGACAGCACATTCCATATCTGAGGATGCTGTTTTGATCAATACCCAATCCACATAAAAGGCTGTCAGGGCTGAGTGGAACTCCAAGAAGAAAGGACTCTGTAGCAAGAACATCAACTGTTCAATTTTATGTTGTCAGCATCATAGAAGTAGCCACCATGACAGGGTATTGTGTGGGGCTTGTCCTGTGCCCCTGAGTGAGAGTCACTATGTCGGGGCCAGCCTTCGGTGTCTCAGAACGATGCTGTGCCTCCTGCAGCAGGGCACATATATCGTTTTGAGATACAACTGGCATGCTGTTGAGCGATGGTTAGAGACACAGCGCCCGACTGGGGAATGACAAATGACCTACCTATACCTCATTACCTGGGCTTTGTTGGACCAGCCAAATCACACGGATAGGTGGGTTGAGGCTCAGTCGTTGATAGACGCGGGTGTTGCGTCGGAGCTGGGTGCTGAGTAGGAGCAGAGGGCACAGGCCATTGCACGTGACACTTCTTGGATCCCTCCTTTCTACCTTTCATCACATTGCCTGCCCCTTGCACATACCTGTGGCTACATCAGAATCCCACTCATCTAGCTGATGGAAGTTCTGTATACGGGTGAGTTGGTTCAGTATATGGGTATTACTGAATAAGAAATAGACTATAGGTTACCTAAAGAGTATCATATTGGGAGACGGTGACAAGGGCATCTCTTCCCAAGGTTCCTGGCTCAGCCCTTTTGCATAGGCAGTGTGGTTGAAGGGTAGTGGGCTCAGTGAGATGGCTCAGTGGGTGCCTCCTGCTGGGCCTGACTAGCCGAGTTCTATGCTCAGGAACTATATAGTGGAAGGCGAGAACTGACTCCCAAAAGTTGTCCTTTGACCTCCACACACGTGTCTTGGAAGCACACACACACATACACACACATGCAAGTCAATGTAATATTTTTTTTGTATGGGGTTTAAGGTTAGAAGATGTACAAACTCAAGGCCTGAGGAGTTGATCACAGATCATGGACTGGTGGCAGGGAGCGCCTTGAGGCCTGTTGAGGTCGGAAGTGTGTAGCATGCTATAGAGTGGAGCCTTGACTGAATAAAAAGGAGAAAGCGAGTTGAGTTTGCACACTCCTCCCTCTCTGTGTTCTGGCTTTGATGCAGTGGGATCGTCTGCCTCAGGTTCTTGCCTCCATGTCTTCAGTGTCCATGATACATTGTAAATGCTCCAGTGGTAGCCATGATACAATGTAAACTCTCCAGCCCACTCACTCAGTCTTCCCTTACCTTTGCTTTCTTTCTTTTCTTTTCTTTCTTTCTTTTTTCTTTTCTTTTTTTTTCTTTTTTGGTTTTTCGAGACAGGGTTTCTCTGTGTAGCCCTGGCTGTCCTGGAACTCACTCTGTAGACCAGGCTGGCCTCCTACTCAGAAATCTGCCTGCCGCTGCCTCCCAAGTGCTGGGATTACAGGCGTGTGCCACCACCGCCCGGCTCACGTTTGCTTTCTACAAGGTGTTTTGTCACAAGATAAGCTACTAGTGCCCCTGGCTGCTCTTTCCTTATTAATGTGTGTGGTGTAGAGCATGAGTCAGGAGTTAGCGGAGATCACCCTTAACCTTCAGTGGTCTGAGAAAAGCCAACAGAGCCCAGGCTGACCTCAAACTCTTCAGCCTCCTGCCTCTCAAGTGCTGGGGTTGCAGGAATATGTCATCAAGTCCAGCACCTGGACACTTCTTGGTCCACCCTTGCCCAGCTGACACTGTTGAAGGACAGGCATCATCAATCGAACCTGAGAAGGTAGATACTTTAATAAATTACTACAAGCATATATCGTACAGTAGAGAAGATGCCTCATCTTTAGTTCCAGAGGCTACAGTGGGTCACATGGACCTCCTCCTGGCAGGTCAGAGGACGCTCTGCTTCTGTGGCTTTCCAGCTTTGGAACAGCCTGAGTTCAAGGCACATGGCCTCTAGCCAGAATGGCACCAGTCCAGTTTCTGCTTCTGTCGTGGTGTCTCCTCACTAGACACTCCAGTCTCCCCCTTCTACTTGTCTAGACCCTGTGACTACATCAGTCCATCCATACAACACAGAAAAACATCTCCCACTTTAAGCTTGATATTATTTTGTTGTTATTTTCTCTAAGACGGCATTTCACAATAGCCAAGGCTGGCTTCCAACTCACAATCCTCCTGCCTCAGTCCCCCAAATGCTGGGATTACAGGTGTGCACAACCATGCTTGGTATATGGGTATACCAGTCTAGCACACATTCTTGCTAGCATTTTTTTTTTTACCAAGTTTACATATAACTATGGATAGTGTTTATATTTTGACAAGTTTGGCTGAAATGTAACATTTTAATAATGAATGTAGCATTAGCAGTCCATGTGACTACCATTATAATAAATAATGACAATTATATTACTTTATTACAGAGGGCCTTGTGACCAACTAAATACCAGGAAACCTTGGAGAAGAGCCCAGAAGCTTCGAAGAAGCCATCTCACTTGCTAAATTCCAATTATGAATAAGCAGTCTTTCTCTCTGACTGTTTCCCGGAAGCACGTCTCAAATGGCACCTTTCCCGAGGCTGATGACAGCTTCCAAAACCTGCATTCCTTTATTTCTGGGTTTTGCATTCAGAGGCCCACGTTCAGGGGGTGTTTAGACAGTCTCTCACGCATTCCGTGCATTTGATATGCCTAATAGTTAGCGGGAGCTGTGACAGGAGGCCTGACAGCCCTCCCTCAAAGCTGGCTGGGAGACCCCAGTGGGTGAGAATGCACAGGAGCAAACACATGACATAGGCTCAAGAAGCAAAAAGGTCAGGTTCTCTGGGGCCAGTCTCTCCCTTCGGAGTCAATTGTAATGCAATGCCACGCCTTTATTCCCCACCATCAGGAGGCAGAGACAGGTTGATCCCTGAGTTGGAGGCCAGCCTGGTCTACAAGAGAAACCAAAACCACAAAGGAAACAGTTTAAAAGCAAAAGAAAAAAAAAGTCATCCATTCATGCGCTCATTTGTAAATATCTCGATACACAAAGCAAGGTGGATTTGGACTATTATTATTATTATTATTGTTGTTGTTGTTGTTGTTTACTTCTCACTGATCATGGGGTGGACTGAAGGTCCTGGGCCATTTTGACATTTCTGGAATCATTCCCCTCTTTCCCTTAAGTGACCCACTGATGCCGGTCTCCCCAATGTTGTTTACAGCACTGTAATTTCCATCCAGGAGTCGAGGGTGATCCTGGGTAAATGAGTCACCCTGCTGACCTACTTGGCTTTACCTTGATGCTGAATATCCCTGTCTGGGGGAAAGTCCAGTCGTTTGTGCAAAGGGAGAGCCCCAAACTCAAAACTTACTGAAGATGAGCAGAAATCATCTCTCTTTAGGACTTGCAAAGTCCCTCTCCTTGGAAGAAGTCATCAGAATTCTAAAATGTATCAACACCTAAGAGTCTGCAAGTCTCATGATCTAAAGGCTGTGGTTTGTGTCATTTTACAAGCTATTCTCATTGAGATAAAAAGCTTTTGCTTACTGCTTTTTTTAGACAGGCTTTTGCCGGGCAGTGGTGGTGCACCCCTTTAATCACAGCGCTTGGGATTTCTGAGTTCCAGGCCAGCCTGGTCTACAGAGTGAGTTCCAGAAAAAAAAAAAAAAAAGGGGGTGGGGGTGGGGGGACTGGAGAGATGGCTCAACTGTTAAGAGCACTGCCTGCTCTTCCGAAGGTCCTGAGTTCAAATCCCAGCCACCACGTGGTGGCTCATAACCATCCATAATGAGATCTGATGCCCTCTTCTGGTGTGTCTGAAAATAGCTACAGTGTACCTACATATAATAAATAAATAAACAAATCTTAAAACAAACAAACAAATGACAGGCTTTCAGGTATCCCAGGCTAGCGTGGAGTTTACCGAGTGGGCAAGGATGCCCTTGAACTCCTGACTTTCCTGCCTCCTCCTCCTTGCAAATGCTAGTTCTACAGGTCTGCACCACGGCAGCACCTCCTTCCTCAGGAACCACCGCTGACTGTGACTTTTTCCTAGAGAAGGCAGGAAGCTCACGCATCCTCCTCCCGTAAACGTGCTCCTCTCTCTGCAGTTCATTGAGTACAGCAGTGACTCGGCCCTCTAGCTGTTCAGCGCAGTGACGCGGTGCTCTCATCTTAAAAAAAAAAATCTAAAATTAGCCGACAAGGGAGGGTTTCAACCGGATACTGTTAAACACAGGCAGAGTGAGAAGACCTCAGCTGGACACAGCGGCACATGCCTGTAACCCCAAGCACTTGGGAGGTAGAAGTAGGAGAATGGCAAATTCAAGGCTAGCCTGGGCTACATAAAAGACCCTGTCTCAAAGTATCAGCATCCATCAGACGTGAGGGTTGGGCGAGAGCAGGCTGAACCTGGTGATTTTAGGCTTATGTGACACTGTTGCGTGCAGTACTAGGATGGTGGTACATGCTCTGATGGTTAGTTCCCAACTCGATGGATTTATGTGTGCATGTATGTGTGGTGTGTGCATGTGTGTGGAGGCCAAAGGTCAAACAGGTGTCATTCCTTAGGAGCTGTCCACCTTGGGATTTGAGATTAGAGTCTAGGACTTGGGCCTTGATGATTAAGGACACTGGCTGGCCAATGTTTTTGACTACAGGAAAAATGTGACCAGGTCTGGTGTATATCTGCTACCGTGATGTCCCCACTAAGACGCACTGTACCTCACACTGTGAGCTGGAATAAACTCTTTCTTAAGTTTCTTTGTCTGGTATTTTGTTACAGCCATGGAAACAAAAACCCAGACTAGTACACAGGTCTGTGACACGTTTGTCCAAATCCTCAGTGTACACCACAGTACACCTCAGTGTAAGCCCCAGTGTGGACTGTGGGCTTTGGCTGATAGTGTCATTTGGAGAGTGATGTGTGTACCTCTCTATTCAGGCTGTGCACAGTGGACAAGATGGCCATGTATAGTCGGGGACCTATGAGATCTCTCTCCTTGCTGCTCGATTCTGCTATATACTTAAAATTGCTCTAAAAACCAATGAGGTCTAATTTTAAAATTAAAAGGCAAAAGCTAAGAATGTAGAGTCCTTACCTAGCTTTCCTGGAGCCCTGAGTTCAATCCCCAGTACTGCTGATGTGTACGTACAGCACTCAAGAGGTGGAGGCAGGAGGATTGGAAGTTCACAGTCATTCTGGGCTACATAGGAAGTTTGAGGCTGGCCTGGGCTACATGAGATCCTGTCTCAAATCGAATTTAAACAACATTTGTATGAAAAAGAAAACCTAAAAAGTTGATTGATTAGGGGTCAGATACTGTCCGGGCAGTGTGAAATGGTTGGATTCAAACGATCCTGAGTAGCTTGAAAAATCAACTTCTAGTCTCACAGTGTACTCCGCTGTGACAAGCTCCTGGTGTATTCAGGAGTCAGATAGGAGATTTTGCCTCCAGGGGACTGGCTTCTGTTTCATCTAAGTCTGTGGGAGAAACTCTCTGTGGCTTAAAACAGTAAATGAAGCCTACCGCAGCATCATGCAGTGTTTCAAATCCATCACCGTCCTGGGAGAGCCCCGGGCTTCAGCTGCTCCAGTCGTTTCTCTCTCCCCGCGCTTGGAAATGTTTGTAGCACCATCCCGCCAGACGGTTCTCACAGCTCATGTCTGGGCAGATGTTGGGGGCGGGGGAGGGGTTGCAGTTGTGACAGCTACTGTCAGCTTCTTCCACTGGGGTGGGAGCAATGGGGCTGACAGCTGGGGCAGTGGAGAGAAGCCCCTGGGCTTCCAGGGGCACCGCAGGGGGCTGACTCTGTTAACCCAGTCGGGCTTGCCGTGCATAGAGAATGAACAGCAAGTCGCTGTGACTGAAATCCTTGGCCTAATGCAGGATCTGGAATGCTGCTTTATAATGTGATTTCCTTTAGCTCTAGCCTTTAATTTCCGGGAAACTCTTGGTGTGTCCAGCTGCCAGCCTGTGGACTGAATGCCCCCTGCCCCCATGATAACTATGCATGCAACATAACACTCATACATTTACTGAAAATGTTCAGAGATTTTTCTTGCACATGTTTTTGAACGTATCAATAAGAACGTTGCACTGAAATGTCACAAAGTTAGACACATCTGTAGTGAGCTATGCTCGGGGTCATAGACAGTACTTGGCATCTAAAGGCTCCTGTTTAGTTTTTTTTTCAGTATAGTCAATTAGAAAATATTTGTTTTAGCCGGGCAGTGGTGGCGCACGCCTGTAATCCCAGCACTCTGGCAGGCAGAGGCAGGTGGATTTCTGAGTTTGAGGCCAGCCTGGTCTACAGAGTGAGTTCCAGGAAAGCCAGGGCTATACAGAGAAACCCTGTCTAAAAAAAAAAAGAAAGAAAGAAAGAAAGAAAAGAAAAAAAAAGAAAAGAAAAGAAAAGAAAAGAAAAGAAAAGAAAATATTTGTTTTAATTATGCATATATGGGTACATGTGAGTGCAGTTGCCCTTGGAGGCCAGAAGAGGGCATCATATCTCCTGGAATTGGAGTAATAGGTAGTTGCGAGCCCACCAATATGGCCACAGGGAATTCAGTTCAGGTCTTCTGCAAGAGCAGTGTATGGTTTCAACTGCTAAATCAGCTTTCGTGCCTCAGTGGGTTTTGTTTGTTTGTTTGGGTTTTATTTAACGATGGGGGCTTCACACAGATCGGCCTTGCTTCACTATGTAGCCAAGGATGACCTTGAACTGAGCTTTTCTCCTGTTTCCTCTTCCAGGGTGCTGGATTTATAGATGTAAATCTTTCAGGGTCAAACGTCACTGCCTACGTGCCACTGGGGATGACGATGGGACCCAGGGCCTCATGCATGGCCAGGCAGGCACACTACTCCCTCAGCCGAGTGCATCTCCTGTGTTAATTCCAAAACAGCGCTTGCAGGAAGAATTCAGAAATGAGGGAGCTGGTGGGGTTCCTGAACTATCCATGCTGGGGTACACCACAGGCTGGGAACCCAGAAAACTCTCAATGTAGCTGGAAAGAAACCACCACATAGAAGCCAACAAGTACAGTCTGTCCTCACCCAGGGACACCGTGGAGGAGGTGAGGGGCCACTCTCCGCTGTTTTCCACAAGGCCCGGGTTGTTTGGATGGGAGCAGCTTTTCATTAAACTCCTCAGACTCCCCCTCGAGGCCACTGTCAAGCGTTATTGGATTCTGAAACGAAGCAGGTGGATCTGAGTGCTGAGGGTGAGGCCTCCTCTTCCTTCTCTTTTCCTGATCACAGCTGAACTCTCAAAAAATCAACACACGTGCGTGCATGCGTTTGTGTGTGCACGTGTGTGTGTGTGTGTGTGTGTGTGTGTGTGTGTGTGTTTTGAGTCTGTTGTAACCAAAACTCACTTCAAAGCCACCATCGCTGTCTCGGCTGTATGTCTAGCGCTCTGAGAATTCAGCCTCCATCGTTATTAGACACAAATGTTCTCTGTGTATGTCGCCACCACCTCCTCCTCCTCATTTCCCCTTGCCTTCGTTGCATTCTAGGCAAACACTCTACCAAGTGAGCTAGCTGTATTCTCAGGGCCCCTCCTTCTGGAGACAAGATCGTACTTGGTAGCTCAGGCTAGTCTCAAACTCACTATGTGACCCAGACTGGCCTTGAACTCAAGAACTTTCTACTTTAGCTTCCCAAGAGTACACACACACACACACACACACACACACACACTATCGTGTCTGCCTCTGGTGGCTTTTTACTTAGGTTCCACATTGCAGTTCACCACTGAGAGAAACCAAGCCAGGAACTCAAGCAGGACCGGAACCTGGAGGCAGGAGCCTGGAGGACGGCTGCTTACCGGGTTGTTCCTCATGACTTGCTCAACCTGATTTCTTACACCATCAAAGACCACCTGCCCAGGGGTGGTACTTCCCTCAGGGACCTGGGCCCACCCGAATCAATTTTTAATCAAGAAAATGTACTACAGCCTTGCCTCTAGGCAGATCTTGGAGGGCATTTTCTCAATTGTGAGTTCCTCTTCTTAAATGACTCTGGCTTATCTCAAATTGAAGTAAAACTAACCAGGACACTATCTTTCTCCACCCAACCCTGTGGCCACCAGCTTCCCCACTCTAGGGTTACACCATCCCTTGTATTGCCCAGGCTCCATAGGCAGCGTGCCTATCTGAGGGAGACATCAAAGGACCTGGGTTTGAGTCTCTACCACTTCCTAAATGGGTGCTCGGCCACAAAGGCCTTCTGTCCCGGCAGGAAGATCAGGAACTCAAGGTCACTTAGCCTAAGCTAGCTCTTGTCCTACCTGAGCCACAGGACACCTTGCCTCAAATCCATTGGAATGGAAAAGTTAAAAAAAGTTAAAGTGAAATCTTCGTGTGTGTGTGTGTGTGTGTGTGTGTGTGTGTGTCTGTGTGTGTCTGTGTGTGTCTGTGTGTGTCTGTGTATTTCTGGGTGGGGAAAGAACTAGAATGGATGGGTTCAGAGTGAAAAAAATTCCAGAAGCTTTGAATTGATTTCCAAAATTGTCCCATTGAATCCTGCCAATTTACAGATAGGGAAACTGAGGTCCACAGAGGGAGGCCCAGGATTTATTCAGTGGTGGTAGTATATTTTAAATTCATGTAGGGATAATCTGGTGTACTGTGTAAAAGCATCACCTGTCAATAAAAATCTGGTGGCCAGTAAGCTGAGGGAGGATTAGAAGGTAGGACATCCAGCAGGGAAACAGAGGAACCCTGGGAGATAGTCAGGCACAGGAGGATTCGCCACCAGGACTTGGAGGAGAGGTAACCAGTCATGTGGCCCACATAGAGTAGAAGTAAAAGTGGATTCGCTGAGATACAAGCTAGTTGGGGGACAGCCTAGCTTAAGACCTCAGCGTTATTTCATAAATAAGCCTCCGTGTCATTCAGGAACTGGGGTGGACACAGTAAAAAACCAAATGGTCACAAACTGAGGCATCAACGTTCTCAGGCCTGGCTCCTTCTTCCGTCTAGCTGACCTTGACTTCTGTAAACTAGAAGGCCCTAGCCAAATGGGAGAGGCAGTTTATTTCTAGGCTGTCTGGCAACGCCTGCAGATATGTTGGCTGTCCTGATAGGAAGTGTAAAAGCTACAGGAGACCAGGGATCAGAGGTATGACATAATTCACTTTGGTGAGTCCCTGCTGTGGCTTGTCTCATGGTCATTCTTGTGTGGCTTCTCTGATGAGCATCATTCTCTATGCGGGATGAACTAGAAGGCAGACATTTTGTTTGTTGTCATCTGGGGTCTGGTGGTGGTTTAAATAAGAATGGCTTCCTTGGGCTCTTGTATTTGAATGTTTAGTCACCAGGGAATGGCACTGTTTGAAAGGATTGGAAGGATGAGGTGGTTTGGCCTTGTTTTGTTGGAGGAGGTGAGCTTTGAGGAGCCGGGAGCAGTCTCTGTCCCCCTGCATCCATATCAGCGATCAGGTACTGCTCCAGCGCCTGCCTGCAGGCTACCATGCTTACCACCATGCGGATTGATAATGACTAACCTCTGACACCGTGAGTAAGCCTGCAGTGAGATGTTTCCTTTTCTAAGACTGCTTTGGTCATGGTGTCTCTGAACAGCAACAGAACAGTGACTAAGATGGAGTCGGTTTTGTTTTGCTTGTTCCGCGCCCCCCGCCCCCCCCCACCCAGTGTGAACTTTGTGCTATTTCAATGCTGGGTCAGTTTGGATATGAAGTGTCCCCCACTCACCTAGCTGTGGTGCTATTTTGGAAATGTCTGGAAACTTTAGGAGATGGAATCTTCTTGGAGAAAGTAGGGTCACTGGGGATGGATCTTTGGAAATATATTGTCCGTGGTCCTTCCTGGTCATGCCCTTTGCATCCTGTTCACCAAGAAGTGTTCACCACAGCTAGGTGAGTGGGGGACACTTCATATCCAAACTGACCCAGCATTGAAATAGCACAAAGTTCACACTGGGTGGCAGGGGGGGTGGGGCGCGGAACAAGCAAAACAAAACCGACTCCATCTTAGTCACTGTTCTGTTCCCTCACGCTCCTGCTGCTGAATGATCTACTCAAGTGTGTGGGGCTGAGTCACCACCGACAGGGCCCCCTGAGGCTGTGAGCCCGAACAGATCCTCCCTCCTGTATGTTGTCTGTCAGGCATTTTGGTCACAGTGGCAAGAAAATAACATAATATAGCAACAGCGGTTCAGTTATGAGTGCATACATCTTTATTTGAGGGACGGTCCTGTACGTGGTGGGATATTTAGCGTTAAAGCAGTGTCCCTGGCCTCTCCAGCACCCCTGTGACACTGCTTACACATCAAAACACTAGTTCCTGACGTCTATGTCTCGTGTGTAGGTCTCTGAGTCCTTCGGCATGATGTCTCCCCAGACTCCCTGGCCCAGTCATAAGGTGAGATTCCTGCATGCTGCGCCTGTGTTGAAGCCTAGGCAGGACAGCAGTCCACTCTCCTCCCCCGGAGAACAAACGGAGGCGTGGAGCCCTCTTTCGGTGGACCTACCTCCGGATTTGGGTGGTGTTGCTTGACTACTGCAGACTAGAGGGTTGTAAGGAGAAGTGGCATCCCCCGCTGAGTCACTTGATTGCTGTCCCAGGGCCTCCAGGGCTCTCTCCATCTGCTGAGATGATCACAGAAGCTCCAGACCTTCTGCTGATCCTCACAGGCTGTTTGAGAACAGTGTTGGGCAACGCCCTTGGGATTGGGTTTGTTGATTACTACACCATGAATTTGCTTTTTTTTTTTTTTTTTTTTTTTTTGGTTTTTCAAGACAGGTTTCTCTGTGTAACCCTGGCTGTCCTGGAACTCACTCTGTAGACCAGGCTGGCCTTGAACTCAGAAATCTGCCTGCCTCTGCCTCCCGAGTGCTGGGATTACAGGCATGCGCCACCACACCGGCGAATTTGCTTTTTTTTTTTAAAAAAAGATTTATTTATTATATGTGAGTGCACTGTAGCTGTCTTCAGACACACACCAGAAGAGGATATCTGATCTCATTACGGATGGTTGTGAGATACCATGTGGTTGCTGGGATTTGAACTCACAACCTTCAGAAGAGCAGTCTGCGCTCTTAACCACTGAGCCATCTCTCCAGCCCTTTTCTGACACGGACATCAACTCGCATTTAAAAAGGACACCGATTCAAACAAGCAGGAAGAGTCTGTTCAAAATGTTTATCTATCATCTGTCTACCTACCTACCTACCTACCTACCGTTTCTGATTTTTGACACAGAGTCTCACTGTGTAGTCCTGGCTGTCCTGGAGTTCACTCTCTCAACCAGGCTGGTCTTGAGTTCACAGAGATCTCCTTGTCTCTGCTTCTGGGTTTAAAGGTGTGCACCACCACGCCCAGCTCAAATGCAGAAGGTTTTCAAAAACAATGCATAGAGTTCATTAACAATGCTAAAAAACAAAACAAAAAACCCACAACTTGTGTGTTCTATTTTGGTTGTTTACAGATTCAGGACGGTCACACAGAACATGGACACAGGAAGTATCCTTCTCTCTCTGCCTCAAGATGTGGGGCCCTGGCTCCACCGCTCACAGACGGGCTTTTGTGTCCAACAATAATAGCATCTCAGGCCTGCATGCTTTGTTGATTCATCCACAATGATGTCTTTCTCTTACTGGTGGCCCTGGCATTGGGATATGAAATTAAGATTATGAACAGAGTAAAGAGGAAAGGTCACACTAGATGATGACAGACACCAGGGTGTCCTTTTTAAAGACAGCGAGGGCGAGCGCCCACTAGATACACCAGGTGGAGGTGGTCAGTCAGGTTTTCAAGAACTGCTTTAGTCCTGACTTCTCCAGGGCCATGAAATGTTTTGCTTCAGCATCAGGAACACAACGTGCCTGAAGATAGCGCAAGATTCATTTCCACCAAAGATCGGTCACATGCAGTGGTGATGGATTTTACATGAAAACACAAAAGACAAAAATTATATGTTCATAGAGTTAACAGAAATATCTTTGACTTTAAGTCTTCAAAAGTCTGGCATGACTTTTATGATGATGGTGATGATGATGACTAGTGTGTGTGTGTGTGTGTGTGTGTGTGTGTGTGTGTGTGTGCATGCTCAGGTAAACACATGCCACAGCACATACATGGAGTTCAGAGGACAATTCATGTCTATTCTCACTTTCCACTTCTTTGAGAATGGGTCTCTTGTTCACAGCTATGTTCACCGGGCTGGCTTGCAAACTCCCTGGTATTCTCCTGTCTCTATGACCCATCTCTCTATAGGAATTTCAGGTATACTATCCTGGTTGGCTATATGTAGCTCCTGGGGATTCAAACTTATGTCTCTCATATTTTTGTGACAAGCACTTTACCTACTAAGTCATCTCCCCTGTGTCCAGTTTAGAAAGAAAGTGTTTGGGGGAAGAACACCTCTAAGATTTTATTAGCTCTAAAAAGAATGTAGTCCTTTGAAAAGTGTCCTGGGGAGAGATGAGAATCTGCCTTCTCTCCCATACAAAAGCTGCATTTTCAGGGCGAATCAGTTCTCAACCCCGAAGTGTGAAATCTTGAAGTGCCATCCTCCACCTGGGCTAGCTGCTGAAGAGTCAGGCCACAGCAGCATCGAAGAAGCCAGTGTAAGCTTCACAGGGCTGCCCAGTGTGAGCTGCCAGGGCTGGGCCCTTCAGGGGCCGGGAGAAGGCAGGGAGGAAGGAAGAAGGTCACATGGCACGTGGGATTCTGTCTGCCCATCTTCATGTGCAACAGAACCAGGCCACCAGCCCGATGCAGGAGTCTGCAGACAGACACCTACGGCCTGGTTTTCTGGGACCCTTTCTCCTTCTCAGGGACAGGGAGGTCCTTTTATTTTGTTGCTTTGAATTTTTGGCTCTGAAGGCTCCTGTTCGGCTATCCTCTCTCTGGTCATGCAAATGAGCTCATAATCCGTATATAGTCTATTTCTAAGGTTTTTCTAGTTGGATCTGGAAGAGGCTTTGTCCTCTGCTGGCCACATGGTCAGTGAGCCCACATAACTGTAGATACTCCTGCCGCCCAGTGGGCACAGTAAATCCAGGTAAGCGGGTGGCAGGGTTTGAGCCCAGCTGAGCCTTCCTGCCTTCCCTGCGGTCTGCCTCAAGCCAACGCCTTCCCCTCCATCAGGCAAAACTGCACATGGTGGAGGCTCAACTTCGGGTAAGCAGGCAGGAAGACAGGCTGGAAGTGTCCAGTATGAGAAACTAAACCCAAGCCATGGGAGCTGTGGTCAAGTTGAGGGGCCACAAGGCAGGGCACCAGAAATACAGCCCTCCCAAGAGAGGGGTTCTTAAAGAACAGCTGATCTCAAGACAAAAGGGGCTGGGGAGATGGTAAGGTGTGTGCTTTCCAAGCAGGAGGGTCTGAGCTTGGATCCCAGAACCCATGTAAAAAGCCTAGCTTGGTACAGCTGAAATCCCAGCACTGGGGAGGTAGAGACAGGAGCTTCTCCAAGGCTTGCCAGCCAGCCAGCCTGACCAAAGGGACAAGCTCCGGGCTCAGGGAGGGATCTTGTCACAAAAATTAAGATGGAGAGTGGCTAAGGAAGACACACACACACACACACACACACACACACACACACACGAATTATAAATAAGTAAAAAGGAAAAGAGATAGGCGAGGATGTGGAGAAAGAAGAACACTGCTGGTGGGACTGCAAGCTGGTACAACCACTCTGGAAATCAGTCTGGTGGTTCCTCAGAAAACTGGGCAGGACACTTCCGGAGGACCCTGCTATACCACTCCTGGTCATATACCCAGAGGATTCCCCGGCATACAATAAGGACACATGCTCCACTATGTTCATAGCAGCCTTATTTATAATAGCCAGAAGCTGGAAAGAACCCAGATGTCCCTCAATGGAGGAGTGGATACAGAAAATGTGGTATATTTACACAATGGAATACTACTCAGCAATTAAAAACAATGAATTCATGAAATTCTTAGGAAAATGGTTGGAACTGGAAAATATCATCCTAAGTGAGGCAACCCAATCACAAAAGAACACACCTAGAATGCAGTCACTGATAAGTGGATATTAGCCCAGAAGCTCTGAATACCCAAAACACAACCCACATATCAAATCATTCCCAAGAAGAAGGAAGGAGAGGGCCCGGGTCCTGGAAGGGCTTGATGCAGCATTGTAGAGGATTGCCAGGGCAGAGGAGTGGGAGGGGGTTGATTGAGGAACTGGCAGAGGGAAGAGGACTTATGGGACTTAAGGGGAGTGGGGAATATAGAAAAAAAACAAACAAAAAAAAAAAAAAGGAAAAGAGATAGGATATGGTGGTTGCCTGGCCCATGAGAAACGACACTATTCGGAGGTGTGGCCTTGTCGAAGTGGGTATGGCCTTGTCGAGGTGGGTGTGGCCCAGTTGAAGTGGGTGTGGCCTTGTTGGAGGAAGTGCATCCATTTGGCGATGGGCTTTGAGGGCCTTGCTTAAGCTCCGCCCAGTGTGTGGAAGGGCGTGTCCTGCTGCTACCTTTTGGATCCAAGAGGTAGAACTCTCGGCTCCTCTAGCAACATGTCTGCCTGAACGCTGCCATCCTCCCACCACGATGACCGTGGACTGAGCCTCTAAAACTGGAAGCCAGCCCCAATTAAATTTTTTTTTTAATAAGAGTTGCCTTGGTCCTGGTGTCTCCTTACAGAAATAAAACCCTAACTAACATGTAGGCTTATAGCCAAATACTAGGAAAAGAAGACAGTGGGGAAAACTGATTGAAAGAAAGGCCAAAAGCGAACATGAAAGGGTGTATCAGTGTGCAAAGAGACTTCTTCTTCTTAGTCACCATGTTGGTGCTGGGAACGGAGCCTGGGTCCCCTAGAAGAGCAGCTAGCGTGCTTAACCTCTGAGCCGTCTCTCCATCCCTGCCGACAGACATCTTTTAGAACAACCTGGGTTTCTCTGCCAAGAGTGAGACTTCCCAGAAAGCTAAAAGCAAACTGTATCCAGACAAGATCCTGACCAGATGCAAGGGTTTGAAGAAGCAAGAACAGAAAGGACCCGGTGGCTGTGAGTGAACTGAAGAAGGAAGGGTGGTCTCTCCTTAGGGAGGGGGCAGCGCCCTGAAGGAAGCGCCCTGGAAATCCACCCGTGCACCTCAGACTCCTCTCTCAGCTCCACGTACCTCCAACTATCCCATCTGTTTGGACTCTGACCCTGCTTGTGTCCTGTGTTCTACCAGGAGTTGAATGGATTGATGGGCCCGGGAGATTGGCTGAAGGTGACATTTAACTCTTCCTATGCTGGACTCCTTCCTTTCTCCTGTTCTCAAGGTCCTAGCTAGTGACCCTGTCCACACTGGGCTTTCTGGGCTCTACTCCGAGCTGTGAACAATGGAGCCGATGAACATGTAACCAGCAGGACCCGAGGGCCAGGCCCTGGGGAAGAGTGAGCTGCAGTCCAAGAGGTTGGGCCTTTGAGGGCTGAGCCAGGAGACGGCAGTCCAGAGTCAAGGAAATGCAGTGCAGGAGTAGTGACGCAGCGCTATAATCGAGGCAGGTGGATCTCTGGGAGATGGAGGCCAGCCTGGTCTACATAGAGACTTCCAGGTCATCGAGGGTTGCCTAGTGAGACCTTGTCTCAACAAATCAAAAACCAAACAGCAAGACAAAATAAAAATCCTGACTAACCAGTGATAATAATAAAAACCCTTATCTCTAGAATTTGTGCCTGCAGGGGGCTGAGTGGAGGGTTGTTTTGAGTTTGAGAGCAGTCTTGACAATATAGTGAGACTCTGCCTTAATAATGAAGAGAGAGAGAGAAAGGAAGCAAGGAAGGAAGGAAGAAAGAAAGAAAGAAAGAAAGAAAGAAAGAAAGGTCAAAACTAAGAAATTAATGCTGCTGCTATTAACTGGGAATTTGATTCAGATGTCACCAAATTATGTTCTGGTTGTTTCAAATCTGTTTCTTTCTTCACAGCCACCTCTTTGTGTATTTTCTGGCCATCTGTATTTCTTTTGCAAAATGCCTGTTCAGTCTCTTTGCCCATTTCTCCCCTCTTGGATCATTTGTCTCTTTTGTATGAATCTTAAGGGCAAAAAAACCTCACACAGCTAATCTGCAGCTGAGTTAAGAAGAGAGCCCACGTCTAACCTAACTTCCCATTCCCACCATCCACACCTGCCCAGTTCTTCTTGGCCCTCTGGTCTTCCTTTTTCCCTTGTCCTGTCCAGTGTCCCCAGATGTCACAGACCTCATTCTTAACGGTGCCCCTCAAGCACAGCAGACCAGGATTGCCGGGTCCATGCGTCATTCACTACTGTACCCAGTGACCCCAGTGGGCATCTGGTCAGGATCTTGTCTGGATGCAGTTTGCTTTCTAGCTTTCTGGGAAGTCTCTCTCTTGGCAGAGATAAGCTGCGCAGAGAGCTTGCTGCTGAAGTCCCAGAATGCACCATTTGGCAGACGATCTCCTCCCTAATTGCGGTCCTGGCACTAGTCACACCTTCTATGCCGGCAGAGCGGAAGCTGCAGAGGGGGGCTGTGCATCTTAGAGCACTGGACCTGTAATTCCCAGGATGCCTAACTCCCTCTGAGGACGTTATCTCATCCCCTAGCCACAGCCCTGGGACTGGGCAGGGAGTGGTGGTTGTGGGCGTTGCTGTAGGCAGGAGCAGAACCATCTATCTTTTATTCAGCTGCTCTGATCCCAGGAACCGAGCCTAATTTCTTTGAGGTCCTCGCTGGCTCTGATACAGGGCTAAGTAAGCACTTGCCGCTGTAGGTCTGCTGAAGATGGAGATCAGACAGTACATCGCTGGTCCCCTTTTGGTGGGGAGGATGGCGCAGTCAGTGGTGTGGCCACCCAGAAGCTGTGAATGAACCCTTATCTGGTTAAAGGGTCTTTGCAGGTGTGGCCTGAGAACTTGTGAAGGAGTTTGTCCTAGGTCACCCATGTGGCTCTAAATCCAAGCACAAGAGACAGGCAGAGGAAGCCTTGTGACCAAGGGGAGAGGGCTGGGGATAGAGCGCGGTTGGTAGCATCTTTACTTAGCATGCAGGGGTTCCGTTTGACCCTGTCCTGCCCAACCCTACCCCACCATCTCCCTCCCCCAAACTGCAGAGACTGGATATGACGGACATGCGTGTAACCCCAGCATTGGGAGGGAGCAATTGGAACAATTGGGGGTTCAAGATTGTTCTTAGCTGGTTATATAGCCATAGGCCTGGAGCTCCCACTGCTGGAGGTACAGGCAGCTGTGAACTTCCCTTCATGGGTTCTGGGAATTGAGCAGGTCCTCTGTGCTCTTAATGGAGTCGTCTCCATCTTTTTCTTCTCTTTGACATTTGAGTAAATGATTCTAATCTTCTTTCCAAGCCTTACTTCACACCACACCCTCCTAAGGGATGGGAGGAGGTCACAGGACATAGAAGAAAGAACTTGAGTTTATGCAGTCGTAAGCTATGGGACCCTGGAGTCACTAGACCCTGAGTCACCCCAGAGCTCTCAGAGGTCACACAGCCCTCCTGGTGTCTGCACTTCACACTTCTGATCGCCAGCCGGGAAGAATAGATTTCTGATGTCTGGAGTCACCAGCTGACCCAGCAACCGCAAGAAACTGGTAGGAGCCAAGGATGGCTTTAAAACGAACTCACCACGGCAGGGTGTGGTGGCGCACGCCTTCAGTCTCACTGTTCAGGAGGCAGAGGCAGTGTGACCTCGGGGCCAGCTTTGTCTACCGCGGCCAGCCAAGGTTACATAGTGAGATTCTATCTCAAAAAAGGATAGCAGGGTATGGTGGTGCATGCCTGTAATCCCAGCACTTGGGAGGCAGAGGCAGGAGGATTTCTGAGTTCGAGGCCAGCCTGGTCTACACAGTGAGTTCCAGGATAGCCAGGACCACACAGAGAAACCCTGTCTTGAAAAAAAAAAACAACAACAACAACAAAAAAAACAAAACAAAACAAAACAAAAAAGAAAGAAAGAAAGAAAAAAATTAAAAAGGAAGAACATATTAACTAAAGAAAGAGAGAAAGAAAGACTGCAAACAAAGCTGGGATGGGGGACTGCTGGTTTTCTAATGGAGACACGCCCGCAGCCTGGGAAATGAGTGGGTTTGCACACAGCAGAAGCCAGGAAGAAGGTAGCTAGTCTCATTGGTGATCTCTGTCGGGGAGCGGGAGGTCTCTCTCTGTCGGGGAGCAGTCAGGCTGCTGTCATCCAGCATGAGGAAGCTGCTCAAGGTATTTCTCCACACACCCTACACCATCTACATCTGTATTCAGGGGAGGTGAAGGCGTCGCCATTCCTATGGGTTTGCCTGGGGCACTGGCATCCGTGAGCACCCGGACATGGCTGCGCTCACGTGAACAGTTGCCAACACATTTACCTAAGACTTCATCTGCTTATATCTGGTGTCTCTAAGCCTCCCAGGGGCTTTGTTAGAGCAACCCAAATAGACACACAAGGAGCTTCTGGGGTTCCATATTGGTGACTGCTAGGCCATATGGGGGTGGGAGGAGGCTGCCGGGTCTTCATTCTTCAGCCCCTGTGCCCGCATCACCCATCTGACCTTTGGCCAATTCATTGAAGCCATATCTTAGACCAGCAAGATGGACTCCTGGCCTAACAACCAAACCCAGGCAATGTGGTTCCTTTTCCAGTCAATGCCAAGTGAAGAAAAGGCTGTCAACCTCACACATGTGAGCCACCTGGTCATCGGGGAGCACCACAGTCATGCGAAAGCACCACCCGGTCATGTGGGAGCACCACCCGGTCATGTGGGAGCACTACTCGGTCATGTGGGAGCACTACTCGGCCATGTGGGAGCACTACTCGGCCATGTGGGAGCACCACCCGGTCATGTGGGAGCACCACCCGGTCATGTGGGAGCACCACCCGGTCATGTGGGAGCACTACCTGGTCATGTGGGAGCATCACCCGGTCATGTGGGAGCACCACCTGGTCATGCGGGAGTACCACCTGGTCAAATGGAAGCATCATAAGCAGAAGAGAAACATCCAGAAAGGGGGAAGTGAACTGCATATACAAGGCAACAAAGTGGCCTTTGGGGGTACATCAAGTGGGGCTAGGGGGTGAAGCTCAGTCGTCAAAGTGCTTGATTAGTGTACTTCGATCCCTGGCACTCATAAAACCAGGCAGGTTAGTACACACCTGTTAACCTGGCACTTGTGGGGGAGGCAGGAGGATCAGAAGTTAGATCACCCCCAGTCATGTGGTAAGTTTGGGAATCAATCTGGGATGCATTCAGCCAAATCTCAAACAAACCAACAAAACCACAAAAGCCAAAACCAACCAACCAAAGGGAAATAAAAAGTAGAGATGAGGTTAAAAGCAGAACGTTTATTTGCCTGCTATGTGCATGACCTTGGATTTCATCACATGGCACAACAGGAAAAAAATATATATAGTCTTTATTATTGTGTGTGCATGCTGTGTGAGTGTGTCCAGAGGCATGACACAGCACACGTGTGTAAGTCAGGACTGCCTTGCATGTGCTTTTCTCCTTCACCTTTACATGCTATGGAGAGCAAACATGGGCCCAGGCTTGTGGGGCCATCAGCTTCACAGGCTGAGCCGTCTTTACAGCCCCCAACCCCTATTTTCCTGGAATGGTGGTGCATACCTAGAACCCTGACCCTTTGGAAGTGAGGGAAAGCAGGCTGGGCTGTATAGTGAGTGCCAAGACAGGCCTCAGTTGTGAGAGCCTGTCTAAAACACTTAGCCGGGGCTGAAGAGATGGCTCAGCAGTTAAGGGCACTGACTGCTCTTCCAAAGGTCCTGAGTTCAAATCCCAGCAACCACATGGTGGCTCACAACCATCCCTAATGAGATCTGATGCCCTCTTCTGGAGTGTCTGAAGACAGCTACAGTGTACTCACATGTACTAAATAAATAAATCTTTAAAAAAAAAAAAAAACTAAAACACTTAGCCTCAGCACTGCATTAGGCTGTGTTTGGAGTTCTTTTGTTCGTTGCTTCTGCAGTAAACAAGAGAGGGCATTTGAGGAAAAAGCCAGCCACCCACTGCCTCCGGGCCTCACGTCTCAGAGCTGATCCACTGTCAAACATGTCTTCTGTGTCCATTGTTTAGGACAAAGGTGAGAATAGCCTTTGCACCTGGTCTTCAGCATTGGCCTTTCCCCCTTAACTACGGAGCCCAGACTTGCTTCCCCATGACTAACTTACAGACTTTCCTCTGGATCGGAGGCTGTGTGGTATTTCCACATGCTGTGACTCATGCAGGGCTTGTGTATCCCTATTATCAAAGGCCTGGCAGGAAACGGACACCACCCTTCCTGTCTGCACTTCAGGGGCCCAGAGCCCAAGCTGAGCAGATTCAGGACATCTTCTTCCTCTGTAGTCCAGAGTAGTTCATGGGTTTGGATTGTTTGCTCACCCATTATATAACCACTTCCCACCTTGTGCCTCTAGACTGGGCTCAGCAAACTGCTGACCTGTCCTACCATCTGCTTTTATAAAAATTGTCAGAGCATGGCCGTGCTTAGCTACTTTTCTATTTCCGCAGGATAAGTTGTTCTAACTCATGTACTATCTGGTTTCTGTGAGTCAGGAATCGGGTGGCTAGATTAGCTGGGTCTCCTACCCAGGATCTCACCAGGCTGAAACCATGGTTTCACTTAGCCTGTGATCCTAGGATGTCCATAGTCTCCTAACTTTTTTTTAAAAAAAGATTTATTTTTATTTATTGTGTGTATATGAGTATACTGTAGCTGTGGTTGTGAGCTGTGGTTGCTGGGAGTTTGAATTCAGGACCTCTGATCTCTCTGCCTTAATGATTTCTTTATTGTTATATCTAAGTAAATTGTAGCTGTCTTCAGACACTCGAGAAGAGGGTGTCAGATTTCATTATGATGGTTGTAAGCCACAATGTGGTTGGTTGCTGGGATTTGAACTCAGGACCTTCGGAAGAGCAGTCCAGTGCTCTTAACCGCTGAGCCATCTTTCCAGCCCTGACTCCTAACTTTTATGTGTATGGTTGTTTTGCCTATGTGTATGTCTATGTACCATGTGAATACCTGATCTCTTATAGAGCCTAGAAGAAGACACTGGATCTAGGAACTGGAGTCACAGATGGTTGTGAGTCATCATGTGGATGCTGGAACTAGAGCCAGGACCTTTGAAAGGACAGTCATTGTTCTTAACCATGAAGCCATCTCTCCCTCTCTGTCTTAGTTAGGGTTTTACTGCTGTGAACAGACACTATGACCAATGCAAATTTTATAAAAGACAACATTTAATTGGGGCTGGCTTACAGGCTCAGTGGTTCAGTCCATTGTCATCAAGGCAGAAACATGGCAGCATCCAGGCAGATATGGTACAGGAGGAGCTGAGAGTCTATCTCTTCATCTGAAGGCAGCTAGTAGAAGACTGACTTCCAGGCAGCCAGGGGGAGGGTCTTAAGCCCACACCCACAGTCACACACCTACTCCAACAAGACCACACCTCCTAATAGGGTCACTTCCTGGGCCAATCATATACAAACCATCACATTCCACTCCCTGGTCTCCATAGACTTGTTCAAACATGAGTCTATGGGGGCCATACTTAAACATAGTATAATGCAAAATACATTTAGTCCAACTTCAAAAGTCCCTATAGTCTATAGTAGTCTCAACAGTGTTAAAAGTTCAAAGTTCAAGGTCTCTTGAGATTCATCCAATCACTTAACTGTAATCCCCCAAGCAAGACAGGAAACCAGCTGGGCAAAGTCCAAACTCTGCATCTCCATGTCTGATGGCAAAGCTGTCTTCAGATATCCAACTTCTTTTTCATCTTTGTTGACTTCAACAAGGTTCTTTCTCCTGGGCTTGTTCCACTCCCTGTTAGCAGCTATCCTTGGCAGGCATCCTGTGGCTCTGGCATCTTTAACATCTTGGGGTCTCCAAGTCAATTTCAGCTTCACAGCTTCTTGTTCCAATGTCTGAGATCCACACATGATCTTCTGTGCATCTCCAGAGAGCTGGTGACACTTCTCCTGCTCTTCCCTCTGTAGCACTCTAAATTCAGGTTGATCCACTCTGTTGCCACTACTGTTCTTGGTGGTCATCCCATGGTACTGGCATCTCCAATATGCTAGGGTCTTCCACTGCAACTATGCTTCACCAAAGCCTCTCATAGGCTCTCTTCATGGTATCAAGCCTCAACTTCTTTGCATGACCCCTTCAGTCCTGGGCTGTCAATTACAACTGAGGTACACTTTTACCAATGGCCTTCCATGGCCTCTCACAGTACCAAGCCTCAGCTGTTCTTCATGACGCCTTCATGCCTTCAAAACCAGTACCACCTGGATGATTTTTACACATTATCAAGTACAGCTGCAGCATGAGGTACAACCTTGACTATCTGAAACACACTCTCTGTGCTGTCAGAAAACACTTCCCAGAAGATTTCACCTCAGTGATGCTGGTCTTTTCTTAATCACCACTAATTTCTTAGCTCCAGCTAACCAGCATCAATTGTCCCAGTAGTCTCCTTCTCTTGAATATAAAGCCAGAGACACATGGCTTATCTGTGTCTCTGCTGAGTTCTGCTTGCAGGAGCTGGAACATTGGCCCCCTTGTTCTATTACATTATCACTAGCTTTCTTTTTCCCAGCTCCTTCACTGCCTAAGTTGGCTGTCCTAAATCTTCCTCCATAAACTGACTTTGAACTCAAGAGATCTGCATGCCTGTCTCCTAAACACTGAGATTAAAGATGTGGTCCACCAAGCCTAGATTTAAGTTTTTCTTCACCTAGAATTTGCTCTGTTCTAGGCTGGCCTTGAACTCAGAGATCTGCTTATCTTTGCCTCCTGGGATTAAAGGCTTGTACTACCATGCCTGGACCTAAAGTTAACTGAGTGACTCTTGCCCCCAAGGTCACCACTCCTTTAATTCAATTTAATATCGTTGAATTTAGCTCCATTTTACTTCCTGGAGTCTCTTTAATACTCAAACTATATATTTTGTACTTTTCCTTTCTCAGCTTGCTATGTTTGTTCAAAATTCTCTTCATCAGACTTAACCAGAGAACAAAGTCTTTGTTGGGCTTTTTTGAGACTTCTTTTGCAGATGCAATTAATATAAATCTCTTTACCTTAGCCCTAAGCATTCTCTTCAGAAAATGGCAAAAAGCAGCCCTGTTCTTCACTAAAACATCACCAAAACATTCTCTCAGCCACATATTAAAGTTCTTCTCCACTGAAACTTCTTGGGCCATCAGGCCTACACAGTTCAAATGACCCTCAGCACCACTGTCTTCCATATTCCTACTAGGCTGGCCCATTAAGTGCCACTTAAAGCATTCCATAGCTTTCCAAATCCAAAGTCCCCAAATCCACATTCTTCCAAACAAAAGCATGGTCAGGTCTATCACAGCAATACCCCACTCCTGGTACCAACTTCTGTCTTACTTAGGGTTTTACTGCTGTGAACAGACACTATGACCAATGCAAATTTTATAAAAGACAACATTTAATTGGGGCTGGCTTACAGGCTCAGTGGTTCAGTCCATTGTCATCAAGGCAGAAACATGGCAGCATCTAGGCAGATATGGTGCAGGAGGAGCTGAGGGTCTATCTCTTCATCTGAAGGCAGCTAGTAGAAGACTGACTTCCAGGCAGCCAGGGGGAGGGTCTTAAGCCCACACCCACAGTGACACACCTACTCCAACAAGACCACACCTCCTAATAGGGTCACTTCCTGGGCCAATCATATACAAACCATCACATTCCACTCCCTGGTCTCCATAGACTTGTTCAAACATGAGTCTATGGGGGCCATACTTAAACATAGTATAATGCAAAATACATTTAGTCCAACTTCAAAAGTCCCTATAGTCTATAGTAGTCTCAACAGTGTTAAAAGTTCAAAGTTCAAGGTCTCTTGAGATTCATCCAATCACTTAACTGTAATCCCCCAAGCAAGACAGGAAACCAGCTGGGCAAAGTCCAAACTCTGCATCTCCATGTCTGATGGCAAAGCTGTCTTCAGATATCCAACTTCTTTTTCATCTTTGTTGACTTCAACAAGGTTCTTTCTCCTGGGCTTGTTCCACTCCCTGTTAGCAGCTATCCTTGGCAGGCATCCTGTGGCTCTGGCATCTTTAACATCTTGGGGTCTCCAAGTCAATTTCAGCTTCACAGCTTCTTGTTCCAATGTCTGAGATCCACACATGATCTTCTGTGCATCTCCAGAGAGCTGGTGACACTTCTCCTGCTCTTCCCTCTGTAGCACTCTAAATTCAGGTTGATCCACTCTGTTGCCACTACTGTTCTTGGTGGTCATCCCATGGTACTGGCATCTCCAATATGCTAGGGTCTTCCACTGCAACTATGCTTCACCAAAGCCTCTCATAGGCTCTCTTCATGGTATCAAGCCTCAACTTCTTTGCATGACCCCTTCAGTCCTGGGCTGTCAATTACAACTGAGGTACACTTTTACCAATGGCCTTCCATGGCCTCTCACAGTACCAAGCCTCAGCTGTTCTTCATGACGCCTTCATGCCTTCAAAACCAGTACCACCTGGATGATTTTTACACATTATCAAGTACAGCTGCAGCATGAGGTACAACCTTGACTATCTGAAACACACTCTCTGTGCTGTCAGAAAACACTTCCCAGAAGATTTCACCTCAGTGATGCTGGTCTTTTCTTAATCACCACTAATTTCTTAGCTCCAGCTAACCAGCATCAATTGTCCCAGTAGTCTCCTTCTCTTGAATATAAAGCCAGAGACACATGGCTTATCTGTGTCTCTGCTGAGTTCTGCTTGCAGGAGCTGGAACATTGGCCCCCTTGTTCTATTACATTATCACTAGCTTTCTTTTTCCCAGCTCCTTCACTGCCTAAGTTGGCTGTCCTAAATCTTCCTCCATAAACTGACTTTGAACTCAAGAGATCTGCATGCCTGTCTCCTAAACACTGAGATTAAAGATGTGGTCCACCAAGCCTAGATTTAAGTTTTTCTTCACCTAGAATTTGCTCTGTTCTAGGCTGGCCTTGAACTCAGAGATCTGCTTATCTTTGCCTCCTGGGATTAAAGGCTTGTACTACCATGCCTGGACCTAAAGTTAACTGAGTGACTCTTGCCCCCAAGGTCACCACTCCTTTAATTCAATTTAATATCGTTGAATTTAGCTCCATTTTACTTCCTGGAGTCTCTTTAATACTCAAACTATATATTTTGTACTTTTCCTTTCTCAGCTTGCTATGTTTGTTCAAAATTCTCTTCATCAGACTTAACCAGAGAACAAAGTCTTTGTTGGGCTTTTTTGAGACTTCTTTTGCAGATGCAATTAATATAAATCTCTTTACCTTAGCCCTAAGCATTCTCTTCAGAAAATGGCAAAAAGCAGCCCTGTTCTTCACTAAAACATCACCAAAACATTCTCTCAGCCACATATTAAAGTTCTTCTCCACTGAAACTTCTTGGGCCATCAGGCCTACACAGTTCAAATGACCCTCAGCACCACTGTCTTCCATATTCCTACTAGGCTGGCCCATTAAGTGCCACTTAAAGCATTCCATAGCTTTCCAAATCCAAAGTCCCCAAATCCACATTCTTCCAAACAAAAGCATGGTCAGGTCTATCACAGCAATACCCCACTCCTGGTACCAACTTCTGTCTTACTTAGGGTTTTACTGCTGTGAACAGACACTATGACCAATGCAAATTTTATAAAAGACAACATTTAATTGGGGCTGGCTTACAGGCTCAGTGGTTCAGTCCATTGTCATCAAGGCAGAAACATGGCAGCATCTAGGCAGATATGGTGCAGGAGGAGCTGAGGGTCTATCTCTTCATCTGAAGGCAGCTAGTAGAAGACTGACTTCCAGGCAGCCAGGGGGAGGGTCTTAAGCCCACACCCACAGTGACACACCTACTCCAACAAGGCCACACCTCCTAATAGGGTCACTTCCTGGGCCAATCATATACAAACCATCACACTCTCTTTCTCTAAACTCTCATCTGATTAAACTAGGCACTCCCAGGATGATCTTTCATTTGCTTTTTTGCTCAAAGTCAGCAGACTAAGCCTTGTATCTGTGAAATGTCTTCACTTTGCAAGGTGTGATATGGTCACTGGGGAAAGATCATTTCATAGCCATAGATGCGTCCTTGCATGGAGAGGAATACTAACCCAGCAACGTACCCCTGCTCTGGCAAGGGATCACATCTAAAGACCTTCTAGGTCTGTGTGATCTGAGTGATTTAACATCTGGCTAGAATATAGACACACCCTTAGTACACACACTTAAATCCCAAACAATGAAGGTAAAGTTAGTTTGTAGAAGGAAGCAAACATATCTGAAAGTGATGTCTAATTGAGGGGCAGACAAAGTGACGGATCAGAGTAAGATTTGACAGAATAAGTCATATAGGATAGGTCCAACTCACACAAGAACAGCACAAAAAAGAGACAGGAAAGAGGGAGAGAGAGAGAGAGAGAGAGAGAGAGAGAGAGAGAGAGAGAGAAAGAGAGAGATGGGGTGTGTGGGGTGTACATATGCAGTTTTACTGGGGAAGTTTTACAGAGACAGGTTGCAGAGAGAACAAGCTAGACACAGGTGAAGGTAAAGCGAGCCAGAGAATTAGAATGAGCCAGAAGATTGGAGCAGATTGCCAAAGTTAGTATGAAGCCAAGTAGAACAATTTGGTCAGAAGGCAAGAGAATCTGGATGGAATCAGTCAGCTTGGAGGGGAGTTTTGAGCCATAACAGACGAGTTGAACCAGCCAGTGAGAGTTCAGAAAGAAGACACTTACATCTGGTGGATAAAAGTATGCCTCTCAGGGGAGGTAGAACCCAGTCCCAGAACACCGTCTGTAATGGGGGTCCTGAGTCTGTGACAATTGCTGTGGTTCCCAGTCTCCTGTGTACCCAGTTGGGAACTGGGGAGGGTGGGGTGTCCCCTGCATGAACTTCCCCTCAGAGCATTGACACCTCAGGCAGGAAGGGGTGGCAGAGTCTGGGTGGGACAAGAGCGGCTGGGAGAGAGAAGGCCCTTTTCTGGGGATTTAGGGATGGCTCTTTATAATGAAGGTTTCCCCTGCCCCAGTGCGGTGACCCTTGATGGAGAGATGGCCTTTGCTTGTCCAAACTGCTTTACTGGAGGGGGAACGTGAATGCTTGCCTGCCTTACTCAGGGTGCACCAGGATTAAATACCTTTTGCAGGAAGGATGCCCAGGAAGGAAAGCTCGTTGGTTCTGTTTGTTCCGTTTGCCTGGTCTTTGTTATCTGTTGAGTACAGCTGCTTACACATTACACCCGCAGGCTTCAGCAGAAAAAGCACAACCTTACTGTCTGGCCCTTTCCAGCGGAGCTGGCCAGCCTCTGCTCTAGAGTAAGGATGGTTCTGTTCTGATGCCCTAGGGCCGCTCTTCCCCGACTCACTTCCCCCGACATGATTGGTACGCTCTCTCTTCTGCAGCTCCAAGCCTGGATCGTATTCCTTTCCCAGCATGGCCGTTCTCTCATTTCTTCTTCTCTCCATCCCCTTGAACCTGAACACTGTTACCCTTCACACATCCTCTTGACAGTCCCACCGCTGTCTCCTTACCCAGCCATTGGCTGCTGACAACTTTATTTACCAATCAGAACTAACTGGGGGCGGGGACCCTTAGCGTCTTACATATGGATTCTTGTACAATTTTGGGAACCCAATTAACATAATACAAGCATTAAACCAAATCCACAACAGTCAAGCTTAAAACCCTGTCCCAGTTGATTCTGGTTTGGGAAGATCTCTATCTCCTTGGTTATTTTGCTTGAGTTCCTTTGATGAAATTTCTACTTATTGAAGACAAAAGGCTCTTTATTTTTTCTTTTCAACCTTTTTATCATCATCATCATCATCATCATCATCATCATCATCATTATCTTGTGCATGTATGATGTATATGAAGGCACACAACAACACAGAGAACACGTAAGTTCTGGAATCAGGCTCAGCTCATCAGATTTGTACAAACTGAGCAATGGTGTCATTTCACTGGCCTGACTTTTTTTTTTCTTCTTCGAGACAGGGTTTCTCTGTGTAGCCCTGGCTGTCCTGGAACTCATTCTGCAGACCAGGCTGGCCTTGAACTCAGAAATCTGCCTGCCTCTGCCTCCCAAGTGCTGGGATTAAAGGCGTGCATCAACCGCCCGGCGACTTTTTTTTTTTTTTAAAGAAAGATTCTTGTTATATAGCTCAGGTTAACTGTTGAGTGAAATATTAAAAAAGTAAAACCAGCACATTCCCTCGTTTGTGCCTCTGACCCGGCAGTCTGGCTGGCCATGCACTGGCCATGGCCGACCTGTTTTTATCTTGTGAGATTCTAACTCTGAATTCCACAATCTCTCCACCCAGCTCGCTAGGTTCCCACTGGTGAGCCGCTACCACACCATCCCTGCGCTTCAAATCCCCCCCACCCCCACCCCCCGCAGCCTTTGTGGAGCACCTCAGGCAAACCCAGGCTTGGCCGCTGCACCTTTCTCTCTTGAACCCAGATGAGCCACCACATGAAGGAAAATGCAACACAAACTTAGTTCAGAAACAACGGTAACTCCATCTCTGTGAGCAGCAACTGACATCTAGTCTTGTAAGCCTTATTAAAATCTGATCCCTCCTGTGGCGGATCCTTGTGGATTCGCCATGATACCAGGAAACTCTAGTAGGTGCATCTTATCCCTATGTTGTCCCGGTTCCAAAAGGACTAATGCTCTCCTGCTTCCTCTCTCCCTCCGTCCAACCCAGGATTCCCGCCTACTCTCCCAGTGATTGGTTTCTTTATGGAGATTGGTTCACAAGAACAGCACCAGGCCCATCCACAGCCATTAACTGTAAATTGGATACCCTCCTGACTTTCCCTTCCAGATGCTGGGATTACTGATTTGTGACTCCCTGGCCAGCCTCCAAAGTGTCAGAATGCATGTGTCTGGCCATATATGGTGCCACACACCTGCGAACTTTAGCTCCTAGGGAAACTGAGTTCTGAAGGATGATTGGAACCCAGATGTTGGAGGCCAGCTTTGGAGCAGTCTCGCATATTTAAAAAAAAAAAGTGTGTGTGTGGGGGGGGGAGAGGGTTGGGGGGTTGGGGATGGGGATGTGGCTTGGTTGATAGAGTGTTTGCATGTACAAAGTCTTGAATTCATGCATAGCCAAGCAAGGCAGTGCACACCTGTAATCCCAGAACCCTGGGCTGTAAAGGCAGGAACAGGGGCATCAAAAGTTCAAAGTCGTCTTTGGTTGGCTACATTGATAGTTTGAGGCTAGGCTGGGCTACCAGACCCTAGAGAGAAAAGGAGTGTGAAGAAAGGAGGGGGGAGATGAATGGGGAGAGAAGGAGAAGAACAGAGAGAGGAGAGAGAGCTGTGCCCTACCCTTCTACTTTGGTGCCGTTCAGGGATCCAATCCGAAGTTACTCTCCAGGACCTTGGACAGCACCCAGCGCTAGCGGACTGACAAATGTGGATCACAGTTCAGAGAGATTCCACTAAGTTCTGGGTCGGTGGACCAGCAGAGTGTGTGTGTGCCAGGAGGGTGAACATGTACCACCCACATAAGAATCACCCGGGTGCTCAGGGGCTCCCGGGAGGTAGATTTGGCCAGGGCAAGAGACCAATCCTGGAGGCCTTAAAGTCCAGGCCGAGGGGTGAGGACTTGGGCATTGAAGAGATGTGACCGACATTAGCTGTATTATTTAACAGGGATTCTAATGGCGGAGGAAATGGGATGTGCTTAGAAACAGGCTTCACTTTGCGGTTTTGAGACAGGGTCTCGCTATGTAGTCCTGACTGGCCTGGAGCTTGCTATGTAGATCAGGCTGGCCTTGAACTCACAGAGATCTGCTTGCCTCTGTCTTCCAAATGCTGGGGTTAAGGGTGCGTGCCAGCAAGGTTAGCCGGGCTTTACATTTTAAAAAACTGAACACGTAATTGCATGTGCTTTTGTGGTCTGTGTGACTAGGATGTCTAGATGCATGCATACGATGTGTACATGATCAATTTGGAGTGATTAGCAGCATATTTACCCCTTCAGACAGTTATCATTCCACTGTGATGAGGACATTTAAAGATCCTTCTTGCTAGTTGGAAATTTGCAATCTATTAGTAACGTAATTATCCTCAGTGCCAGAGAATATCATTTGTAACTTGGTACCTATGTTCCAACCTCTCTCCAAGCTCCCTCCCTCCCTCCTTCCTTCCATCTTTAACAATGGAAAGGACGTGATAGATCCCAGCGAGTTTCCCTGGGGTAGGGCTTGCTGGAGACAGCAACTGACTACATACTCTAAGATATGGGATGAGGAACACTCCTCTAACATACCAGACTATGGAAATAAAAGCCCAGCCTCACAGGATCTTCAAGAGACTGATACGAAGATTAAGAAGCCTTTCTTTGTGCCAGGTTGGTAGAGCTGCTGCGGGGACGGCTTCCATCTCTTCCATGCTTTGGCTCATGAAAGGAGAATCGGCACACACCGTTGGAAAAGCAATTTAGTTAAAGCACATCAGGAGCTTTAAAGACTTCCGCATCCCCGCTTCTCTGGAAATAAAACCACCAGATCCATCTTACAGAAATTGTCTGGCACTGTAGTTTATAGTAACCTGATTCAAAATGGGCAAAGTATTTGAACAAGCATTTCTTCGAAGAAGATTTGCAAGTGGCTACGGAGCACAGATAAGATGCTTAGGGACACCGGCCCGAGAGGGAGGAAAACTGCAGAGCAAAGGACAGTGCCTTGCACCAGGGTGTGCCGGGCAACCCTGGGCAGGCTGCTTTGTCTCTCTGTCCACAGCTCTGGAGAGCTGGGGAGGGCCTCTGCAAACACCGAGATTTAGAAACCCTCCTCTAGTCACGTCTTGTGGGTGGGGTCCTCCTAGGAGGGGCCAGGAGCCGGGCTTGGGCTTTCTAGACTCACATCAGGAAGCACCGCAGATGAGAGTCCCGGACCAGAGCTACAAAGATACAGCATGCGCTTGAACATACTGCACAGGGTCTCTCACTTGGAATCCTGGAACTCCAGAGGCCAAAGCAGGAGGATCCCCCATTCGAGGCCAGTCTGAACTACACAGTGAGATCCTGTCTCAAACAATGGCAACATTGGTAGGAAGTTAGGAACATTTGGAACAAAATTAACTATCACAACATACTAGTCCCATGAGTTTGGAGAGACACATGGTAGGGCAGGCACTGGAGGTGCACACACTAGGGCAGGTGTTGGTGCTGGCCTTGTGGGAAAGCCTCCCTCGTAAGAACAGCAGTTCACTGTGGTCTGTAGGTGAGACCCGTATGGTGTTTGGGACCTTCTTGAAGCCATGTTGTAGTTACTTCCTCTCAGAACCAGAATGCCTTTCACTTCCTCACAAATCAGATCCTAAAGGGTCACTCCTGGACCACTGGGTATATAAAGAGATATATTAATATCTCAATGGAATTATTCTAGAGCCTGCCTGCACTTATCATATTGGCCAGCAGGTGGCAGCACAGGAACATGCAAGCATCAGTGGTGAAAGATTAAAAAGCAGCAATGGTCTGGTTGTTCTGGCAACCCACAGCAACGCCTCCTCCTGGTAGCAACACCTCACACCTTCCACAAACTGCCTCCCGGTAGTAAAGCAGACACCTGGCATGCTCGGTACTGTCTCAGGAACCTGCTAACCTGGATGGTGTATGATACACCACCGTCCGTCATTCTCAGCTGTCTACGCGTGTACAAATGTTAACTGTGTGTCCGTGGGCCTCCTCTTACACAAAGCACAGGTAGGTATCATTAGTCCAGCTTACAGATGGGAAAGCGGGCTCAGAGGGAAGACCCCACTCGTCCAAAGCCTCATGTTAATTAGCGCTGGGCTTTATTATCAGGTCAGGGAGACGTGGGTGCAGCTATGTCCTCCCTTGCAGGGGTGGTGCCTGACGTGCCACACCTCAGCAGGCAAAAACTTCTGAGAATGCAGGGCTGGTGGCGTCCCTGTCTACCGAGGGGAACGAGCTAAGGAAGCAAATGGGCCCAGAGTTTTGAGGACGGAGAGTTAGTTCCGCATGTGGGGCTGGAAGGGGGGGGCATCCTGATTTGAGCCCCTTCCCTGCACTGTGACGAGTGGTGGGTTCTGACATTTTCTGGGCTTTCCTTTACTCCAGCGAGCAAGAGCATTCCGTAGGTCCTTGCTGGTTCTCTGCCAGGGAATATAGACTTCTAACTCCAAACCCATTGAAAGGAATGAATCCAAGACCTATGGAGTGCTTATAGGGCCTCCGTGAGGTCCCTGGGAGATGCAGCCTCATCATGGAGACAGGCTCTTGCCCTGGCTCCTCAAGTTTGACAGGCTGGACTCTCCTGGAAGCAGAGGTCTGATGGGTCCAGGAGCCCACATCCAAGGAAGTGGGAACAGGCTGCAGCTGGGGACTCCATCGGATGTGACCCTGGCCTGACCCAGGCTGAGCAAGAGTTTGAAAGACGACTGTTAGAGGAGGCTCTGCACACCGGTGAAGCCCTGGTGTAGGGCGGTGTTTGTCTGTGACAAAACATCATGACTGAAAAGCAAGTTGGGGAGGAAAGGATTTATTCAGCTTATACTTCTACATTGCTATTCATCACCAAGGAAAGCCAGGACAAAACAGAACTCACACAGGCAGGAACCGGAAGCAGGAGCTGATGCAGAGGCCACAGAGCAGTGATGTTTACTGGCTTGCTCCACATGGCTTTCTTATAGAACCCACCAGACCAGGGATGACGTGTCGTCGCACAATAGGCTGGGCCCTCCTACTTCCCAACTGATCACTAGTTGAGAAAATGCCTTCCAGTCTCTCATGGGGGCATTTCCTCAGCCAGGGCTCCCTTCCTCTCTGACGACTTGTGTCAAGTTGACAGGAAACTAGCCAGTACAGATGACCCCTGGTCCACTTGACACACAAATACATTTCTGTTTGTTTTTTTTTTTAATTATTTTTAGTTTTGTGTTTTGCCTGCATATGTGTCTTTGTGAGGGTGGTGGATCTTCTGGAACTGGAGTTACAGTTGTGAGCTGCCTTGTGGGTGCTGGGAATTGAACTCAGGTCCTCTGGAGGAGCATCCTTTGCTCTTAACCACTGATCCATCTCTACAGCCCAACATATCACTTTTTTTTTTGGTTGTTTTTTTGAGACAGGGTTTCTCCGTGTAGTCCTGGCTGTCCTGGAACTCACTCTGTAGACCAGGCTGGCCTTGAACTCAGAAATCCACCTGCCTCTGCCTCCCAAGTGCTGGGATTACAGGCATGTGCCACCATGCCTGGCACCCAACATATCACTTTTAAGCTACAACCTTCTTTCTTTTCTTTTTTTTCTTTTCTTTTCTTTTCTTTTCTTTTCTTTTCTTTTCTTTTCTTTTCTTTTCTTTTCTTTTCTTCTTTTCCTTTCCTTTCCTTTCTTTTCTTTTCTTTTCTTTTCTTTTCTTTTCTTTTCTTTTCTTTCTTTCCTTTTCTTATTCACCCCAAGATATCACATTAAAATATACATAACTTTAAAAGTCCCACAGTCTTTACAAATTTAACCATACTAAAATTTCAGTCCCTTTAAAATAGCCAATTTCTTTTAAAATCCAAAGTCTTCGAAAATTTAAAGTCTCTCGATTGTGGGCTCCAGTAAAATGAAAAAAATAAACCAAATGTTTTATCTCAAGAGGGAAAAAATCAGGGCACACAATGAAATAAAAGCAAAATTGAACTCCAACTGTCCAGTGTCTGGGATCCACTCTCTCTCTTCTGGGCTCCTCTGAAGGGCTTGAGTCGTTTCTCCAGCTCTGCCCTCCGCAGCACGCACATCTTGTCTTCCAGGCTCTGGCTGGCTCCACTCCACTGCTGCTGCTGTTCTTGATGATCATCCCATAGCACTGGCATCTCCAATCCACTGGGGTCTTCTGCTGCAACTGGGCCCCACTTTCACCAATAGCCTGTCACAGACTCTCTTCCTGGTGCCAATTCTCAACTCTGTATGAGCCCACCAATCCTGGACCTTCAGATGACACTGAAGCTGCACCTTCACCAATGGCCTCCTCTTCAGGCCTCTCACAGTGCCAAGCCTCAGCTTCTCTCCATGTTCTTCATGTCCTCAGAACCGGTCTTGGGTGACTCTTACACCACCAACTTTGGCTGCTAGCATGAGGTGCAACCTTGGCCAGTTCTCGAACACAGCTTCTCTGTGCTCTCTGAAAACACTTCCCAGAAGATTTCACCTCAGTGATGCTGGTCTCTTCTCAGTCACTACTAATTTCTTAGCTCCAGCTAACCAGCATCAATTGTCTCAGTAATGCAAAGGTTCAACCTCAGTGGTGCTGGTCTCTTGTTAATTGTGGCTGACTCTTCACCCCCAGCTCATCAGAATGACAGAATTTTAATTCAAAATAGCTAAAAGCCACAATAGAGTCTTTAAATGTCCCCCTAAACCCTCCAAGGCCAGGCCTGCATCTCCTGCACTGCTCCCAAATTCTTGTCTTCCAAGCGCCTAAAAAAAATTCCACTAAGCTCTTAACACTCAATGGCTTTTCTAGCCCAAAGTTCCAAAGTCCTTTTAAATCCCCCCAAAACCATAGTCAGGTCAGGTCAGATCTGTCACAGAAATATCCCACTCCTGGAAACAACTTCTGTCTTAGTTTCTATTGGTGTGACGAAACACCATGACCAAAAAGCAAGCTGGGGAAGAAAGGATTTATTCAGCTTACACTTTCACATTGCTGCTCATCACCAAAGGACGTCAGGACAAAACAGAACTCACACAGGGCAGGGACCTGGGGGCGGGAGCTGATGCCGAGGCCACGGAGGGGTGCTGCTTACTGGCTTGCTCCGCATTGCTTGCTCAGCCTGCTTTCTTATAGAACCCAGGACCACCAAGGCCGGGGATAGCATGTCGCACAATGGGCTGGACTCTTCCCCATTGATCGCTAACTGAGAAATGCTTTGCAGTTGGATCTCATGGAGGCATTTCCTTAACTGAAGCTCCGTTCCCTCGGATGGCTCTAGCTTGTGTCACGCTAACTCAAAACCAACCAGTACAGGGTCATCACAACATGAAGAACCTTATTCTTCACGGGCCGAAGTGTTGGGAAGGTAGAGGACCACTGTGTTAGATTACAGGGCATGGATAAAGCCGCTTGACGTCTCGGGGATGCTGGCTCGAATCCTCCTTCCCAGTGACTGGCTAGTAAGCCTGAACGGAGCCTGAGGCTCTGGGGAGTGCCTTGTGGGTCTAGGACCCTGACAGGGGCATTAGTGTATGAGGAGCCGGCTGGAAGTATGAGCCAAGGTAGGGGGTTGGGGACTACCCTGGGCTCTGTACCTTGAATTCTGGTCTATGTCCTCCCACCAGCTAGACTGGATGCAGAGAGGGACCAGGGCTCAGTTCTCAAGAGGCTCAGCCTGAGGCAGAGGCGGGAGCCCTTCCCTCAGACACACTAGGTCAGAATATGGGGCTGGAGAGCTTTTGCTTTTCAAAGATGCCCCCAGCAGAGTGCCTGATATGCAGCTGAGCTTGTGGGTCAGGCCTGTTCTCCGAGTCCATGTTGCCCCAACAGGAACGTACTAATGCTCAGATCTATGAGCTGTTCCTGCCCACCTGGACTCTGGTAGAGGAGGAGGACGGTAGTTGCCCCGTCCAGAGCCTCTCTGGGACTCTGCTCCTTGCAGGCTTGTGTCAGCGCCATCACTGTCACACCTGCTGTGGCTGGCATCTACAGAGCACTCTGCTGCACACGCCCGGAGAGGAAGCTTGCTGCCTGCCTCCAGCTCGGGACTGAGGGGGCTGAGGCCTGAACTCCGTCCAGCCCTTCCTTTAGGACCTGGCAGGGGTGCAGCCTGCCCCATGGGCCCAGTGACGCAGACCCACAGCGGGGAGGCTGCCTGGGCTGGGCATGAGCCAGGGCCTGTGGCGATCCCTCTGTCCAGGCCAGATGGCCACTGGCAGCAGCGGGTGGGTCTGCCAATGTCTCAGGTCAGAGTCTTGGCTCCAGTGACTCACCCCACCCTGCCCAGTTGGGTCTGCAGCCACTGTTTGCTGAGATGTTTCTTCCCTGTAAGTTGGGGCTTTGAAAAGCCTGTTCATTCCGACCAAACTCCAAGAAAGAGCCCTAGGCAGTGGGGTCCTCGTGGAAAGTCTCTGTCCTCTACAGTTCAATTGACATCAGTGTCTAATTACTTCCCTTCCTTCCTTCCTTCCTTCTTTCCTTCCTTCCTTCCTTCCTTCCTTCCTTCCTTCCTTCCTTTCTTCTTTCCTTCCTTCCTTCTTTCCTTTCTTCCTTCTTTCCTTCCTTCCTTCCTTCTTTCCTTCCTTCTCCCCTTCCTTCCTCCCTTCCTTCTTTCCTTCCTTCCTTGCTTCTGTCCTTCCTCCATCCAGCAAACAGAAACCAAATACCCATGATATGCCAGGCTCTGCCCTTGCCTTGGAAACATTCCTATGAGCGAGGAGGACAGAGTAGGTCCTCACCCTCGCAAAGCCAAATTCTACTGCAAAGGACAAGAAACCCAGAGTAACAGGATCTACTGATGCAGATGAGGCCAGAGCACCTCTCGAAGGAGGGGACAGAGCCCGTGGCTCCTAATCCCTGTGGCGCACTGGTCATCGACAGACACATCTTTCAGACCTATCGACAATCTGAGCGATCTGAGCAGGGAGAGCATTGGTCTCTCTTAAGCGCTATACTCTAAGACTGAGGCTAAGTCTGGGGCTGAGATTTCCGGTTCCTTGACTCTAGGTCCTTTGCAGCATTGCCACTTGAGACATGAACCCCCACATCCCAACAGGGCCTCCTTCAGAAGGTGTCCCATTACCCTGTATTCTGGTTGCTCTGATCAAACTGCTTTTAAGCATACCATGTGGTCTAAAACCCTGTGGAGTCCTAAGGAGGTCATCCTATCCATGCCCCTGCTTCTAGAGGACACGGTCTTATAAGCTACATTTTGCCAACAAGTCTCTCTAGTTCTGCAGAACCCTGCTCATGCCACAGAGCCAGTGGGACCTGGCTACCTGATCTGTCACTTCCCGCTGAAGCCCCGCGTGTCTCTGCACTCCCGGCTTTAAGTCGTTGCCTACCCTCTTCTGCTCTTCTGGAGGACAGGGCCCTCCTCCTGTGTCTACTACCTCAGGGGACACAGCAGGGGCATATTCAATGTCTCAGGGACAGGGCCAAGGCCTGATGTCTGGGTCTTGAGCAGAGGGGCTCACTCAGTAAGCCCGCGTGAGCTGAGGTCCGAAGAAAGCCTCGTGCTTTCCTGGGGCTGAGGTCTTTCTGGGACAGGAAAAGCATCCAGCTGGAGGGAATAGTGCGTACAGAGAGGAAGAGGCTATGAAACGATCAAGAAGTTGGGGGTGGATGAGGTGGGAGGGGGAGCTATGTGTCAAACTGAGGGACTGGGGCTTCAGTCTGAGGACCCAGGCAGGCAGGGAAAGGGCAGGTAGCGCCCCAGGGAACTCTGCAGGGGCAGATCTCGAGTGGACTTGTATGAGTCGTGTGACCTCCCTGAGCCCCAGCTTCCTCTCTGCATAATTTGGAAGTGGCACCAACCACCCACAGGGACCTTCCCAGCTTTGCACAGACTTATTCTGTGCTACTGTTGTCTTACGATACTAACAAGCAAAGAGACTCCAGAGGAAGATAGGGAGTTTCTCTAATGCCCTGTCTCTTATCCTGTCTGGCATTCCCGTGCAGTGTTCTAGAAGCCCTTTGGGAGGTGCAGGTCCTGGGGAACTCTGTTCATAGGGGAGCCTGGGTGGACATACTCTTCTTCACCTTCAAGCCCTTTCTCCTGTGCAGCCCCATCCAGGGCAGGCTGTTTTCTTGGACCCGAGACCGGGTGTGGATGTGGCCCAGCTCAGAGGGGTGTGGGATTGGTGGGACCAGTGGGAGCAACATGGCCAGAGGCATCAGCTCCTCCAGGGCCGTGGGGGTGCCAGAGGGTAGCTCATCAGGATCCACGTTGGCGTCACTCCAGCCCTCAGAACTCTCGCTGTGGCCCCCCGGACTCGTGGCTTCGTCCTCAGAGAGGGTGACCATCTCTGCCATGTCATCCCCGGGGTTGCTGTCTAAGTCCCCCGACTCTCCGTCAGTGGCCTCCTCAAACAGGATGGTTGCACGGGAATTCTTCACGCCCTCCAGCCTCATCTTGGAGCCCACAGCAGAGGCAATGCAGGGCTGTGCCACAGACTCAGCAGGTATCTTGATTCCGCCCTGGCCGGTCCAGAAAAGGGTGAGCTCCTGGCGGTAGGCGGCCACAGCAAGGCTGGTAAGCAGAGTGCTGGATACTAGGTAGAGCAGAGCAGGCTGCCCCATCTGCATGAGGACCATGGCGACAAAGGTGACCAGCAGGCCCACGGCATAGGCCACTGTACAGGCCATGTAGTAGACCTGGCGAGATTGGATTTGCACGTCAAAGCGGTGGCAGTAGGCCACTAGGAAGCCAGGGACAACAATGTCACCAAAGCCAAGGATGGAGAAGGGCTGGTCGCACAATGTGAAGGCTGAGAAGCCCAGCCGGGGCACTTTGAGCACCATAGGTAACCTCTCGTGGCTTGAAGAGTCTGCCGGCCCCGACGCCACCTCCACCATAATGCTCTCGCCGGTCTTGGTGAACAGGGGTGTGATGAAGACAAAGAAGACATCAAAGGTCAGCAGGGCCAGCAGGAAGGACGTGCAGTTCTTGAGCGTGGGCAGCCGCACCCGCCTCAGGACAAAGAGGCAGTAGGCGACGCCCAAAGTATCCTGCAGGAGCCACGCCCAACGGTCCTCATTGCGGTAGATCACCCAGAGGACGGTCACCATAGCACACAGGCCTGCCAGCAGCAGCAATGGCAACTTTACAGAAGCCCGGTGTCCAGGCAGGACCCACTGGTATGGCCCCCCCAGGGGCAGGTAGCGCACTATGGGTGCCAGGCAGCTGTAGAGGCCGGTGCTGGCACCCAGGCCAAAGATCCCAATCATGATGTAGACAAAGCAGTCGTAGAAAAAGTACAGCAGGATCATGATGGAGCAGGACATGGTGACCACAGCGCCCGTCATGGCTGGTGTGAAATCCACAGGTGCATCTTCGTCGTAGTCTTCCTCTTCCCAGGCCCTTTGGGACCTCTCAGCTGCCCCCGTCTGTAGCTGATTGTAACCGCCAAGCTCCCCTCCTCTTCGGGCCTGACGCCTCTGCAGCCTCTCCTCCTCCACCAAACCAGCCCAGTAGCCACCTGCAGCAACAGTGCCCACCGCCAAGATGAAGATAATCACCATGTTAGAGTCAATGATGGGCTCCAGGGGAGCGTATATGGCTACGCGGACATCGGTGTCACCGTAAGTGTGGCCGAGGATGTCCAACATGTCAGTATAGCGGAGCACAGCCACCGGGATGGTGAGGGCGGGCCGGGGCTTGTTGGGGTCCCGGGGCTTTGAGGTGGTGTCTGAACACTGTTGATTGCTGGCCCGACTCACAATGAGCAACCCATGGGCACCTTGGTCTTGAGCCAGCCAGCCCTTGGCATAGAAGCTACAGTTGCCACGTATGACCATGGTAGTAGTCTGGTGCAGGGGTCGCTGTCTAGGGAAAGCATCTTGGGCCTGGCGGAAAGAGTCTTCATCCGGACACCACGGTGTCTTGGTGCCATCATGCAGGGGCAGAAGTGGAGCACGGCGTGGGTCCCGGGGGAGGGTGACGTAGTCAGAGCTGTACAGGACACAGTAGTCCCTGCTCCAGTTCTTTGACACGACGCGCACTACGCCGTATTCACCCCGGGCCTGGGGGCTGAGGAGGAGGAGGAGGAGCAAGCCCATGGGGAGGAGGGAACCCAGGCATGCCATCCTCCTCAGCCACCTACGGTGTCCTCCCAAAGAGGCAGCCACCCACAGCTCTGTTACCCTCTCAGGGGGAGGGTGTGGCTCTTTGTCACAGAGCAGCTTGGCCACTTGTCCTGGAAACCTGAGCCACACCTACTTTGTCATAGAGTGAGGTAGAGCACTCTGCGCGACACAGACTCCTCTCAGATCTTGTTCTCACCCCTGGCTCCGGTAGGGAGCTCATCTGAGATCTTATCCCCGCCCAGGCCTCAGTAGGGTTAGCCCAGGTAAGACGAAGTGTGTGTGTGGGCTGGAGACCCCAGGCAGGATTCTGGAAACAGCCTTTCGTCTTGTCTCCTGGAAAACCTAGGCAGTGCTGCCCACCTCTCCTTTTGGATTGGTCTCTTCCTTCCTCCCTCCCTCCCTCCCTTCCTTCCTTTTTTTCCTTCCTTCCTTCCTTCCTTCCTTCCTTCCTTCCTTCCTTCCTTCCTTCCTTTCTTCAAGATTTACTTATTGTATGCATGTGAGTACACTGTAGCTGTCTTCAGACACACCAGAGGAGGGCATCAGATCCCATTACAGATGGTTGCGAGCCACCATGTGGGTTCTGGGATTTGAACTCAGTGCTCTTAACCACTGAGCCATCTCTCCAGCCCTGGTTTCTGGTTTCCTTCTTTGTTTCTTTGTTTATTTTGTTTGTTTCGTGTGTGTGTGTGTGTGTGTGTGTGTGTGTGTGTGTGTGTCCCAGCTAGTTTTTTGCCAGCTTGACAGAAGCTAGTGTTATCTGGGTAAAGGAAGCTATATTGAGAAAATACCTCCTACAGATTGCCTATAGATAAGATCGTGGGTCATTTTTCTCTCTTCTCTTCTCTTCTCTTCTCTTCTCTTCTCTTCTCTTCTCTTCTCTTCTCTTCTCTTCTCTTCTCTTCTCTTCTCTTCTCCCCTCCCCTCCCCCCTCCTCTCCTCTCCTCCTCTCCTCTCTCCCCTACCTTTTCCCTCCCCTCCCTCCCCTTCCTTCCTCCCTCCCTCCCTCCCTCCCTCCCTCCCTCCCTCCCTCCTTTCTTTCTTTCTTTCTTTCTTTCTTTCTTTCTTTCACAGGATGTTGGCCTTCCTGCTTGGATGGAAAGGTGTCCTAGGACTTAGAAGCCCAGGAACCACACAGCCCTGAAGAGAGAAGGCATCCCAATGGATGGACCTTCTGAGACACTGGGGCCCAGGAACCACACAGCTCTCCCAGGGGAGAGTCTCCCCAGCTGAGCTCAGGAGCTCAGGAGCCTCAGCCTGGCTCCTTCTCTTCCCTTCTTCTCTTCATTGCTTCTTGGTTTCTGCCGAGAAGCCACCTGACAGCAAATCTCACTAAAGATTTATGGGGAGAGAACGGGTGTGGAGGGAGGAGTCCTCTGCTCCTGGGAGGGAGTGGGCTGCGGGGAACTGAGCAGACACAGCCTTTGCTTAGGGCTTCTTAGGGGGCGGAGCTTTCTGGGGCAGAGATATCCAGGATGAGGATTAGTAGGATTTTGAACTCTGAGTTTGGGAGATGTTAGGGATTGGTGGGTTTCCTGCTCAGATCTTTTGTTCACCTAAAATTAGCATAATCTGGGGAGGGTCCTGCTGAGGGGCTGGAGATGACCTTTGTGACAGGACGGTCTGGGGGGGGGGGTTGGGCCTGGCTGCTGAACAGGTGAGGGCCTGGACACTTGGGGGTTTACAAAGTTTACTAAGTATAAAATGTTTACGGCGTTTACAAAGGGAGTTCCCTGCTGCTTGGGTGGCATGGGCAGCCCAGGGCCTCACTATGTAGCCCTGGCTGTCCTGGAACTCGCTCTGTAGACCAGGCTGGCCTTGAACTCACAGAGATCTGCCTGCCTCTGCTTCCCAAGTGCTGGGGTTTTCTTGATTAATGACAATGGGCTGGGGAGGGTGGTGCTACCTCGGGGATGGTAGTCATGAGTTCTATAAAAAAGCAGGCCGAGCATGCTATGGGAGCACGTCATACGGTAAGTAGCACGGCTCCATGGCCTCTCCTTCAGACCCACAGCTGAGCTTCTGCTTTGGTTTGCCCTGATGATGTAACCACCTGTAAGTCTTTTCCTCCCTAAGTTGTTTTGGGGTCATGTGTTTTAGCAAAGGAATAGGAGCCAAGCCAGGACAGTGTGTATACCATATGTGCACAAATGTGTGTAGGTACATATATCTACACATGTTCAGAGGAGGCCTGAGGAGGGCCCTGGGTACATCCTTCTCATCATTCTATCTCCCTCCACCTTGAGACAGGGGCTTGGAGCTAGGCTGGCAGTGAGCAAGCCCCAGTGATCCTGCCTTTCCCTACCGTGGAGCTGAGATGACAGGTGTGTGTGCAGCCATACCCTATTTCTAACGATCAACTTAGGTCCTCATGGTTTCCCAGCAAGTGCTCTCAGCCACTGAGTTCTCACCTCAGCCCCTGGCCTCGTGTCAGGAACACGTACTGAGGGCCAGGCTGCCTTTCTGGAGACTCTGCCACGCTACAATGCCCACCTAGCTGGAGGCCGCGCACTGTCCCTTTAAATCAACCCCGACACCCAGAGCTCCCCTTGGAGCTTCTTACCCACTCCCTCCCTCCCTTACAACGTAGGACAAGGACAGGACAGAGATGGGCACAACGCCTGAAGGGACGAGGACAAAGAGAAGACAGTGGAGACGCTCACTGAAGACAGTGAGACTCCCTCGATAAGCCTTCTGCTTGTCATGGGCGTCTTTGTTATAGCGACTTAACCTTACCTGATACCTCCATATCAGCAGTACAATAGGCTCAATGCAATCCAGGTAGACCAGTCTACAAAGTTCTCATACTAGCTAAGCCATTGGAGTTTGATTTCTTATAAACCTTTTGAGGTGGTTTACACCATTCTAGGCTGGTCTCCCTGCTTATGTTCTGAGGTTGAGCTGGGAGCTAAATTTAAAATCAAGAAGCGACTCTAGGTCCTGGCTGGGCAGATTTCCATCCAAGCCCTGGTGTCCTCTCACCAGCCAGGCCTCCTCAGGCCACCCACGAAGGAAGGAACGCATTGGTGAATGTGGTCGTCAGGACAACTGGTATGTGCAGGAGGTGCCCTGAGGCCCCTGAGGCCAGAACGGAGGCTCTGGGGAGTGGCCAGTGGGCTCCTATGTTTCCTCGCTTCTTCTGCTGGCCGGGAGCCATTCTCTAGTGGCACGCAGCTGGCACTCACCCGCCTTTCACATGCCATCCTGTGACACCTCTCTGCTGGAGATAAGGTCTGCCGCCAGTCACCAGCCTGTGCTGTACCTCTTGGTACAGCAGCAGCGACTGCTTCAGGATGAGGCCCTTCTGGGAACTAGTCCAGGTCTCCAGGGTTTGTGGAGGAAGTGAGGGCACACCAGGGAATCTGAGCATGGGTTTATTCCCCTACTCTGTGCCCTGGGTGGGCACTGAGCACAGCTCTTCAGCCCCTCCCCCTCCTTTCTTTGTTCTGGGGATTGAACCTAGTACCTTTGTTGTGTTAAACAATCGCCATATCTCAGTGAGCCGTATCTCTGATCCTGCTGATTTGCCCTCTGCCCCGTCTCCTAGCAGTACAAGCTTTGCCACTTGCTGCTTGACCATGCCATCTAGGCCCTGGCTCCAACGTCACCCCCATCCGATTCCTGGGGCAGGAACAGCCCCCTTTCAGCATGCCATCAGCACAATGCAGGGTTTCCTTACTGCACCGCACTTAGTATTGTGCCTGTCTCGTATGTTCTACTCCTGAAGACACGTGAGGTCCGTGAAGGCAGGGACCATGTCTGGCTGTCCTAGTTAGTAATTTAAGATTCTTGAATGGAAAGCAATGTTCAAAATGTGTGATGGGCCAGCGAGTGACTGGATTTGCAGTCACAGGATTGATGTGCAGAACAGTTAGAGCTTTTGCAAGGTCCCACTTGACATTAGGAGCCAGATTTATGGTCAGGCTGCTAAGCATCACAGCCTCTGGTTGACCCATTATCACTGCACATAGCATCCTTTATCACTGCACATAGCCTCTGTTATCACTGCACATAGCCTCTGTTACCACTGCACATAGCCTCTGTCACCAATGCACATATCATCTGTCACCAATGCACATAGCCTCTGTCACCACTGCACACAGCATCCTTTATCAGTGCACGTATTTTCTATCATCACTGCACACAGCATCTGTTACTACTGCACATAGTGTCCACTCAAGGACTGTGGAGGCGGTGATGCTGGGGACTGGGTGGGAGATGGACTCATTTACAAAGCCAATTGAAATGTGAAATCCTTAAAAGATACCTGTACCTTAGTATAGTGAGATGACTGGGTGGATAGGAGTGCTTGCTCTGCACGCGTAAGACCTGAGTTTGACTCTCCTGCACCCACACCGAAAGCCAGGCACGGCTGCACTGCCAGTAACTGCAGCATTAGAGCAGAGGAGAGAAGCTGGAAGCTCTCTAGGCAGATTCTTTCTCAAGTTAGGGCCTGACAGAGGAAGACACCTGATGTGCTGCTCTGGTCTCCATGTGTGTGGCCCACTGTGGTGGGCTCATGACCCCAAACTCGCCATCGTCCTGCCTCTGTCTCCCTAGTACATCAATTAGGCGTGCATCGCCGCGCCCAGCTCTGCACACGGGTGCCATGCTTGGTCCCTGGTTGGTAGACCTGTTTGGGAAGAATTAGGAGGGCGTGAACCCGTTGGAAGAGTTATGCGTCGGGGGGGGGGGCAGGATTTGAGGTTCCAAAGACTAGTGCCACTCCCAGCGTGCCCGCTGCCCAGCGGCCGTGGGCCAAGACGTGATCTCTCGGCTGTTTCTCCTCTCTGGGATCATGGATTCTCTCTGAAACCATAAACCAAATTAAATTCTTTCTTTTTCTTTTCTTTTTCATTCTTTTTTTAAAAAGGATTTATTTATTTATTATATGTAAGTACACTGTAGCTGTCTTCAGACACTCCAGAAGAGGGCGTCAGATCTCATTACAGATGATTGTGAACCACCATGTGGTTGCTGGGAATTGAATTCAGGACCTTCCGAAGAGCACTCAGTGCTCTTAACCGCTGAGCCATCTCTCCAGCCCCCAATATTTTCTTTTATAAAGAGCTTTGGTCATGGTGTTTTAGCACAGCAATAGAAAAAAGTAAGACAGCTACATACAACACACACACACACAGACATAGATACACAGAGCCACAGACACACACAGATATAGACACACACACAGAGACACACACATAGACACACACACAGACATAGACACACACACACACACACACACACACACACACACGCCCCTTCCTCTTTTATTCATTGCACAAGTCGCACAGGCTTCCCTGAATGGTGATGTGAATCCCATGACATGAACGACAGAAGTGGGGCCAGCAAGTTGGCTCAGCAGGCGGGAGTGCCCAGTGCCAACCAAGCCTGGAGCCTGAATTCAACCCACACAGTGGAAGGGAAAGAAGCAGTTCTTGAAACTTGTCCTGTGACCTCTACGCACGCACCGCGGCACAGGTGTGCCTCCCCCTAGTACACAGATAAAGTGTAATTTTAAAAAGAAACCTCTGCCGGGCGTTGGTGGCACACGCCTTTAATCCCAGCACTTGGGAGGCAGAGGCAGGCGGATTTCTGAGTTCGAGGCCAGCCTGGTCTTCAGAGTGAGCTCCAGGACAGCCAGGACTACACAGAGAAACCCTGTCTCGAAAAACCAAAAAAAAAAAAAAAAAAAAAAAAAAAAAAAAAAAAAAAGAAACCTCTGGAAATGGAGCCAGGTGCAGTGACACATACCTAGTACTAGGGAGGCAGAGGCAGGAGGATGATAAGTTTGAGGCCAACTTGGGCTTCAAAGCCAGACTCTGCCTCAACAGCAACTCCACCCATCTTACACACACACACACACACACACACACACACCCCACCACCACCACCACCACCACCAACAACAACAACGGTAACAATAACAGTAACGACAAGCTCACCTATCACAGGAAACAACGATAATAACAGTAACAACAAGCTCACTCATCGCGCGCGCGCGCGCGCACACACACACACACACACACACACACGCATGCACACACGCACCAGTACTACCCCCACCAGCAGCAACAATAACAATCAGAAACCCATTCTGTCATAATTCTGGAAGGCATAAGTAGCCTATAGGCTGAAGGTTTGTGTCCCCTCCTCATCTGTGCACTGAAGCCTAGCCCACAATGTGATTGAAGGTAAGACCAGATCATGGTATAGGAGGAGCCTTCTTGCCAGGTTTTCTTGCCAGGTTCTTAGAACCTACTGAAGAGACACAGGGGCGATGACTCTCTGTGGGCCTTGTGACGACACTGGAACGGACCCTTTATAATAGATGGAGATCCATCTCCAGGACCCAAATCAGTGGGCACCTTGGTCTTGGGCACTGCATTCTGCAAAACCAGGAGGGATCCATGCTCATTGTCTTAGCATCTTGCCTGCGGGGCTTACTGTACCAGCCTGAGCACTGGGGACTCTGGTGGCCTCTTTGCTTACCTCTTCCCAGGCGTGGCCAGCCAGCCTTGGGGCCATCCTGGCTTATAACGAGCCATCCCACTCTGCAGCTATTGTGACTTGGCCTTCTCCCTGTCTGAGTCTGTGTCACCATGGCTTATAGACCACTCATTCCTAATCTGATTACACTGCAAGGGCCTAGTTTTTGCCATGCCAATGAGGACAGATGAAAGGTGTGCCTGGCACCCAGTGCAGAGTCTTTGAAGTGGAGGCCATTTTTTTTTTTTTTTTTTTTTTTTTTTTTTTTGGTTTTTCGAGACAGGGTTTCTCTGTGTAGTCCTGGCTGTCCTGGAGCTCACTCTGAAGACCAGGCTGGCCTCGAACTCAGAAATCCGCCTGCCTCTGCCTCCCAAGTGCTGGGATTAAAGGCGTGCGCCACCAACGCCCGGCTGTGGAGGCCATTTTTAAAGAACCTTGTAAAGTGGTCAGTGGGCCACATTTAGATTCTGACTTTGTCTTGTCCCTAATTATTTATGTTTGTCTTGCCAACACCCAATTTAACAGCTTAGTTTTTGGTGACTCATTTATAACTGTCTTTCAAAGCATCCAACCGAATTATCATCAAAACCATTTCCCCTTGTTTGTGCACTTCTGGTTTATCCATTGACATGACATTTAATTGCATTACAAACAGTGATCACAGTGACTGGTGAACTGTCAGAAGCCCATAAGGAGCCAACACTGGCGACTGGCCACAAGCAGGGGAACTGAGCAGGGCTCAGAGAGCCGGCCGCCACTGGCTTGGCCCCTTCGGAGGAAGCTTTAGTGGTACAGGGTTGGGGGTGGGGTGGGGAGGAGGCTTGGTGTGTATAACCGTTAGTGGGGCACATGGCAATGTCACCTCGGCACCTCAGAGTGCACCCCTCTAGATCAGTGATTCTCACCATTCCTAATGCTGTGACTCTAATACAGCTCCTCATGCTGGGGCGATCCCCAACCACAACATTATATGTTGCTACTTTGTAACTTTGCTACTGTTATGAATCGTAATGTAAATATCTGGTATGAAGGATATCTGATATATGCCCCTCTAAGGGGTCATGACCCACAGGTTGAAACCCACTGCTCTAGCGCCAAGCCCTTAGTTACTGACCAGACAGGCAGGCTATTATCCTTACTAAAGCCCTGCTCCTCACAGGGAGTTGTTTGGTTTGGTTTATTTAGAAACCAAGACCAGCACATTCATGGAGCCAACTATTATTGAAATGCAAACAGCTAGAGCTGGAAGGATGGCTCAGTGGTTAAGAGCACTGACTGCTCTTCCAGAGGTCCTGAGTTCAAATCCCAGAAACCACTGAGGGTGTAGCTCAGTTGGTAGAGAGCACCTGCCTGGCGTGTGTGAAAGTCTGGGTTCGATCCCCAGGACTGCATAGACACAGACGTGGCTCTGCATGTCTGTAATTCTAGCACTCAGGAGGTGGAGAGGCGGGAGAACAGAAGTTTAGTTATCCTTAACTTCATAGCAAGCTTGAGTCCAGCTGCGTCACATGAGATCTTGTATTAAAACCAATCAATCAACCACAAACTCGGTCACACATGAAGATACAAATGAGGCCTCTGCACAGCTGCTGAGAGTGCACGGTGATGTGGCCACGTGGGAAGCGGTGACAGCTTTAAGTTAGACTGAGGGCTGTTCCTGGAGCTACCATCCTCCTGGGGACCCACCCCCAAGAACTGAAATCAGACTCCCCAGAGGAGGAGGATGAATAGGAGAAAGAGGAGGAGGGAGGGGGAGGAGGAGGATGCATAGGAGGAGGAGGGGGAGGAGGAGGATGAGTAGGAGATGGAGGGGAGAGGGAGTGGGAAGGCGGAGGGAGAAGGGGAGGAGAGCAAGAGGGGGAGGGGGAGGGAAGGGGAGATTGGGTTTCCATTCAGGATGATGAAACATTCTGGAAACTGCTGTGGGTGTATTTTATTGACATGTAATAATTAACCATATTTGTAGGCTGTGATACCAACGCCTGTGCATTTTAAAATTTCACTTGTGAGGAGGTGAGTTTTTATGTCCATGTGCATTTTTTCTTAACCATAATGAAAAGGAAAAACCAACAAACCAGGTCGTCATGCCAGTCTGCTGCAGTAGCACTGTCCCCAGAATGGGCTTCACTTCGGTCATCAGGGCTCTGTTGGCCAGGGGGCACCCCAGTGAGGTTGAGAATGTGTGAACACACCATATTGCTGGCTCCACCCCCCTCCACATCGGATCCTCAGGCTCGGGGTGCCCCGGCTCACGGAATTCTCTGCACCCTTCACTCCACGCCTGGGGTGTCTAGTTTGCTGGGGGTTTGGGAGACCGATTCTGTCCTTGCCGCCCCAGAGCCCCAGCGCACCAGCCCTGGAACTGTCGTCCTGCGGGTACTTGGCGCTTTCGTTGGTGCATTTACTGGAGCAGCTGGGGCTCTCTGGGTTCCCACTACTCTCCAGGCTATAACTGCAGAGTCTTCTCCATGACCTGCAGTGACAGTTCTGTGCCAGCAGTGTCACCTGATCCCACCTCAACCCTCAGCTAAGATCTGGCTCTCAGGGACTCCCCAGGTAGCTTGGGACAAAGTATGTTTCCCTTGGAACCTGGGTCCTAGGAGGCATCTGCAATATTTATCTTAACCAATCAAGGTAGTGAGGACTGCAGGTGAGGACAGTGGGTCTCAGCCTAGGGCAGGGACTCTGAAAGGTGGGGAAGGGACTGGGTGTCCTAGACCCTTTCCTGGCCTGGCTCAATGGCCCAGTTGGAACAGATCTGGGCCTGGATACTACTTGTGTCTTCCCTACCATCCTAGGAAGGTCAAAGAAGCAACACCCCCCATGCTGTCTACCCTAGCGGGGGTATCTGTGGTATTCCTCAGCCTCCCTGGGTCTCTGAAAGACCCTGCTCCTGCCCTGTGCTTTTGTCCAACGGGTAATGAGGCTGGGTGTTAGGGGTTCCATCCATGTCCCCATAGAGACAGGAGGAGTGGCCTGCAGTCTGGAACTCATGACTTCCCTGAATGCTGGGGGCTTAGCAAAATTCACGTGGTTCGGGTCTTCCTCCATCCTGAGCTACAGGATTTGCGAGGTTGGTGTGTCAGGAGAGTGGGAAGCCATGCTGAAATGTGAAGCTGAAACAGGCTGGGACCCTGGGAGGTAGGTGGGTAGTCTGAGGCCCGTGTTCTGCAGACTGTTCAGTCAGGTCATCTCTAAATACTGCTTGTCCACTGACTGGGAAGCTGAACAATGTCCCCAAAGGGAGGAGATAGACGGCCACCTGGCCGTGGGCTCCCGGGGCACTTGGTGGAACTCTGGAGCACGTGAGGCTGCTGGGGTTCTCAGCCATGCCTCTGCCGAGTGCCCTCAGGAAGACCTTCTCCTCTCCAGGATCCACTTTCCTCCCGTGTTAAATGGGAGAACGGCACCTGCTTCACAGGGTTGAACACAGAGTAGTTTGACCCCTATGTGAGGGCTCGCGCCCAGGGGCAGTAAGGACTGGCTCAGGGTCGGTGCAGAGACTCCGTGGCCACGTCAGACCCAGTGTGGTCAGCAGGTGAGTTTAAAGTCATCGGGGGGAGCTGGGTGGGATGAACCTGAGGCCCTGGAATCCTTTGCACGGCCTGAGTGGATCCTGGGTGAGGACCACGAGGCTGACAATGGCTTCTGGTGACCTGGATGTACATTTTGAAATGAGGCATCATTTTGAGGAGGGGGATGAGGGGAGGGTTAGGGAAGGGACAGAGACACTGAGCACACAGCTCCAATTATTACTCCTCCACAGCTGGCCGGGCAGCTGGACACTGGGGTGAGCCTCCCGGACACAGCTGAGATGGGTCTGAGACCCCGTGCCAGCCTCATCTCCCCTTTGCTCCAGCGCTGTACTGTGGGTCTTGGCCTTCCAAGCCAAGGCTGGAGGACTCTGGGAAGGGAAGACACCCGGGTGTTCAGCCAGCTTTCTGTCCTCAGCCTCTGTTCCCTCTACTGCAGTGATCTGGTCCTCCAGCTGAGTTAAGGGTTAGATAACGTGTTAGAATAGACTTGGTGGACGGTATAGCAGCCTACAGGAGTCCCTGTTCAGGTATGTGTGACTCTCTGGAGTCTGGACCCTTTCTCTTCTTCCTCACTCAGGAGATGATTTTCCCTGCTCTATTTCTGTCTTAGCAAATGTCTCATCTGCATAGAGGCTTGGTGGGACACCAGAACCCTGGGGCAGGTTGAAAGGCAGAGTGGAGAGCCATCTCAGTGTGGCTATTAACACTTGGTCAGTGTAGGTCCCTGCAGTCACCTGGGGGAGGGGCTCTCCCTCTCTCTCCCTAGCCCACCCATAAATGCCTACGTTGATGTAGAAGCCACCAGTCCATGTCTCTGCTGGTGTTCTCTGGGCCCCCAGCCCCCACCTCGGCTGAAGGGTACGCTCCTGCTTGAAGAATCGGCAGGGAAGGGCACTCCGTGGCTGCTTCAAGAACGCCTTCTCCGTCGTCAGCTCTGCTGGCTCAGTCGGAGCTGTGGGGCTCTCAGGCCACAGCCATCTCAGGCTTCTCATGGCGTCTCTTGCCCCACACGCTTGTATGCAACTGTGTGCACATTCGTACGCATGCACAAGGTGGCCGCCCTCCCTGGTCAGACACCCAGAGGCATGGCCCAGGTGGCACTGGGACCCTCATGGGAGTTCCCCCCATCTCCTCTGTGCAGCATGCTGCGTCTGATGACTCTGTGGCCCCATGGATGTGGCAAATGCAGGGACACTAATGTCCCTCGGGAGTAGCTCAGATTCAGTGAATGAGTGTCCCAACTCGGTTCCCTGGTCCTGTGTCCCAGGCTCCTCGGCAGGCCCCAGTCCCAGCTGCCCGGCATCTGCCTTTCCCTTTCTCTCCTTCCTTGGCCTTAGCCCTCCAGTCCTGCCTTGAGACTGCCCTGGCCACCATGTCTCCATGTGTGCACCTGGGAAGATGCTAGCTCGATGGCCTGCTCAGCCTCCCTAACTGCCGCCTCGTTCTCCACAGAACTGGGGCCCACTTCTGCCTGGTCTCATTGCCGAGATTCTTGTCAGGCTGTCCTGCCCATGTCCCCTGTCCACGGCAACCCTCCCTGCATGGTAACCTGCATGGAGATCCTGCTCTTCTCTCCAGGACACACTTCCTTGCCAAGAGCTGCTACTTGACAAGCATCCTTGGTCACACACACACACACACACACACACACACACACACACCCCTTCACATCTGGAGTTCATGCCCTGCCTCTGGTCCTCAGGCTCATCCTGAATGTATGAGATGTGTCAGCCTTCCCGCCACACGGTGGCCCCTACCGGCTGCTTCTCAGGGGCTGCTCTCTGGCTCGCTCCCAGCCCCAGCAGAGTGCACTTCTTCACAAAGGTAGTTGAAAAGATAAATATTTATATCACACCCCCCCACCTCAGTCCTGCTGTGGCTCCTCAGCCCCCCCACCCAATCAGGACTGGGCCATTCCAAGCCTGGAGCAAGGGCTTTGTCAGCTGTCACCAGGAGCCACCTGTCACAGTTCAGGGCACTTGAGTACAGAGGCCCTTTCTCCCCTCACCCAGCTCATGATCCTGTTCACTGAAGCCAGTGGCCTGGGTACCCAGTGGCCACCGAGGCTGGGCCCACTCTGGTTCTCTCTTACAGGCCACTCGGTCCCCCTCCTGATCCCCACCTTCTCACAGGTTGGAAGATACCCAGAGGTGGGAGGATTTGGGGGTGAGGGGACCGCTGCTGTCGGTGGATAAAGTGCCAGGAAGCTGATTGGCCCGCGGAATAGTAAATGTCTAAAGGTGCAAGGCGGCAAAGCGGCAAGGTGGGGATTTCCAGTGGCAGCGCCACGGCGCTGATGACATTCTGGCGGCTTAGGAGTGGCTTCTAGGGATTGCGGAGTGCTGTCTGATGACATTTCCAGATTTCTAAAGCTGTCCCCGGGTCTCCTGACCGGACCACGTGGCGCTGGCTCTCGGCAGCATCCCAAGGCGTCTCTAACACTCAGAGGCTTTACAGTCTCGGAAGAGAGTTTCCCACGATGCCCAGGGCTAACAAGTGGCCTCCCAACAGCTGCTGAGGACCACAGCTCTCACAGGGCCCACTGAACTGCCGCAGGGTTTCTAGCCCCCAGTGTCCATTTCAGCTTCCCGGGGAGATCGGGCAGCAGGGAGGCAGACGCTGTGGGCCCAGCCCAGTGCTATGCGCTATTGTCCACGGCTGGGCAGGCTGTCAGGTCTGCAGCCCGGGGTAGGGATGGGAAGGCCGCCTGCCTCTGCAGACAGGCCGGCTAGTGAGCTTGCCTCATTTCCCCTGCCTCAGGTCTCTGTGGCCCGAGGCTCACACCGCTGTGGACTGCTTGATGCTGTGAAAGCTGACTCTGGTGGGGGAGGTGGGGATGGACATGGCGCGGGCCACTCGGGCTCTGATGGAGTGCTTGTCCTGCCACCGACGCCACCTCTTCCGGATGGCAGAGCGGACCTGCGGGCACGAGATAACACGTCAGAGCTCGGGACACCCCTCTCCCTGCCGCATCCTCTGGGTTGTTACAGGCGCCTACCAGGTGTGGCGACAGGTTCTACAGTAGGTGGTGACATTCACATAGTTACTTCTATTGGTTTGCTATTTGTTGGGCCAGTGCCAGTTTTCCCAAATGAGGAAGAGACACCTCCCCCCCGCCCCAGTCTAACAGAGGTGCCATCTTGCTTTTGCCTAGGGCAGAGACTCTATCTTCTAGTCAACCTTACCTCACTGTTCAGAAAACAGTAGAACACAGACACGAAGAAGCCCTGAGGACGAAGGGAGTCAGAGGTGAGTGGGGTCCTGCCAGCCCAGGTTGCCCCAGTCCTTAGGGCTCTGCCAGAACAAGCCCCACCCACGCTAGCGCAAATGTGGCTCCCTGGAGTCCAACGGCGAGGCTCCGGCAGGATGGCGGTACCTGAAAGGACTCCAGGAAAGAGTTGAAGTAGATGAAGACGGCCCTGGAGACCTCGTCCTCCCCAGGGTTGACGAAGAACAGCATGTAGGTGATGCCCAGGAGGGGCAGGAGCACCAGTGTGGCCTTCACAGCCTTCCTAGGGTGGGACAGAGGCCGGAGTCACAGGCTGCCCAGGAGGGAGGGGGCTCTGCTGGCTCGGGGGAGGGTGGTGGGCTTGGCGGATCGTCTCAGGCATGGCTGGGCAAGGTGGAGCTGCGGTTTCTGGGCTGACTGGCTGGCTTGGAAGAGCCACTGGAACCTCCGAGGTATCCCTGGGGAGCAGGTACCTGTACTGAATAGTCTCAGATGTGGTGGACGCCCGGAGTTTGGTCATGAGGATGCGGACAATGTTGAAGAGGAAGATGAAGTTGATCTGTAATTGGAGCACAGCAGAAGGAGCGAGGATGGGCCTGGGTGGCAGGGACATATGCAGGAAATGGGGGCGGGTGGGGTGGACGGGCCCGGCCCTAGGCTCTCTCGGCTCTGCTCTTGACATTCCCGCTGCCGCCCTCGCACAGCCACACACACACTCTCTCCCTCCCTCCCTCCTCCTCTCTTGGCCCAGGTGCCCTCTCTAGGTGGCCCCTGCTGTCTATGGTAGACAGACTGTCCCACCCCATGGTGGCCTGCCTCCTGCTACCTCCCAAGGCTCTTACCAGCAGGACCAGGATCATGGGGCCCTGGTAGATGTAGTCAGTGTATACTCCAGGACGTTTGCCAAACCAGCACCTAGAAGACCACAGAAAGGGAAGGGAGGGGTCAACAGAGTCCTTTCCGTGGTATCGTAGCTGAACATAGGGCAGGGTCATCGCCGGTGGTCAGGAAAGGACACTCCGACGTCCAAGAAAGCCAAGACAACCGACTCTCCTTCAGTGCCTCAGTGATCCTGTCTGCAAAGTGGGTGGTGCCCTCTGCTGTAAGGAGGCGAAGCTGGAGCAAGCTCTGTGGAGGGAGGGCCCACGAAGGCCCCTGATTGTGGCAGCCACCATCCTTACCCAGGAAGTTGTGACTGCTTGTAAGGACGCCACAAGATGGGACTGGTTGTTGACATTCCTTCCATAGAAAGGGGAAGTTGGGTGGGAGGGTCAATGGGCCCTTCCCTGAGATTCCAGCGGTCTCTGCCTCCGCCTCTAGGTGCTCAACTGCACATAGCCTCATGGTCTCATGAGACCTCATGGTCTCAGGCCACCATGGGGTGGGACAGTTTGTAGAGTTTGTAGAGTTAACCGGAGGTTAAGTATATGGAGGTTAACTCCATTCATATAATAGGGGAGTCTTTATCCATCCTGCGGGGAGACTTTCTAGTGGTGCGGCTGCTTTGAGGTCACCTATGCGCCTGTAAATAACCCCTTACCTCCGCCCTGTAAGCATTCCCAGTAAACTCATTGGCTCCCTCAGCTGGACTTTACTTAATTGCACCTGAGTCTGTGGTTGGGTCCCTATAAGAAAGGGGTAGCTCCTTGTTTGAGTTTCCCAGAGAAAGAATTCTCTAAACAGCAATCCAAAAACAGCCTCAAGCCTGGCACAGCACAGTGCTGTCCGGTGTCCACCGAAGGACTCTGGCAGGGACAATGGCTGCGCATGCTCACTGACTCTGGCAGCGGCAATGGCTGCGCATGCTCACTGCCCCATAACACAAGTGGATCCCAATAGCAGTTTCTGCGGGACTCTGTCGGAGTGCAGCCCGTGCAGGCAAGGTTTCACAACTAGCACCAATTGCACGATGTAGGCCCGCTTTCCATTCCTCCTGAGCTGCCCTTTGTTTGGCAAACTCCTGGGATCGGTAGGGCCAGGGCAAATCGGAAGTCCCACGTTCTTATGGGTCTATAGACTTGCAATGGATGCTGTAAACTGGAACGTGAAGTTAGCATATGTGACCTCCTGGCCGAAATTTCAAGGCCATTTGTTTTTGTTTTCTAAACACCACTGTTTGTGGACTCTGGGGCCTCTCGATTCATCTTCCCCGCCCCTTCTGCTGCACTGTCTGCCTTTGTCCACCAGATGGGGCTCCAGGGCTGCCCACACCTAACCTTACAGCATCCTTCCTGCGGCAGGGGAGACGCAGGCTGGGTTTCTGGGTTTTCCTTCCCTGCCTATATCTTGCCTTCTCCTGTCTCTCCCTCCTGCTCCTCCTGCCCCGTCTCTTCTGTTCAAAATCTCATATCCTACAAAGCACAGGCAACCCCACCCAGGAATTCCCCAGAGGATACCCCCCTCCCGCCGGGATACCGCACACCCACGTCAGTCAGTGAACTGGCTCCCTGCAGCCTGCCACCTACCCTGCTGCAGGCACAAACACCCCAGCCTGAGGCAGAAGGAAAAACCTTCACAAATGTGGATAACACTCCCCCAGGCTTCTCCTGCAGCCCAGTGAGGTGGGGGGAGCCCCCAGTCTGCCAGCTGGGAGTGGGAATGCTTAAGTGTGACTCCAGTACTGGCCTCTGTCTAGCCCGGCTCCTCCCACCTTCTCCGTCTTTCTGCGAAGTTCTCAATCTTAGCTTTACACTGTAACCACCTGTTAACCAGGCCACACACCTCAAACCGATAGCATAGAGCCCTGGACTATAGAACTTTCCAGAACTTCCCATATGATCCTTATGAGGGAGTCCCCCACGAGCAAGGCTTCAGATCGAGCTGGAAGAGTCTTTGAAACCACCTGGACCAGTTTCCATTAAAAACAAACAAACAAACAAACAAACCAAAAAATCCCAATAGAATCTTATCGTAAAACACACCTTGATGTTAATAAACATTTATGCAGCACTTACTGGGTGGCAGGCGCTGTTCTGGGCTTAGTGTACACTGATACCCTTTATCTCTACTGCCTCTACCTCTAGCCTTGAGGTAGTAAATAAAATGAAGATGCCCATTTCATGGGTGAGGAAACTGAGGCCTGCTGTGACAATGAGCTCCAAGGTCACACATAGCTACTTGGTGATGGCACAATTCAGAACCTGGGCTGTGTGGCTTCGGGCAATACTCTCCTTAAAACCCCAGACAGATAACAGGCTGGGACCCTGGCTGTCTAGTGCCACCTCCCCGCCAGAGCACTGGGAAGGATCCTAGACTTGAGACCAGTGCTCAGCTCTGCCTCTGGTGTGCCGAAGCCACTGTCTTCACAGGAAAGACAATGGCCGAAGTCCCCGAGGGAGTGCACCGCAGAGCCAGGCTCTGACCTCACAGGGCGACTTACTTTTCATTGTCGTAGTAAAGCTTCCCAATGGCCCACGCCACAATGATGGGGAAAGGCACACCTGAGGGAGAGAACGGCTGTCACAGGAGGACCCCAGGGCAGCCAGGGGCCTACAGGAGAGCAAGGATTCATGGGAGTTGAGCTCCGATGCGTCCTGGCAACCCCACTACTCTCATCCCTAAGAAGGGTGCACATCCCCCCCCCTCCTGACCCGTATCCCCAGTGAGGAGAGGCGGGGGCGGGGCTGGCCCAGCTCACCCCAGCCGATGCACACGAACATCCACTTGCGCAGACGGTCGGTGGAGTACGTGAGCACAATGGCGGTGTGCAGGTAGCAGCCCTCGCCGAACATCCAGAAGAAGTTGGTGACGTGGAAGTAGTTGTAGGCAGCTGTCACCAGCCTGCACCAGGCCTGCCCCAACCAGAGATGCCATGAGCCTGGGGGTGTCCAGAGACCCCAGCGTCCAACCCTCAGGCTCCCTGGGGTCCTATTCCTGTTCTGTGGGTACCCAGGTCTGGCTCTTCTATAAGGTAGTCCCACTCTAGCTCCTCTGACCTGGACTCTGTCGGCCTTTTCTGCTTCCCTAGCTGGGACGTACCACGTTGCTCTGGTGGACCTCAGGGCTCATGGTGAGCTGGACCACAAACCACGTGGCGTTGCGCAGGATGAAAGCCGAGATGAGGTTCCAGTGGATGATGTTTCTCAGGCACCGGATGCTCCTGGGGCAGCGGGAGAGGGCAGGTGGCCATGGCAACGGGAGGAGAGAGCGGATGAAGGCAGTGCCAGCATCGCTCCAGTCCAGACGCAGGAATGGAGGGTCTGAACCTTGGAGTGAGTGGGGCTGACCTCCACTAGCCCTGTCCTATCGAGGGCCACCAAGACATCTGCTCCGGGAAGAGCCTGGTGTGGTCAGGGGTCCCCCTACTTCCCCCAGTGGCTGCTGGGAGAACAGACAGGCATAGCTCTGCAGAGGTCCTAAGAGACCTGAGAGTCACATAGATGATACTCGTCTATTCAAATGAGAGGCAGGTTACCCCTTGGTCAGCGCCCCCACCCCGTAGCTGTGCCTATGTCTTACCCACCTCCCCGCACACACCCAGGGGCCCAGGGGTGGGCAGGAGGCAGTGCCTACGCCTTCTCACCTGAGCCGCAAGAAGAGGACAAAGGCCACCAGGAGGGCCACCAGGGAGATGCAGTGGCCCAGGTAGTTGATGATGACGGCAATGTGGTAGTGCACTTTGCTCTTCTTCTGAGGCAGGAGAGAGGGCAGGGGTGAGCCTCCCGCACAGCCGCACCTCTGCACCCACTGAACTAAACAGCTCTGAGAGGACAGCACCGGGGGGGGTGCTGGGAAAGAGTGGGGAACAGTAACAGGGTTTGCCCAGCTCCAGGGTGACACTGTGAGCCACGTGCTACCTTAGTGTAACACTACCCGCTTGGGCCAGTCTCTGAATCCGGGCTGTCATGTGTTGTAGATAAGAGAACTGAAGCTTCAGTTCTATGTTACACGGTGCTCCGGTGTCACATTAACACCGTACACACCCACAGTACACTCCAGTGCCCACAGATGCCCATGTCTCATTCCGCCCTGACACCACAGGCTCCGGTGGGTGCAGAGACCCCAGCCCTCCCTCCAGGGTTTCATTTCTCATTCACATCTGAACTGAGTTCCCATCCTGGTCACACCCGAGTCTGGTTGAATGAGGATCTGGGTTTGGATCCCTGACACCCCCATGAAAGCTGGGTGTGGCTGAAGGGGGATCTGTAACCTCAACACAGAGGATCAGAGGCAGGTGGATCCCTGCATCACCGGCCTGCCAGTCCAGCAACACTCTCAGCTTCAGGCTTAGTGAAGAGATGCCGGTTCCAATAAATGAGGTGGAAAACCATTACAGAAAACGCCCATCTCTGACCTCTATAGACGTACACAGATGCGTGTTCTCCACGTGCATATATGAACACATGCATGTACCACACACATACCCCGAAAGAAGAAAGCACAGATTCCTTATTCCCAAAGCCTTTCCCTCACCCCAGGCCCAGAGCCTGCCCCAAGTGAACACTGTCTCTCCGTGTCTTCCCTCCGCCCCACCTCCTCCTTATACTAACCCCCTCTTTCTGGATTGAACTCGGAGTCCTGAGCAGGCTAGGCAAGTGCTCTGCCCACTGTGAACTACATCCTCAGCCACTACATTTATCTATCCAGTGTGTGTGTGTGTGTGTGTGTGTGTGTGTGTGTGTGTGTATACGAACACGAGTATAGCTATGTGTGTCATGGCACGCGTGTGGAGTTTGGGACAACTTACACTAGACAGGTCTCTCCCTCCACCAGGCGATCCTTGGGATTAAACTCAGTTTGGCAAGCACCTTCATCCACTGAGCCATCTCTCTGGCCCCTCCCTTTCTTAATTACTCAATTATGAATACGTGACGGGAGCTACAGGCACACGCGTGACAGCCTTCCCACTTAAGAGTTTTCCTCGTCTTAAAGCTTCAAAGCGGCCCCGTGGGTTGCTCAAGATTGCTAAGTTCAGCTTAAAGCATCTCTTACCTCCACGTGAAGCTTAGCAAGGTATTAATGCTACAAATGGGTCCTTACTCCCTAGGGGACCAGCCAGGACCCGAGCTCAGCTCTTAGCAGATCCCCAATGCCAAACTCCCATCCGCTCTTTCCTGGCCCCAAGAAGGCAGGGCCCCAGATTAGCAGCTCATGCAACTGGAGGCCTGGGACCAGGCCAGGATGGTGAACGGAGACAGGGCAGGGATGCAAGGGGAGGGGGGGGCGCCCAATCTGACCTACAAACACTGAGGGTCTCTAATGGGCTGCGGCAGATGCCAGGATCCTACCAGAGGCTCCAGACAGACATGCACAACGCAAAGCCTGTCTGGAATCAACACTTGATTTCCTTTTATTAAATTTTCCACACTTCCATGCAGAGAAGCCCCTGGGTAATAACAGCATCTGTGGAGCTGAGCGCCTGCCATGCCCCAGCTTTCTCTTCCGGTCTAGGAGGGGGCTGGGGGGGGAGCTTGCTGGGCTTTACCCTGGCCCCTCTGTCAGAGGGAAGCCGGATAGTTCTGAGAGAACCTACTGTGTGCTGGGTCCCACACCATTGTCCTCAGTGAAGTCTCTGAGGCTGGTCCCTGCAACCTTGTTTTCTGGTTGGAAAGGCCGCACAGTTGATCCAAGCAGTACAGTTAGCAACCAGAACCTGGACCAGCCTGGCTTTTAGGATTCTCTTCTCCTTCCACCCATAGGGTATTTGGGGAGGGGGGGGGAACAAGCAGGGATGGGGGATAGGCACTCTGGGGGGGTGTCTCTTCTCTGCTATGTTCAAGATCTAGGTGGAGGGACTTCTGCATCGAGAGTGTGTCTCACTAGTATTTTTCTTCACAAAGGCCGGAATGGAAAAACAAAACCACAGGGGCAGAGATACAGCTGGGTCAGGCTCCGGGTTCCGCTCGACCCGTGGGCCTAACGAAATCCAAAGACCAGAGCGCCAAGACGGCAGCGTCACAGAGAGTGCCAGTGTCACCCCGAGACACGGCAGCTGCTGTCGATACGAATGTGTCCCTGGAGTGTGAAGGCTGGAGACGTGGTGCCTGGTACAGAGCTGTTGGATGTGGGGGCCTCACTGCAGGATCCGGTTCCTTCTAAAGGGATGTGTGGCCCACCTGCTTTCCCTCGCCCTTGCTGCCTTCTGTCACGAGATGACACAGCAGCAAAGCCTCTGCAAGATACTATCCCTTCAGCTTTGATCGTCCCAGCTTCCAGGACCAAAAGCCAAAACGTTTCTATTCATTATAAATGACTTACAAGCTGCAGATGTGGCTCAGTTGATACAACGCTTGCCTACCTTGTGTGAGGCCTTGGGTTCGATTCTTAGCAATCCATAACACGGGAGGCGCTGCCAGGTGTCTGTGAGCTCAGATCTTGGGAGGTAGAGGTAGGAGAATTGGGAGCTCAAGTTTTTTTTTAAAAAAAATGTTTAGATGTATTTGTTTTATCTTTATGCGCATGAGTGTTTGGCTTGCGTGCATGTATGTACACCAAGTATGTGCCTGGTGCCTGCAGCGTTCAGAAGAAGGCGCTGATTCTCCTGGAACTGCAGTTACAGATGGTCGTGAATCACCATGTGAATGTTCGGAATGAGCCCTGGAGGTAAGCAAAGGGCATGTGCTTTTGGCCGCTGAGCCATCTCTCCAGCCACTCGTATAGATCTGAAGTTTGAGGTCAGCATGGACCACATGTGACCTCGTCTCAAAAATGAAAAGACTCAACCTCAAGTATTCTGTTACAGCAACAAAACCAGACCAAAACAGCTGCCAGCACTCTGAGAAATGAATGATCCAGGGACAGCAGGGAGGACTGTAAGTGACACTGAGAAAATTCCACAAACAGCCAGAGCTCTGGTCAGCACTGTCTGGAAAGACACCCAGCAGCAGCACCCCCCAAGGAAAAGCTAGCAACACCCCAAGATGGTGTCAGTGGAACTTGGAGAGACCAGCCAGAGACAGCCAATGAATTCTCCAGTCTTCCTGATGTCAGTGACACCCTCACAATTCCGACTTCCTGGGGACAAGTCACTAAGAACTGCAGAAGCCATAGGATGCCCAGAGTACAGGAAGACAAAACCAGCCCCGGGAAGCTTGGCCATCGTCCTTGTCCAGTCTGGAGACCTGAGCTCCACAGGCTCCTTGAGGAGGGCGTCACTGAGTGGGATGCCGGAGAGGAACCACTCTGCCGTGCCCTCAGGACCAGACTCTAACAAGCAGTTTCTGCTGAACCGATTCTGGCCAGCTTGGAAGACACCATCTTGTCCCAAAGGCCGGTGCCCTCAGACCTGTTTGGATGCCTTGCCAGGATGAAAGCACTGAGTTCCTTCTAGTGGCCTGCCTGTCTCACCCTCATCCCTGACCATCAGACCCATGGCTTTTCCAGCCCATCTGGCTTCCTGTGCTGCATCTTTTACTCCTCTGTGGGTGGTCTGCACCTCCAGTTCACAAAGTGTGGCCCTGGAACCAAGAGCCTCAGAGCCCAGGAGTTTTCAGGTGTCTCAAGAAAGGCAGTCTTGAGACCCAGCCTAGTCACACACAGTCAGAATCTTATCTTTAGCAAGAAGCCAAGAGGTTCTGGGACGTCTCAACATTTTAGCAGCCCATTCCAATCACAGCCCCACCCACCTCAAGCTCTGGCTGTTCAGGAGGCCGTGTGTGAACGAGTGTTCTGGGTGAGATTAAGCGGGTCTGGAAATCTCAAGATGGGATGGAGGGTCTCCAAGTTCCTTTCTAATTCAGACCTTTCAGAAGATGGAATTTCCAGGATCTCCTGGACCAGTCTGTCTTCCTCACTCCTAAGGCCCGAGGACTGGCAGCCTGGAGTGGTTTTATTTCTAACCCTCTGCTTTTTGCTCGTTTGTTTTGCCAGCCCATTCCTGCCCTCCTTAGATGGGGTAAGGGGGACTGAGAACAGAGCGGCAGTGATAGAAGAACCCAGATATTCAAGCATCCGTCAAGCATCATTTGTAGAAGAGTCTTTGTAACGACACTGTCTGTAAAAACCAGACAGAACAAAGACTGGCCCGGTAAGCTATGACACATCTGGCCCGTGGATAGTATGCAAGTCTAACGAAAACGAAGAGGCTCGCTCTAAACTGACATGGAACAGTCTCTAGGATAGATGGCCACGGAAGAAGCAGGCATCGAGTAGTTTGTATGACAGGTGACGTTTCAGTAAGGCCAAGAACATCACACAGAGACACGTTGACTCGAACACGCAGAACACGTGAGCAGCTGGCTAGGGATGGCTGCGGGAGGAACACTCCTCGCTGTATTCCCGTTCGGACCTCTTACAGTTTGCATTCTGGGTAAGCAACAGCTGCTCAAAACCACTGAAGTTTTGCCAAGCACCTCTGGGGCTTTTCCAAACTGCATCAGCGCTCCATTTCCAGCCTTGGGTCTGACACAGGCCCCATGGCTGGGCCTTGATGTTACCCTCAGGTGTCTGTGGATTCAGCTACTGCTGGGCTCGGCTCTACCCCCAGCCCTGTTCCACACCCAGAGCAAGCAGCCAAAGATGAGGGTGAGAGGAAGGGAGAGCGGGAGTGTGGGAGGGGAGGAGGAGAGGGAAAGGGATGTGGGGAAGGGACGAGAGGAAGGAAGAGGGCCAGAACTGGATTTGCTACACTATGCATGTTCAGAGGCCCCCCCACCAGCTTCTGTAGGGCAAAGTCCCAACACCAGCTTCTAGAAAGTTCCCCAGGCCCCAGTTGCTCATGTGGCAGCCCCCCCACCCCCTGCTTCTGCTGGCGGCCCCAGCCTGCTCCTCAGGATGGCGGCCTAGCCTCACCTCTTCGTTGAGAATCTCCTGGCACTCAGAATAATTCACACGGGCTGCCCAGCTGCCGTTGGCCAGGCATTCCCGGTAGCCATTGTCTGGGAAAAGAAGAAAACCCACGTTAGAAGAGACATCTGTCTGTCCACACATCTGAGCTAGCTCAGAGATGACCCAGAGCCGGAGTGAGACTGCCTTAAAAAAAAAAGACACATGGCTGGGCAGGATCTGGTAGATGGGCATGTAGTGCCTGCTCACTTGGGCGGCGTAAATGATTACGGGTCTCCTTGTGTTTGTCTCTGTGTGTGGAATTCTCACACTGGAATGTTTCCCATGGGGTTGGACTTACAGATCCCAACAGTACCACTTCTCCACAGCATGCCTTATGTCGGGGGGCCTTTTGGGCAGATGTCAGGGGTGTGCTGGGGATGGCACCGAGTGGGTCTCATGTGTCACGTAGCTCACCACTAGGTCTGCTGCTGTTGTTTTTGGCCTGGGATGTGACATTAGAAAAGAGGTCAGTGAGGGGCTACAAGGATGGGGATCCTGTGACTGTCAGACTGGACTGCGGCTAGAACCTCTCACCTCCAAGGAGGTTTGGAGGGGCCTTAGGGTTGCTTTACTTAGCTTTAGGGCCTGGGGGGGGGAACAAGGTTGACCAAAGAGCCTCTTTTACCTGTTTCCCGTATAGCCCTTTGGGTAGCAGAGCTGGGAAATCCATCAGGGAGGTAGACCAGGAGTCTCCCACACCCTCTCTGGCATCAATGTTGTTAACCACACTTCCTTGGCTCTCACTCTGGCCCTGGGTCATCTCGACTCTAGATGCTCTTCCTCCAGTCTGCTCTGTGGTTCCAACTGACCCACAGGCTGGAAGAGGCAGGAGACGCTGCCAGAGTCCGGGGCCCTGGGCTGGGAGCCCAACAGGGGCTAAAGGCATATGGCTCAGCTGTGGCTGAGCAGCGCCTCTCAGCCCCTCCGTTCATGTCTGAACGTGGAGATGCTCCAGTTGATGCCTAAAGGCCATCATCAGCCTGGGGGCTGCCTCTCTGCAGCATCAGGGCCAGAGGGAGTGCCCAGTGAGAGGCCAGGGGGAATTAACGCTGCCCCCAACAGAGGGAGCTGGCCCGGCTTTCCAACCTAAAAGGCTGTGGCCTCCTCTCTAACCCAAGAAACTGCTCTAGTTGCAGCTAGCCGACGGGGGAAATTGTCTTTATGGATTTTCCTAGCTCTGCTTGGCCTCACCGTGAGCAAATCCGAGCCCTGTGCAAAGCTATGATCTGGATAGAGCGAGCAACGAGGCCAGAGGCTCTCCACTGGTGTTAAATAAGAGCTGATCTCCAAGGGGCCCACGATGGGGGATGCTCTGGGGTATCGGTGGGGATAGGAGGCCGAGAACGAGCAGGCTGATTACAGCACACAGTATGGGGAGGGTGTGCCTGGCGTCAACCAGAGGCCGCTTAGGATGTCAGCAGAGAAAGGGGCTATGGCAGGGATGGGGGTGGGGAGAGCCAAAGGTAGAGAGAATCAGCACAAAGCAGGGCTCAGAACAGGGCCCCACGAGCCACAGAGTCTGGGTGCAAATGCTGGCACTACCCTGACATCCTGTGTGACTTTGGGTGGGTCACTTGGTCACGCAGCCTCGCTGTCTTGAGACAGAGCCATCTTGAAGATACCCTTGCCTCTTTGGGTTAGTGTTTTCAGTTAACAGCTGGAGCTGTACCGGGCATATGGTGTCAGCCCTATGTCTATTATTGTTGTCTCTGAGCTGTTTTTTATATAACCTTACATAACAGAACGTATCATTTGTCTCTATCCAAGGGGTGGAGGTAGAGATTTAAGTCTTCTTTGTTCAACAGCTCCCTCACCTACCCTCCACCTACGGTAGGTGTCTGGAGCTGGTCCACAGGATGGACGGACCATCAGAAGCAGCAGGCTTTGGCCCAGAGGGACAAACTGACCCTGAAGGAAAGCAAGCCTAGTCCACGGGGGCTTGTTGCCAGGGAGGAGCCAACCTCCTGGTCTAATTGCTGAGCTGAGCAGTCCTCCTAGAGGATCATGGGAAAATGGATATTTTTGGAAACGTTTCCCATCCCTCTGAAGATCTGATGCCGCAGGAGGGAGAATGGTAAGGAGCAGTTTGGAAGTCCTAGCAACACCTCATCAGTAAATGAGTTAATTAGAAGCTAATGGTTAGGAGCAGTTCTGCCCCCTCCTGACACCTTCCTGGGTGCCCTCCCATCGTCTGGCGCCAGGGCCAGCCCATGCCAGGGAAACCAACATCTCAACTTTCTTCTTGGAACTACTGGGTGATCAAGGGAACCCAAGGGGTACCTTACCACACCCCCAACCGTCTTGCAGATAGCAAAAGAAAGGTCCAGAGATATCTCCAAACCAAGGACTCTTAAACCATGGACCGATGGAGGTGGGCTGGGGTGCCTGACCTCTACTGAAGGCAGGGCCCCCGTGTACCGTAGCATTAAAGCACTTGCAGGAATGTGCCAGTAAACCCTGGCAATCTGAACCGAGGGTACCCATAGAGAATGGCTGGGTCTGGCTGCAAAAGCAGGCAGGCTGTAACCTCAGGCAGCCTCGTAGACTCGAATCGGGCCATGGCGAGGCACAGGAAGGTGTAACAGAAATGAATGGGGTGTCACAGGAACAGACTGGGCACACTAGGGCTTAGCCTGGAGTGCCAGAGGCTGGGCAGTAGGCAGGAAGAGAGATGAGTGCCAAGCAGGCCCTGGTGCTGCAGTAAAGGGAGAGAGACCTCCCGGGGAGCTTGGCTGTGCCAGCATATGTTGCCAGTATCCTGGGACAAGGTGGGGGTTGGTATGCAGAGCATCATGCAGACCTTAGAACCCTGGGTCCCGACTCTGCCTTCAGGGACTGTGACCCTCATTAAGTTATCCATCCATCCATGCCTCAGTTTCCCCTTTACAAAACATGCCCAGTTTGGAACTAGCCGACTATGTGCCACAAAGTCTCCTCTTTGACCTCTGACCTCTGACCTCTACCTTTTCTTATCTGGCCTTTCCACCTTAGACCCCAAACCAAGTCTAGTATTTCTTCTCTTTTCTCTCAGGACCCTCCCTGTCCTGAGGCCACCATCTCAAATCCTGTCTATATTCCTAATCTTATCCCCTTCCGCCATCTAGTAAATGAAGGCGGGGCAGGAGGAGAGGTTTGGGGGTTTGGAGTGGGGAGAGGTCATCTAAACCTCAGCTGAGGAAGCCGGAGGGCCACAAGGAGCGAGAATGTACTGAGGTGACCCAGTGAGTCTCGACATGGGTCACCTGTCTCTGGTCCCTTTTGGCACCTGTTTGGAGCTTGGGGATGACCTATCACACCATCAGGACTCACACAGGGGATCCTAGCCTCGGGGACCCAGAAGCCAATCTCCTTTGTATAGTCTAGGGCCCCTGGGTGCCATCTGTTTTTTCTCTTGGTATCAGGGACCTGAGTCATTGGCAGGAGAAAGCAAATTAATTCTGAGCGTGGCAGATGCTATAGCATGGAGCTGTAAAGCCCAGAATGGAGGCTGGGCCTCTGGGGAGCAGGGTGTTTACACGGGGATCCAGTATCTGCTCGGTCCACGGGTCAGCCCTGCCCCACCCCCACCACAGCTGTGGGCCTGGGATACTGGGATACAAGTCACTTTCTATCGTGGGCTGGGCACTCGAGGTGCCCTGTCTCCATGACAATTCCTTGCCCTCTTAGGACAATGACCCACCTATCTCAGGAGTGGCTGAGGCACGATGGAACTAACCAGAAGCTTGTCAACCACAAGGAGAAAGAGCCAGGGAGACCTGTAAATTCAGCTTCACCCCCGTTGGCTGGTGACTTGTGCAAGTTTCCTAACGTCTCTGAGTCCATGTGCCTTGGTTATATAGAAGGTGTCTTCTCTGCAAGAATCAGCAGGAGCACGCAGAGGGCAGAGCTGGCACGAGGAGGATTATTCTTCCTGCCACCTGCAACCTGCCACCCCTCAGCCCCAGCAGCCCACCCTCTCCCTTCTTCCTTACTTGTGGTGTTGTAGCGGACACCGTAGAAAAAGGCAGGGCAGGGTCGAACCACCAACTGCCCCGCAGGGCTCCTGGGCCAGCAGGTGCCAATGAGGTCCACGGAGGCATTGCACTGCAGGCCTAGGGACAGAGACAGCTAGTGAGGAGAAGAGAAGCGAGGTCCCGGGCAGACAGAAAGCTCTCTAGGGTTCTGCCCATTCTCAGCCCTAGTACAGACAGAAAAAGCAAAGCCTCAGTGTAGAGATGAGCCCAGTCTACACAGGAATGTGTTCCAGAGCAGAACAAAGAGCTACAGTCCAGGCCGGCTTCAGATCTCCTGCTGTTGGTGAGGATGCTTTCCCCACAGGGGCTCTGGCGTTCACCCAGCATGGTGGAGGTTAACACGCTGTCAGGTGTCCAGGGAGCGAAATGCCTAACATGCCTTCTGCCAAAGACAGAAACACCTGCCTCTCTCCTTACTTTTAACAGTTCTCAAATACACTCCTGGAAGGCCCGAGGTGGGAAGGACCACAGGGCAGCTAGCACCATTTGATGTCAAGACCAGCTAGAGCAGCGAGGCTCCACCTGGAGGAGTCTCCCACTGGAAACACCGTGCCCCAATGTCCCCCGTTTTAAAGACCCTATTCAGAACTCTGACTCCGCCCATTCATCATGCAGGGATGAGCGGGACCCATGTGACGGTGGGTGAAGCAGAGTGGCAAAAGTCCTAGAGTCTTCCTTTAGATAACCTAAAATCTATTCTGGTCTGACACCGCCTGCCCATTTGGGCGCTAACTCCCTGCTTTAGAGAGAGAAAGAACACTGAAGGCCGGGGAAGGCACAGGGGTCGATCCAAAGTTGTTACCAAGAGGCAGCGTAAATTTTGAACCCCAGGCTTCTGAGGCCAGCCAGGAGCTTCCACTGCTCCACACAGGTCTCCGGCCGGCATCTGCCTTTTGCAATATCTGGCTGGCGCTCCCTTCTTTCTGCGCCATGTTCCTTGCGCCTGTCCCCGACGCTCATAGAAAGCTTGGGAAGTGACAAAGGGGATATAGCGACCTTTATATCAAAAGCCCAGAAAATCCTGGAGCATGACAGTCTCTGAAAAGCTGCAAGACTGAAGAGAGGTGGAAAGAACAGGAGTAGGCAACAAAGGCACCAGCTTCTTCCAGAGAGCATAACGGGGGACCTGTGGGTGGGCAGTGCGGGAGAGGGCGGAGCCAAGCGTATGGGGGCCAATCAGGAGCTGCGGCTGGGCTCTACTGATGCACTAAGCAGCTGAACTGGCACTCGGGTTTCAGTCCTGCGCTGGGAGGTCGGGGGTGGGGGGAAGAAAAGGAAGGCACGGACCCAGCAGGGAGCAGGCAGCTGCCCAGCTGCCCAGCGCGCCTTCTGTCCCGAGACCACCTCTCCGGGGTCCCCGCTGTCCAGGAACCTTTAGCCTGACCAGCGTTTGCAGCTCACCCTGTGGACCACGCCTGGGAAAGAGAATAGCGTCCCTGGGGAAGCGGTAGACAGGGCCTCGGAAGAGAACCATAGATGGATAAGACATGGGAGGAAGGCGACCCGCGGACAGTTACCAGGCATTGTGAAGGGTGCTCTGCCATGCCACCATCACTCTGAGGAGGGGGAAAGACAGAACCAGTAAAAGAACAAGCCAAGTTTGGAGTGTGTTAGGGGGAGTGGGAGAAAGAGTATGGAGGATATACTAAGGCTAAAGCCCCGAAGGGCGGAGGCAATGCCGGGAGAAGCAGGTGCAGAGGCCGATTTCAGAGCACAGGACTTCTCATGTCCTGGCCCGATGCATCCACGGGTCTCAAAGGCTGCTGGAGCTTGGATTAGTTTAAAATTTTAATCTCTGTCTCTGTCTCGATCTTTCTCCCCCAAATCACACACTCATATACATACACACACAGAGAGAGACACACAGAGAGAGACAGAGAGAGAGACATGCCGCCATGGTTCATATGTAGAAGACAACTTGGGAGAATCAGTTTTCTCTTACCACGTTGGTCATGTGAATGGAACTAGAGTACTCAGGTGTGGCGGCAGTGCCTTAGCTCCCCGAGCCATCTCAGCCAACCCGATGCTGGATGCTGCTCGGATGTTTAGGCCAATGACCCCTGCCTCAAACAAACCCCCTCCCCTCCCTTGCCCTCCCCTTACTCCCTTCTCCTCCCTCTCCTCTCCCCATCCCTCCTCTCCCTTCCCTTCCCCTCCCCTGCCTCCTCTCCCCCCTCCCCATCCCTTCCTTCCCTCCCCCTTCCCTTCTCCTCCCCTCCCCTCCCTTCCCTCCCTTTCCCTCCCCCTTACTCCTTTCTCCTCCCTTTCCCCTCCCCAACCCTTCTCTCCCTTCCCTTTCCCTTCCCTCCCTCCCCTCCCCATTCCTCCCTTTCCCTCCCCCTCTCCTCCCCCCTCTCCTTCCCTCCCCTCCTCTTCCCTCCTTTTGGGTGGGAGGTGGTATTACCCTAATTTGTCATCGTTTTGAGAGGAGAAGCGGTTTGGATGAGGCCAGGCCAGCCTCCTAGCTCATCAGACTGACCAGCCTGCGGCAGCAAAGGTGGGCTGTAAAAGTGCTAACTCATCCCATAGCCAGCCAACTACCTACGAGCCCCTTCCTGGTCAGCTGCCGAATGGACAGGGAAGAACACGGGGGTGGGGGCAGGGGTGGGCTTCTAGAATGATTCTTATTTTCACAGGGTCTATTTGGGTCCTATTTCCCCTCCTCCCAACTCCTTCCAGATCCTCCACCCTCCCTCCCCTCTCTCATATTCTTTCCCTCTCTTAACAAAAACACAACAGACAAAATTCAAATACTTAAAACTCACCCAAGAAATGGTGTGAACTGGGGACAGAAAAATGAATCAAAGAGATGCCCGTGAGGGGGCTTTCAACCCTGCTGGGAGATGCCGTGAGCGAGCAAGCATGTGCTACCCAGTGTGAAATACCACAGTTAATGTACGGAGATGAGGACGGACTAGGCCCTACTTTAACTGGGTGAATCTCTAAAACACTAAGTTTAACCACAGACTTGGAGGGAGGGAGTCACGTGCATACGCGGAGGAGAAGGAGCAGCCGGTACGAAGGTCCCGAGGAGGTGTTCGCTGGGGCATCTGGGGCTGTCACTTGTCACTGGGTCACTCAGTTAGCAGATAAGAGCTCTTTCAAGGGTGGCCTAGTTACGGCTTGTGTGCAGTTGGACACTGATTCCTTCTGTTAAGGTGGCCACACAGCCCCCTCCCTATCAAGATCAGTGCCCAAGGGTGTTCCCAGGAGGACCCTTTCACTGTAGGTAAAGCTCCTGCCCAGGTGGGAGGGGGTCTCCCATCACGTGCTTCTGGACGAATCACAAAGGGTGTGAGGATCTGGCACCCCCCTGCAGCTGGGAGAGGAACTCTGGGGCTGCCCGGGAGCAGCCAGGTGCCCGTGGGCAGCCTCTGAGACAGGACTCTGGGCGACATGGCATAGAGAGAGGCACACAGGCATTCAGACAGGCTCGTCACGTTGGGTTAAGCTGTAAGGAATGGCAGGGTGAAGACAGGTGTCTTAAGGCAGATGGGTTTCCAAGTTTGAGGCCAGCCTGGTCTACAGAACAAGTTCCAAGACAGTCAGGGCTACACAGAGAAACCCTTTCTCAAAACGCGAAAAAGGAAAAAAGAAAAAAGGCGTCTCTGGGGACACATTAGGAGAGTAGGTCGGAGCCCATGAGAATCCTGTTTTGTGGCTCTGAACACCCTTGAGTTTTACACTCAATTCCTAGTGGAGGTCCAAGCACCTAGTAGGTGCTAAGGAAACCATATGGCTATATGAAAGCTCAGTACGTGCAGGGAAAACTTCAGGGGTGACACTGCATCTGTAAGTAACTGAGGACACCGGGCCGTGAGTCTGACACATCTTTTAAGTGACCACATAATGTACAAACTCTGAGACCAGTGTCCAGTGGCTCAGCTCGTGAGGCCAGCGCTCGGTAACTGTGTGCTCTGGTGAGTTACTCAACCTCTTGAAGTCTAAGGTTTCCTCAGAGCAGAAACAAAACTCCTCGCTGACTCCACTGTGATGACTGAACGAGGCTGAGCCCTCAGAGCGGAGCCCAGCACAAGTGGACATCCACACACGATAGCTATTATTTTACAGTAGTTGTGAGTCATTGCCACCTTAACAACAGGAAGAGAAGCCGGTGACCCCAGGTCCTCCTGAGCTCTGATTCTACTTGTCTGTGATGTTACTCGTCTATAATTCTATTTCCTCCTGGCACAGACATACTCATGCCGTGATTTTATAAGGAGCCAGTTCTGTAATCTGTCACATGACGGGGCCTTGGCCATGGGAACCTCACCCCTCCTTGCTTTCTGGCATGAAGCGTGTGCAAGGCCCCCAAAGGCTTCAGCACAGTGCCAGCCACTCCGGCCAGACGTCCGTCCATCTGTCCCGGGCCCTTCGCCCCACCCTCACCATCTGTCTCTGCCAAGACCCATCGGTCTGGGTTGGTCTCGGCATCAGATGACAAATGGCTGTATCGGAGGCCGTGGCGAGGGTGATGGATTGCATCCTATGAGGCCAGGCAGGCTGGGATGGGGGGTGGGGCATCCAGGACAAATCACGGAGGAATGAACACCATTCATCACAGCCTGCTGCCACCAAGGACAGTTGACACCTGTGTGGCTCCAGGGTGTCACTTCTCTTGAACACAAGCAAGTTAATGGAGCCTGACCTGGCCTGGGGTAGAGAGGAGAGATGGGGTCCTTTCCTCCAGGTATCCTCCCTCCCTCCCTCTCCCGGTTCTTGGCTACAACTGCCTACAGGCTGAGAACAATACTCTTTCTGCTCAGTCCAGCCAGTGGGCAGTCCAAGGCCGGGAGGATCAGTGCCTCTCTAACCCTGCTGAGTTCTCCTGCCAAACTTACCTGCTGGTGTCCAACCACCGATTGCTCGGTGGTCTCTAAGCTCACTTAAAAAAAAAGACTCCTCCTTCAGAAAGGCTTCTTAGATTTGCCCTGCCCCCGTTCTAGCCTCCCAACACCTCCTTTGTAGTAGCCAAGCAACTGGTAGTGCATACTTTCTCTTCTTCCTACCTATGCCGTTAAGTGCTTTTAAAAAGCTACCCATGGCCGGGCTGTGGTGGCGCACGCCTGTAATCCCAGCACTTGGGAGGCAGAGGCAGGCAGATTTCTGAGTTCGAGGCCAGCCTGGTCTACAGAGTGAGTTCCAGGACAGCCAGGGCTACACAGAGAAACCCTGTCTCGGAAAACCAAAAAAAAAAAAAAAAAAAAAAAAAAAAGCCACCCATGGTTACACCCAGTAGCTATTATGCTACAGTTTGTGAGACAGATCCTCAAAATTCAGTGCATTCAACCTCATGGATTCCCCTTCCCGTCATTTGGGCAAAGGAAGGCCCAGGGAAGTCTAGGGCATGATCTTCCTCTGGGTACCAACCCTGAGCCCCACAGTTCGGGATGTGAGTGAGCCCAGCTAGGAGTCAGTACAGGACACAGTCGGTTCCTGCAGGTCCCGCCCTCCCTCCCTTCCTCCACCTCTCTGAGGGAGGAAGGCTTGGCTTTGGAGTCCAGAAGTCCTAGATTTGGGTCCAGACCCTGCTATTACTGATTAGTGACATCCTGGGAGATTTGTGAGACTTGTGCATGCCTTAGTTTCCCTATCAGGCTTTTAGCTCACTGGGGATAAAATAACTGCCCAGAAGCCCTTTGCCATCGGCTAAGCCGCAGGCCTTGGTGCATTCATCTAGCATTTTCTACTGGGGAGGTCGGGTGAACCGAGACAGGTGGCCTCTGCAGCCCGAGCTTCAGCACGTAGTGTCTCTCTGTGCCTCAGTTGCCCGAGGTGTCACGCGGGTGACATCTTGAATCTCTTGTGCTGGCAGCATGTAGCTCTACGCTCCAGTTCACTTAGCAACAGCAGCCGCCTTCGTCCTTTGCCAATGTCCCCAACTCACAGCCCAGTCGCAAGGCCTGCAGGGCCCTCCCCTGTTGACCACGGGATGGTACGCATTCAGCACATTTGTCTCCTGTGCCCACAGCCAAGGCTGCGAGCTAACCTCAGTCCTTGCCCACTCTCTGACTCCAGTTCCAGATCCTTCTTTTCCACACAGACCGTGCCAAGGAAGGAGGCCCTGGGAGAACCTGGTATCCTGAGAGGTAAGGGGCCACTCACCAGAGACGTTGCTAGCCAGGGACTGGCTCTCACAGTGCTGATCCTGGAGGGAGGTGGAGACCGGGTTCAGCCCCAGGAGGAGGAGGGCCTGTGGGGACACAGGACACTGTTAGGAGAGTGCTCAGCAGTCTGACCCGATGATTCTCGCCCCTCCTCCTCTGCCCAGCATCCTACCCTTTCCCAGTCTCCTGGTGCCCTCCTGAATGTTTGAAATTGCCTGGTTCACGGAGGGCTGGGGACGGAAGCTGGTGTTTGTCTCTGGCCATCTCCGCATGTCCAGCCAGGCCCCTACAAAGGCGTGTACGCGCATTTGCACCTAATCGTCTACTTCCCCTTCCTCAGGCGTCAAACTCCTCTGACTTACTGTGATATCTAGGGTGGCATAAATCCCCCTGGGGCCAGCATGGGTATGGCTATTGTAGATGGAGAAACTGAGGCACTGACGGAATGATCTGGGAACAGTCCAGGGAAGGCTTTTGCCCTTTAACCCCACTGAGGGCTTTATGTCACTCTGACTCCAGGAGCCCAGCTCTTTTGGGATGGGTGTGGCATGGCCCTGTGACTGGAAGACTGTCTCTTTTTGAATGGACACCCCCAACCACGATGATACCTTTCTTGGGTTACTGCGGTCTCTAAGGTTAGAGTCTGGGTGGGTGGGCTGTGTGACCGATCTAGGATGCAGTGTCTGCACCTTCAAGCAAGTTCATCTCTCCCCTGTGTTTGAGAACATGTACCACGCTCGCATTTGGCAACTAAGTTAAGGAATGATGTTGCGTTGTGGCTGTACAGTAGGAGCTCAAAGAGGGCATACAGACTTGACTCGAACTCAGTGATTGTTTTTTTTTTCTTCGAGACAGGGTTTCTCTGTGTAGCCCTGGCTGTCCTGGAACTCACTCTGTAGACCAGGCTGGCCTCGAACTCAGAAATCCGCCTGCCTCTGCCTCCCAAGTGCTGGGATTGCAGGCGTGCGCCACCGTGCCCGGCTAACTCAGTGGTTGTTATCTGGCCCAGCGAGGTGGAGGCCGGGGTCAGAGCTGTGTGTGTTGGGGGCGTCCAGAAGCATGTGGGGATAGGAGAGGGGCACTACCACATACAAGCATCTTCTCCTTCACAGAGGGAGGAGAATCCCTAGGCTGGATGGCAACCCCGGACTGTTCTTCACACAGCATTCCACTCTTTCCTAGTCCCCTAGGCTTGAGAGAATTATCAACAAGGACCAGTATACCCAGCTTTAGAAGCAAAATGGATTAATTTGACTGTGGCTGGTCAAAGCTTGATTCTCTCTCTCTCTCTCTCTCTCTCTCTCTCTCTCTCTGTCCATTTGTCCATCCATCTCCCTTCGGAAGCTAGTTTTCTATGTCACCTTGTAGGAATGTCCCCTATCTCCTCCCATTCAGCAATCCCCCAGCCTCAGCCGGATTCACTCCTCTCTTCTGTCAGATGTTGATGACGAAGGCGGTCTCTGTTGCCTCTTTCCCACCACGGATTTGTATTCCTGACCAGAGCTTGGACCTAGCTGCCCCCCTCCTCCCAAGGATCACCTCTAATTCTGGTGACTTCCTGAGCCACATTGTCTCCTTGGTGTCTGCCCAAGTCTTTGGTGGGCTTTGTATAATTCATTCCTTCACCTCAAGCACCCTCCCTCCATCTCGCCCTAGGGTTCTTTTTGCTGACACAAGCTCCAGACTCCTCAATTGTCCCCATCCCTCCATCCTGTGCAGGTCCAGGAGCTGCCCTGCCACCAGCCCCGGGGATAGTAAACTCACTCCAGGGTTTTAGCAATGGTTAGGAGAAGCCCATTTGCTGCCCTGGCCCCAAGCAACGTCCTACACTTTGTTAATCAGTAATTAAGTTTCAGTCTCCAGAGGGGTGATGAAATGTCATTAGCCTCATTTTCCAAATGCAAAGGCAGACGCGGAGCGAGGAGGAAGCCACGGGGGCTTGCGGGTGGCTCTTGACAGCTAGGCAGAGGGCAGTGTCCTCTTGACAGAGCTACGCAGCAGTTCACTTCGAATCCGCAGGGACCCTGCTCTGCGCTCTCCCCAGAGATTGGTAATGGCGACTCGGGGAGAGAGGTTCCTGATAGAAAATCCTGCTCTCCTTCACCCCTTAACACACACACTAACACACACACACACACACACACACACACACACACACACTAATCAACCAACCAATCAACTATCAATCAATCAATCTCATTTCAGCCACAGGCAAGACAAATAAACTTCGAACCCTATTGGAAAATGTTAATCCACTGCCTGACTCCTACCCTATCAATACTTAGAACATGCTTCCCTCTTTCAGCCCCACCCCCACCCCACAAACACACATCATGCCCCATTCCCACCTACTTACCCTGCATCCTCTCTCGCCACACAGCCTCTCCTGTTCTGGTCCACCTTTGCCCACACAGTCTGTCTCTCTAACCTCATCCAGCACCTGGTGACTCAGCTGTCCTTAGCACTTCAAAGCAAGTGACTCAGTAGACCCTTTCGGTGTGCCCTTGGTACACCCCCATACCCTGCTCGTGTTAGGGATGTTCCCAAAGAAGGCCTTGGGGGGTAGTCCGGAGTGTGTGAAAGCCAGCTCATTACCACACACACTCAACCCAGCTCTAATTAGAGGAGGAATTCGAAGACCGGAAGCTCGTATTCACACATCTTAATGTCCTGGAGTTCATTAGAGCAGAAACCCAGATTTGTTGTGTGTGTGTGGGAGAATCAAATGCCACAGAGTAAAGGGCTCAGCTGACCTTGAACCCTGTTGCTTGTCTGTCTGTCTGTCTCTCTGTCTGTCTCTCTGTCTTGGATCTGCTTGGTCATAGAGCTGTTTTCTGCTCACAGAGGACCTGGGCTGCATTATGCAAAGGCAAATACTTCTTAAAATTCCTAAGCTGGTCTTTCCTCTCCCAAAAGGTCAGCTCTGTGGCAGAATCTTTACCTGCACCCCCTCCTGCTCTGTGGAGGTTTATGAAAGCTTCCAGCTAATTCTGAAATTCTACTTCCATAAAAGGCCCAGTGCTTCCCTCCCGCAGACTGTGGGTCTCCTTAGATGGTCAGCTCTGTTCCCTCTCTCAATCAACAGAAGGCTCTGCTGGTGGCCAAAGGCTCCCAGACTTTCCAGGCTAATGTTGTCTTCCTCTTAATGAAGATTTATTTGTTTGTTTGAAGTCAGGTTCTCTAAGTAGTCAAGGCTGGCCCCAGACACAAAATCCTCGTGTCTCAGTCTCCCAAGCTCAAAATTAAAAGTAATTAAAAGTGTGTACTACCATGGCCAGCTAAAACTGGGCTTTTTTCTTTTTTCTTTTCTTTTTCTTTTTTTTTTTTTTTTTTTTTTTTTTTTTTTTTTTTTTTGAGAGAGAGAGGGTTTCTTTGTGCAGCCCTGGCTGTCCTGTAACTTGCTTTGCAAACCAGGCTGGCCTCGAACTCACAGACATCCTCTTGTTTCTGTCTTCCAAGTGTACCACCACACCTAGAAAAACTGGGACTTCTTAATATGGGTTCCACAAACACATTGCGGGGGGCAATATGAATACCCTGTAATTAATTGTGGAATTTTTTAAAAAATAGATGTTTTCTTTATTTACATTTCAAATGCTATCCCCTTTCCTCATTTCCCCTCCAGAAACTCCCTATCCCATCCTCCTTCCCCCTGCTCACTAACCCACCCACTCCTGCTTCCCTGTCCTGGCATTTCCCTTCCCCGGGTCCCTTCACAGGTCCAAGGGAATCTCCTCTCATTGATGTCTGGCCAGGCCATCCTCTGCTACCCATGTGGCTGGAGCCATGGGTCCCTCCATGTGTACTCTTTGGTTGGTGGTTTAGTCCCTGGGAGCTCTGGGGGTACTGGTTGGTTCATATTGGTGTTCCTCCTATGGGGCTGCAAACCCCTTCAGCTCCTTGGGTCCTTTCTCTAGCTCCTCTGTTGGGGACCCTGTGCTCACACCAATGGTTGTCTGAGAGCATCCCCCTCTGTATTTGTCAGGCACTGGCAGGGCCTCTCTGGAAACAGCTATGTCAGGCTCCTGTCAGCAAGCACTTGTTGGCATCCACAATAGTGTCTGGGTTTGGTATCTGTATGTGGGATGGGTCCCCAGGTGGGGTAGTTTCTGGATGGTCTTTCCTTCAGTCTCTGCTCCATACTTTGTCTCTGTATTTTCTCCCGTGGGTATTTCATGTCCTATCTAAGAAGGACCAAAGTATCCATACTTTGGTCTTCCTTCTTAAGCTTCATGTGGTCTGTGAATTATATCTTGGGTATTCCAAGCTTCTGGGTTAATATCCATTTATCAGGGAGTACATACCATGTGTGTTCTTTTGTGATTAGGTTACCTCACTAAGGATGATATTTTGTAGTTCCATCTATTTGCCTAAGAATTTCATGAATTCATTGTTTTTAATAGCTGAGTAGTACTCCATTTTATAAATGCTACATTTTCCGTATCTATTCCTCTGTTGAGGGACATCTGGGTTCTTTCCAGCTTCTTGCTATTATAAATAAGACTGCTATGAACATAGTGGAGCATGTGTCCTTATTACATGTTGGAGCATCTTTTGGGTATATGCCCAGGAGTGGTATAGCTGGGTACTCAGCTATGTCCAATTTTCTGATGTACCTCCAAATTTATTTCCAGAGTGGTTTTATCAGCTTTCAATTCCACCAGCAAAGGATGAGTGTTCCTCTTTCTTCACATCCTCTCCAGCAGTGGAACGGTTTTAAGAAATAGTATTTTTGCTTTTTTTGTTTTGTTTTGTTTTTTGTTTTTTGTTTTTTTGAGACAAGGTTTCTCTGTGTAGCCCTGGCTGTCCTGGAACTCTGTAGACCAGGCTGGCCTCGAACTCAGAAATCTGCCTGCCTCTGCCTCCCAAGTGCTGGGATTAAAGGCGTGTGCCACCACTGCCCGGCTTTTGTTTTGTTTTTTTGTTTTGTTTTGTTTTGTTTTGTTTTGTTTTGTTTTTTGAGACAAGGTTTCTCTGTGTAGCCCTGGCTGTCCTGGAACTCACTCTGTAGAGCAGGCTGGCCTCGAACTCAGAAATCTGCCTGCCTCTGCCTCCCAAGTGCTGGAATTAAAGGCGTGTGCCACCACTGCCCAGCTTTTGTTTTGTTTTTTAATCCCTATTTTTCTCAGGAAAGTTTGTCACTGCTTCTACTTCACAACAAGTCCCAGGCCTCCATACAACCAGATCTGGGTCTTCTTACATCAGAACAAAGTACACTTAGCCTGAGAACCACCACCCCCTTTGTGTCTACCCTGCTCTCTCCTTCCAGCCTTAGCACCGGAAAATGACTGTGTGTTCAGAGACATTTTTTAAACTTTGTGCGGCGTGTATGTATCTACGTGTGTGTGTGTGTGTGTGTGCGTGTGAGAGAGAGAGAGAGAGAGAGAGAGAGAGAGAGAGAGAGAGAGTTGCATGCCCATGAGTGTGTATGTGCAGCACATGACAGTGGAGTTTAGAGGAGGATGTCAGACGCTGTCCTCTATTTCTCTCTCCCTTATTTCTCTGAGATGGGGTCTGTCCATGATTGAGAAGCATGCTTGTTTAGTGAGGCTGTGCCCAGTGAGTTCCTGGGCTCAGTCCCCTAATGCTCGGGTTACAAGCATGTGCAGTCATGTGCAATATATTATGAAGGGACCCAATATCCCTTTTGGATACCACCCCACCCTGGGTCATCTAGTCCCAGCAGGACTAGGCACACCCTCTCCTGCTGAGGCCTAACCAGGCAGTCCAGCTACAGGAAGGGGATCCAATGATGGGCCGCAGAGTCAGAGACAGCCCCTGCACCAATCGTTAGGAGACCCACATGAAGACCAAGCTGCACATCTGCTACAAATGTGTGGGGGACCTACCTCCAACTCCTGCATGCTCTTTGGTTGAAACGTGCAATTTTCTGGCTAGTAGAGGAGCTAAGACTATCCTGTTAACCAGTTGGCAGCGTGCATAACTCACTCACTGGAGAATGCCTGGATCTGTACCCCAGTCTCCTGGCCCTGAACCCCAAACAAAACTTCTGCCTTACTGCTAAACTTCTGAAAGCCTTGAAGGTCTAGTCTGAGAAAGACAAGGCCACTCTGCCACTCAGAGAGGTCGCCTGCTTTTGAGAAGCTGCACGACAGATGTCGGGCCCCGGCGAGCACAGGGCACCCACCGTGGGAGAGGGACCCGAAGCAAAACAGGTGGTAAGAAGTCTCTGGAGGGCTGGTGAGAGGGCGAGCCTGACAGCTGACTGCTCCAGCCCCAGCGCCCTGCCCCCCAGGTAGGCACAGTCTGAGCTTCCACCCAGTTCTCCCTGTGACTTCGGCATAAAGGTTAATCCCACCCAGAAAATGCTTATTAGAGACCCATTAGGGGCCGCAAATATCCGCTTGACTCACGGTCCATCTGGTCTCTGAGGCACACAGTACGGATCTCTTTGGATGGGACAATTCCACGATTATCAACCTTTTGGGGAAGGACCTGAGGAACCACAGGAGGGAGGGAGAGGTGGCCTGGAGGCAGCTAAGGCCACCCCCACCTCCTCAAAGTTCCTGAAGGATCTGGAGAGGGATTTGCTCTCCTTTCCAGGATCATCCTGGGAGGTGAGCTCCAGGGCAGGTGTGGCCGCCTCCAGCCTCCACGCCCTGGGCCCTCTTTCTTAGCTCTCCTGCTGAGCTCAGAGTGCTGCCCCCTGCTGAGTGAGTGGCTGGCCCTTGACAAGTAACTTCATTCTATGTGACGCAAGAACAGCGGACGGTGGGAGGTGGACCTTCCAGGGACCAGTAAAGGAAAGAGTCCGGAGCGGAGCGTGAGGCCAGCGGAGCCATTCTCACTATCTGGGCCCCCTGGGACCCAGAATTCTCCTTAGCTCTTGAGGGCAGGCTTGGTCTAGCGTCCATGAGGCTGCTCCTGCTGCTGCCTGCCCCATGCCCTCAGTCACAGTCTGCCCTCTCTGCAAGCATGCATCTGGGAAGGGGTTTCCGCCTAAAAGAATGGCGGTTTGTTGTTTACCTTCTTTATTTTGCAAGCCCTTGCTAGGCTGAGTTTCTATGTTCACAGAGCCCAAAGTTTGGAACTTGATTTGTAGAAAAATAAAGGAATTCTGAGGCAGAAAGCACCAGGACAGCATCATATGTATGTATACACACACACACACACACACACACACACACACACACACACACACACAGACACACAGACACACACACACACAGACACAGACACACACACACACACACACACACACACACACACACACAATTCAGAGACAGAAAGCACCAGGACACCATCACACACTCCCACTCACATGCATATACACATATGCAAAGAAATTCAGAGACAGAGAGCAGCAGGACAATATCTCATGCATGCGAGCGTGTGTGTGTGTGTGTGTGTGTGTGTGTGTGTGTGTATACATGTACACACACCCCATGAAGACTGCATGTGACTGAGTGCAGGGAAGCGGCTGCATATCGTGACGGTGAGTGGGTTCTGGAGGGAGGGGGGCCTGTGGAGGGGACACGGTCAGGAAGAGAAACATTCTTGGCCTGGGGAGACCCAAGCTAGCCATAGGACACTAAGCAGAGATGAATCCAGGAGGCCAGGGGAGCCAACACGAATTTCTGGGCAGCGGACAACTGGATCGTATCAGTGCTATCATTTGCAGGTGTGGAAATTGAAAGCCAGATGGACAATTGAGGCAGATCCGTAGGATCTAGATAGACCTGAGTTCAGGAGAACATGGGGACCCTGGTTGGTGGACCAGGAAAGCCCCAACTCCCTAGGGAGGTCAAAGTCCCAGCTCTGCCCCGTGTTTGTTGTTGTTGTTGTTGTTGTTTTTAATGATTTATCCATTTTATGTATATGAGGACAGTGTTGCTGTCTTCAGACACACCAGAAGAGGGCATCAGATCCCATTACTGACGGTTGTGAACCACCATGTGGTTGCTGGGAATTGAACTCAGGACCTCTGGAAGAGCAGTCAGTGCCCTTAACCTCTGAGCCAGCTCTCCAGGCCCCCCATGTTTGCTTTTGGCATCAGCCCCTCCTGCATGTTTCTGTGTGTGACAATATCCACATGCGTGCGTGGGTGCATGAGTTTATGCATGCTCATGTGGAGGTCAGAGGTCAACATTAGTGTCTTCTATCACTTCCACATTATTTCTTGAGACGGTATCTGTCTCCCATTGAATCTGGAGCTCACTGTTTGGATAGGCTGGCTGGCCAGGGAGCCCTGAGGATCTGCTCATCTCCACCCGCAGTGCTGGGATTACAATACAAGGCTTTTGGATGTGGGTGGCTGGAGACCGGAACTCAGGTCCTCCCGTTTATGGAGCAGGTGCTTTACCACTGAGCTGTCTCTCCAGCCCTCCTCCGGCTACTCGGACGCTTTGATCTATACTTCAGGAAGGCAGAGGGGAATAAGCCAAGATGGGAAAGGGAGCACGCGGCTCGGAAGCAGTTTCCTTACCCAGGCTGACTCGTCTAGTGCTCTGAAATGCTGGCGTCCAGCTCGAACAGGACATGCGCAGAGAGCACGTCAAGCCTCATCTCTGCTGCTGCAGACACATGTGCAGTGGCAGGCTAACTGAACCTGGACAGGTGATTCTAGGGGTAGCAATGGACCCCACGGCAATGGCAACTCCGTGGACTCCACAGGCTCAAAAGTGTCAAGCAGAGAGGTCAGTGATGGGGAGTTCTACAAGCGCTATACAGCCCAGCTGAGGCGAGAAGGGGGCATCTTTGCTTCTTTGGTGCCCAAAAAAATGACTCAGAGTAACACCAGACTAAGGACAGAATGCAACAGTGTCCCATGTCCTTTCTCAGCCTTCCTGCCTTGCCCCACGCAATCCCCTTTCCCTCACTGTGTCCCAGGCCAGGTCCTTCCCAACAATCTCCACTGAAGGTCACAACCTGTCCCCATCTCTAGGCAAAGAGCCTGTCTCCCGGCCCCACCTCCCCAGAGTGGGTGAGCAGTGAAAGATTATTACAGGCAGACAAGAAATAATGTATTGTTGCATTTAATTAGGTTAAATTGCTGTTGTACAGAGAAGAAAAAAATAGAAGGGAAAATCTGCCTACACTCAGGGGGGTGCAGGCCTGGGTGTTCCCCACCTCCAGACTGTCTCCGTGGGGCCTGAGCCCCCATGTGCCCTCCCCCATCCCTACCCTTGCTCCTGCCTCACCTCTCTGCCTCCCCTTATGAGGGCCTCACAGTGGGACCGGACCTGCCCCACCCCAACTCCTCTCATTGGGCAGTGGAGTTTGCACGTGGCCTCGGAGAGCACCAGAGTAAGTCTGCCAGGGCTGGAAGCTCCTGGGGTGTGGCTGTGGCTATTTTGATAGCAACAAGTTTCGAGACATGTAGACTGAATGAATGAATGAATGAATGAGAGAGAGAGATTGGCTTTCTCTTTCTACCCCCTTGGTCCAAAAGGTCCTGTGATAATTTCCACAATGACTTTTAACCCTTCCCCTTCCTTCCTTCCTTCCCTCTCACTTTCTCTCTCCCTCCCTTCCTTCCTTTTCTTCTTTTCTCCCTTTGGTTTTCTGGGACAAGCTCTCACTCTAGCCTAGAACTCTCCATGGACCCTAAACTGGCCTTGACTCTTGGCAATCCTTCTGCCTCAGCCTCCTCGTGTTAGGATTCCGGGCATGTGCCATTGTGCCCAGCTCCACCAAGACATTTTGACATCTCCTTATTTCTCCTTCCTTCTCTTCCTGATGGCGTGCACCCCTTCTCTTGCCCTGGCTTCCTGCAGAGCATGCCCGCCTTGGAAAGGCACACGCTGGTGAAGGGAAGTGTGGTTCGGACAGACTCGTCTGGGACAGTGGACAAGTTGCTGTCCAGCCTCAGTTTCCACAAGTGTGAAATGGGTAGGACGTTTGTTCCCGACATTCTCCTCCAGGTATGAATGTGCCCTGGCTCCAAGGCTCTCAGAAAAGCCCAAACCCAGCCTCTAACTCGAGAGAGCACCACAGTGGGGCGCCTCACTGCCCAGGCCCACGTGTGTGACCTTGGGAAAACCACTGAACTTCTCCCAGTCTTTTTCCCTGTCTGTAGAGGGGACTAGTTGGAATGAAATCTCTACACCCAGAAGCTTTTGGAAAGATTTGCTGATTCAGTGCATTCAGAATAACAGGGGGCCAAGGGGCTTGGCAGCTCTGCCGCAATGGGCTGTCTTCCTGCGGGGTGCTTCTTCCGTGACTGTGACTCAGTCTTCCACACCAGAAGTGCCCCTGGCTGGTCTCCTGCCCATCACCAGTCTGTTCCCAGGAGCTGTGCTCACCTACAAAAGTGTGTGTGTGTGTGTGTGTGTGTGTGTGTGTGTGTGTCCCTTGATGGGAACTAGCTGGCCTTGGACATGAGGACATGGACTGGTACCTATTTCCAATCCCCATCATGGTGGCTAATTCCCACTATAGGCCTGATTGGGTTAAGAAACACAATGGTGTCTGGCCTACAGAGCAAGTCTCAGGACAGCCAGTCCTGTTGCACAGAGATACCCTATCTTGAAAAACCAACTCTCTGTATGCCTGCCCAGAGAGAAAGAACCACAAGGAGGCACACCTTCGGATGTCTCCGTGAGGGACTTTCCAGAGAGAGAGGGAAGAGGAGGGACGACCCACCCTGAACATGGGTGGCGGCATCCCATGGCCTGAAGTCTGACAGTGAATGAAGGGGTGTGGGGAGGAGAAAGTGGGCTGACTGCGGGCAAGCCCCTTTCTCTGCTTCTCCGTCAGGGCTGTGGCGCAAGCTGCCTTTGCCACTGTGCTGCTTCTTCTGGGGTGGACTGTGCTCCCCCGGGGTGGTGAGCCAAGCCAACCCTTCCTCCTTCAGTTGTTTTTGTCGGTCATTTGGTCACACTGTGAAGAACAGTAACTAAAGCACCCATCCCGAATCTGCCTGCCACTCACTCACTCATTACCCTACGTAAGTCTTAGGGTTTCTCATGTGTGTCTGCATCATCACCAGAAGCAAGTTGGGGAAGAAAGGGTTTATTTCATTTTACAGTTGGGCATCAGGACAAGCAGAGGCCATGGAGGGGCAAGGCTTGCTGGCTTGCTCGGCCTGCTTTCTTACACAGAAGCACTGCCCACGGTTGGCATCACCCATAGTGGCTGGACCCTTTCGTATTGGCTGCTACCAAAGCAATATCAAGAACACTTGCCAATAGGCCAACCGTTCCCAGGCATTGTCTCCACTAAGATTCCCCCTTCCAAATATCCCCAACTTGTATCAAGCTGACAAACATCTGTCTAGGATGGTTTGGCTTGTTCTCTGATGGCTCCGGTGAAATGTTTGTCCAGTGTAGGCCTCTGGCCTCCTTCCTTGCCTTTGTGTTTCCTGGTTTCACTGAAGACTTGCCATTAACAGGCTCGGGGGCAGTGTTTCTCCCCGTAGTGGTATGAATGGGCCCCCATAGGTTCATAGATTTGAATGCTTCGTCATTAGGGAGTGGCACTACGTGACAGGGATTGTGGCCTCGTTGGAGGAAGTGCGTCCCTAGGGGTGGGCTTTGGGCTCCAAATCCTCAAGCCAGGGCCATTGTCTTTCTTTCCGTCTGCTACCTGTAGATTGGGATGAAGGAGTCTCAGCTGCTCTCCAGCAGTATGTCTGCCTGCACGCCACCATGCTTCCCACGGTGATGACAAGGGACTGAGCCTCTGAGAGCGAGGACCAGTTACATGTTTTCCTTCCTAAGAGTTGTCATGGTCATGGCGTTTCTTCACAGAAATAGAACATTGCCTAAGACACTCATGAAATCTCAACCCACCCCAAGCCCTGACCACCTCTCCACTGTGTACAGATGTCAGAGTTTGCTCATGGCTGTTACCCTAGCAACTGGAGGCACTGGGATGGAAGCTGCTCTCCTATCCTAGGAAGACAGCTTGTTCCCCAAGCCCTTCTAGAAGCCTGATGCATCCGAGGAGGTACAGGTTTCTTTTGCCTCGACGCCTCTAAGTCATAGTTAGAGCTGTAGTGTGCTATAGTAAGAACAGGGAGCAGAGTCGCTTATGAGACCAGGATGGGGAGACAAGAGTTAGGTAGAGGGGGCTGGAGAGATGGCTCAGCGGTTAAGAGCACTGACTGCTCTTCCGAAGGTCCTGAGTTCAAATCCCAGCAACCACATGGTGGCTGACAACCATCCGTAAGAGATCTGACGCTCTCTTCTGGGGTGTCTGAAGACAGCTCTAGTGTACTTATATAATCAATCAATCAATCAATCAATAAATCTTAAAAAAAAGAGTTAGGTAGAACTTAGTTTGATTCTCACGGATGCACGGATCCTGGACGGGGCTCCAATCCTGCTCCCAGGCAGGGCACTGAAAGCCATGAGCTGAGAGGGACCCCTGAGTGCTGATACATTTCCCTGAGGAGGTGGAAGCCAAATCCCAGGTGTCAGGAAAGCTCTGGAGGCATCAGCCCTGGGGGCTCGGATCCTTCCAATCGACGTGCTCCCGCCTGGGGGCTCTTGATCAGCTGCACAGAGACAAGTGTAAAGTGTGTGTGTGTGGGGGGGGTCGACATGTGGTGGCAGAAGCGTGTCCTTGGAGGAGAAGCATTTCAGACATGATTTTGAGGAGGCTGAGAGGGAAGAAGGAGACTACTCAGCAGCTGGCAAGCGGGTCTGTTATAGAAAGCCCAGAGCTCCCGCAGCTGGATGTCTCGGGTGAGCAGCTGCCTGCCAAGGCCACTCGGGAGCATGAGCTCACTGCTGCTGGACCAAGGCCCACTGAGCAGGAATTAGGAATAATCGTGGGACGGGCATGGCCTTGTCTATGTTTCTCAACCAGCTGATGCATGGCAGCAATGGAGGGAGGAGTGGCTGGCACGCAGTGGGTAGAGGCCAGAGGCGCTCAACGGCCAGGTGTCCAGGGCAGCCAGGTGTCCAGGGCGGCCAGGTGTCCAGGGCGGCTCCCATAGCAAAGAACTCCTGTCCCAGGCTCAGGGGTTACCTGAAGGCATGAGGTCCCCAAGTCTGGTCTCCAGAACCTACATACAAATGCTGCATGTGATGCACACTCAGAATCCAGTGCTGGGGAGGTGGAGACATGCAGATCCCTAAGGATTGATGGCCAGCCAGTTTAGCCTAATTGGTGAGTTCCAGACCCAAAGACAATACCTAGGGTTGTCTTCTGGCAAAACATCGAATGCCAGCAATGGTGGCCTTGGCCGGCTCTATTCTGAAGGGACTCACCTGTCTGCTTATTATGAGAAGGAGGGGAGACAATGGACGTCCTTGGGGAAAAGGAAAACCCACAGGGAAAGTCTTTTCACCTAGGGAGAAACTCTGGCTGTTCTCTGTCCATCCAAAGCCCTTTGCCGCCATGAACCAGTCATCCTTGTTTCTGGCCTCAAGTTGCCATCAGAGGACTGACGGCTACCCCTGGCTAGCTACCCCTCCCCCAACCAGCTCCTCCCAGCTCCTCCTGGGTGGGATGCCACAGAAGGCCAGAAAGATGAGGAAAGATGGATTGTTGGTCGGTGCGGCAGAAGCTCCAGGGCCGTCAGCACAGGCCCAGCACCTGTCAGACAGGGTCCTGGACTCAAGACTTTGTCTCTTTTATCTTGACTGAGTCTCAGCCAAATGGCAGAACCACTACAGAGCTGGACCCCGGTAGCTTTAGATGAACCCACTGTGAAAGGAAAACCTTCTTTGGCCTCTCTGCAGCATTGGGACCCACTGACCACGCTTAGGTTCCTCTTATCTCAGCGACAAGGGACAGGTTGACGAATGTCTTAGTTAGAGGTTCTGCTGCTAAAGAATAAGAAGGAAGAAGAGGCCGAGTGTGCTGCCAGCCCTCCCCTGCCAGAGTAATCCAAAAGGTTTCCTTCCTCCTAGGCTCCACACCGGCGGCGATGTGACCTCTAACTCAGGTCCCTGCTGCAGAGCCGAAGAGAAGACACGGGGCACACGCAAAGACTCCAGCCCCGAAGATGGGGATTTTAGCCCCCAGGTGTATCTCAGAGCAGCGCTACTCAAGGGGTGCTCAGGACCAGTTTGGGCAGGCTTGCCAAGGGCAAATTGTTCCATACCAGTCCGCAGCATGATAAGTCCAAAGATCGAGTGACTGTTTAGAAACTTGGATGGGAATTTGTCCTTGTTGTGACACCCAAGCAAGTTGTCAATAAACTCCTCTCCTTGGACTGGGTCTAGACTGATCCCAGTGTTGTCAGACCGGCAAGGTGAATCACGGGGTGCCGCGGGGACCACATGCCAGTCTGCAGAGGACTGGAAAATCCCCGTGGTCTTTCTCTCCGCTGGCTAGCTGGAGGACAGAGCTCCAACTGGCTCATTATGGAAGGCCTCGTGGAAGAGACAGTTTGGGGGACTGCTGAGCTTAGCAGGGAACAGAGAAGACAGTTGACACCCATGAAGGCAGCAGGGCCCCCGGTTTGAGCTTTAGTGGGTACAGGCTCCTCGCTGCACAGCCTCTCCTGTTAATCCCCATCATTGTCCAGGTACAGAAGCCTAGAGAGACTTCCTGAAGGTCACCCAGTCAGGGAGTGACAGAATTGACTCTAACCCCAGGACTCCTGCTCTTTTGGCACTGGGGACAGTGCTCCTTCCTTGCAACGCTCAGGGTACGTATTAGCCCTGCCTCTCCTGGCCTGCTCTCACAGCCGAGTAGAAGCATGGGGCCTAGCTATCTGCAGAGAAAGGATCAAGGCCATCCCACTGCCACCCACAAGGAGCTAGGGGCATGTGACATACACTCAGGACAAGACCGTTTAGAGGAGATAGCAATGCTACTGTTCAGAGCCACTTCTGCATTTCCTGGTTCCTCCTGCCTGGCTGCCGGAAGCATCAGAACACCTCTGATCCCATCTGGGGAAACAGAAGTGACCCAGGCCTGCTCTGTGACACCCCAGTCCCCAGTCTGGACCCTAGCCTTCCCTTGATATTTCTCTAGAAACCCTCAAGATACAGACCTGCCTGCCCACGTGTGGACCGCCCCTCAGTATATGCCAGGGGACGCATGGCTGGACCTCTGAGTGTCGCTGAGCACTCAACATCAGGATACAAAGCTATCCTTGCGTGCTAGGGAGAAAGGAAAGGCCAGAATGACCAAAGCAGTCATGCAAGCCAGCTTCCTTCCCATGCCTGCTCAGATCTCATGTTCAATACTCTTTCTCCTCCATTACCCAGTGAAGCCTCTCTCTAACAGACTGTCTTGAAGACAGATTCCCCTATCAAAACAAAACTGTCCACCCCTAGTAGGCTGTGGACAAGGCTGGTCATTGAGAACAGGCGTCTGTATGGCCCCAGAAGGACCACGCCCTACCTGTATTCTTTCTCAATCCTTTCTCATCAGTGTAGACCTTGCTGTCTGCGGCTGCCTGGGCCTCCCTCTTTTTCTCACCTGTGTTCACTGGCTGCCCACCAGCAGCGCCCTCATGAGAGAAGGGAGCCACTAAGCCAGAAAAGGCCTCCCAGCAACCACTTCGCCTTTGCCAAGAGGGACGATAAAGCAAGGGCTGTCTAAGGGGAAGATTACACCCTTCCCTTTGTCAGATGACACTCTTATGCCTGTAACCAGCTCCTGTTCTAGCCGTTTACTGGGCTGCCTGCATTTTATCTCTGTGGCTTGTGTATTCCGCCAGGGACCTTGACCAATAAGCCGTTCTCAGTTCTCTGAATGCCCTGACCTCCAAAGACTCGGCCAAGATTCCTACTATGCTTCACAATAGCTTTATATTTCTGCCCCGTGGCCACATTACACTCTTGCGTGGTAGGCTGGACACTTCAAACACTTATTGCATGTCTCAGACAACTCTTTATCTAAAGTGGCGCGAAGAAGCCAAAAGCTTGGGTGCCCTGTGTCCAAATACACAAGACTCCAAAGTCAGCTCAACCGATCCCCTCCCTGGCCCGCAGCAGTGAAGCAGCTGGACCTGCCCATCCGGTTTCTCTTCAGGACTTTGACCTTGGTGCCCGGGCTCCCCAGCAGACCAGAGATCAGGATGATCCAGAGAGGAACAGGTGTCACTCAGACCACCTCCTGTGCTTGCTGTTCCCTGGGCCCAGCAGACCAGTGGCAGGATTTTCTGTTTCCATAGCATGTCCATGTGGTCCAGGAGCACATGGTAGATGACTGCCAAAGTGGAAACATCTCAGCAGGTGGCTCTGGGCACAGAGACCTGTGTCCTGGAGCAGAATCCTGACGTGTCCACTGCACACTAAAGGGAGGACCTCTCCCAGTCCTGAGACGAAATTCCGAGAGGCTGGGCTCCCTCATGCCCGATCGTCCTGCCTTTTAATTTCATGGAAGCAGTCCCTGCTTCTAAAATAAGTGGTTAATACTCTGCTTCCTGACAGAGCCCCAAGGAGAAGTTTTCAAAATAATTGCCTGTATCCTAAAGTTAATCACATTGGACCATCCTCCTTGCAAGTGTCTATTTTTACTGACAAATGTTTCCACACGTCACTGTGGCCTCTGACCTTGAGCTCAGCTGTAGGCTAGGGCTCTAGCCTTTCCGGGAAGGGGGTGGGAGCAGGGTGGGGTGAGGTATGAAATGAGAAAGCCCTGGGGATGTTCCCTCCTCTCCACTCTGCCTCCCCCTATCCCCCACCCTGTCCCTCTCCTCTTCTAGTTTTTTGTCTGTTTGGTTTTGTTTTCAATAGGGTCTCATGTAGCCCAGGCTGACCTAAAATTCACTATGTAGTCCACTATGACCAACAACTTCTAATCCTCTTGTTATTGCCTGAGTGCTGGATGACATACATGAGCCACCATGCCTGGTTTATACAGGACTGAGAGTCAAACCGAGGACTCCTTGTATGCTAGGCAAACACTCTGAGAAATCAACTACATTACCATCCCCCATCACCACTTCTGACAGTCTTTCTTAGACTGAGGACATTGGTAGGATACCTTATAGGCCACTCTAGTCCATCCTTATGAAGGGCAGACCGTATGTCAGATCCTTTAGGACTGTTTCATGCCACACCCAACAATGCAGGAAGTCATGGTTACCCCATTTTTCCAATTTTGGGGAGAGTATGTATATGTGTTGTGCTGTGTGTATGATATATCTGCTTGTTAGTGTGGATAAAGCATGCTCGTGTATGCGCTGTGTGGTTAGGACAGCGATGGATATCAGGTATCTTTTCTCTGTGACTCTGCATCGTTATTTTATCAGACGGCATCTTTCACTGAAACTGAAAGCTCATTGATTAGGCTGGGCTAGGCTGGCTAATGAGCCCCAAGGATCCACTTGTCTTAGAATGCACCCCACCTCTCCAGGGCTGAAATCACAGAGGCCGCCATGCCCACGTTTCCCCTCTTCTTAGCCCTTCCCAGTCCTCCCAGGTCTGTCTCCCACCTTTAAGGCCCTTCCCTGAAAAAAAGAAAGAAAAAAAGAGAAAAATAGAAAGAAAGAAAGAAAGAAAGAAAGAAAGAAAGGAAGGAAGGAAGGAAGGAAGGAAGAAAGGAAGGAAGGAAGGAAGACAGAAAAAAGAAAGAGAGAAAGAAAAAAGAAAGAAAGAGAGAAAGAAAAAGAAGGAAGCTCAAATTGTGTTGTCCATATAGTTACCAGAGCGTGGTCACACTCACCATGACCAGTCCCTTAAAGAAAAGTGAGTCCTTCCCCACCGGCGTCCCCACCAGAAGCCATCAGTTGCGGAGAGCTAACCAGCATCCTTATCACAATTTTTAAGAGTTCTCTTTGATGGCTTCCAGCCTAGGTTGTTACTTTTGGGGGGTGGGGGTTGTCCCTGAAACTTTCTATGTCTCAACCGTGAGTCTGCTGTCACCAATACCACTGCAGAAGAAGCTTTCTTGTCCCTTATAGTCAGTGGGAGCATGGATCCCTCCAGACTTCCACATGGCGTCTGGTGACAGCATGGACCACAGACACCCACCTGACCTTTGTATGCCCAAATTTCTATATGTGGATTTTGGGAACCCAAACCCGGTCTTCCTGCTTTCACGGCAGGTACTGCACTGACGGAGCTGTCTCTCCAGCTTCCCATTTTCCGCCCTTTAAACCGTGGGGATATTACTCAGAGTGATAACCTTGCTTGCTCAGAGCCTAATAGCAGAGTCGGGGTCCACCCACATCTGCTTCCCCCATGGTCCCATCTCCCAGAAGAAAATGCCCTGTCTAGAGCAAGATGTCTCGTGATGAGCAGTTTAAGAGGGTTTGGCATACAGCTTGCAAGTGTCTCCAATGACTGCGGCCTCTAACACGACAGGGTTATAATTAACAATTCATTATTTGGCCAGAAAACTGCAGTCAATATCTCTACCCGTCCTTCCGTCTCCAGTGGGTTCTCATTTCCAGGCAGTCCAGGAATGGCGGGATGGAATGGAATCTGAGATGAATGACGGCGCCCTCGGCTCTGCCACCCAGAGGAGGCAGGAAGGGCAGGGCCTTGCCAAGCTCACTCAGGTTTTCCAGACTCCCTACGGGGCTACTCCGCCTTGGGTTCCAGGTCACTGGGGTGACCTGACTGATGGTGCCTTGGCTTCCTTTTCTCTTTTAACCACTTGGCCGAAGGTGGCTTCTGGGGTTTTCTGTATCTGTTGTGGCTTTGCTTTTCCTTCCCCACCCCTGTGGTTTTATGCAAACAATATTTCTGATGTTTGTTTTGCTGTTCCATCTTGGGCTCCTCTGTTTTTAGGTGATATCCAAGTCCCACCGGGGCAACAAGGATTTCTTTTTCTTTCTTTTTTTTTTTTTTAACAGAGCTGAGGACCGAACCCAGGGCCTTGCGCTTGCTAGGCAAGCGCTCTACCACTGAGCTAAATCCCCAACCCTGCAACAAGGATTTCTTTATCCCAATTGCATAAGCTAAAAGGAGCGGGTGACAACACCACCCTTATCTTAGTCCCCAGGGATCTGGTAAACACCTACTGGATTCATTGGGTTTCCAAGCCCAGTGGTGAAAGGGAAATACCAGCTGGGGCTGCTAAGGCCCAGAGAAGAGCCCTGGTCCCCACACATTAAGGTCCCCAGATAAAGAGGAGTAGAGCTGAGGGTTCTGTTTCCTGGACCTGTTCTTCCCACGTAAGCTTGCAGCCCTAAGGAGCTCATGGGAACCTCTGAGAGAGGCCGGTGACTAAGGGGAGGTTAGCTCCTCACTCAGGCACAGACAATGAAACTGCGGCTCAGAGAGGGAAGGTGACCTACTGGAAATCACACAGCCCATCCATCGGACACAGAGCTAAGGGCACAGCCAGGCTCGCTGACTGCCCAGCCGACGACCTACCCGCTTCTCCACGGAAATCCTCAGCCTTGCGCCTTGCTCCTTCATGGAGGCCTTGCGTCCCCCTCTCTCCCACTCTCTGGGACCAGAGCTCAGGCTCTTGCCAAGAACTTAGACATTAACGGTGGCTCCAAGGGGCACGTTTGACCCCTAAACTATTTCCGTGAGGCTGATCTTTGCTAGCTGCTGAAGCTCCCCGAGGAGTCAAATGTCAGCAAGGGGAAGAAATGGATTTTTCACTTGAGCTCCGAGCCCGTGGCTTGCTCTTTCGTGTCTGTGCACATTGAGAAGGGGCTTATGTGCCGGGTTTCTTCCCAGGCTGGATATCAAATCCCACCGTTTGTCCTTGTTCTGGGGCCTCCCCTTCCTCACTCTGTCTCGGGTCTGTGTCCAGGCTGCTTCCTAACCCACAGGCCACAGTTCCTCCTCCACAGAGCCCCTAGAAAACTGGATTCCATGATGAATCCAAGCAAAGAGACGACCACATAGAGCCACTTACAGGCATCCCATAGCAACGGGCAACCTCCCCTTGAAGACTCAGAAATGGCACGGGACAAGACTGGGGCTCTGACACAGCACGGGAGAGAGCTGTCCAATGGTCACAGCAATGCCCAGACCTGTCCTTAAAGACAGGACCCTGCAGGGGTGGTTGTTCACCTGGTCATAGCACCGTGTAAGGAGTGATGGCACAGCCATCTCCTCCTCTGCTCTACACTTTGCCTAATGTTACTAAATCACTATAAACAATAATAGCAGCAATGAAACTGGCCTCCCTGGAAGTCACTGGACACTCATTGTCCTTTAAGAACACACTGGGGCCTCGTTCACCCCACACAGTCACTATCCAGAACCACCTGTCACCAGAACATAGATCTGTCTCTGGGGAGAGCAGCTAGCTAGTGGATGGGTGACCGGAAGAGGGACCATTTCCCATCTGTATACTTATCCATAAACACCACACACACACACACACACACACACACACCCCACATGCATGCACACACACTCCTCATCTTTCTTGCACTCTCCTACAATGCTCTATAACAAGTTCAATGAGAAACCCACCCTGTAGCCACGGAGGGATCCTTTTCCACACATGGCTTGCCTGTCAGTTATCGGTGAGAGAGCTGGCTTTTGCATGATCCCCAAGCTCCCTAGATTCATATGTTCCAATGAGAGCTGGCTTTTGCATGATCCCCAAGTTCCCTAGATTCATATGTTCCAACTCGCAGACTCTCAGCAAGTAGATGTAAGCTTGAATTTAACAAAACAAAGTCTTCGGCTGGAGTACCTAGGTTTGAAATCTGTGCAGAGGCTGAGGGCAAGGTCAGGCTTACTGACTGCCAAGTTCACGGTGCCCCTTTCTGAACAAGTAGCCTCAATTCTCTATGCCTAGGATACAGTTCTTACTTCTTGGACTGTTATGATGACTACATGACTTAATATTTATAAAGCAACTAGACTAACACTGGGAAATGTTACCACAATCACGGCCTCTCACTCTGCATTTCCTGGGCACGCGCTGAATGTATCAGGTGAGACAAGTCCCCCAACTCCTACTAGCCAGTAGGAACAAAAGAGAAAAAAGAACCTTTTATCTTAAGAAAATGTGGACATGCTAAACAGGTCATTACACACAATTCTAAGAATGGCCTCAGAAAGAACATTTATAGATTTCCATGTAAACTTGAAAAAAATATCCATAGCCCAATCTTTTGAATTTGCTTAAGAGGCTGCATTTTAACCCCTCTGTGAATTTAGATTAAGGCTCAGTACACAGGAAGCTTTGGGAAAAGACTTCCATTGATGATTATCTCTATATCTATCTATCTATCTATCTATCTATCTATCTATCTATCTATCTACCTACCTACCTACCTATCTAACCTCCAAGAGCCTCACTACCTTCTTTGTGGAAGACTTTGACCACCCACAAAATAATCGCGGGCTCCAGCCCTTAGGTTCACTGAGACTCCCTCAAATGAGAAGACAACCTTTGAGTATCTGGAGACGGGGAACATGGGCACCTGAGTCACTGGTGAGCAGAGCAGTCAGTCACATTTTAAAAGCGTGGTGGTTTAACTCAAGTGCGTTTCGAACAAGTAAAAGCAGTCGGTTTAATAACTGATGGAAAAATCAAAGTCAGTCAATTCGCATTGCTCCTCCCAAATCCACTTACATCTCTTGAATGCAATCGCTTTTGAGTGTCCCTGGCCACAATTAACCCGGTGTCTCGGCTTGTGATTCAGGAGGTCCGTGTCAGCCTTGAGCGGTCCGGAGACCCAGCCTTGGCAATTTGGGGCTGCCGGGCGGCGGCGCCCAGGCCCACTCACCTCCAGCGATGTTGTGCCGGTACCCGGTGAGCGGTGAGCGCGCGCGCTCTGGGACGCGCGGGCGAAGTGGCGCCTGTCCCTAGGCTGCGGGCCTGGTTGAGAAGCACCTAGCTCTTCCCGGGCTCTGTCCACCCCCATGCAGCCCCAGATCGCCCCCCGAACTTTATCCAGCAGGCGCTGTAAACGCCTTCTGGAGACTTTCCGAAACTCCGGGCGGCCGAATCGCTTCTCCAGCCCGGTGGCAGGGGCGAGCGCGGCGAGAGAACGCGTTGCGCTCCGGGGCTGTGGATCCCCGGAGGACCGGCCGGACACTGGGGCGCGCACACCATCGCCTCTCGGAGATGCTAAGTCGATGAAGGGCCGCGACGCGCGGGCCGCATCTACCTCTGGAACCCGAAGCTTTCAACGGAGGAAAACGGGCAGGAAATAGCTCCTGGGACCGGGACAGGGCTGATCCGGAGGGTGTCCAGCAGGGACGGGACCCCATCTAGAGCCTGAAGGGGATGGCGCTTTGGGCCCCAAAGATTGAAGCGATTCTTCGAGTGGGCGGACCCCCTCCTCCTCTGGCACGCAACGGCTTCACCGCTACCCTTTCTTTTTCCACCAGAGTTGTCCCTCTGTCTCCGAAACCCGGCTTCAGAGGTCCAGGTAGAGGAAATCAGACTGAGACCCAACCTCCCGGGTGGCGCCGGGTTCCCCAGTCCCCTCCCCCCGGTGCCCCAGCCCACGCCTGTCCCGTGCTCGTTCGGCCCGGAGCGCCTCTGATCACCCGCAGGTCGGTCCCCTCTTACCTTCACGAGCCGGAGCTGCGGGCGCCGTCCCATCCTCAGGCTCGCTCCGTCAGCGTCCTAGATGCCTGGATCGCTCCGGCATCCCAGAGTGGAGGGCGGGCGGCTGCGGTCTCCGGTGGGCGGCCGGTCTCCCGGGCCGCTGAGCGGCGCCTAGGCGCCCGGCTTCGCACCCTCCCGCCCCGCCCCACCGGCGGGCTCTAGCTCGCCCTCTGCGAGCAAGTCTGGTCGCCTTCTCCCCACTCAGCCGGGCCCGCAGCTACCTCTCTCCTGCCTGGATCCCGCCTAGCCCGGTCGCCTCCCCCACGGTCCGCCTGCCTCTCGCCTCGGCTCCCCGCCCCCTCGCCTCGCGTCCCCTCCTCTTTCTCCCTCCGCTCCCTCCTCCGCTCCTCGCCCCTCCGCTGGCTACCGGCTCCCGCCTTCTCGGTCCACTGCCCAGCGCAAGGCCGGATCCCCGCACCCTGGCCGTGCCGAACCCCCTCTCCCCGCACCCCGGCTTGCGGCAGTGCGCGGGGCGCACAGGCGGCGGCTGCAGCCGCCGCAGCTAGGGGAGAACCGGGGATCGGGTAGGCGGCGGCTGGAGAGCAGACAGCCTTTCTTCTCTAGCCTCCTGTGAGGTTGGATGTCCCGACCCAGGGAGTCCGGACGATCTCGGGGTGTTTGTGGGGCTCGGGGGAATTTAGGAGGCTAGTAGGAGCTGGGGAATAGGGCGATCTCCACAAAACTCAGCCTGCGTGGAAAAAGAAGCCGAGAACTACATTTGGGTGGTTCCCGCCCTGCACTCACTCATCAAGGAGGTTCACCTCCGCCCCCCACTTTAGTGTGGAGGGGAGGCCCGGCCCGAACCCCCCTCCCGCTCCGCGCGCCTTTGGCCTAGACACACCTAGGTTGTGCTGAGACACTGAAGCTCTGCGGCGGGAAACCCTTCCTTTTTCAATCCTTCGTTCGTTCACTCATTCATTCATTTTTGGAACTAGGCGTCTGTCTGTTTGGTCCAGACCCTACTTAGGAGCCCCAAGATAAGTGGAGACAGCGGGCCGGGCACCTAGGGGCGCGCATTGCGCCGCAACGCTGTGGACGCAGCTGGGAATCCAGCCGGGAGGGCGTGGAGGGGGCCACAGCGCCCCCTCTTGGCCAAGCTCTAGGGGCTGGAGCGGGTTGTCCCGCCAGACCTCCGGGTCTTCATCTGGGTTGGCTTTCTAATTCCACTTCCAGCCTGAAAAACAGCTCTCGCCACCTTCAGGCCAGTTAGGTGGATTGATCTTTTGATTTCCTCCCCCACCCCGACCCTCCTTTCCTTGTCCAGGAGAGCTAGAGAAGGAGAAAAGGACTCTCTCGGGGTAGAAACATCTTGTCTCAGATCCTGGTCTGCAGTGCTGGTGGTGGCTGCTCTCTCTTGAGTCCACAGAAGGACCCACCGAGAGAGGCGAGATCCTAGTGGTGGTGGTAGGGACCAGCTTACATTAAAATGCAGGGGAGCCTGGCTGCTCTGGACTCTATTTTGTGCAACCCCTCTCCCTAATACTCTGTTCTGAGCACACCGGGCAAGATTCACGGCTCAGGGGGCCCAGGCGAAAGTCATTTTGGAGCTGGAGTTGCTGTAGGTCATATGATAGTTTACTGGTGAGGAAACTGAGGCACAGGGGAGCATGGCTTGTCCAAATCCCCACAGTCGGCACCCTACTTCCTAATTCCCGACTCAATGTCACTGACGTCTTGACTCCGATGGGGTTGGGGTGCAGAGTCGAGGGGATCACTGATTAAACCCTCATTGATTTAGCCATTGGGAATGCGTATTCCAGTGAGGCGGAGTCCCGAGTCTTCAGGTTCAAAGCAGGGACTCACTCCAGTCTGTCCCAGAGAGACGGGCATATGGCCATACTAACTAGACTGCCAAGTTACCGTGCCCACTGTCACCAGCAAGAGGGAAATGCACAGTGACCGGGTAGCCTATTGGCCTTGGAGTCAGGCAGATGGGGCTGGAGTCTAGGCTCTTCCAGATTCAAGCTGAACAGCTCTAGAAAATGATTTAATGGGGGCCTCATTATTCTTATTAAATGGGCACAGGAAGGGTACCTCCTAGGGTTGTTGGAGGGGAAGTGCTTGTCACGGTGTCTGGTATACAGCCCCTCTCATGGTCATCCTTAAGATAGAGTGGGCCCGGTGCTCTTCCAGGAAATTCTTGGCAGGAAATAGATTCTTGAGAAGGGCCCTGGAACCCTGGACTGAGGGATAGGAGGGGGGGAGGGGAGGGGATACTAGTCGGTCCCCGGAGCCACATTCCTGGCCTTGGAACACAGTCCCTGGGGGAAGGACAGGCTCAGGGCTGCCCTTCTCTGGATTCTGATTCCTGGGGCTCAGTAAGCAGCAGATTCCAGCTCTGAGCTCACCCTCCTCCCCTTGACATGATCTTTAAATATGCTAATGCCATCCGTTCACAGAAATCAGCTCTGCTGCTTCTGGCTCTGAGCCTCCTCCCTGAAGTGTCTCCAGCCAGTCCAGCTGTGCCCAGCACTGTCACCCTGGTTGTATTAATTCCTTGACCTAACCTTCATCAGGACCCCAGGCTGGAACCAGGGCTTGGGTTTCATGCCAGGATCCAGCTTGTTCTGCGGGCCACAGCTCAATAGTTCACAGGATCCCCTTGTATTTGTCTGGGAACTGCAAACCCTTTACTCTCAAAGGCCTGGCTCTGCTCTGCTCCGTAGCAGCTCTACGTCTGTCATCGTCCCATCCCCACAGCCTGGTGTTCAGGGTGTGTCCTACAGCCTCACCACGCCCTGCTCTGGACCTGCTTGGCCCATCTGAGCCTTCTCTCCCCAGCTGGAGCCTTCCAACGCTCTGCTCTCTTCCCATTCTCTCCCTTGCCCTCTATTCAGTCTAGGTCCAGGCAGGAATCAGCTTTCTCTCCGGTAACACTTCCAAAGAGAGGAACGGCATAAGGAACCCAAACAGCATCCCAGGTATCAGAGAGATGTAAAGACAGTGGTGGACACTGGGGGACACTCCAGTCAGGCAGAAGGTCTCAGGCCTCTCAGATCATCTGTGACTAAGAACCAGGCCTATGAATTTATCACTGCAGGGTCTCAGTAGCCCAGTCTGTCCTGGAATTCACTCTCTAGCCCAGACTGGTCTCTAACTCAGGGCAATTTCCTTTCTTCAACCTCCCAAGTGCTGGAATTACAGGCACGCTCCATCAAACCCAGCTATTTTTAATGTTCTAATTGGTCACAGCTGACACTGTTGCAAATACAATGGGAATAAGTGACTAGGAAGTGAAATTTAAAAAATAAATAAATAAAGGAACAATTAAAACCCGAGAGGATCCAGTAGCCCCACGCAACGCTACCAGGTTGCTTTGGCATGCCTGGATCTTGTTCTGTCTTCCGCTGACCTTGTCACACCCTGACAGCACAGTTGGTAGACCTACATCAGTCTATAGATCAGACTTGCCGTAGTGCCAGTCCCAAGGATGGAGCCAGGAAAGTGGCCTTGCAGAGAGAGAGCTGCCTTTAGAATCCTAGGAACACTGCGAGACAGTGTTAGTTATTCCACTTAATCAACAGACATTTAATGAGCGGCAACTATGTGCCAGTCACTGTGGGATGCCAACGCTAATAATGATTAATGTGCCAGGGTCCTAGTCCTCAAGGTGTTCACGGCTTGGAGTAGGATACAGACACTTGGATAAATAATTAGAAGCTGGCAAAATTGGGGCAACAATAGGCTGGGCACACTATGGCCACAGGGGCAGGAATATTAATCCTGCCTGGGCCAATAGGGAAGAGTCTATAGAGGAGGCAAGGCTTCTGCAGGATCTGGAGGAAAGCAGGGAGGGAGGGAGGGAGGGAGGTATCTGTTTAGTCCCATATGCCGCCTACTCTCAATAAATAGTGTATAAAGTGCTTTATGTGCAGTGCCTTGTGCCATTTAACCCCCCCTTCTCTCTCCTCCCACCCCCATATCAGTTTTTTTGTGATAGGATTTTTCTGTGTAGCCCTGGCTGTCCTGAAACTTGCTCTGTAGACCAGACTGGCCTCAAACTCAGAGATCCACTGGCCTCTGCATCTCAGGTGCTGGGATTAAAGGTGCGTACCACCACCCAGCTATTTAAATTATTTTAATTTTTATTGATTATTACTCTGTGTGAGTGGAGGCACATACTCATGCCCCAGCCTCCGTGTGGGAGTCAGAGGACAACTTTCTTTCTTTCTTTCTTTCTTTCTTTCTTTCTTTCTTTCTTTCTTTCTTTCTTTCTTTCTTTTCAAGGCAGGGTTTCTCTGTATAGCCCTGGATATCCTGGAACTCACTCTGTAGACCAGGCTGGCCTCGAACTCAGAAATCTGCCTGCCTCTGCCTTCCAAGTGCTGGGATTACAGGCGTGCGCCACCACCGCCCGAGAGGACAACTTTCATATGTCAGTTCTTAATTATTTCCACACTTAAAGATTAAAATGGTTATTCAAAAGTATTAGCCAGGTAGTGGTGGTGCACACCTTTTAACACCAGCACTCGGGAGGCAGAGGCAGGTGGCTCTCTGTACATTTCAGGCCAGCCTGGTCTACAGAGTGAGTTTCAGGTCAGCCAGGGCTATACAGAGAAACCCTGTCTCGAAAAACAAATTATTATTATTTATTGTGTGTGTGAGATGGTTGTGTGAGCATACATGCTGTGACATACATGTGGAGCTCAGAGGACAACTTTGTGACGTTGTTTCTCTCCTTCTGCCTTTACGTGGGTTTCCAGGGATTTAAATCAGGTCACCAGTCTCAGACTTGAATAGTCTTTACTTGCTGAATCATACCATAGCCCTTTGCCCTGTTTTTGATGCAGGGTCTCTTGAAGTTCTGCTTGTGCTGCTTCCGTTCCTGACTAGCTGACCCTTGAGCTTCCGGGGGGGGGGGGGCGGGGATCTCTCTCCCATCATGCTTTAGGAACTTGCGCCACTGCCTCTGGCATTTATGTAGGTTCCAGGGATGGAACTCAAGTCATCAGACTTGTGTGGAAAGTGTACTTTTACCTGCTGAGCCATTTCCTTTGCCTTTTTCCTTTTCTTTAGAGAGAGCTTATTATATAGCCCAGATTGGCCTACAACTCACCAAATAGCCAAGGACGATTTGACCTTCTAAATTTCCAGTCTCCTCTCCCCAAGGCCTGGGACTACAGGACTGTGTCGCCATGCCTGGCTTATACAGTGCTTCGGATGAACTCCAGGGCTTCCAGCAACTGTTGAACCAACTAAGCCATGCCCCCGGCCCAGCTGCCATTTTTATTACTAAATGTTATAAATGCCCATCACTAACATTATCCTTCTGGGGATGTAACCGACACTGCCTTTAATTTTGGGGTGGGGTTCTGGTGTCACACTAGGACCCCTAGTGGAGGAGGACAACCTGGATTTGGTCTAATTGCCTTTGTCAGAGGACAGAGTTTTCTGAGAGAGATGGATTGTGGGAAGAGAATGTGAACAGGCAAGAGAGGGAGATGATTCTCTTAGAGACCAAGCCTGGGCACAGGACGCTGTGGGAGCAGGGGAAGGCTGGAGAAAGGGCCTGTAGAGCTATGGACAATGGCTTTGGGAAGGCCACGTTCAAGGCTCTGATTTTTCACATACGTTCCTCATTTAATCCTGACAACAGTTTTGTGATAGGGGTCTTGGCAACCTTTTACAGATGGGAAAGCCTCTCAGAGACCTGACATTCATGCTCACACAGCTGGCTAGACACAGGCAGTCCCGAATCCTTGACTCCAAGGCCGTACCATGGAAAGGTGGCTTGAATCTGGTTCTCTAGGGAGTTGCATTGTGATTTAAAGGGGTCTTTGATTGCAGGAAAGTGATACTTTGGAATGAGACAGACTGTGGTTGGGGCTTGCAGGCAAAAGAGAATTCTTGTGGCTCCTTCTTGCCTCGAAAGTGTGAGCTTGCATCTATCAAGGGCACCACGTACACTTATCTGTGGCACAATTACCATATATTTGCATTTATTAAGCAGGGACAAGAAGACCATTGACGTTTATTGGTTGGATCTTCTTATTACAATTTTTATAACTTTATTATTTAAAATAAATTGTATAGAAGTTCGTTGAGTTACATAGATTTGAGGTCTGGTTAATTTTGGTGTATTTTTTTGTTTATTTATAGTATTTATTTGGTTTTTTTGAAAGAAAACTTTTTTTTCAAGATACCATTTCTCTGTAACAGTCATAGCTGTTCTGGTACCCACTTGTAGATCATTCTGGCCTCTAACTCACAGAGGTACCTCCCTCCCTCTGCCTTTCAGGTACCTGGATTAAAGGCAGGCACCACCATGTCTGGTTCTGCAACAAAGGTTTTAAAGATGCATGGAAATAAAAAGGTTTGCACAAATGGAAAGGTATCTTTGAAAATTCTTGAAGTAGAGCAATTTTTTTAAAGGCGGGGTACACATCCATTTCTCTGCAGAGGAACTATCTCCCTCCAGAGAACTAAGCCAGAGCCAATAGGCCAGGAGTCCTTTTGTGTCCAGCACAACAGAGTCTTTGGCAATGTCTAAAGACGTTTTTTGATTGCCATGGTTGGGAGAGTGGTTGCTGGCATCCGGGGGTCTAGGGATTCTGTAGGGATATCCTACAAAGTATAAAATGGTGCACCCCAAAACAAAGAGCTCCCTGGCTCAAAACACCCACAGGACATCTGTCAGACTTGGCACTCCAGGAAGCTAGGGTCCAAACCTAGATGTCCCATTCGGCACCGGAATCACAGAGGGGCAACCTTCTCCTCAGAACAATGTCACCTGTAGCGCAGAGTGCCCAGTTCTGTTCCTAGCACCTACACTGGACAGCTCGCAGCCACCTGTAATTTGAGTTCCAGGGATTCTGATGCCCTCCTTCTGGCCTCTGTGCACATGCTCGAGTGAATGCCTGTTTATGGTGCGTGTGCATGCCTGTCTTTTGGAGATACAAACTGAGATATTTACAGATGAAATGGCATCATGTCCTAGATTTGTACTGAGTGATAAGAGAAGAAATGGAGTGGGTCAGGGTCCCAATGAAACCAGATTCCATTGTTAATAGTTGAATCTGAGTGATGGGCACATGAACATTTAAGATCACATTGAGCTCATCTACATATTCATGAGGGGTTGCATGCAGCTCTGTGGTAGAGCTTGTGCTTAGCAGGCATGAGACCCCAGCTTCAATCCCCCTCACCAGAACAAAGAGCTAGCAGTAAAACTCAGAGCATGTAGGAGCTGCAGGGCCACTTAGGGAACTAATAGACTAGGGTTTCCAGACCATTTCCAGTGAACTCTTAAGTTCCCAAAGAGAGGCCTCCAGGAATGATGCTGGGGGAGAGGGAGGACTGAGCTAGTGAAATTTCCTCCTCTTCCTCCTCCTCTTCTTCCTATATGGCCCACACAGACCTCAAATTCACAATCCCCCTGCCTCATCCTCCTGAGCGTTGGGATCAGAGGAGGGAGATATCACCATGTCAGGGTGCACTTACCTTTCAACCAATTCAAAAGGTCTATTTATTATTTTATCTGTAGCCTAGACTAGCCTTAAACTTGCAAAGTTGCTGAGGATGATCTTGAACTTCTGACTCTCCTGCCTTAAGCTCCCAAGAGCAGGGGCGACAGGTATGTTCTGCCACGCCCAGTCTATGTGATGCTAGGGTTTGGAGCCAGGACTTCACGCATGGTTGGCAAGCGCTCTACCAACTGAGCGCCAGGACTGGCCTTTTTGACATATCACCCAGGCTCTCTTGAATGTGGTAAATAGTCCAGACTGGCCTTGAACTCCTGCTTCTCCTACTTCTACTTCCAGAAAACACCACTATACTGGGTGAAACTGTTGTCGTTGTTATTGTTTTGTTTTGGTTTCAAGACAGGGTTTCTCTAGTAGTCTTGGCTGCCCTGGAACTCACTCTGTAGACTGGGCTGGCCTCGAACTCAAAGATATCCACCTGCCTCTGCTTCCTGAGTGCTGGGATTAAAGGTATGTTCCACCACCATCGAGCCTGAAGCTGGGTTTTAGGTAGTGGTGTTCTGCAGGAGATCCCATGCTGGCGAAGGGTTCTGCCCAGGGAGTGAAGAGTTTCCTTGGACCAGGTGTGTTAGAAGACACAGCTGGCTCAGGTGAGACTTCAGTTCTTAGTCTCCCGCATATAGTATGATGACATACTGGCTTCTTCCAGCATGGATGCTACCCATGGTCCTTGCAAGACTAAGGACCTGGGGCCTAAGTCCAGTGGGGACCTGGATGGGCTGTGCCATCTCTGCTCCAAGTTGGCTGAGAACACCTGCCTCTCCCTCTGACCACCCATCACTTGGTTTCTAAAGCCGGGTCTGTGGCTCTGAGCCAGTCTTGGCTTTGCTGCCTGACATGTAGCCAGGCCCCAGCAGCTCAGCTGGACAGAGGCCAGCGCCTCCTAGACACACCTGAGCCAGAGAAGCAGTGAGTGGGCAGGGTCCGGCCAAAGGCCACATAGCAGCGGCACATTCTGGGAGGGACATCCTGTTTCCCTCTTTTTTTTGCGCAAGTCTCTCCTGTGTGATGAGCCTGCCCTGGGTTATACTCCTGTGTAGTCAAATGACGCTGGTCATCAGGGCTGAAGACATTAGATCCCATCTGCAGGCTAAATGCATAAGGGACCACTGAGTCACATGGTGGAAGAAACTGTCACATTGTAGTAGAGGTCTATGGCTAGAAATCTGGCTGGGCTGAGAGCACAAAGGAGAACAGGCACCAGTTAATGGTAAAGAGGAGCCAATGGTTACTTTGCCCTCTGTAATTTTGTTTGTTTCAATAGTTACTTTTAATGCTTCTTCTTCTTCTTCTTCTTCTTCTTCTTCTTCTTCTTCTTCTTCTTCTTCTTCTTCTTCTTCTTTTGGTTTTTTGAGACAGGGTTTCTCTGTGTAGCCCTTGGCTGTCCTGGAACTCACTCTGTAGACCAGGCTGGCCTCGAACTCAGAAATCCACCTGCCTCTGCCTCCCAAGGGCTGGGATTATAGGCGTGTGTCACCACCGCCTGGCTTAATGATGGTTCTTAAACACTTTAACCTCCCTTCTGGCCCACCACCCACCAGAGGTAGTGGGAAAGAAAGGAGACAGGGGGAAGTGGACCTGTTTAGAAAGGTTCTTTGGAGCAACTCCCATCTGTCTTGTTTGGAAATCAGCAGTTTGGTTCACAGGATAGCAGGCAGCGGCAGCTCCATCCACTCGCAAACACCTCACGGATACACCAGCAGTCGAGTTCAGTAGAGTCGGCTTAGCAACAATAGTGACAGCAACAGTAGAGACAGCCAGGCCTCAGCCTCAGCTCCAGTCAGCAGGAGGGACCTGAAGGGACACCAGGAGAAGTTCTCTGCTGTGCCTCTCTCAGGGGAGCGAAGATCAGCCAACCAAACTCCCTCACTCCATAGAGTCCTCCACACGCCTCGCCGCCTCAGCACGTGTGTCCTATCAGCCTCAGTCTGAGGAAGCAGCCACAAACTGCAGCACACCACCAGAACTTTTAGGTGCGGTTCTCTCTTTGGCATCCTGACAAATGCAGCTCAACTCCTCCGTGTAAGGTGGACCAATACATGCGTGTCATTAGCAAAGAACATGCGTCCTTTCACATGCTTGCTTTAGCAGAACGTCCTCTCTCCTCTGTGTCTGCCTCAGCAAAACGTTCCTTCCCGAGTCTGCCTTAGTCTCTCACCTTGTGTCCACTTTAATGAAACGTTCCTTTACATGTTTGCCCCAGCGAAACACCATCCAACCGACTTTCCAAAGAACCCTCGAGTTCCTGCTTCAGCCCTCCACCTCTAGTCTTCCCGTCTGCACTGCCCCGGGCTGGAGGAAGAAACTCACTCCCAGCACGTTTCTCTTCCCAATTCACAACAGGTTTAGCCAACAGGAAGCTCTGGCCGGAGACGGCAGATGGGGGAGGGGGGATTTATCCCACCAGCTCTCCAGCTGCGGGTCGGCTGGGCGTGCCTAGCTGTGGCTCTTGGCCGAGGGCCCCTCCTGCGAGCTCTGAGTTGAGTGCCTCCAAGCCCAAGGACTTCTGTTCCCGCCATCTGATGGAAGACCCTCCACTGCTCTGAGACGGCCAGGCTGCTTCCCTCCAAAGCCACGACTGGCCAGCCAATTCTTTCGTGAAGTGGTGCCTACCTTATGTAAGGGTTGCCCCCCCTGAACCTGCCTCTCACCCTGGCCCAGCCATGCACTTGCTATGTGACCTTGGTAAAGTCACATTTGTCTCGGGATCTGTCTGATCCTCTTAGATTTGCTCTGAGCAAATAGCGCGAGAGTGCCTCATTCCTCCTTGCATTCCGCACAGCATCTAGCAGAGGCCCCTGCAGCGAGGATGGAGAGTCGGAGGGGCGGCTGGTGGGTGGATGATAAATCTCCCTGCAGGACCAGAGGCAATTCATCCATGCCTCTGAGATGATCGCAATATCTCCTGGGAACTGCCTCTGCCCACTTCCTGGTTAATCCAGCATGTTCTCATTTGTAACTTGTTCTCCTGGGCAGGCTATTCTCTCTTGAATAAGCCGTGACAGTCACACTTTAAAGGAATAGCACGGATCACTGACCACCATTGCCCCAGGGCGGGTCTCAGCTATGGGGATTGGGGAAACCAAAGTTTTTTTTTATAGGATTCCTGTTTATTCTCTCATATTCTTATTTAAACCAGAAGTTACTTTTATGATATATAAGATCTGGGGCACAGGTTATAGGTCAGTAGTAGTGCAGTAGCCTAACGTGTGAGGATCTAGATTCAAGGCCCATGATGGAAGGAAGGTAAAATGTCTGCTGGGTGTGGTGGTCCATCCCTGTCAGCGTAGCACTTGGGAGGCAGAGGTGGGAGGACACCTAAGTTTGATGCCAGATTAAGTGACAGTAAACCAACCAAGAAAAATGAGGGTGCAGAATGAAGGCGAGGAAATGCTGTGGCGGGGGAGGGGGACCAGGGGCTCACTGAGAAGAAAGGAGTCCAGAAGGAGTGGGAGGAGGATAGAGAGGATAGTGTGTGTGTGTGTGTGTGTGTGTGTGTGTGTGTGTATTGTCAAACACATTATATAAATGTATAAAATTGCCACAAGGATAAATAAAAAAATGTTTAAAACAAGATAGAAAAAGGTGGTGTGTCTTTTTTGGGGGGTGGGGAGTCACATAGAAGACCATTGATCTATTGTGCTACTTCTAAGGACCAAACTGGGTAGTTGAGGGCTGAGGAAGGGGTGGGTAGCTGAGGGTTGGGGCAGGGGTGGGTAGCTGAGGGCTGGGGCAGGGGTGAGGAGCTGAGGGTTGGGGCAGGGGGGGTGGGGAGCTGAGGGTTGGGGCAGGGGTGGATAGCTGAGGGCTGGGGCAGGGGTGGGTAGCTGAGGGTTGGGGCAGGGGTGGGTAGCTGAGGGCTGGGGCAGGGGTAGGTAGCTGAGGGTAGGGGCAGGGGTGGGTAGCTGAGGGCTGGGGCAGGGGTGAGGAGCTGAGGGTTGGGGCAGGGGTGGGTAGCTGAGGGCTGGGGCAGGGGTGGGTAGCTGAGGGTTGGGTCAGGGGTGGGTAGCTGAGGGATGGGGCAGGGGTGCAGAGCAGGAAAGAGACTCATTAGCTAGTCCTTTTATTGTCTTTGTGATTTTGTACCAAGCTCCTCAGTCATTTTTTTTAAGTACACATTTAAGAACTCATACATGGCCAGGCATAGTGTCATACACCTTGAATCCCAGTATTTGGGAGGCAAAGGCAGACGAATCTCTGCATTTGAGGCCTGCTTGGTCTACAAGGTGAGTTCTAGGACTGCTAGAGCTACATAGTAAGACCTTGTCTCAAAAAACAAAACAAAAACATAAGAAACTTGTTTATGTGTGTGTAGATCTGTGGCATATTATTATTATTATTATTATTATTATTATTATTATTATTACTATTATTCAGAGCTGAGAACTGAACCAAGCTTTACACTTTTCCAGCAAGTGTTCTACCTAGGCCTTAACATCTACCTCTGTGCTAAATCCCCAAACACCATGATGACTGATAATGACTGACTATCCTCCTGATGACTCCAGGCAAGGAGCTACATGTTTGGAGCCTAACTAGCTTTGCAACTCTGTAACCATGTAACACTGAACCCCAAACTGATTTCTGGGTGTCCTGCTTCACCAGGTGGGCAGGTTATATCTATAGTTGGAGGAAAGGAGATGCCACCCAGAAACCAGAAATGAGGTACACACTGTCTGATGGGGGACAGTTGGCTGCTTGTGACTGGCTGACAGAACCAGCTACCATTTGTATGACAAATTAAGTTATAGTTGGTTACATGCAGAGAAACCTGTAAGCCAATTAAGTGTGTGGTGGCAGCTTTAGACTCAGCCTTTTTGTTACTCATTAAATCACTTATTAACACAATGTCGCGGGCGGAAGAGGTGACTCAGCAGTTAAGAGCACCTATTTGTAGCGAGAATTCTGGTTTCTTTTAACAAACACAGAAATATTAGAGGAATATGGTTTTTTTGTTTGTTTGTTTTAATCCCAGGTGTGGGGATATGGGACTGTTTCACAGCAGGTGACTATGATTTGCCTCGTGCTGGTGCAGGGGTGTGATTTTTGCCAGCTGCAGATAGTTTCTGCAAGTGTGTGCTTCTGGGGATTTTTTGGGGAAGATATATAAATACTAGAGCCCTGATAGAGGGAGATGGTTGGCCTGTTGATTGTTGCTTGTGGTTTGTTGTAGTTTGTCAAGTAGTTGTGTGAGAAAAGACAAGAAAGAAAGAAAGAAAGAAAGAAAGAAAGAAAGAAAGCCGGGCATGGTGGCGCACGCCTGTATTCCCAGCACTTGGGAGGCAGAGGCAGGCGGATTTCTGAGTTCGAGGCCAGCCTGGTCTACAGAGTGAGTTCCAGGACAGCCAGGGCTACACAGAGAAACCCTGTCTCGAAAAACCAAAAAAAAAAGGAAGGAAGGAAGGAAGAATCCTTAGATATCCTGATGATGAAAATCAAACTTGAAGATGAAACTCAATACCCCTAATCACAGGAAGTAATCTAATGATATAGTTGCCCCTTCCCTTTCCCTTACTTTATTTAGGGATTCTCTCTCTCTCTCTCTCTCTCTCTCTCTCTCTCTCCTTCTCTTTCTCTCCCTCCCTCCCTCCATTTTCCTCCCTCTCCTATCTAGTGTTGGGGGGTAAGAAAGGGATGAAAGGGTGGAAGAAAAGAGAACCCACAAAGTAGCCAAAAGTCTGGCAACACTTATTGTTCTTGCAGAGGACCTGAGTTTGATTCCCAGCATCCACTGGACGACTCAGAACCACACGTAACCCCAGTTTAGAGGATACAATGTCCACTCTGGCTTTCTCAGGCGACACTCTCTCATGGTGCAAAAATGCAGGCAAACACGCACAAAAAAATAAAGAAATCTTAAAAAAAAAAAACAAAAAAACTTTCGGCTAAGGTGATGTCATTACCCTTATAACCCTGCTGTTCAGATGAGGAAGTGTGCTTGTAACAGGCCCCCAGACCTTACTGCTGTTGACTCCATGATGAAAGTTCCCTTCAGGCCATAAAGTTCAGCTTGTCCACTGCTGGGGCGCTGTCAGCTACAGGGATCTACCGGGCTCTGGCCCAGCAGGAGCGGCCAAGGAGTCATAGCTCTCTGAGGGGAGACCAGAGCAAGGGGGACTGCTGGGCCTCTTCTGCAGCTGCAGCAGCTGCTGCCCCGGATTCAGTGGAGGGTAGCTGGGGGCGGAGGAGGTCGAGGCCACTGAGAAGGAAGTGACTGCAGTCAGGCCCGCTCACCTGGCTGTTGGGGCAGGTTGAGGTCCATAGGAGAAAGCTTTCGGAGAGCAAGCTCTTCCCTGAAGTGTTGGAGCTCAACACAGGAACTCTCAGAGGGTCGATGCTGAAATAACTTGTGCACTTTATTCCTTGTGCATAGGACTTTATAAACATTTGGGCAAGTGTTGGGATCTCAGGGATGCCTCGTCTGCACGTGGAAGGACTTCAGGAATTGTCCCTAAGTGACTGATTGTCACAGTCCTCTCCATGGGGTGCCATTGTCACACATTCCAGAACAGGAACCTGGTTGGGGGTAGATTTAAATGTCTACTGTTTTCAATTATGAGAGTTGCCAGGGTTCCTGAATCCACTCGACCTTACCAGGATTTTTTGTCTGGTGGCACAGTCCACTGCCCCACAGGGGACAGCACCATGTGCCACAATGAAAACAAAGACCTAATCCATCGAAGTCCATAGTTCTGGAAAAGTCTCTAAATGTACTAACCTTACTTTTTGGCTTTTGTACTTCTGCTTTTGGCGAACTGTTCTTGTTAACGGAAGAGTGCCAACCCAGAACGTGGCATTTGTGCTTAAAAGCTCACCCAGAGAAAAGCTCAGGGCTCCACTGTGATCCTGAAGAACACCAGTGTAGTCACTGGCCGATTAAGAAAGACTTTCTATCTTATATCCCTGTCCAAGAAGTCTTTTCTGGTGAATGTCCACAACATGCTCACAGAGAAAAGCTTTCCCATGGCTTCTTAGAAGAGAGGGTGTGGCACTGAGACACATCTGGCTTCTGTTTCAGAAGCAGGCTACAGCCAGAGCTTAGTTTAGCTCAATAGACTCCCATTTCAGAGAAACAAATTGGCCTGTTGACATATGACTCAGTCTCTGGAAGGTTTGTTTACTGTCAGTCAGATTCCTTCTTGTTGGTTTTTTGTTTTGTTTTTCAAGACAGGGATTCTCTGTGTATCCCTGACTGTCCTGGAACTCACTCTGTAGACCAGGTTGACCTTGAACTCACATAGATCCACCTGCCTCTGCCTCCCATGCCCTGGGATTAAGGTTGGCACCACTGCCGCCCAGTGGGAATGTGCTTTTATTGCTCCCAGGCTACCTGCTCACATCCATTTCCCATAGGGCCCCTGACCCAGAGTCATGCCTGTGGGTGGCAAAATCCCTGGTCCCCAGGTGTGTATGGTACCTGAACCTTGGCAGATGGAGGAGTTGGTGGGTGGGTAGCACTGCCTCTGATTGGACCTGGGTGGGTTGGTCCCTGCAGCTCATTCCAGCTACATGTGACAGCTGACCCTCATGATCCCCTGCCTCTCATGTCCCCAGAGAGGAACAGCAGATGCCCAGGGCCCCTGGGAGCTGGCTCAGATTTTTCAGTGCACATGGAGTCAGCCTCCTTGATATTTCTGGTCACATGCTTACCACCTCTGTAGTGTCCCCAGTTCCCTCCCTGGTGTCTTGTGTCTCAGTTCTAACTATCTTCCTCTTTGGGTACGCTCCGTGGTGTGAAGTTACGATTGCTAAACCAGGAAAACCAGGTCCCACTCCAGAGCTGAAGTCCATGGTGGCAGCCTTAGGGGATGAACCAAGCTTGTCATCACTGTTCAGTCTGTTGGGATGGGCACCTGTTGTAGGCAAGGCCTGAGGCAGGGAGAGGACAGCCTTGCCATAGCCGAGGAAAACAGGGGCAGGCTGGCCTTGAACTTATGTAACTGAGGATGGCCTTAAACTCCTGATCTTTCTGCTTCAGGGGCTAGGATTGCAAGCAGTTATCACTAAGTGCAGTGTATGCAGTGCTGAGAATCAGACTTGGGATGCTACTGGGTAAATATCATCCAAATTGAGACACATCCCCAATCTGGAATTTCTTTCTTTTGTTTTTTAACTTAAAAATTACATTATTTGTTTGTGTGTTTATTTTTCTTTGTTTGTTTGATGTGTGTGTGTGTGTGTGTGTGTGTGTGTGTGTGCACTCATGTCCCAGCACTATTGTGGAAGTCAGGGGACAACTTGAAGAGTCTGCTCTGTCTTCGGCCCTGTGGGCTCCCGGATGGAGCTCAGGCAGGCTTGGCAGCAAGTACCTTTACTTGCTGAGTCATCATGCGGCCTCCCTCACCCACAGCCTGGGGTTTCTTGATCTGTACCAAAGCGGAGGGAGCTGGGGCCTGGCTGTACCTCTGCAGGCCAGCCTCTACCTCTCAATGCCTTTGACCCTTTGCTTTGCTGCTTAAAGGTTGAATGATGACACCAGAGCTCTCCACATTGCTGTGTGCAACCCGTCATCAGGTAAATAGAAGAGAGAGAGTCGGAACCAGGATTCAGAGAAAGCCGGAAGCCAACACACACCAGCTTCATAGATGGCGGGTGACTGTCACTTAACCTGCGTCCGGGAGGGGTGTCTGTGCACATGTGTGTGCATGTGTGTTTGCACACACGATTGTGGTATGTGCATGTATCTATTCACATATTACATAAACGTGTCTCCCTGTGTGTACACAGGCTCACTATACACACTAGGCTCCTTACTGTATCATACATGAAATATTTGGGGGAAAATGCTGGTTATAAATACTCTGAGGTGCTTATTAATAAGTGTTTTGTTTGTTTGAGAGAGTCTCACTCTGTAGCCCTGGCTGGCCCAGCACTCATTTTATAGCCAAGTTTGGCCTTGAGGTCAGAGTAGATTTTCCTGTCTCAAACTGCCTATAGATGCGCGAGCCACCATTGAGCCCTCGGAGGCCCGCCTGGCTCTAACACTAGAAAGTTCCACATGCCCCTAGAAACGGGACCCTGGGGACCGACTCCTGAGCAGGGGGATGGGGATGGTGACCTTTGAAGGTGAGTATGGTTTCCTCCAATGAAGAGCAGCAGTAAGAATCAGAGGGGGATGGGAAACAGGGTTCCCGCCTGGGGACACAGTGAGTGGACAAAGACCCCTAGTGGACCACACTGGTTCCATGTGGGGAGCCACAGACAGGGGTGACTGGGATCAGCACAGAAAGGTGAGCTGGGAGGGGGTGCTGGGAAGATGGCTCAGTGGGTAATGTCATTTGTTGGGTAGCATGAGGAGTTGGTTGGATCCCAGAACCCATGAAAACAAAAACAAAAACTGGGCGTGGGCATAAGCACCTTTAACCATGTGTGCTATGGTGGACAGAGGCAGGAGGATCCCTGGGGCTTGCTGGCCATCAATGTAGCTTCAGGCTCAAGGAGGGACCTTGTCTTAGGGAAGGAAGGCAGAGAGTGACAGAACAGGACACCTGATGCTCTCTTCTGGCCCCTACTTGTAATAGGAACTGTCTTAGTTAGGGTTTTACTGCTGTGAACAGACACCATGACCAGTGCAAGTTTTATAAAAGACAACATTTCATTGGGGCTGGCTTACAGGCTCAGGGGTTCAGTCCATTGTCATCAAGGCAGAAACATGGCAGCATCCAGGCAGGCATGGTGCAGGAGGAACTGAGAGTTCTACATCTTCATCTGAAGGCTGCTAGTAGAAGACTGACCTCCAGGCAGCCAGGGTGAGGGTTTTAAGCCCACACCCACAGTGACACACCTACTCCAACAAGGCTACACCTCCTAATGAGGTCACTTCCTGGGCCAATCATATACAAACCATCATAGGAACCTGTATGCAGAGACATATGTGCCACACATAGACATATCCATCTACACACACACACACACACACACACACACACACACAGAGAGAGAGAGAGAGAGAGAGAGAGAGAGAGAGAGAGAGAAGAAAAGGAAGGTTGTCATTGGCTGAGGGCACAGCTCACAGAAACCCTTACCCCCCCACACACACACACACTTAAGAGCTTTCCCCAGGGTTTGTGGGAATACGGGGAAGGCTTTAAATATCTAACAGACCTAGGAGGAACCTGGAATCTATGCCCCCTACTCCTTCTGGAAAGGATTTTTAGACTTGCTTGTACTGACAAAACTTGCAAATGGCTGTTGCGCAAGGTGGTGGTTGTGATGGCATATGGTTCTTAAGGCAGGAAAGAGTTTGGGCACTTCTAGGGTAGGGAGGACTTCCAAGGCAGCATGTCAAGCGGCTGGGAGAAAATTGGGGACAAAATACAGGCAATGACTGGAGTCCCAATATCTGGGAATCCAAGCCCCAAACAGATCACTCTCTCCTTCCTTCCTCCCAAAGGAACTGACCCGTGACACCGTGAGTCTTGGAGAAGGTGACCATTTGCATTAGAGTCACTGAGCTCAAGGCAGGTCACATCAGGTCCTTTCTTGATGCTCTGCTCCCCGGGGTGGATGCAGGAAAGCCTGAACTCTGGGTCATTGTCACCCTCTTCTCCCCCGCACTGCCAGAGATCACAGACCGGGGAGGGAGAGGTGACGTCACAGGGCAACTATTTTCAGTTCCCGAGCACTAAGCTAGTTCGCCACTGTATGCTGTGTATCGGAAGACTGAGCGACAGGCACGTTGAATGCAGGGTCTAATTGCCGAGTCCTTGTAAAATGCAACTTGTCAACCCAGCCTGCCCTGGGCGCCATCTCCTGTCAGAGGAATCAGAGGCGTTTCCGCAATCTTGGGCTCCTCCAGGGCAGGGAAAGGGAGTCGGAGTCTGGGTGTAGGAAAGGGCTAAGCTGAGGCTTAGGACCCTGGACAGCTCCTAGCTGCCTTAGCTCCCGGAGCTGGAAGGAAGGAAGGCTGTTGATGATTGGACCAGGGGAGCTGTGGGCGGGGTCTGTGCGCTCTGTAGCTTGACTGTCCGTCGTCCGTCCGTCCGTCCGCAGCTCTGGGAAACACTCCTCCAGGGTCTGCACACTGACAGCTCATCCTCCAGCCCTTGAACGTTTGCATAGGAGGCTACTGCTTGGGTTATAAGATGAGGGTTTTCATCAGATAGGAGGAAGACTTTATTGACAAGGGGATTCTGGGAAAGGAGGGAGGCTGGAGGTGGCAGCAGGGGTGGGGATGTGGGGGTGGGAGTGGGGTGGGCAATGTCTCATTTCAGAGGTGCTTATTTTTTTCTACCCAAAGAGGAGGTAGGCCCAAGACAGTGTGGCACCCCAGGGGCTCACTCTACCCTCTGACCTCATTGCACGGATGAAGAAACTGAGGTTCAGGTCAAAACCCTGGCTATGGGAATGACCTACCCGTCTACCCTGTCTAACTCCGGGGCTCTGCTCATCACCCTGATAGGCTAAGATCTCAGCGGTTGAGAAGGGCTCCGTCCCCTGTCCTCTGTGTGCTGCACTCTGTGCCAGACAGCCAGGCATTGGGAAAAACGTTTCAGGGCCTGTGTCAGACACAGAGAAACAGAGTATAGGTCAGGTTGGCTGAGCACCTGCGACTCCTAGTAGAAGTAGGAGGGTCAGGAGTTCAAGGTCATCCTAGACCACATGAGGAATTTAAGATCAGTCTGACTCCCCCGTACTAGTTAGTTTTATTATCAACTCAACACAAACCAGAGACACCAGAGAAGAGAGGAACCTCAATGAGGATTTACCTCCATCAGAGAGGCCCGTGGGCATGCCTGTGGGGGCATTTTCCTTCTGTCTGTTTTTTAAAAAAAGAAGATATATTTTATTTTATGTATATGCATGAGTGCCTGTGCATTACGTGTGAGCACCACATATGGGCATCTGGTGCCTTCAAGGGAAGAAGAAAAGGCTGGATCCCCTGGAACTGGAATTCCAGATGGTCGTGAGCCTCCGCAGGCGTGTTGGCAACCACACCCAGGCCCTCTGCGAGAGCAGCAAAGGATCTCAAGCACCGATCCATTTCTCTGGCCTGGTGGGAGCATTGCCTTTTATTGGTCACTGACGTGTGAAGGCCCACCCTACTGTGAGCAGTGCTGTCTCTGGCTGTGGACTGGAGACGAGAGGTAGCCGAATAAGCCAGGGGAACAAGCCAGTAAATAGCATTACTCCATGGTTTCTGCTTCAGGGTCCAGCCTCGAGCTCCTACATTGGCCTGTAAGCTGAAGCAAACCCTTTTCTTCTCAAGTTTCTTTTGATCACAGCCACAGAAGAACTAGGATACCCACCACGGAGCACTCACACAGAGAGAGGCCACTTGGCTCCTCATCCAGGCTCTGCATCATCCTGTCCTTACCAAAGATTGCAATGGCGTTTCATGCAGCAGAGAGAAAGAGCTGAGCCCTTCTGGGAGCTTGGGAAGCTCCTGGTGTCTTGGGTACAGGGTGTGGACAGACAGGGTACACTTCAGGTCTCTGGCCAACCTGAACCAGGAACTATTCTTATTTGGCAACCGGTGTGCTTATCCGAACATGCTTGTGTGAATGAGAAATTCACACAAGAGAAACAAGGTTGCTGGTACTGGCCATTGAACTGGCTTTCTGGAGACAAGCGTAAGACAGACTGACCGTCCTGCAGACTCTGGGCACATGGCTGTTCTGTGTTGTTTTTAACTCATGCATATTTTATGATGCGTATCTGTAATGGCTAACCCTGGTTGTCAACTTGACTATATCTGGAAGGAACTACAATCCAAAATTGGAGGGCACACCTGTGATTCAGATCTTGAGCCTGGACACAAGTTTCTGACCTGGATCTTGGCATGGAGATCTTGAGGTATAGTAGCCATGAAAAGCTTAGGCCAAGGCAAGGGGATATATGCCTTTAATCCCAGGAGATTGAGGCAAGGAGATCTCTGAGTTTAAGGTCGGCCTGGGACAAAGCAAGTTTTAAATCCAGGCATGGTGGTACACACCTTTAATCTGGGCCACACCTTCAACTGGAGGCCTACATAAGGACACTGGAAGAAGGAAGACTCACTCTTCTTTGCCAGATGTGCACTTACTCGCCAGCACATCTGTTGGAACCAGAAGACCAGCTGAAACAACCAACCTCAAGGGACTGAGTGACTACTAGATCCTTGGACTTCCCATCCACAGCCGTCCATTGTTGGGTTAGTTGGACTGCAGACTATAAATCATCACCATCAATTCCCTCAACATAGAGAGACATTCCATCAGTTCTGTGACTCTAGAGAACCCTGACTCATACAATATCACAAGTTCCCACCTCATATAAATGGTAAAAAGGTGCCCAGGAGAAATCCTGACACCCACAGCTGTCCTTGTCCCCAGGAGTTGCTTAGCCAGGGTTTCTTGGTACATTCCTGGAGTCTGCTCCTGACCTCAGCATGGTGGCTGACCACCCTTTGGTTTGAAACCGCCACATTCTTCCGTAGCAGAACTTTCCCCTCTATGCTGTAGAGACTTCTGCTACTCAGCCGAGTGAGCCTCTCTGTCCACTCCTTTCTCACGGCTCTATAACAGCCCACCAGTGAGATGAACCATTTAACTCATCCTTGGTGATGGACACTTCATTATTTCTAATTTTCTGTGCTTTAAATTTTTTTTAAAAAAATTATTTACATCTTCATTTATTTAGTGACAGAGTCTCACGCAGCCCAGGCTGGCCTTGAACTTGCTATTATAATTTAGTGTGACCTCGGACTCCTGATTCTCCCACCGAGCTGGCACCAATCATCATTGCTTGAAACAGAGTTGCAGTGAATCAGCTTGTTCACAGGCCGCTGGACGCAGGAATGAACACAAGATAAATTCCTGGAGCGCAAGACTGGTCTGAGGCCATGTTCGCGCAGGATGTTAGTGCTTGGTGCCAAATCTTCCTCTGGGCGGATCAGGCCAGTTTGCAACCGTAGGCAGGTTTCTCCAGCACCGCCACCACCCCTTTCTGGGAAAGATCCAATGAGGGGTAGTGTATTGGGGAAAAGTGTTCCTACAAGTCCTGTGGAGGGTCGGGAAGCGTGAGAACCAAGCCAGTGCCTCTGGGTGACTACAGCCTGATTCTCTAGGAATGCAGAGAGCAGCACTAGGCTAAGAGCAATCCGGTTAGGGGCACTGGTGGCGCACACCTAGCTGCTGGTAGCCATTTTATCTTCCTTCCTGGTCCCCTGTGTCATGCTAGAACCCAAACAGCAGCCTGCTGCCCACTCACACTGACACGAACCTTGTGGGGTCCCTCCCTGCTTTTCACAGAGACACGTGTAGGGAGTGAGAGCCTGCGCTCTCCCACGGTGCCACCCTGGGCACTCCGCCTTCCAGGCAGCAGAGCTAAAGGTGCCCTCCCACCGTGGTCTGCGTGGAGACGAAGGTCCTTCCCACGCGTCTAATGAGGACACGGAGCTCCCGCTTTTCCTCCTGTACCTATGGCCTCTCTTTCTCCCTCCCTTCTTTCTCTCTACATTTGCCTGCCTCTCTGGTCCCCACCTCCACAACATGCCCTATCAGTGCAGTCCTCCAGCCGTGCCTTCAGAAGCAGGCACCGAAACGCAGACTCAACATCACACAGGGTCCTGAGAGCATCAGAGGTGGGCAGGCTGCTATGCCCCAAGCTTGGAGGGCAGGGTCAGCGCAGAGATGGACCCAAGGAGTCAAGCACTTCTGAGATCTCTCTCTCTCCCTCTCCCTCTGCCCCCTCCTCTCTGTAAGCATGGATAAGGCTGTGACCTATATTGGGCAGTTTCATTGGCTAAAACCACAAAGAGAGAGGGGTTTTTTTTTTGTTTTTTGTTTTTGTTTTTTTTTTGTTGTTGTTGTTGTTTTTTGTTTTTTGTTTTTTTAAAAGAGACGTTTTGAGCAGGGCGGTGGTGGAGCACGCCTTTAATCCCAGCACTTGGGAGGCAGAGAGGCAGGTGGATTTCTGAGTTCGAGGCCAGCCTGGTCTACAGAGTGAGTTCCAGGACAGCCAGGGCTACACAGAGAAACCCTGTCTCGAAATAACGAGAGAGAAAGAGAGAGAGAGAGAGAGAGAGAGAGAGAGAGAGAGAGAGAGAAGTTTGCCTGCATGTATGTATGTGTACTATGTGTCCACAGTGGTCAGAAGAAGGTGCCTCCTCTGGACCTGGAACCAGCATGTGGGTACAGGGAACTGAACTCAGATTGTCTGCAAGAACAACCAGTGCTCTTTACCTATGGAGACAATATCTATAGCCCCAAGAAAGCAGTCTTACCAGCAATCAGCATTAATTTTACTCATGAGAAACCCAGGGCTCAGAGAAGTTGCTGGAGACCCCAGGACACACAGCAGCAAGCAGAGATGAGAGAATGGTGACTCTGAGTGCCTCTCGACAGCTCGGCCCCGGAAGAATGACAGCAAATGTAGGAATCAAGATGAGCTTGGGGGAAGGGGTGGGGGTGGGGAGCTGCTGAGCAAAAGGAATGGCCAGCCAGGTGATGCTGGGGCACACCTTTAATTCCAGCACTCGGGAGGAAGAGCCAGGCTTATTTCTGAGTTTGAGGACAGCCTGGTCTATAGAGCAAGTTCCAGGACAGCCATGGCTACACAGAGAAACCCTGTCTCAGAAAAAAAAATGCAAAAAAAAAAAATGCTGTTGGCCAGATGAGAGCGTGGGCTGGCTTCCCAGAAGGGACATGTGGAAGATTCCACCCACAACAGGGTTCATAGCTGAGGTGCTGGGAAGCCAGAAGCCACTTGCAGCTTCTCTGATTGATCTGCCGTAGGTTCTGTGATGGATATTGATTTTCTTTTAATACAAGAGTTTTGTAAAAGAAAAACAAGAAGCTTTGCCCGCAGAGACAGAATTAGGCAGACAATTGCTTGGTTTGGGGACACAGTGTCTTAGAGAAGGTGGGTGCTATGGGTGGATCTAAGGGTGACTATCAAGTACCAGGCACCTGCCTCTGTGTTCCCTCTTCCTAGGGTTGCAGGCATGTGTCATCATGCCTGACTTTCACTTGGGTGCTGTGGGTTTGAACTTAGGTCCTCATGCTTGCATGTGAACCCCCACCCCACTTTTGTTTTAAATGAGTTTGTGGTTTCTGTATTCATAGGCTGCATTCATAAATAGTTATAATGGATCACGGGTTAGATAACGTGACTTAAAATGTCTGATCTGTAAGTAGAGCTGGAGGCTGCTATGGTTTGAATATTGTCAAGTGTTCTTGCAAAGGTCCCTGTGTTGGGAGCTTGGTCCTCAGTATGGAGATGGGAGATGAAGGCATCTCCGAGGTAGGGCTTAGTGGAAGGTTTTCAGGCCAGGTTCTTAAGGGGAGGGACTATCTCAAGCTGGCGTCGAGGGGTGGGTCTCCTCAGTCGCCCTGACTGGCTTCCTGCTTGGCAGTTCAGTCACTGGTTCCCACAATGCTTCAGCTGCTGCCGTAGGGTGTGATGAGTCCTCACAGAAATGAGGTGCACACAGGCACCCCCGAACCCCAGGACGCTGAGCTCGGCAAACCCCTTTCTAAGCAGCCTGCCTCAGGTATTGTACTGCAATAATGCAAAACTAACGGAGATGCTCCCTTTTCCTGAAGCCTGTTATAAAGCTTGGCTTAACTCAATTCTGCTTTCTCCCTCAGTCTCTCTACAAATCCTCCAGTTATTAAAATCCGCAGTTCTGGGTCTATCCGCTGTCTATCCGTTTGCAATTTTTCTCTCTTCTCTCTCTTTCCGAAGGGCTTGCCACGGTACTGTGCTAAACTGAACTGCTGGGTATTAATTATCCCTGAAGGCTTGCACGCACGTGTATTCACATCCTTCTGTCCGAACTGGGCTGTTCTGTGTTGCCTAAAGCCCTTCTGTCTGTTTCCTGTCTCTGCATCTCTCCAGTTCTTTCTAGGAAGACTTTGGACTTTTGGTGGCAAGCAGGGGCAGGGTCTCCTGTTCTGGCCTCGTGTTCTCTCGGTAGCCAGGGCTGACCTTGAGTTTCTGATCTTCCTGGCTCTGTCTCCCGAGTGCTATGGTTACAGGCACAGACCACGTTGGCTGGTCTGGTGGACGTTAACAATCAGAACAGAAATGTCATCATCCTGGGTCTGTGATTTCTGGCAGGGCTGGTAGACCAGTGGAGCCCACTTACAATCCTAACACTCTGGAGGTGAAGGCAGGTGGATCCAAAGTTCAAGGTTGTCCTTGGCTACATAAGAAGTGGAAGGGCAGCCTGGGACTTCTAAGACCCTGTCAACAAAACAAAATAAAATTTAAGCCATTGTATCCAGAAGCACTCTCAGGCTCCTAGGCAATGGCTTCTTACGAAACAAGCCCCAAACCCTTTGGGTGGAGTGGGCCCTCCTGCCTCCCACCTCCTTGTATAACCAGCCACTCGGGCCAGCCTCACATTTCTGTGCGGCCTTCTCCACGTGAGTTAATGTCTCTGACCTGCATACTGGCATGTGTCTTGTGACAGTGAGATTTACTTTGCTGCACAGGCAGCATTTAGCATAGTTCCAGGCATGTCCAGACCCCAGTGAGCAGGGAGCTGACCTCCAGCGATTTCTACACCATTAATTATTAGCATTATCACCGTGTGCTTTCTCATAGCCCGCCTGGAGGACTGCAGCTCTATACGGTTCTGCAACCGGGCCCTGGGAGAGGGTGGGTGTCTCAAGTTGAAAGGCGGCCAGATAAAAGGCAGCAATGGGGCTATTTGCTGGATGCTGGGCCTGAGAGTCAAAGCTCTGGGGAAACCGGTGAGATGAAAGCAGATCCTCGCGGCACCATAATAACATTACCGAGACACAGCAGCATCTGCTAAACTCTCTCGCTCGCTCGCCCCAGGAGACTCCAGCCACAGACACTCCAGAGAGGCTGCAAAAAAGCCCTGGGACAAGGACATCACCGTGGGGAGAGGCCAACATGGCATGCACCTGGTGCCCCTCCAGAGTCACTCCTGAGCAGGCCCTGGGGAGAAGCTACATCCATCTCAGTGAGTGTCAGGACTTGGTGCCAATGTGGTCTCCTCCTGGGTGGGCTCAGGGCTTCCCTGAATATCCTTGTCTCTCAGGCAGCTCCCACCCGTGCCGTGACCTGCTGTTCATGTGCAGAGAACAGTGACATGTTCACCCCATCCTGCCCTCGATCCTGTGTAAGCCACACTTTACTCTTTTCTGTCCCTCAAAGCTACCAGAAGATTCTGACCCCAGGGCCTTTGCACTAACTGCTCAAGCTTCAGATCTTCCAATTTCCCTGTCCAAAGAAAGCCACTCCACTGGCCTCCCTCCTCCAAACCTACCTGTGCATTTTCTAGCATATACCCAATGTGGAATCATCTCGCTGATTCCTAATTAACTCTCTTGTTGCCTGTCTCCTGTGGCAGGAGCGTAGGTCCCATGCAGGCATGAAGACCTGTGTCATTTACCCTCCTATCTCTTGAACCCAGCATAGCTTCGTGAAGATTGTTGAATTTTAATTTTCTCCTCCTCTTGAGCCTTAGCACCTGGCACAGCTCCAGGAACCCGAGAGCGGCTTAAAGCATGTTGCTCAGTGAATAAATTACACCCTCCAGCCCCTTCAGAACTGGCTCCTTCCCAGGAAATCCTCACTGCAGTCTTAGAGCTAGAACCTGGCTGATTTCACAACATTTATTGAGCAGCTATTTAGTTCCAGTTTCTAAGCCGGGCTCAGGGGCTGCTGTGGGGTTTGTTTCTGGCCTAATGAGAGGAGAGGAGAGGATTTCTCAGCAAGGTTAGGGGAGGGGCTCTCATGGAGGTATTGTGTTCCCGGAACTTCTATTCTTCATCTCAAGCCTTCTCTTACATCCGGGGGTGTTGTAACGTGCCCAGCAATGTGGTTCGGAAGTGTGGGTTTTATAGGTTTGTTGCCTGGTTTTGGTTGTTGGAGGAGGAGCCGGAGAAAATTGCTCTACTCAGGCAGGATCAAAGCAGGGGCTCAGCGACAACAGACAGCACCTCTCTCCAGCTCTGTCCCTCTGCTTCTGCCCACCTGGCATCCAGACAGCCCATAATCAGACTCCTTCATTAGAAAGACCGATGTGGCACAGACGGGGATCTGAGGGCGCGGGCCACAGCTGACTTTTATGGGGGAGGGGAGAGGTAGCGCTCACAGAAACCAGAGTGACAGGGCTCTGCCACTGTGCCAATCAGCTAGGTGGAAGCCAAAGGTTCCTAGGAGGATCTGGTGGCCGGGACAACCAGTCAGACTAGATGGCTAGAACCCCAAGGGTGGGCTTTGAAGTATGAGAAGCAATCCCAGAAATGAGGGCAGGCCAGGAGGCAGGAGGGGAGAGGGTCTGGGAAGCTGTGAGGCAAGGAGGCCAGGAGAAAGAAGGAAAGGGCCAGGAGAGAGAGATTACTCTGTCCAACAAGGGAGTCCTACAAGTGCCCAGTGCAGGCCTCTGGCTGTGGCGTGCTGAGAAGCCGGAAGAAATCCCCAGCGCAAGTTACTAGGCTTCTAAAATACTGATCTCCAACCGTGGGGATCAACCCTGCTCCCAGATCTCCAGGACACAGCCTATCCCCCTTGTGCTTGCTCACTTGAGCTGATTCTTCCTACCCCGGGGCCAGTCTGCTCCTGACAACTGGACTGTCAGCCATGGGGACGGGGAACGCTCCTAAGCTCCCTTCTGTTTCTGTTCTCCCAGCGCACTGGCGAGTAGCCTCTGAGGACAGGGAGAAAGAAAGTTACTGGCTGCAAGTGAGAAATTCCTTTCCAGAAAGTGAGACAGGATCCCAGGAGTTTCGTGGTCAGCTGTCCAGCTCCCCCCATTCAGGGAACTCAGGCCCAGAGAACATGTCACCTGCACAAAGGGTAGTATCAGAATCTGGGTTTTCTAGAAGCATCCACACAAGGCTCGACAGTGCCCAGCTCTCAGCAGGGCTTCGGGTATATCAGCTACATAGCTGAACGGCTGACTGAACGGGCAGACGGAAGACTGGAGACTGTGGTTACGTTTCTTTGCTTCTTGTGGAGTCGGACACCAGGACTGCATGCATACTGGGCAGTGCTCTACCGAGGAGCTGTACCCCAGCCTGTGTGGTGCCATGGTGTCTTTAGAAAAGAAACCAGCATGCCCCCTCAATGTTCCGTGGTGTCCTCAGCTATTTATGAATAAACCAGATGATCAATCAGTCACCATCTCGAAGTACACGACACTACCTAAGAGCAACCAAATTGGCTGTGGGGACAGCAACCGACGCTGCAGGACAATTTAATTTCTCTTCCGTGATGGAGTGACGGGCACCCTCAGCCAGGGGCGTGAAGGAAGCTGTCATCGATCTTGATTTCAGGGCGGCTGTGGCTTCCGTCTTACATGACAGTCTCATCAGCTTGTTGTGGAAGCACGGTCTGTTCCAGCCTTCCTGGGGCATGCAGGTGGAGGGGACAATCCAAGGCTCCGTGTCCTCGTGTCAACTCTCCGTGGGATTATTGAACCTTTCTTTACTCAGACATCCATCAGCGTGTCTTCATGCAGTCTCTGCCTGCATGTCTGTGTTCACCTCCAGGAATCCGCTGGGAATGAGATTCACTGTGCGCGCGCGCGTGCACACACACACACACACACACACACACACACACATGTATGCACTCATGGATGGAGAGGTGCTGCAAACACGCATATGTATGGGGTAGGTCATGGCAGGCAAAGGTGGCACACCAGTATCTGCCATCCATAAAGGATCCAGAGGGTTAACCTGCGGGGTGGGGAGGGAGACAGGGCTGGCCTGAAGTCCGGCTTACACTGGAACAGAGAGAGAAGCAAATGAGTCTATAAGAAACGGAACCAGGCGGAGCCAGGCATGCATAGCATTTTAAATTTTCTAGCAACTTCCTTAAAAACAGGAAGAACCTGAACATGGTAGTGGTTCATGCCTGTAATCTCGGCACTTGCTGAGGCAGGAGGATTGCTGTGAGGTCCAGGTCAGTGTGGGCTGTGTGTAGCATCTGGTGGCCGGTGATGATGTGTCCACTGGTGCTGAGCTGCTGACGGCAGGCTGCGGGGGCACACAGTTCTTGAACGTGGGCAGTTCCTAACACGAAATCTATAAGACAACAACAACAACAACAAAACCTAATGACTAACACACCTTTAATCCCAGCACTAGGGTAGTTGAGGCAGAGGATCTCTTTAAGTTCCGGGCCAGCCTGGTTTACATAGTGGGTTAGGTCCAGAACAGCCAGAGCTACATATGGAGATAAAACAAACAAACAAACAAACAAACACCACCCCATCCCCTCCCCCACCAAACCAACATAAAACAAAAATTAGTGAGTGTTTTATGCCTCCAGTACTCCTTCATGTGAAAGCCAAATTCAGACACCAGGTTTCTCTCCAGGCTTGCCTTCAGAGTTCATAAAAGCTACAGTTTTAAAAGTAGATCCCTTTATACAAACTGTTGCGAAAAGTTTGAAAATTCTCCAAGAATGGAAAAGAGACCACAGCTTTAGGATTTCCATTTGCAGAAGTTAAGTGCAGAATTCACTCCCTGATTGGCAGTGCTCACATGAAATCCTCCGGGGTGGGGGTGGGGGTGGGGCTTCAGGACAGCTGCATACCAAACAAGCAGCGGGATGGGAATGTACAGGGGGCTCTGGCCAAGTAGCAGGCAGGCCACCTTTGATGCTTAGGTTGGGTCCAAGCTTAGAGCCAATGGGACAGGAGGGTCTTCATCCTTCCCGACAGTAGAAGCTTCTGTAAGTCTGTGTGCTGGTGGATGCTGGGATATGGGAGATTTCAGAACACTGAAGGCTAGCAGGAAGAGATGAGGAGAGGTGGTGACAAGCCAGCTGCGGTGGATGGGGAGGACAGAAGAGGCTGCGAACCCCAGTGGCCGCCTAGATTTCTTCTCTGCTAAGGGATAGTGCGGTGCGGTGCGGTGCGGCCTCTCCTCGGAGGCCCGCGGCTTTGCTTCACGTTGTTCTGGCCTTACAATGCCAGCTGTGTCAGAGAGTGCCATTGTTCCCAGGGGAAAGTGAAAAAAAAAGAAAAGATAAGGTAAGTTAGAGGCGGAGGGGACCGGTGAATGAGAAGGGGCCTGTCACATCTTAGTTAGATGCTCCGGACAGACTCGCAGTGGGCGGCCCCGGCTGCTGAGAGGGGGAAGGGTCTGAGCGCGGCCCAGATGGAAGAGCTGATTGCAGCGGCTCCCAGGGCGGGGGCTCTCCAGGGCTCCGGCTCTTTCATGGCTCCACAAAGAATCTTTTCTTCCTCGCGGGCTGTGCTAAGTAATCACAAGCCTGGACTTTCTCGCCCCAATTTCTTGAGCCGCTTCAAGTGTCACCTGGTTACCAATAAAATTCATACCTGGAATAGTGTCTCTGACCTCAGCCGGTCTGCAGCAGGCTGCGTTTGACTCCCGGGTTGTTTGAAAATATGATGAGGCCCGCGGGCTCTGAAAACCCCGCTTTCTCATACACAATGGTTGGAACTTTGTGAAATCAACAGTCTTTCTGCCCCCCTGACCACCATGGTTAATTGGAAGAAAAATACACTGTCCAGATGAATTGTAGGGAGCTCTGATCTCTTTACACACCTTTGGCCACCATCTCAAGGGATTCTGGGTCCTGGTGAGTCACACAATATGGTGGAGCTGGGACTGGATTTGAATCCCAGCTAGACCACTCTGTACTGGGAGGCCCAGATGGGGTATATGAGGGGCTTGAACTGCTGTTCCCAGCCCTGAAATGGATAGTGGAACCCTCCTTGGGGAGGATCCTGTGGGCGGCTGACCCTCCAAGGGCATTTGAAACACGACAGCTCTGCCTCCAGACTCCACCACATACTCTAGTTGAGGGTTGTTGAGAACAAGAGCATTCAACTGCACAGCCCTGCTCCAAAAGGCTAGGGAGGTGCCATCTAACAGTGTGGACCCCACACTCAGCCTGAGAGTGCCAGAAGTTTCATCGGGTCCTCAAAGAACCTTGGGAGGGGGCCACAATCGATGCCCTCATCAGGGAAGTTAAGAGCCAGGGCAGAAAGTCTGTGCAGACACTGTGGGCGGTAAAGTTGGGGTCTGAGTGCAGGCCTGAAGGCGGGCCAAGGAGAAGGCAGGACCGTAAAGAAGGAAGAAGAGGCGGGTCCCAGTGCAATGACCCCCGTAAATACCTTCTGGCTGGGGTTGGGACAGGAAGCTGGATGGGGCAGGTAGAGAGGGGCTAGGCATATCCCATGCCTCTCAGAACTGTGCCAGTGAGACGTGAGAAAGGCCGACCCTGGAAACCTCTGGAGTCTGTCTCCTCTTCTACATGTTTAGGCCTGCTACACAGCCTGTCAGCTCAACATGCCCCTGAGCCAGGGGCAGCTAAGCTTCTAGGAAGGAGGCAGAGACGGCAGAGGCCAGTCAGAAGCTTCTGGCTGGACAGACTTAGCGCTCTGGTCTATCCCGGTGCTACCCACCTCCAGCACCCTTCCCTGGCTTCCTCCAACCTGCAGCCACCTCCCCAAACCCTTATTTCTTTCACCATCATCTCTACTCCTAAAATTATCCCCTCTCTCCTCTCCCTGGAGGCCCAGAGAAATGCCTCCCTGGCCTGGTGACACGCAGGCTTACAGTGTGTCTAAAGGCAGTCTTGCTGGGCCTCTGTCTCATGCTCCTCAGAGGTGACAGGCAGTGTCTGTCCTCCAATTTCCAGGCAAGGGCCCCTCTGACAGGCTAGAACAGACCTTTGCAGTCTCCAGGGAACAAGAGCTAGCTCTTATCTCCCCAAGCTGTGAAACCGAAATACAGAAATAAAAGCCTTTTCTAAGGGGCCTTTAATCTCTGAGCAAATCATGGTGAGAGAGGTCTTTTTCCCTGGCCACACCTGCCCGGCTCAGGTTTACAGCTAAGGGCACCACACACAGAGAGACCGTTGGGGCAGGTGCTGACAGGGCCACTGTGGCCCTGTGGGGACTTAAGGCCCATAGTCCCCAGGATTCTATGTGTTGAGCCTGTTCCCCAGACTGCCAGCTCAGCAGAGCTTCTGGAGGAAGTACAGATAGCTAGACACAGCAGGCGTGAACCCTGGGTTCCAGCATCCAATGGCACCATCTGCCCAAATCCTGGTGGTCTTAGCAGGTGGGAGATTATAGTCTCAGCCCCCCTTAGAGGACTGACCCCAAGCTTGAGAAGCTGTTACTAGGGTCCCCAATTAATTCCAGAGGAGACACAAGGGACCTGGTTTGGTTTCTTCTGTTTGCTTTTTCTTTAAACATATCTCATGTAGCCAGGCTGGCTTCGAACTCACTGTGTATTCAAGGATGACCTTTAACTTTGTGTGTGTGTGTGTGTGTGTGTGTGTGTGTGTGTGTGTGTCTCATCCTTTATTAATACTAAAGCATTGTGGGATATTGAATTAAAAAACTTATAAAATACAAATATAAAATTTAAAAACCATAATAAATAATTGTATTCTGATTTTGAGACATAATTTAATTTATTTAATGCCTGTGAAAGCCTTATCACCTGGCAAAGCTTATGGTTTAAGCTTTACCTATTATTGATGAAACAAAATTATGAGTGAACTGGAAGAATCAGGATGTCTACAAAGACATCAGAAATATGTCAAGAACATACTATTGTTTAAAATTTGAATCTTATTGGAAAATCTTTTTTTGTTGTTCTAAATGCAATTAGGAACTTCTTTCTTTCTTCCTTCCTTCCTTCCTTCCTTCCTTCCTTCCTTTCTTTCTTTCTTTTTCTATATTCTTTGTTTACATTCCAAATGATCAAATGATTCCCAAGAAGAAGGAAGGAGAGGGCCCTGGTCCTGGAAAGGCTTGATGAAGCAATGTAGGAGATTACCAGGACAGAGAAGCGGGAGGGAGTTGATTGGGGAATGGGTGGAGGGAAGAGGGCTTATGGGACTTAAGAGGAGGGGAGAACCAGGAAAGGGGAAATCATTTGGAATGTAGACCTTGAGCGTCTTCTGCTCCTGTCTCCACCTCCTAAGTGCTGGGACTCTAGGCCTGTACCGCTGCTTACACAGTGCTGAGGACGGAGCCCATGGCCTTGTTTCTATTAGGCAAGCCCACGACCAACTAAGCTACAGCGTCAGCCTGCTCCTGCCTTAGGATTAAACATTCTGTTCTTTGAAATCGTTGATCACAAGGATGCCACACAAGGACACCCACCCTTACTGCCGAGTAGCTCCTAGGCTCGATGACACTCGTGTGTCAACTCATGTGCTGCCTGAGGGGTGACGAGCTGAGCTGGGCAACGGGTGAGGAGCTACTCTGGACAGAAAAGAGTTAGGGGAGACACTGGAGCTGAGGCAGGACCCACCTGTCCGCTTGTCCCTCGTGACGACTGGGGACTTCACCCCTGGGCGTTGGAATCATGTGATTGCGTTCATATCCTGGCTCCGCCACTCCCTGTAGGTGGCCTGAGCACTTGGAACAGCTGGCCGTGTACCTGTGCGTGTAGCTTGTTTCATAGAGCCCCGTAGCTGTCTGGACCGGGTGAGTATATCTGGTACAGAGTCATGGCCCAGGGCAGGGCAATGAGTTTGTCTGGGCTAGACAATTCAGGGCTAATGATGCTGACCAGGCAGTAGCCTCTATCTTGCTCCAGGACTGGCCTGGCTATTCCTAGGTAGCTCAGCTGCCAGTGGACAGCATTGCCGCCCTGCTAGGAAGGGTCTTTTGGAACCCCACCTCCTGGAAGTCCCTTCCCACCAATATGAGGACACCCGCTCTTATGCCTGGGGCAGGGCTCAGAGACGCGGGCAGCTGTTCCCCTTGGAGAAACTCGCAGTGGCAGTTTCCTCCCTCCTGACTCCCAAGGACTGCAGCAGATGGTAGGGTGGGTGTTCCCGGGTGGCTGACAGCCCTGCTCGCCTGGAAATGCCCTCCGGTTCCAGGGAATTCCATCCAGATGTTCTCTCCCACAGGCTGGCGGAGCAGCGCGGGAGCTAAGGAGCCAGGGCTGGGAAGCAGAGCCAGATTTACTCCTAGTCAAGGAAATCAGTCTCCCACCCTGACACCTACCAACACCGACTCCACAGCACCGCTGCCAGCTAGCTGTTCCTTTGGATGCATCCTTGCTGCCTCGGGGAGGGCGCTCTCAGACCTTCTTCACTCCCAGCAGGGATCATATGTAAAATTCTTGCTGTTGAAGCAGCAGCTCAGAGTCACTGGGCATCGCTCCTTGGAGCCTCAAGTTCTACCCTCTAGCTGTGGAATCCGAATCTATACTGTGATGAGTTGCTTTCACGTCTGTCTGAACATCTGCATTGCAGCAGCGCAGGCCGACACTTTGATCCTCTGTTCCCTGAGGTCGAAAGCTCCAGTGCGGGCAGACCGTTTGTCCTGTTTTCTACATAGATCTCATGGCTCCCAAGATAGAACGTATTAAAGGCTTTGGGGGGTGCTGAGGATGTAGCCCACTTGATAGAGTGATTGCATGAAGTGCTGGGTTCTACCCCCAGCATTGCAACATGATACCTTGCACTGACAGACAGACAGACAGACAGACAAACAGACAGACAGATAGACAGACTCTCATGCTGCTGGAGCTAGGGAACCTCCCATGCTCTTATTCCTTGTTAGACACCCAGCTGCTTATAGTGTTTTCTTTATTTAAAAATTACATTTTAAAATACCTGTATGCATACACCCATGTCTGTGTGTGCCTGTGCACATGTGTGTGCACGCACATGTGGATGTGTGTATTTTTGTGCGTGTTCACCCACATGTGTGTGCACATGTTCTAGTTAGCACATGTAAGGGTCAGAAAACAACTTGCAAGAGTTGGGTTTGGTTTTTTTTTTCCCCTTCCACCATGTGGATGCCAAGAATTGAACTCAGCTCATCAGGCTTAGCAGCAAGCACCTTTACCTACTAAGCCATCTTGCTGGCCCCAAAGTCTTTTCTTTGGAAGCTGGGTTGCTGCCTGGAAGGCTCTGGTTTGGGCTTGAGGCCCAATGAGCTTTGCATTCACTTTGATGGCTAGCAGCGTGTGTCCTCATGGGGCCACTGAGAGCCTGAGGCTTCAAGGAATCTTCTGAGTCTTGCTCTCACGCACATGCTCTAAGCCTTCATTCAGCTTGATAGGAGCTTACACTCAGATCCTCACTCCCGGAAAGGGTTCAGATCTTCAATAGAACGACCAAAATGCCCTTTCCAGGCTTATCCTGACCCCATCCCCGCACACAGCATGATCTGCTGCCCTTTGGGCATGTTTGCATCGCACAGGACAATGTGACTGTCCCCCCTTTACTGTCACCCCACCCCACCCCATCCTCAGGATTCACTGTCCCCAGGCCCAGTGTGTGGTAAGCACTCTGCACGCAGGGACCAAATGAACTTCTCTTGCTCACCATACCTGCTTCAGCACCCTTCCCTACCAGTACCTGCAGAGAGACGAGGCGGGAGGCGGGAGGCTGGGGGTGCGGGGCGGGCCGCCAGGAACTTGTTAATTAAAGCTGAGAGCCCACGCTTGCACTGTGTTACTTTAAATAACACCTGAGTGGGCCCGTGTGCTTAGTTCTCCGACCCCTACAAAATACCACACACGTCAGGCAGCAAAGTAAGCTCGGGATGCGGAGACAGCATTATAGAGTCCCCAGGACCCTGGCAGGATGCTGGCAGCTGCAGACTGCTCCGGACAACATCACCTAAACCTATCGACATTGCCAGCAAAAGAAGGAGTTGTATACCCTGAGGGGGCTGGCCTCTACCCAGGCCACCTTCTTTTGGCAAAGGCAAGGAGGAGTTCCATGTCACCTAGGCTGAGCCTGAAGGTCCAAGACTATGTTATAGCAGGAGGGGTCTGGCTGGGAAAGCATCTGGAGGACTTGATTTGTTTTAAGACAAGTCCTCACATTGCTCAGACTAGCCCAAACTTATTTTTATGTGAACAAGAATAGCCTTGACCATCTGCTCATCCTTCCTCTACCTCCCAACAATTGGGGCTGTAGGTATGCACCACTGCACCCAATTTTATGTGATTCCAGGGAGAGAATCCCAGGGCTCCATGCATGGCAGGAAAGTATTTTGTCAACTGCGCTACATTCAACCAAAAACTTTTAAAAAGTTGAAGGTGATCTTGGACTTTGGATTCTCCTGCCTCTGTCTCCTCAAGTGCTGGGGTTACGGGCTCGTACAGCCACCCTTCCTGCTGTGCTGAGCTTTGAACCTGGGGTTTCCTGCATGCTATGCAATCACAGAGTATGATGTTACAGTCCCACAGTCCCGGTACTCAGGAGGCTTAGACAAGAGGATCAGGAATTCAAGGCCAGCCTGGGCTACATATTGAGACCCTGTTTCCAAAAAGCCAGACCAGGTATGGGGTTGTAGTCAGTTGGTGGTTACCAAGTACTACATAACCATGGTTCGGAGCCCAAAAATAACATGAACTTGCTAGTGCACATCTATAATCCCAGCACCACATAGTAAGACTGTCTCAAACTAAACAAAACAAAACAAAACAAAAAACCCACATCAAAACAAACAAACAAACCAGTAGAACAAAACAAAATAAAAAATTACAACAAAAACATGAAAAAGCAAAATAGAATATACACCCTTTTCCCCACAAAAATAAAAAGTGCTCTGTCAGCTTAGGAAGGGCAGTCTCTCCCACCGTTTCTTTCTCTGCGTGTGCTCCCTGCAGGCAGCAGAAGCTGAGACCCCCAGGCAGCTGGGCGCTCCCTCTGGGCCCAGAGGCGCTGTCTCAGCCGTAGGCATATTGGCAGCCTCGTTTCTCACTGGCACTCTGGGCGTACATCCAAAGCCAGCCCGTCTGTCCAGCACAAATGAGCTGTGGAAGCATTTTAGCAGCAGGCTAACTGGACGACGGCACATGGGCGAAGGCTGACCAGGCGGAAAGCTACATGGTAGATAAAAGGAATGACCTAGTTAGAGCTCACATATGCAACCGGGAGTTCAAGGGAAGCACGCTGGGCTAGAAAGAGGTCAGCTAGTACAAACGCCTGCCATGCAAGCTTGAGGACCTGGGTTCAGCCCTAGAACCTTGTTTTGTTTCTTGTTTTCAAATGGGTATAACGGCAAAAGTCTGTAATCCCAGCCGAGGCTCGCCAGCCAGTCAGTCCCTGAGGAATGACACCTGAGGTTTTCCTCTGGCCACACATTTGCACAGTCACACACATTAGCACTACACACAAATGTCTGTGTATCCACAAATAAAATACATAAATAAAGGAAACATTTTTCGGTAAGGTAACTGTTTCTTTATGTAACATTTTGCGTGTGTGTGTGTGTGCGCGCGCGCACACATACCATTTATACTATACATTTTCCACGATACTTTTTCTTTTTGCATGTTAAAGGCACTTTAACTGTGGAAGCATCACACAGATTTACATAATTCTTACTTTGGAAATTCAGGTGGAGCGTAGGAGGAGGTTATCCATGACCCTCTTACAATTTAAGATACAGAACACTTGGGCAGTTTTATTTTAAGCCCCAATGTTCCTATTTGAGGGCAGCACCGGCTCTTCCTTTCTAGGGTCCCAGCAGCACTAGTACCCTATGGACCGTACGTCACCGCGCAGATGCCAGAGTACAGCCACCTCCCTCATCCTCCAGTGATGGCCACAGTAAAACTGGGAAGCTGGGGCAGGTGTGCCTTGATCCTATTTGAGCAGAGGAGGTGACAGTGTCAGAAAGGTTCTGAGATGAGCCCGAAGACACAAAGGAGGTGGCACACTGGGACCATCATCCTCCAACCCTCGTCTAATACAGTGACTGGCCGGACGGCCAGACTTATTTAAGGTGTGCAGGGCTTACGGTGTTTATGGCAGGTGACCCTGGACCCTTTTGGAGCCTCCGGGTAGCAATGGGATGTGCTAACCCTTCTGAACTGACGGTGCTGGGGCCTCTACCTGCCTCACATCCTAAACCCAGCAGCCCAAATGGACTTCTCTTCCCAGGCATTCAGTCCCAGGTCTGTCCGGATGGAAAGCTTCAGGCTCCCTCACAAGATGAGCCTAAATTGGTGGGTGTCCCTCCTCCTCCGATAGCCCCATCTCACCTCCTTATCCAAAGCCAGTTCCCATCTCTAGCTCCTCCCAGTTTCTGGACTGGCCTCTTTGTCCTTTGGAGGCTGCCCAGGTTTGAATTTAGTCAGCATACTGGTTGGTTTTTGTGTGTCAACTTGACACAAGCTGGAGTTATCACAGAGAAAGGAGCCTCCTTTGAGAAAATGCCTCCATGAGATCCAGCTGTGGGGCATTTTCTCAGTGATCAAGGTGGGAAGGGCCCCTTGTGGGTGGTGCCGTCTCGGGGCTGGTAGTCTTGGGTTCTAAAAGCAAGCGAGCTGAGCAAGCCAGGGGAAGCAAGCCAGTAGGAAACATCCCTCCATGGCCTCTGTACCAGCTCCTGCTTCCTGACCTGCTTGAGTTCCTGTCCTGACTTCCTTTGGAGATGAAAAGCAATGCAGAAGTGTAAGCTGAGTAAACCCTTTCCTCCCTTGCTTCTTGACCATGATGCTTTGCACAGGAATAGAAACGCTCACTAAGTCAGCTTCTAAGTCAGTGCTTTTAGAGGTGTCAACAGCACCTTGGCCACACCAGAACTGGCCTAAGCCTGTTGTACACTCAGCTGTTGGTATCCTGGGCCCACAGATGTCAGATTCCCAGGCCTCAGGCATCTTCTAGAGCCTAGAACTCTCTCTCTCCTCTCCCCCCCCTCTCTCTGTGTGTGTGTGTGTGTGTGTGTGTGTGTGTGTGTGCAGTTTCATGAACATATTTGTACTTGTGAATGTGGAGCCAAGATGTCAGCACTGGGTGTCTATCCCAGTCACTCTCCACCCACTTCTAAGACGTATTTATTTAATGTGTATGAGTGCTTTTACCTGGTTATATGTCTGTGCACTGCATGTGTGAGCCCTTTGTGGCCAGAAGAGGGTGTTGGGTCCACTGGGATTTTAATTGCTGGGAGTGCTGGAATCAAATACAGGACTTCTGGAAGAGCAGCCAGTGCTCTTAACCACTGAACCATCTCTCCAGTCCCTCCACCTTACATTTTGAGGCAGGGTTTCTCCCTGAATCTGGAGTGCAATGATTTGGCTACATTAGCTGGCCAAAAAGGCTAAGGGATCCTCACGTCTGCGTCTCCCAGTGCTGAGATTATAGATGGGCACTTGCCAAGTCCAGTTTCCTATGTGTGTGCGGGAGAAGGGACTGGGGTCCTCATTCTTGTGTGCAGAAAACACTTGATTGATTGAACACCCCAGAACCCCAGGAATCTTGTTTCTGAAACAAATCCCATTTAGTGCTGCCACTGAATGTAATGTGAAGAAATGTCATCTACTCTGGGCCTTTGAGTCAGAAACCTGGTAAACCAAAGCCCCAAAGGGTGCCTCCTGCCCAAGGCCACACAGCTAATAGACTGAAAGCGATATCAGGTGGTTACTGGTCCTCTCGTGATACCCTTCCCTGTCTTTCACACCTGTACATACTCACACCAGATGCGCACACCACACATGTGCACCCCTCATATTTGGGGAGACTTTTTGTTTATGTGTTTTTGAGCACTTAGGGATTAAACCCCAGGACTTTGAGCATGCTATGCAAATGCTTTGCCATTGAACTATATAAGCCCCAGCCTGTGACACAGGGTTTCATGTAAACCAGATTGGTCTCAAACTCAATATGCCTCGGAGGCAGGTCTTGAACTCCTGGGTCTCCTCTTCCGGTTCTCCTGCCCCGACCTCCCAAGTGCTGGGACTGCAGGTATGCCCACCATGCCCACCCCACATACCTCACACATGCTAGCTTCTATCCTGGGATCTAGCTAAAATATAGTCCTTTTCCTTTTAGGCTACAGAGTATAATGACCAGAGTGGTCCCTGTGTGATGGTGGAAATTGCCACCCTGTGGGGACAAGCCCTGGTGTGATTCTGCTATCAAAGCTCAGGTCACACAAGCAGGCAGTGGTGAAATATGAGCTGCCCCGCCCTGTCTCTGGCTGTCCTGGGAGGTCCCCATGGGCCTAGCTGTTCAGCCGGCTTCCCGGGGATTCAAGTGTCACGCATCTAGGCCCCATGCCAGGCTTCTGGTTCTCAGGCCAATCTCCCTGCTCTGGAGTCTGATCCCAGGAGACTGCAGAAGTCTCTGGGGGCACAGAGAGAGGGCACTGAAGTTGCAGGGTGATGCTATCATGCCTGACAAGCCCTGAACAAGTGGGACAGGTCTCTTAGGTTCTACCACTGTGGGCATATATATATCTGATATATATCATATATATGCATATTTTATCATATGTAAACTTTATCATATAAAATTTCTGTTTTTTTTTTCTGGGGTTTTTTGTTTTTTGTTTTTTGTTTTTGGGTTTTTGGTTTTTTTGTTTTGTTTTGTTTTGTTTTTTGTTTTGGTTTTTTTGTTTGTTTTTTGTTTTTTTGGTTTTTTTTGTTTTCATTTTGTTTTTGTTTTTTTGTTTGTTTGTTTGTTTTGATTTTTTTCAAGATAGGGTTTTTCTGTAGTCCTGGGTTTCCTGGAACTCACTCTGTAGACCAGGCTGGCCTCGAACTCAGAAATCTGCCTGCCTCTGCCTCCCAAGTGCTGGGATTAAAGGTGTGCGCCACCACCATCCAGCTCATATAAAACTTCTAAGAAGCTTCATACACTAAAGTTAATCTAACCCAAAGTCTATATATCTCAATGAACTTCTTTACAGTTAAGATAGTCATTTACAATGGAGGCTGTGCAGTATCACATTGGATCTTACACTTTGACTATTCATACATTTTATGTACTTTTTACCCCTAAAATAAAAAAAAAATCTGTTACAGAGTAGAAAAACAATTAGCTTTATATCCTCTTTCATAACTCCTGCTGCTTGTCTGAGTTGCCTTTTTTTTTGGACAGGATCTCACTATGCAGCCTGGCCCTGAACTCACAGAGATTCACCTGCCTCTGCCTCTCAAGTCCTGGGATTAAAGACACGGACCACCCCACATAAGCTAAAACATTTAAAACAAACAGCAAAACCCAAGAATGTAATGCATGTAGGAAAGGGAGAGTTAGCTGGAGAAGGCGTGGCTGGCAAGCCAGCGCTCAAAGACGCTCACCTTAAGGGAGGGGAGGTTTCGGTTCCAATAAGACAGCACTCAACCCAACCTGGAAGCTAAAACAAAAACCAGTGACGCATCTGGTGCAGGCACGGGGCCAGAGCCTGGGGGTCACTCCCCTGTGGCTGTCGGGATGTGGTCAGTGCTACCCCTGTGGGAGGCGTGCGGACAGTTCTATTACAAACTAAACAATGACCGTACAATGGAGTGGATGATGCCCTTCTGGGTATTGACCCCACAGAACTGAAGATTGTGCTCGGCTAAATGATGCATTCTGGGCTGGAGGGACAGCTCCACAGGTAAAATGAGAAGCTGGGTGCCATCTCTATAATCCAGAGAGAGAGACTGACTCCCTCACGGGGTCCTCTGACCTCCACATGAGTGTACTGGCATGTATGTACACACATATATCACACCACAATACACAATAAACAGAAAAAACAAGTTAAACTGTATTTAAGGTCTGGAGAGATGGCTCCGTGGTTAAGAGCACTTACTACGCTTGCTGAGGACTCTGGTGTGATTCCCAGCATCCACACGGCAGTGCGTAACTGTCTCTAACTCCAGTTCCAGGGAATCTACCACCTCCTTCTGTCCTCCACAGGCACCGCACACCCGTGGTGTACATACAGGCAAAGCATGTGGACATAAAACAAAAAATAAATAAATCTCGCAAAAAAAAAAATGTACGCAAATGTGTGTGGCAGCTTGGTTGGTGTCTTCTCAAACTGGAAAACACCCAGGTATCCCCCAGCAGGGAAATGACTGAGAGATAAGCAGACTGCCTTGATTCCCTTGTAAAGTGTTACTTGGCAACAAGAACGGAGCTGCCAGCTCACACAGCGGCCTGGGTGAGTCTCGGCTCTGCTGAGAGGGAGGATTCCACAAAGTGATGCTGAGTTCTGTGCACAGCACAGCAACACACGCTGGAAAACAGCTCAGTGGTCACACCACTGGAGCCAGGGTCCGGTGGGAGACGGAAGAGGGTATGGCGGTAACAGAGCCACACAGAGGTCCCTGCGGTGACAAATGTCTCTCCTGTATCAGTGTCCGCATTCTGGATCAGAGATGAGAGTTTTGCACGATGCTCTCATGGGAAATCCAGTCGAAGCCACCTGGGTTCCCTCTGAATGCGTCTAGAGCTGCATTTAAATCTACAGTGGCTCCAACATGCAAAAGTTCAAATAATGCATGGAAGTTCAGTCTTCCGCGTAGGCACGAGGACTCGAGTTCAGATATCCAGCACCAGGCATGGCAGTAGAGAGAGCAGACAGAAGAGCTGGACCAATGAGCCAGGTTCAGGGAGAGATTCTGTCTCCAGACTGCGCGAGCGCGCGCACACACCACACACACACACACACACACACACACACACACACACACACAATTTTGGAGTGAAGGCAGCAGATCCTTTGACAGGCTAAAATGAGTAGCCTGAGCCCACCATGGCCTCAGGAGGTGTGTCAGACTCCTCACACACTGGAGCAAGTCACTCATGGCCCCTCCCTTCTTTCACCTCCCCCAAGTGGGACAAAGCTAAGCAAGTCGCACTCCGAGTACCCAATGACAGACACCTGTTCACACACGGCATGCTTTGGCTAGTGGAAACAGGACCTGTGAACCAAAAGTTGCTCCTCTAACAACAACAACAACAACAACAACAACAACAACAACACTGCGGACACAGCAGGCAGAGGTAGACTGGGGGAGGGGTAGGAGTGGGAGGAGGTGTGGGATTGGGGCAGGGCGGGGTGGGGGGGTGGGGGTGGGGGTGAGGGTGGGGTGGTGGTGGTGGTGGATGTCTAATGTGGTTGGAAATGGCCGAGCACCCCCTTGAGCTCTGAACAGCCAGCAGGTCTGCAGGTTCACTGTACTGTGGTGGGTAAGGGACAGGGAGACCCGAGCAAGAGGGTTTGGGGACAGTCACAGGCTGCAAATGGCAGTTGGGCTTCAAGTTAGATGGGACGGGTTAGACCGGAGAGAAGGAACCGATAGATAAAGGACATGTATTAACTTGCTTGGAGCCGTTCACTCCCTGGTTTCTCAATAAAGACATTCCCATCCTGGCTCTGTGGCAGAGCTGTGACCCCCAGATCCAGGCCAATTGGACCTGTTGGGGGGCTGCTTACTGTAACTGGGAGGAGAGAGAGAGGAGCTGAGTCTGTTTTGTGTGTCTGTGAGAACAGAGTGGCAAGCCTTGTGACAGACAGCAGCATGGACAAGCTGTCTGAGGAGGGAGGCGACACCCTGTCCGAGGAGGGAGGCGACACCCTGTCCGAGGAGGGAGGTGACACCCTGAATCTAAAGAATCTCCAGAAACAAGACAGTGGCCGGGTGGCCTGGTATCCATAATTCCGCCCCCAAGCATTTCTCCCTAAGATGGCTGTATTTGTGGCCTTTGAGGAGCTGTACAGAAGTTACAAAAGACCCCACTGTCCCTCTCCAGAAGCTGGAGCAAAGTCAGGTCTAACACAGAGAGGGATGGCTTGGGAAGGGGTCTGGTCCACTTGTAGATTCCTGGGCAGAAAGCTCTGATCCACTGATGGGCCTAGAAAGAGAAGGTAATAGGGTCTCAGGATGTATTGCAGTCGATAAAGTGTTCGCTTAAAATGCACAAAGTCTTGGGTCCCATCGCTAATACTGCATAAGCTAGGTAGGCTGGCACACACTTGTAATTCTAGTATTTAGGTGACAGAAGCAGAAGGATCAGGAGTTCAAGACCACCCTTGGGTAAGTAACAGGATTGAGGCCAGCCTGGGCTACACAAGGCACTGTCTCAACTGAATAAAGGAGAAGGTGATATGGGGGTGGCCCTGGAGCTCTGAGGCTGGAGAAGACACCAAGGAACCAACAACCGGGGGCTGTCTTTGTATATAGGAGTGTCTGTGCTGCACAGGGTGGCCCACCGAGAGTCAGCATTATGACTCATTTTGAAGAGGAAGTCAAAGCTCGCTGTAGAAACCAAGACAATGCAACATAAAAGGAAAGACTGGGCTGGGTCTCCATCACTCCTAAGCTCCAAGTCAGTTTTCTTTTTAGATTCGCAACCCTTTCTGCACTGGTGCTGGGCTCCTGGCCTTAGTAAGCCTTGTTTGCTTAATGATTACCGGGGGCTCCCTTTCACCTCACATAGTTCGGCTGCTCAGACCTTAAAGACAGATCTTGGAGGCAGAGGTCAGTCTGCAAACCTTGATGATTATGGTGCAGGAGTCAGATGGATGTGGGACCATGCCCAGGCTCAGTAGGGGCCTCTGGAAAGGCTAGCAACCCCCTGAGTCTCCCAGCCAGGCTCAATAGCCACACCGGCCTCCTGTGGCCATTACATGAGGCCAGGGACTCTGGAGAGCTGCTCCACAGGAAGAGCTAGTGCTCCGGCAGGCCCAGAGGAGCCCAGGCAGGAGTCTCCCAGGGTGTTGCCAGCCCCCTGACTGTTGCCAGTCCCCCGGGCTCTGGCTTTCTCCTGCCTCACAAGTTCATCCCTTCCAGGCCATTTTTTTTTCTCTAAACTTTTCCAAATGTCACTCCTTGTTTTCTTCTCTTTTAATGCTTTGTGTCTTTATCTAGGTGACATTTTTTCCTTTCCTTCCACAGGGACCGTTGCAAGAATGAGGGCAAAAAAATAACAACAGGGCCTCTGGTTAGGCCTTCAAAGAGTGGGGAGATATTTTGGTTTGGAGACAGGAGAGAGAGAGAGAGAGAGAGAGAGAGAGAGAGAGAGAGAGAGAGAGAGAGAGAGAGACCCAAGGGACTTGGTAGGGTTGAGGATAAGTTTGGGAACCTAAAGCAAGGGATTGACCCTAGTGGACTTCTCCAGGTTAAAGGGCAGGCCTCCCTCTGTGTGATGAGCACACAGAAGCCATCCGCAGGCTGCGGAACGGCTCAGCGGGGCGAAGGTGCCTGCTGCCGAGCCTGAGAACCTGGTTGATCTCCCAGACCTACATGGTGGAAGGAGAGGACTGACTCCCACTGGTTACCCCCTGACTTCCATGCATATCCTGTGGTGGAAGAAGCTGTGCACACACACACTAAAATAAAAGTGAGAGAAAGGAGAAAAGAAGCCACCATCTGTAGGACAGGTGAAGAGAGACGTGGGCTGAACTCCAGTGATGGGCCTCACCTCAGCTGGGCCCTCCCCAGGGCCCAGGCCCTTCAGCCTTGCATTATTGTGCTGGCTCTCTCGGAAAGCTGGTGAGGACGGCTTCCATCCCAGAATCCTCCACAAGCCTGGTACTCTCGAAGCATCAATGAGTGCTCCCATGAGTGCTGAATGAAGTGTCAGCATCCCCGGTTCTCTGGGGAAATGGGGGGCAGGCCCTCCCGAGAGGAGTGAGTCAGCAGCAGATGATATTGTGTACAAATGTTCCCCACTATCTCCGTCACCCCACAGCGACTCTCTCTGTGGTCCAGACCCTCTGCTGGGTGCCAGGCATTTAACTAAGCACAAAAGAGGTGCTGGTGGGAGCTAACCAGTCAGATTTTTTCCCTCCCACGAATCTGAACCTGTACCCTGAGGTGAGAGGCAGCCCTCCCTCATTTGATCATCCTTGGAAAGAATGTCAGAACCAAGAAGGCCAAGAACCATGGCCCCTGGAGCCCGCGCCACCACCGCCACCACTGCCGCCACTGCCACCACCGCCACCACTGCCGCCACTGTCCTTCCTCCCAAGGCCCCTGCTATTAATTAGAAGTTGGATCTGCACAGCTCATAGCCCCTGTGATCTGAGACAGATGGGACTCATTGGTGTCTCTTGACAGCTAAGGAGGCTTACCCACACCCCCACAAGCCTTTGGGGGGTGGGGTGACTGGAGCCCTGTGCCGCCATCATCCAGGTGTTGGGGAAGAGTAGGAACTGGAGTTGCTTGGAGCCCTGAAGGGATCCTGCTGTGTGCATTTCTGGGAAGCCCAAAAGAGCAGGGCTCCAGCCCTGGAGCTGCTGGGTGGGGCTCTGGAGTACTGAGCACTGGATGGCCCTTGCCTTGATGCTAATGGGAGGTGGAGCCTTTCAGAGGAGGCAGTCTTGAGGAAAGAACTTTGGTCACGGGGACTGTGGCCTTGACTGTGACTCCGGCCTCCCCTCCCCGTGTCCCCCAGCTGTCAGGAGGTAAGCAGCTTCCTCTCACCATCATGGATTCCTCACCAAAGGCCCGGAGCAACAGGTGACACACGAGCAGAACCTCTGAAACTGTGAGGCAAAACAAACCATTTCCCTGGGACAAGCGCCAGGTGGCGTGGGTTGGGTTAAGCTGTGTGCCCAGCGTTCTATTGCCGTGAAGAGACTCTGTGCAGTTAACTGCGGCTGGCTTACAGGTTCAGAGTTCAGTCCACGGTTATCATCAGCACGCAGGCAGGCAGACACGGCGGTGGAGAGGAGCTGAGGGTTCTACGTCTGGATCTGCAGGCAGCAGGAAGAGAGAGGCACTGGGCCTGGCTTGAGCATTTGAAACACCAAAGCCCGACCCCAGTGACACACTTCCTCCAACAAGGCCACACCTCCTAATAATGCCACTCCCCAGAGACCAGGTATTCAAATACACAAGCCTTTGGGGACCGATCCTTTGAAAAGCACCTCCGGGCAGTCTCGAGCAGCCCCACTCTAAGCCTCTAAGCGAGGCTCCCATTCACAGCCACGGTGAGCTCACCGGCAGCTCACTTCCTGGTCACCTCGTCCTAAGGCAATAGGGTGGCCACTTTGGGACACTGCCATTTGGTTGTTTAGTGGGTTTTGTTGGCGGGGGGGGGGGGGGAAAGGGACATGGCCCTTAGCCCTCCATTACAAGCCCCTGGGCAGGGTCTTGGTGAGTCCTAGTCACTTTTTGGCCCAAAGAGCCGCAAATTCTTGTAATGTGTAAAAGTTGCATAGACCCCCACTTCTCTCTGCCCCACGTGAAGGGGGCTACCCTCAGTTTGATACAGGAGAAAACTGGTCCCCAGTGGAAGGGCACCCTCCTTTGTCTCTGATAGAGGCAACGCCCACAAAGTCCCCAGGAGGATTCCCACAGGAGAGACCCATTCAGCAAACTCTTCCTCAAAGGAGCCAGTCCAGTGAAGTTCTCGCCAGGTTCTGGGAGAGCCAGAGGGATTGGCAAAAGTGAAATGACCCTCCGATTAACACCGGGTCCTCCCTCCGTCCCCGCCGGCTAACTCCTGCCAAGGTTCTCACACATTTCTCAAAATCCATCTAGGGAACAGGAAGTTGGCCAAATCCTGGACTTCCCAGGCTAGCTTGTGGCCAGTTTGTGCGGGGGGCTGGGCACCAGGTTCACTGAGGACATTCAATCTCTAAGAATTGAACTTGATTTTTAAAAAAAATGCATGATATCCATAGTGATTCAAAGGAGGAAGTCTCCGTAGAGACGGTAAAAGGCTCTGACCTAAACTGGCTCCAGGCTGAGCACATTTTGACATGTTGAAAGTGGTGGTTGAGCACTCCTACGGGAGCCTGACAAGACAGTATAGGCAGTAAGGCCGGGGTACAGAGTCAGGCCGGTGGGGTGTCTACATGGATTCACTGGCCATGGTAGAGAGCAAGAGCCATAGGGCGAGAAGCTGGGGAGGGCCAACCAGGAGCACTGAGGAAAATCTTCCAGAATAGTCCGTGAGAAGACACTCGGGGGACAGGAATGAAGCCGAGGGGAAGCTGCAGAAAGAAAAGCCAGAGTAGCGAGGCATCCGGGTCCACCACCTGCCACGCCCAAACGGCTCTCAGGATGGGAAACCTAGGATAGGATGAGACAGACACCTGTCCCACGGAGTGCTGAGGCCATAGGAAGGCCAGGGCCATCGCCAAGGGTCCTCCATGGAGAGAGAACAGGAGTAAGAGTGTTAAAGCTCATAGGTGGCTTCTAGCCCGCTTCCTTCTAGTAGCGTCTTGAGATTTTGCTATCAGCACACAGGCACGGACACACATGCGCACTTATGGGGGGAAGAGGGAGAGAAGGAGGAAGATAGAGGGAGAGGAAGGGGGAGGAAGAAGGGAGGGAGGGAGAGAGGGAGAGAGGAAGAGGGAAAGGGAGAGAGGTATCTATGGGTGCGCCTGTAGAAGCTGCATTGTAAGTAACTTTCGAGAGTCGGTTCTCTTTGAACCTCAAAGTTCAGGGATCAAACTCGGGTCTTCAGGCTCCCCGAGCACTTTCAGCCGCTGATTCGCCTGTCCTGGGTTAAAACGCTCATGTGAAGGCCCAAGCCTTGCGGGAAGCTTGCCCGAGACTCCAGCAGGAAATCAAGATGGCGGAGGAGTCAACGTCAGTGTCAAAGTGGACCTGTCAGCAAGGAGAGACTGAAGGAAACATGTCTGCCTCGGTCTGGGCTCTGAGTGGAAAAATCATCAGCCTTGCTGGAGATCCCAGCACCCCATCCCTTCCCCTGATGCCTGGAGTTCAAAGGAAGACTGTGCGGGTAGGATTTGGAAAGCCCTATGCAAGAGATTAACCTGAAGTAGGGCCAGCTAGCAGCACCCTGGGGTGAGAATGTTGGTCCTTTTTGGAGCAAGATCATAGCCCAGGCCTCGAAGGGCTCCCAGGGGGAGGAAAGCTGGGGTGAGCGTGAGCGTCAACCCACAATGATCACAGGAGAAAATGAACCACCTGCTAGAAAGCAGCGGAACCTCCCCCCACTCCTACCCCACGCCCCCCCCAGCAGACTACCCCCTCCCCATCCCCATCCCTCTGCAGGCCTAACTGCGAGAGGATGTCAGACCATGGTCAGGCGTTCCCAGACAAGGCGGCAAGCACAGTCACAGCCCCCCAAACTGGAAATGCTCTTCAAGCTTGAACTCGGGCCAGACTCACTGAAACTTTTTAGGGGTCACAGGTGAAGTTCTTCCCTCCCTCCATCCCTCCCTCTCTCCTCCTCTTCTTCCTCCCTCTCCTTACTTTCCTCTGTCCCTCCCTTCCTCCCTCCCTCCCTCCTTCCCTGCCTCCCTGCCTCCCTGCCCCTCTCTGACAGACCAGTGCAAAGGCCAGGGGAACACACAACTAGTAACATAGAATCAGACATAAGGCTTAGGTCTCCTCCCTACAGTAACCACTCTACTTATTTCCCAAAAGCATTTGTCGGAGAGGATGATGGTGATGGTGGTGGTGGTGGTGGTGGTGGTGATGGTGATGGTGGTGGCGTTGGTGATGGTGACAGTGAGTGTGAATTTAGGTACTCACACATGTAGGTGACAAAGGACAGCTGTGGGTGTGGTTGCTCAGCAACAGAGAGCTCCACTTTGGGGAGTGCACCAGTAGTCTGGATCGGCTGGGCAGTGAGCCCCAGGGCTCCTCCTGCCTCTGCTTCCCCAGATGTGAGATTTTACGTGGAGGTCACCATGTCCACTTTTTGAGAAACGTGTCCTAGGGAATAAACTCTGGGCTTTATGTTTGCACAGCCAGCGCGTCGCCTGCCTTGCTATCTCCTCAGATCCTCGGGGTTATTCCCGAGGTTGTTTGGACTGAGGGAGGGAGGAGGTCGTGGACTAGCTCAGAGAAGGAGGACCGAGAGGCCCACGGTCCCTATCCTGACCGTCTGTGATGTGCCCCGACTCACGGAACCTGGAACTGCCACAGTATTATTCCTCTGAGTTTGACATCAGAGGGAAAGACATGAGAGAAGTGGACGGGTGGGGCGTGGGAGAGGAAGATGGGGGAGATTACACAGAGGCAGACACCGAGAGGGAATAATGACATGCAGGGATTCTCAGGAAGGCGGAAGCGTGAGGGCTGACCACATGAGCATCTCCCTGCTCCCCTGTTATGAGGCTGCCCCATGCTGCCCAGGGTGCACACTGTCCAGCCGATGAGGCAGTTACATGCATTATATGCAACCTTCAGTGTGTGTTCTCTTCAGTAGAAGGTGAGCCATAAGAGGGACCCATTTCCAGGCTGGAACGAGTGCTGTGGCCTGACTGTGCCTCACAAAACCTGTGCGTCACTTTCCAATGTCCAGCGCAGTATAGATGCGCCTCATCTTGCAGTCAGGTTACATCTCAGTGAACCTGTAGAAAAGTGAGAACATTGTAAGAAGCCTGGTGATACGTAATACTATAATCCCAGTAGTCTGGAAGCTGGGGCAGGATTGTGAGTTATTTTATTTTTATTTTAATTTTTATTTTATTATTTTATTTTATTTTATTTTATTTTATTTTATTTTATTTTATTTTATTTTATTTTATTTTATGTTTATTGATTCTTTGTGACTTTCACATCTTGCACCCAATCCTAGCCATCCCTTCATACCCGCCCTCCATCATTGCAACCTCCCCTTCCCCCAAAAGAAAACAATTTCATTATGGAAGCTGTAGTGTGTGACAGTGTGTCCATCAGTATACCTGTTTGTCTACAACTCTTGCAAATACTCATTGCAGTAAGGCATTGGTCTGGTTCGAGACCTTTGGCCTCTGCTACACTATCAATACTGGATCCCCACCAGAACTCCTCGAAATTATCCTGTTGTTACCCAGTGTGATGGAGATCCTGCAGCTTTGGGTCTGTAGGACAGGCCAACACAGATGGGGTAGATGTTGGGGTGGGCCAACAAAGCCCTGGATTTGGGTTTGGGTGGTAGCTGAACGAGTCAGCCCACCAGCTCTTCCACACTCACACCATCAGGGCATGCTCTCCAGCACTGCCCTAACTGGCTCACCCAACGCAGAAGCTGGCAAGGGGCAGAGCCAGCTCTCCTGCTCTCACACCATGGGGACTGGCTCACTCGCACCCATGCCAGCAGGGCCAGCTCCATTGTGCTGCCTGGGTGAAGTGCAGGGCCCACTCTCTTGTACTGCAGCTGGCGAGGGGCAGGGCCAGCTCTCCCACTCTCCAGCTCTCCCGCTCTCCAGCTCTCCCGCTCTCCAGCTCTCCCGCTCTCCAGCTCTCCAGCTCTCCAGCTCTCCCGCTCTCCAGCTCTCCAGCTCTCCAGCTCTCCCGCTCGCCAGCTCTCCAGCTCTCCCGCTCTCGTGCCTGCAGCCCCCACAGCCAGAACCAGCTCTACTGCCCAGGAGAGATGCGTGGCCTGCTCACAGAACATATTTTATAATATAATATGAACTGTCTTGCACACTTTGTTAAGCACTTGCATTTAAAGACGGCTGGCAATTCAGGTCACTGCACAATTCTGTTGTTTCCCCTTGTGATCAGGTAGCTGCTGGGAGCCACAGTGCAGCTTGCTGCTGCTGTCTGGCATGGTGAGAATACTGGACTATGTATCACTACTGGGGAAAAGATAAAAATTCAAAGCCCATTAAAAATGTTATCAAACCACCATAAATCAGGGGTGTCTGTAATGCAAAGAGGTGAGATCTTGGGAAGTCACACTGAACTCTATCTGCAGTCACATCTTTTTTTTTTTTTTTTTTTTTTTTTTTTTTTTTTTTTTTTACTTTTTAGACAGGGTTTCACTATGTGGCTTTGGCTAACCTGGAATTTGCTATGTAGACCAAGCTGGCTTTAAACCTGCCAGAGATCTGCCTGCCTCGTCTCCTGAGTGCTGTGGCTAAAGGTGTGGTTAAAGGCTAGGGAATCATGCTCTGTAACAGGCTCAAGGGAGAAGACAGCTAAAAATGAAAACTATGGAACAGAACAGGATGTCCCAGGCACTGGGTCTAGCTGGAACTGTAAAATGATGAATTTCTATCTTTTTTTTTTCAATTTCTCAGTCTAAGGTATTTTGTTATAGATTTTGAACAGACTAAGAGAAACGCTAGAGCTGAGATCATGTTGCCATGGCAACCTAGGATGTGGGTCAACAGAGCTACTAGCAGAAGGTACTTGGGTCCTTATATATCTGTGTGACCAAGCCACCCCCACCTGGACTGTTTCATCAGAGGACAGAGATGTCTCCACAATTGTCTTCAAAGACACTCTGGGGATCCCAGCTCCCACAACTTGATTAATATGCTAAGGAGAAAGTCCAGTGGATCATTCTACTAAATCATTCTAGGAACAACTAAAAGAGTACATGTGATGTAAAAGTCTACAAAACTCTGACCTGGTCAGAACTTCATGTAAGACTCTGAATTCATGCAAGGAATTATCTCCAAAGTTATGTTCTAGGCTTGATTTTTCTCTGATTCTTATCTGTCTGTCTGCCTGTCTGTCTCTCTCTTTGGTGTGTGTGTGTGTGTGTGTGTGTGTGTGTGTGTGTGTGTGTCTAAAGGTCTCTCACTGGCCTGGGACTTGTTGATCATGTTAGGCTGTCTGGCCAGCAACCCCAGGAATCCTCCTATCTCTGCTTCCCCAGTGCTGGGATCATAAGCACATGACTGTGCTCCACTTTTTAACATGGGTTCTGGGAATCAAACTCAGGTCCTCATGCTTTTGAGGCAAGAGCTTTACTGACTAAACTATCCCCCAACTCTGATATTTTTCTCATTACTCTCTTCCAGCACAAATGGTAACTGGACTCCTTCCTGACTCACCTCACAGATTTCGCCTCCTTCGGGTGATAACTCATGCCAGCAGTCCCAAAGCCTAGTTCCCCTCTGAGGAGTTGAGATGGCAAACCATCAGTGCTCTTCCTGTGACCATGACAGAGGGGAGTTGGCCTGGCCATGTAGAGTGCTCTCTCCTGGGCAGGCCTTTCCCCCTCTCTCACTGTGAGACTGGAACCCTGCTTAGCAGCTGCTTCCTGTCTACAAACGAGATGTGCAGAAGCACCTAGTGCACAGACGCCCTGCCCTCTCTCGTCCATCTGCCCAACAGAGGGCACAGGAATGACCCATACACTAGTGCTGCTCTAAGATGCTCCTGTTTGTACTAGGCGACGGCTAATGCAGAGACTTAGAGCTGGTCAAAGTGTTGAGAATAAACGACCATTCAAAGGGCAGCCCTACTCATAGGGCTCACAGAGACTGAGTCAACACTCATGGAGCCTGTACGGGTCTGAGCTGGGTCCTCTGCATATATGTTATGGTTTTGTAGCTTGGTGTTCTGGCGGGAATCATCACAATGGTATCTCTGACTCTCTTGCCTGCCCTTGGAATTCTTTTCCTTCTACTGGGTTGCCTTGTCCAGCCTTGATCTGAGGGTTTGTGCCTAGTCTTATTGTAACTTATGACATGTTCAGTTGATATTCCTGGGAGGCCTGCAAAACCCAGCCCTGAACCGTATGTCCATACTGCCAAGGATCAGAGAGCATCTGGAGGAGGAGGGTAGAGGCCGGAAAGGAGGCTGTGAAGCACTGTCTCCTGCACATGGTCTCACGGCAGCAGTGGGTGTCTGCACAAGACTGAGCTCCTCAACACACCATCACGCTTGGGGAAGTGGCTCACGAGGTCCCCCCCCCTCCCCGGGCAAGGTACGGGCGGTGAATAGTGTGGGGAGAGAGAAGAGTTCTATTCCTCAGTGGTGTGCTCTGGTAGGTTGCCCTTGTCTGTGTAAATAACACACTCACTGGTTGTGAGCAGTGTGAATACTCAAGACAACAAAGTCTAGAGGGTGTGCTAGCCAGTTTGATGGCAATGTGAGATAAGTTAGAGTCATCTGAAAGGGGGAACATCAGTTGAGAAAATGCCTCCATAAGATACAGACATAAGGCATTTCTTAATTAGTGTGTGTGGGGGGGGCAGCCTACTGTGCGTGGTGCCTGGGCTCTATAAGAAAGCAGGCTGGGCAAACCATAAAGAGCAAGTCAGCAAGCAGCACCCCTTCATGGCCTCTGCATCAGCTCCTGCCTCCAGGTTCTTGCCCTGTTTGAGTTCCTGTCCTGGCTTCCTTCAATGATGAACTACAATGTGGAAGTGGAAGTCAAATAGACCCTTTCCTCCCCAACTTGTTTTTAGTCATAGTGTTTTATCACAGTAATAAAAACCCTAAGACAGAGGGGGACTATTGGAGAAGAGGAAAAGTGGGAGGAGGAAGAGGATAATGGGTGTGTGTGATCAAAGTATATTATACGTACACACATACACACACATACAAACAGATACACACATATACACACTCATACACATACATACACACATACACTCACACATACACACAATACTTACATACACTCACACATACACACAATGCACACATATACACACATACACCCACATACACACATACAACTGAAAAATAAATAAATAAATAAATAAATACATAAATACATAAATAAATAACACACATTGAAGAGAAAAATAAAGGAAAATCAGAGCAGGGTGGTGCTAGAGAGTACCTGGGAGAGTATTTAATTCAACTCTTCAATTGAGAGACTGAGAAATTGAGGCTTAGAAAGAGAGAGATTTCCAGAGAAAGAGCTTAATCTTCAGCAAGAACATTTTCTACTAAAGCCTACGTACACCCTATAGATTTGTATCAATGGCTTCCTTCCCCAAATCACGTGTTGGGGAAAACACACACACACACACACACACACACACACACACACCCTATCCACTATAACTGAAATAAACAGTCCTTAAAATCAAGCTGTGCTGGATATTAGGAAGGAAAATGACCCCACCCACCCATCTAGGCATCCAGCAGGCAGGGCAAACAGCTTGAAGGGCAGGATTGGGGTATGATGTTAGTGTGCTCTACAACACAACAGGGAGCCCAGGCAAACCCCAGCTGCCAGGAGAAGAGAGCCACATCCTGTTGTCAGTAAGATTTATGGAAGGCCATTGACTTAGCCTGAACTCCCGGACAAGACTTCATAGACAACTCAAGATGGAGTGACTTGTGCTTGGCTTTCTCGCCTCCGAATGGAAGTTCAGCCACTTCCTTCTTAAATCTGAGCTATGGGAAATGAATGCAGGCAAGCCAGGCACATCGCAGTAACGTTTAGAAGGAAAGGAACCTGCTATCAGTTGTTGATGTGTAGCAGCTGTGGGGATTGACCCCAGGACCTGTACAGACAGGGCACACACATTACCAAGGAACTAGCTCCTTGCCCCTACCTATCTGTTTGGTAATTATCAAGGCAGTCTGGCCATGTAGTCCAGGATGACTTAAGCCTTTACCACCGGGCTAGCTCCCCATCCCCAACCCTACTTGTTTGTTTTATTAATCATCAAGATAGTCATTCTAGCTGCAGAGGGAAAAGGCATATTCAGCCATGCGGTGAGCAAGCAGGATCTTGATTTCCAAGTGGTATGAAATCTCAGAACACAGAACACAGAACACAGGAAGGGCCATTTTGAGAGTGGAGAGTAAAAGGGGCTCCTGCTGGGAAGGTTGACATGGTGGCAGGGTAAAAACACCCACTCTACCTGCACTATAGGGTGCTTGCACAGAGACTTGTCCCAGTGAGAATCCTTTGCAAGCCTCTGGCTGGGCCACTGAGGCTTGTGGTGAGAGCTCTTGGGACCCCCTCTCACCCACATACCCTGCTGGACCCTTGTGTTTGAGCCGCCATGTCCGGCTCCTCCCGCCTTCTTTCCTTCTCCAGTGTTTACTGAGTCCTGTCCTGGCACATCTCTGACCCTGCACTGGCCTTCCAGAGCAAAGCTCTCCACCCCACGTCCATCTGTGTGGAGAATCCAAACATCTAAGGAAGCAGAGCCGAGACGCCTCCTCAATGCAGTGCTTGCTGCAGCCCCAGAGGAGAGACATCCCTGCCTGCAGCTCTGTGAACCCAGCTCTGCATTCCCTCCAAGAGGATGTGCCCTGCTTGATCCCTGAAGCCAATCCGGAAGCCCACTCAGCTGCGGGTTCCCTGAAGGCAGGCCCCCTGTGTTGTAGCAGGGACTTGAGATGTCACCTCCTTCACACACGCCTTGAGAGGCTGCTAAGAGCTCCTAACGTTGATTCCTTTTCTTGTATTTGCCCAGCCTCTTCTTGCCAGAGCCCTAAGGGCACAGCTCCAGGCCACCCCAATCCTGCCCTGGCCTCTCATCCAGCTCCACAGCTTACTCACGCACTCTTCCCGCTGTCACAAGGGACACGCCCTCCTTGGATTTTGCTGCTTCACTTGGGAATCTCCTCCAGAGAGCGATGCCCTTAGCCCCCTGCCCTCCCCGCCTGACTGCCTCTTCTCTTCCTTGCTTTCAAGATTCTCTTTCCCCTTTCTTTTTTCTCTTGTTTTCTGTCTCCTTGTCTGACTCCTTCATCTCTCTGTTCTCCAGAAATCTCTCCATGGTTATTGAGAGAGAAGGAAGAAAGACCCGGGCTAGCTGGAGCTGTCCATCAAGGTCTCATTCTTTCTGATAAACCAGGACCAGAGCAGGCGGGGGCAGCCCCTGCTCAACCACACCGTTTCTGAAACCAGTTCTTCCTTTCTGAAATGAGTCAGCCTTCTTATAAAGCCCATGCATGTAAATATAGCCAAGCAAGAATAAAGAGAAGCATTCTTTAAAAAAAAATAAATAAAAGAATGGGCTCACACCTACCAATACTAAAATGGAACAAAGCTATCGTGATTAAGACAACACAAGAAAAAAGACTCATCAATGGAAGAGAGGGAAAAGAGGGAAGGAAGAGAAAGAAAGTAGAAAGAAACAACAGTCGGGGGATGTATAGAGTTTCTAATAACTGGATTATTTATTAAACTCATTGAATAACTGCTCCCAGAATGCAACGCTGCTCTGTAGCTCACCTTCCATACACCTGGAGTCAAGGCAACCTGACTTGCACACTGCGCTTTACTTTCTACTGTTGGTGATAAAACACCATGGCCGAGGCTACTGAGAGAAGAAAGGGGTTATTTGGGTTATGGTTTCAAAGGGATAAGTCTGTGATTGCAGCGCAGAGGTAGCAGGTGACTGGAGCAAACTGCAAACAGGAAGCAGTGACAGATAGGTAGATTGACAGACAGACAGACAGACAGGAGAGAGACGGGAGAGAGAGACAGACAGAGACAACAGAGGAAGACAAAGAGAGAGGGAGAGACAGAGGCACACACAGAGGGATAGACAAACAGAGACACAGAAAGACACAGAGGGAAGGAGAGATACAGAGACATACACAGAGACAGAAAGAGGAGAAAGACAGACAGACAGACAGATGGAAAGACAAAGACACAGAAAGAGGGAGACAGAGGATAGAGAGAACACACACAGACACACACACACACACACATATATATACATATATATATACATATATATATACATATATATGTATATATATATGTATATATATATATATATATATATATATATATATATATATATAGAGAGAGAGAGAGAGAGAGAGAGAGAGAGAGAGAACGAGAACACTGGGAGCATCACATGGCTTTTGAAAGCTCAAACTCTGTCCCTTTGCTGACCTATTTCTTCCAGCAAAGCCATACTTCCTAAACCTATCCAGTATCACCAACTGAGAACCAAGTTTTCAGAGGCCCAAGACTATGAGGACATCTTATTCAAACCGCCACCTTTCCCTCCTGGCCTCCATAGTCTCATGGCCACATCATAAGACAAAATGCCTTTAGTCCAACCTCAAAAAATCCCTGTAGTCTTTCATAATCTCGACAAATTCCACAGTCCAAATTCCTGCTGAGACTCAAGGCAATATCTTTATTGTAACCCCCTATAAAATAAAAAAGAAAAAGTCTGCACTTCCAACATACAATGGCACTGAATAGACATTACAATTCTAAAAGCTAGGAGTTGGGAGATAGCAAGGAAATTCTGGACCAACACCAAACCAACTCCCAACAGGGCAAACTGAATCCTGAAACTGTGTTTGGTGTCAACGGCCTTAGATGGCTCTGCCCTTCCAGCTTGGCTGCCTCCAAGACACACCTCTTCCTCTTGGGCTGGCCCCACCTCCTGTGTAGATGTCTCCCAACTCAGGTACTACATATCTTAGGGTCTCCAATGTACACACCCAGGCTTCCCTTTCCCAGCTTCATGCAATGGCTTCTCGGGTGCTCCATGCAGGGCTCCCCTGCTACACGACAGGCCTCAGTAGCTCTCCGTAACCACAGAGGAAGATGCCACAATCCCCTTTTCTTCTATGTTCTTCTTACCCCTAAGGCCAGCACTAAGGCAGGTTCATCTCCCAGGATGAGCTGGCCCTTGGCTGGAGGTTCAGCTGCCAGGGGTCTTGCTCCAAGGGCATCCCTCCCTCTATTCCAACGCAGATCTGATCCCACCTTACTGGCACGGATATAAATAGTTACAACCTCTTTTCCAGCATAAGCCTTAGCTACATAACATTAAACTTCCCAGCGTCTTCCTCTTCAGACTGTACCTTTATTTGTATTTCTTTCTGCCCCTTTGGTTCACTTTCACTGAAAACCCGTATAAGGATGGTAACTAATAACCATTTGACATAGTTAATATTAGTCTCTCTTGAAATATCTTCCACCAAAGAAATTAGTCTGAGTTAAATTTGGCCTCAAGTAAGTTCTTACGGCATGGACAAAAGGTAGCCGGCATGGACAAAAGGTAGCCATATGCTTTGCCAAAATACCACAGTAACGGTCTCTAGCTCGGTTTCCTCTCAGCCAACCTCTTGAGCTGGGCCGCCATCATCCACGTTGCCCTCAGGCGGCCACTAAGGCTTCTGCTGGGGTTGCCTCACAAGCCCTGCTCACGTCACTCACTGCTTTTCTCAGTCTAAGACCTAAAGTCTCTTCCATGTTTCTCTGAAAAACCGTGTCAGGTTCTTCATAGCAATAGTCTGATAACCCCACTGTGTGGGAACAAGACCGCTTCCGCAATGTTGAGCCAAACTGGAAGAAAGAGTTCATTAAATAGTGAATTCAATCACCCTGGCCAGGCCCATTCCAGGGTTCCCAGAAAATGACAAGTCACATTTTGCAGAAACTTACAAAGTCAAACCCATCAAACTACCTACTGTATTCCCCATCAGGTCTAATCAGGGGCAATCGTATGACCTGACATACTTACCTGACATACTTCTTCCTGCCTACAAGTGACCAAGCACATCCAGTGCACTTGAGTCAAAATAACTTGTTTAGGGGAGTGAAAACATGTGGTTTGCTACTGTGTGGTTTGAAGAGGAATGGCCCCCAGAGGCTCATGTACTTGGCCCTATTAGGAGGTGCGGCCTGGTTGGAGGCAGTGTGTCACTGTGAGGGCGGGCTTTGAGGTCTCATATGCTCAAGCTATGCCCAGGGTGAAACACAGTTTCCTTCTGCTGCCTGCAGATCCAGATTCGAACTCTTAGCTCCTTCTCCAATACCATGTCTGCCTGCATACTAGACCTCACCTCTGAAACGTAAGTCAGCCCCAGTTAAGTGTTGTCCTTTATAAGAGTTGCAGTGGTCATAGTGTCTCTTCACAGCAATCAAACCCCAGGTAAGACAGTTGTCTTTGTTTTGTTTGTTTTTGTTTTTATTTTTGTTTTTCAAGGTAGGGTTTCTCTTTGTAGCCCTGGCTGTCCTGGAACTCACTCTATAGACCAGACTGGCCTTGAATTCAGAAATCTGCCTGCCTCTGCCTCCCAAGGGCTGGGATTAACGGTGTGCACCACCACTGCCTGGCTACAGTTGTCTTCCATAAATAACAACATCCAACATCACAGAAAGTATCTGTCCTGGGGCAAGGGGCTTTCAGGTTAGAGGCATTTTAAAAAAAAAAATTTTGTATTTGATATATTCTTTATTTACATTTCAAATGATTTCCCCTTTCCTGGCTCCCCACTTGCCAAAAGTCCCATAAGCCCTCTTCCCTCACCCTGTTCCCCCATCCACTCCTTCCCACTTCCCTGTTCTGGTATTCCCCTACACTGCTGCACTGAGCCTTTCCAGAACCCGGGGCCACTCCTTCCTTCTTAGGCATCATTTGATATGTGGATTGTGTCTTGGGTATTCCAAGTTTCTAGGCTAATATCCACTTATCAGTGAGTACATACCGTGAGTGTTCTTTTGAGACTGGGTTACCTCACTTAGTATGATGTACTCCAGCTCCATCCATTGTCTAAGAATTTCATGAATTCATTGTTTCTAATGGCTGAATAGTACTCCATTGTGTATATATACCACATTTTTTGTATCCATTCCTCCACTGAGGGACATCTGGGTTCTTTCCAGCTTCTGACTATTATAAATAGGGCTGCTATGATCATAGTGGAGCATGTATCCTTATTACATGCTGGGGAGTCCTCTGGGTATATGCCCAGGAGTGGTATAGCAGGGTCCTCCGGAAGTGTCATGCCCAGTTTTCTGAGGAACCGCCAGACTGATTTCCAGAGTGGTTGTACCAGCTTGCAATCCCACCAGCAGTGGAGGAGTGTTCCTCCTTCTCCACATCATCGTCAACACCTGCTGTATCCTGAGTTTTTAATCTTAATCATTCTGACTAGTGTGAGGTGAAATCTCAGGGTTGTTTTGATTTGCATTTCCCTAATGACTAATGATGCTGAACATTTCTTAAGGTGCTTCTCAGCCATCCGAAGTTCTTCAGGTGAAAATACTTTGTTTAGCTCTGTACCTCAGTTTTAATAGGATTATTTGGTTTTCTGGGGCCTAACTTCTTGAGTTCTTTGTATATATTGGATATTAGCCCTCTGTCAGATGTAGGGTTGGTGAAGATCTTTTCCCAATTTGTTGGTTGCCGATTTGTACTAAGCTCAACTCCAAGTGGATCAAGGACCTCCACATAAAGCCAGACACACTGAAACTAATAGAAAAGAAACTGGGGAAGACCCTTGAGGACATTGGCACAGGGGGAAAGTTCCTGAACAGAACACCAATAGCTTATGCTCTAAAATCAAGAATTGACAAATGGGACCTCATAAAATTACAAAGTTTCGGTAAGGCAAAGGACACTGTCAGAAGGACAAATATGCGTTCTTGTTTTAAGGACCTCTTAGGCATGGTAATTAAAACTTAGCAGGTAACCCTGGCTCCCTTGCTCTCACTCCCTGGTACTAACTTTTGTCTTGGTTATTTTTCTATTGTTGTGATAAAAGACCGTGACCAAGGCAACTTATAAAAGAGTTTCTTCCACTTACAATTCTGGACAGATAATTGTCCATGATGGAAAAGGAGGAACAGCACAGGGCGGGTACTACAATTTAAATTCTAGCTGAAGGCAGAGAGAATACACTAGAAATGGCATGTCATGAAACTCTCAAAACCCACCCTCAGTGACACACTTCCTCCATCGAGGATACTTCCTCCCACATTTCCCCAACAGTGCCACTGTGGACCCAGCGTTCACATGCCAAGAGTCTACTGCGGCCAGGGAGTGGGATGTAGTGGTTTGGGTGATGGATGTGTGGCGCTATGAAGATGTAGCTCTCTGAGCCACCCACACTGCGGCGGTGCTAAAGCTGTCTTTGAATCATCCAGGATCCTGTAGCTAAACGCATTGGTTTGCTACATCAGGCTTTGGTGAACTTGCTAGTTTGGTCTGTGGTTGGTTCCCTATCTGGGGTGAGCAGACCTTTGCTGACATCTCTTGAGAAAAAAAGTCGTTGGTTGCATCAGCCACAAACCAAGTGCCCCGAGATGATGAGCCCACAGGGGAAATGTTATAGTCAAAGCGTAACAGCTACGTGGAAATGAAGATTTCCTCGGTGCGGAAAAAACACCATTAGGAAGTCACAAACTGTCAATTCCTAGCTTGAGCAAGGGGTTTGATTTTGCCACATGTAAAGGTCTCTTGGAGTTTACAAGAAAGAGAAACAAGCATCCAGACACAAATTAGGAGAGCAGCATGGCAGGCTGGCAAGGAGGAGGAGGAACAATGTGGGGTTTCTCTCTCTCTCTCTCTCTCTCTCTCTCTCTCTCTCTCTCTCTCTCTCTCTCTCCCAAACCTCCCAAGACAGGGTTTCTATGTATAGCCCTGGCTGTCCTGGAACTCACTCTGTAGACTAGACTGGCCTCAAACTCAAAGCTACCTTCTTCCGCCTCCAGAGTGCTGAGATTAAAGGTGTGCACCTTCCCCACCACATCCAGGTGAAACCAGTGGTTTTGTTTTTCTTTTTCAACCTTACTCATAATAGAAACACAAATCAGCTCATGAAGAGACATGTCTTTGTTCCCCACTTATCAACTCAGAAAAGTCACGTTTCATGGCTGGTTAGTGAATGTGTCAGTTGGCACAATCCCTGGAAAAAAAGCCAGGTTCCCAAAGGGCTCATCAAGTCTGACGACCTGAGTCTTATCACCAGAAAACACATGGGGTGGGGGGAGAAACTGTAAGACCCAAAAGAAAAACGGGGGCACCCCAGCACCCCACGCCTTGGAAGGCGTCACCCCAATCACTCACGAGAAACAGTCTTGATGCAATAGCAGGAGGATTTTTATTCCAGAGCTCTGGGGTCACAGCCATTCCCCACGCAGGGTAGGTGATGAACACCGAGTGCAGAAACAGGACTGCTCTTATAGATTTACAGCAAACCCCCCTAACACAAGCCACTTCATAGCTTCCAAGCCAATCATTTTAAATCATCCAAGCCCACACTCTCTGAGAACCAATCAGTTTCCTATAGAAGCTGGATAAACTAGTTAGGTCATTTCCGCTTACGTGGCCGCCACGCACAGGGTCATGCCAGGGTCACGCAGGCCTTTCCTGTTACGCATTTCCTGTTATGGGGCCAGCCTGCAACCCTCATCCTTTCAAAACCACCTCCCACAAGCTGTTCTCTGGTCTCCACACATGTGTATGCCAGGCAGGCGAACTAAATAAACCTAAGAGAAATCTCAAGTCAATTCAGCCCTCAAAAGAGAAAGAAAAAGTAACACACTGCCTGTGACGGTGATTGTGATTTCCAACTTGATAAGATCTAGACAAGCTCACTAAGAACACAGACATGCCTGTGACGGGGATTCTAGGTTGGGCTGAGGCGAGAAGGCCCACCCTAACTGTGGGCGGGCGGCACCATTCCACAGGATGGTGTCCTTAAATGAATACAAAGGAGAGAGCAAGCTGAACGCCAGCCTTCATCCTTTCCCTGCTTCCTGGTTGTGGACAGATGCAGTGTGATCAACTGCTCGGTGCTCCTGGTGCCATGACTCCCCTCCATGATGGACTGACCCCAAAACTGTGAGCCAGGATAAAGCCTCCCTTCCGAGGCATTTGTCAGGCGTCTTAGCAACATAATGAGGAAGGAAACTAGTGTATCCTCCCAACCCAGATGACAACCGAAGTGGCTGAGGAACTAGCCACATGAATTATTCACACAGCAGAGTAGACGGTCTCCTAGGGGTCCCTCGAACAACAGGAGAAACCATGGCAGTTCTCCACAGGCTGCTGTGGAATGGTCTTCAGGATTAATAAGAGAGGGAAGCAACCGGGCAAAAGATGCGTGTGTGTGTGTGTGTGTGTGTGTGTGTGTGTGTGTGTGTGTTAAATTTCTGTGTTCTTTAAAAGAATATTTGCTAGGTTCCACCGAGGCACTCCTTTTATAACAAAGGCCTTCAGTGAGTGCTGGCTAGTGGCGTAAGCACCATGGGTAAGCCGCTGGGCTGTGAAAAGACAGCCAGGAGTTCCTGTGACCTTTAAGGTCCCCTTGGGACTTTCAGCATCAGTGTCCTTGTACATCCTCCCCGGGGGGCAAGCCCTTCCTGCGCCAGGGTGTTCTGGATTCATTTCTGTTGCTGTGGCAAATACCCCGACCCAAGGCAACTCTGGGTAGGAAAGCCTCACTGGTTTATGTCTTACTATGTCTGTTGCTATGATATAGGCATCATGACCAAAAGCAACCTGGGGAAAAACAGGTCTTTGCATTGTGATTATGATTTATAAAATCTCATAGCATTTGTTTCACTCTTATGTATTTGTAATGTGTGTGAGTGTTTACATGTGTATGCACATGTGGAGGTCAGAGAACATATAGAGTCTGCTTTCTGTTTCTACCATGTGGGTCCTGGGGATTTGAACTCAGACAAACAGGCTTGGTAGCAAGGACCTATATCACTGTCTTAGCAGCCAGCAGTCACTAAGCCATCTAGCCAGTCCCGGGACTCCGAGCTTTATGTGGGACCCATCACCCTAGCTTCTGAGGCCCCTGCTAGAGGACTGACTATTGTCTAAGCAGAGACCACAAAGACATCCATTTCTTCACTTGACGTAGGGGGTTTCCTGTCATTATCATCACACCAAGTAGAATTCAGCTCTTGCTTGCTGTGTGATTCTGGGCAAGTTACTTAATCTCTCTGAACCTCTGTTTTGTCCTCTGTGATTAGGGGGATAGACGGGTCAACTATTCCACAGAGTTACTGGAACAAAGCATTGTCTGATTTAAAAAAGGAAGCACGGCTAACTTGAACTGTGTTTTACTGATTCGGCAGGTACGGTGTAAGCTTGCAATAAGTATTTATTGCCTCCTTCCATCCCGCCGTAGCCCCGCTGGCAGGGGCTACCACAAGCCCATTTCACTGAGGAAGAAACTAAGACTTGAACAGGGTCAGTAATATGTACAGTGTCACACAGCCAGGGCAGTGACACAAACAGAACCCTTGAGAAAAAGTAATATTTTAATTGAGAAATGCAGAACACTTTTTAAAATTGACATTCTAATTAACCAACAATCAGAGCTCCTTTTTAATTGACATTCTAATTAATTGACAAACAGAAATCGCATATATTTGCTTTGCACAGTGCCGGGAAGCCTGTGTACATTGCACCGTGGCTAAACAGAGTTCATTGGCATGTGTGTCACCTCGCATATTTTTTTGCATACTTTTGGGGCAAGAATAATTTGAATTTACTAGTTTTACTATTTTTAAATCCCAGTTTTTCAGTTAAATTTTGAGAATACAAAAATGGCGATTTCCTTAGGACATTTTCATGTTTATTGGACCTTGTTCATGTTCACGTCCGCATCCATTCCCAACCCCCTCTCCCTTCCTCTCTGTTTTCTCCCCAACAGTTTCCCGCTGTCCCCGCCCCCTCTCAGCCCCCACCACCACCACCACCCCACCGACCCTGGCCTCCACCTCGCTAGGCCAGATTAACAACCACTGAGTTCGAGTCAATCTGAATGTCCTCTTTGAGTACCTACTGTACAGCCACAATACAACATCATTCTTTTTATTCAGTCAAAAAATTGCTGGGCCACGTGGTGGCTGTAGCTTTAACTCGCTGAGGAGCCTGCATGCTTTCACTGTGACTGCATAATTCAGTTCCCCACCCACTAAATGCAAGGGCTCCCTTGTCTTTGCACCCGAAGCGGAAGCCTGTGGTGCTCCACACCGGTCCTCCTCTGGACAGGTCTCAGGAAGCCAGGCTGACCTCGAACCTGAGACTAACCTTGAACTTCTGATCCTCCTGCCTCTACCTCCCAAGTGCTGTGATTGCGGGCATGCACCACACCAGGCTGCTGTATCCTGAGGACAGCCATTTTGACAGGCATGAGGCTGTGCCTCTGTGTGCTGTAATTTGCGCTGTCTGCTGACTGGTGAAGCTGACCGTTTTTTCTCCTGTGCTTCTCGGCCATTTGTATCTTCTTTTCGGAACACTTCAGAATACCCTCTAGCTTATCCTAGCTATTAATGATGTCACTATTCTGCAATGTCCTCAGAATGGAGCAAAGGTTGAGACGAGGAGACACAGGCAGGGAGCACATGACTTGGTCCCAGGAGGCTGAGGCTGAGACAGGAGGTCACTGTGGCCCAGTTATTGGTGTGAGAAATAGAACACTTTCCTCTCTTAGCTTCAGTTTCTAGCTCCAAGAGTGACCAGTCACTTAGGTGAGAACCTGGCCTTGCAATGAGCACCAGGTATAGACGGGTGGCCCCATCCCTCCAGTGCAGGCAAGTTGGAAGCTGGCAGAGGCTTGAGAACTCTGGCTTGTCCTTAGCTGTCTACACTAATAGCTTTAATCAAGGCGCAGGCCTGTAGGTCAGAGGCACATAGGATTGTGGTTGAGGAGCTGTAAACAGGATCCTCAATTAATTTGCAATTAACTCACTGACATCAGCTGTCAGGGCTCTCGTGAGGGACAAATGTACTCAGGGAGATGGGCTTTGCAAGGAGCGAGTGCTGGGGAGTGCGTGAGCATGTGCGCATTCTGCAGATGTGGAAACTGAGGCTGGGAGTCAGCTCTAAGTCTGGACCTCAGTCATGGGGCTGAAAAAGCAACAGAGAACTAGAAAGGAAGATAAACACAGGCCTGTCATCCCAACACTAGTTAGTGAATGCAGGGCCAGTCTGGGGAATATGCTTGAAGTATAATAAGATCCTGACGTTTTTTAAAAAAAGATAAAATGAGGGGCTGGGGTGTGTAGCTCAGTCAGCAAGTGTGCTCGCTGCACAGACACAGGAACTTGAACTCGACACACATGTAAAAGCTGGGCATGGTGGTGCACAGAGACGGGAGAATCCCTGGAGCTTACCAGCCACAAACCAAGACAGGTCAAGGAACTGCAGGTTTGGTGAGAGATCCTGTCTGAGAAGGTAACAGGGAGGGAGTAACAGAAGAAGACAATTGTCACAGTCACCTTCTGCTGACATGACACACCCTGGAGGAGGGACCGTCAGGTCATTCTTCGGAGCCTCTCCCATGCGCTCTGGAAACCACGTCCACACCTCACCGCTGTTCCATCATGTGTTTTATGGACCAGTGGCTCGCTGGCATGCTGCTTTTCAGTCTTGGGTGGCCAGGGTGGACTCCGTAGTGTGCATACAGGGATGGACAAGCGTCCCATCTCCCATGTGTTCTCTCCTTTACGGATGTCCCCAAACTGCTGGGTGGATGAATCTGAGGTAATCAGCCTTAAAGGGCAACTAATTCATAGTTTTGTGTTTTCTAGCTGAAGCCCTCCCCCAACACACCTCCAATCGATGGTTATGGAAATAATAAGCCCTGGAACCAGAAGGAGCCGAGGGTGAGGTTTGGAGGGGTTTTGGTGACACAGAGGAGTATTTTCCACAGGGCCTTGGAGCAGAGGCATGAAGGCAGTGGAGGCAGAAGTATGGAGGAGTGAAAGGCTTTTTACCTTTCTGAGAGAATTCTGGGTAATAACCACCCTATCTGTCAGTGTATGACCTCTGCGAAGTCATTAGCCTGCAGAGGCCAAGCTGCCCACCCACTGTCCTGGTTTGTTTTAGGTTTTGGTTTTTGGTTTTGTCAATTTGACACAAGCCGGAGTCAACAGGACAAGGAACCTCAGTGGAGAAAATACCTCTGTCAGATTGCCTGTAGGCAAGCCTATAGGACATTTTAATTAGTGATTGACGATTGATTGATTGATTGATTGATTGATTGATTGATTGATTGATGGGGAGGGCCCAGACCATTGTGGGTGGAGCCATTCCTGGACAGGTGGTCCTGGGTTCTGTAAGAAATCAGGCTGAGCAAGTCAGTTGGAACAAACCAATAAGCAGCATCTCTCCACGGCGTCTGCTTTAGTTTCTGCCTTCAGGTTAACTCCTTGAGTTCCTGGCCTGGCTTTCAACTATGATGCACTGCGATGCAGAAGCACAAATGAAATAAACACTTTCCTTCCCATGTTGCTTTCCATCATGGTCATGGTGTTTCATCACAGTAAAAGAAACTCTAAGACACCCTGGGGCACACAGCTACAAGGTAGACTCTGGAAGGAACTAGTCAGCATGGACCCAGTTCTCAACACAAAGGAGGTTTATTTGCTCCAGAGGGACAAAGGGTAGGGAATAGGAGACAAAGACAGGAGACAGGGGATGAGGGGGGAGAAAAGGGGGATGAGGGAGAAGAGGGAAGGGATATTTGTCTTAGGGACAACGGACTGCCTCTGGATAGAGAGAAATCAGACGAAAAGTGGCAAGTAATAAAATGGCAGTTTACAAAGGGAAAGGGGGAAGCCCTGGGTTGGGTGGGTTGGTTTGTTTTGATTGGTCATATAAATTAGGTGAGCCAAGGGGGGGTCTTTTGACTGCTAGACTTCAGTTCTTTGATAGCTGGACCTTAGCAACCAGCCTCAGGAGGAGGAAGTGGGGAAATAAGGGAACAGACCTTGGGGGCTAGCTTTAGGGACGCAGCCCGATGGTTTAGCAAGGAAGAGGGAATGGGAGGGGACAAGGCCAGCCAGAGCCATGCTGGCCACACTGGGGTCTGCTAGAGCCCTTGGGGTCTGCCATGGCCCCCAAGTTTACCACATTTCTTATTGGGGGCAGGAGCAAGTACCCAAAAGCATGTGGTACCCTCATGGACTGGGGTCCAGGACGGAATAAAAAGCGGAGATCAATCTGAGCACCAGAGTTCGTCTCTCTGGCCACTGCTTGTTGATGGATTCAGTGTCACCGGCGGCCTTGCACTCCGGCCGTCATGCCTTCCCCCACCATGATGGACTGTCCCCTCAGATAGTGAACCAAAACAAGCCCTTCCTCCCTGAAGGCATTTTGTTCAGCAACAAGAGTAAGGAGTACGGGTGTTGTAGTTCCCATTGTGTTAAGACGCCATGACCAGAAGCAACCTGAGAAGGAGAGGGTTTATTTCAGCTTACAGTTTGGAGTCTATGATCCAGGGAGGTGGGGGCAGGAGCCTGGAGGCAGGAACTGATAACCGAGGTCGTGGAGGAGCACAGCTTACTGATTTCCACCCATGGCTTGCTCAGCCTGCCCTTTCAAAGCACACGGAACCATCAGGGCCCTCCACATTAAACATGAATTGAGAAACTGTACTACAGACTTACCTGCAGGCTGGCTGAGGCATTTTCTCAAGTGAAGGTCCCTCTTCTCAAATGCCTCTAGCTTGGGTCAGACATAAACCAGCCAGCACAGAAGGAGACGGTAAATACTTGCCGAACAAGAATAACACAGTCGCCTGCAGGAGGCTGCCTACAGCCGTGTGAACAGGAAGGGCTGGAACCTGGCTACTGTGGAGAATCAGGCTCCAGGAGCTCAGAACTGAGAATCCACAATAGATACACACAAGGCCACTGCCTCTCGGGCGTAGGTGGAGGCCATTTGGAGACCTTGGTTGACTAGAGCTCTAACTGAACATAGTCCCTGGGAATCTCAGTGGATTAAGTCTCAGAGACTCCAGAACCCCTAGTCCTCCCACTCCAGGGCTGTCTTGAACCCCGGCCACCCCTTGACCGGCCGCGGAGAATTAGGTTTCCCTTCTGCCTCATAAAACATTCATTTGTCCTAATTCAAATATTTTCCACCCTTTAGAAGACTTGTTAATACTGAATCTTAAAAAGCATTTAAAAATATGCTCTGATCTGGCAGGAGCAGTAGTTCATGTATTATTGATTTTTACTGGCGGATTCTCTTCTTTCTTGAACAGAAGGTTTCGCTGTGTCTGTGAGAACTCAGGAGGACAGGCTGAAGAGGTGGTACACAGGTGGGTCGCCACCCAGCCTGGACATGACAGGATGACATGGCGCCACATGTTCGCACACCAGAAAATGGGGCTCCAGCTCCTGCCTTTCCTCCCCCCCAACCCCCCCCCCCACCGAGGTCCCAGATGCAGGAACGTGAGAAGAGTGATAGGCCCTGCCCGGCCGCTCTGAGACTCTGGGCCAGCTGCTTGGTGTCTCTGGGCTGCAGCCTTGGAACCTATAAATAGCATCTTGCTGCAGGCCCTGATGGGAGGAATGGGCGAGAGGCTACCTGAAGACATCCTTATCCCATAAGTCCTATCAGATGCTATTTCTCATTTCTTCCCGTTTCCACTGTACCACTGGAGGTGTGCGCTCCGCTGGAGACCCTGTGCTCTGAAGTCAGAACTGGCTGGCTGGAGCCTGGGGCGAGACCGGGAAACAGTCCCAGCCTGTCTCATCAGGATAGCCTCTGCAATTCCCAAGAACCTCCGGGGCAATCTGGCAGTATCCTGCAGCCAGGCTCAGCCAGCTTTTGCTTTTGGCTCTGGTGAGAACTGCCAGCGCAGGAGACCTTTCCCTGTCAGCTTCAGCACCAGCCATCAGCCCCAAGGGACCTATTAGCATCTCAAGACTCACACAAGGCTTGGGGAATCGGGCCCCCTGTGTGGCAGTATTCACTGGAGAGGCCACGGAAGGCTGGCCAGCTGTAGAGAATACAGCTCAGCTCCACGGAATAGGGCTGGAGGTGCTTGGAGCTGTCCCGGTAAACCCAAGTAGAGGAGTCTGGACACATGGCTTATTTGGAGGCTACAAGATGTACAGTGCAGTAAGGGGCCGCAGTCTCCAGGGTCAGTAAGGAGCATGAAGGACACTCCTAGGAACCGGAGTTATAAGCCCTTAAACAGCGAGACCTGTGGGGGCTGAGACTCCCCTAGACTGACCCAGAGGTTCTGCAGCGCACCCTGCTTGTCAACACCCAGTGTAGACACAGTTAGCATGTGTTGCCTAAATCAGAGCATACATGCAGGAGTCTCCCTACAGTGCTGTGTTCAGGACCCATCGCTCCAGTGACGTTACCGGAAGGGATGCAGTTCTATTCCAGCCCTGGAATGGCCCCTTGCAACGGGCAGACCAAGGAAGACGCAAGCATGGGCCTGCTGTGATACGGAGAAGCACCAGCGTGCCAGCCAGTGATGGAGCCTAACATCCAGGCTTTGGCAGCGACACCCAGTAAACTAGAAAGTCTGGGCCAAAGACCAGGTTGGGGTGAAGACTGTCAGGGCCAAATCCAAAGCCAATTCTTTCTGATTTGTTTTGAGACATGGTTTCTCTGTGTAGCCCTGGCTAGCCTGGAACTTACTATATAGCCCAGGCTGGCTTCGAGCTTACAAAGATTCGCCTGCCTCTGCCTCCTGAGTGCTGGGATTAAAGGCATACCAATTCTCAGTTTTTTTCATCTTCTCTGAGTTCACTCAGCCACTGTGGGCCTTTCTCTTCCCACTGCAATACAGCAATAGTGATAAGTTCCTTTCTCCCCTCTGGGCCTCCCAAGGTCAACAGGGTCACCGCTGTGCCTTGCTCCAGGGCTGAGATCCCCCCGGGCTCTGGAACTCAGGTTTTTCCAAAGAAGTTGGGATAAATCCAGTGCAGTCCCCTTTCATCCTGGTTAATCCAACTTGGCCCTCCATCCTGCACAGATGGACCCAGCTTCCTCTAGGCTGCTTTTATTTAGGCCACCTGTCAATCAGGAAACCCACCTCACCGTTGGTCGGAGCCTGGCTGGATGGCAGTGCAGGTGTAAACGCTTTCCTCACGCAATCCACGTGGCCCCAGCCAGCGCTCTTTGCCAGCTTGCGGCCTAGAGCCCGTCTCTCCGAGATTTCTAAAAGAGCAAACAAGTGAGTGCCTGGCTCTAAAGGAACCGGTGGCCCCACATTAGCTTTGGGTCTCTGCTGGGAGGTGGCGATTCTGGATGTGGGGCAAGTTTCACAAGAAAGCCTCTTTTCATCCTTGGCTAAATACCAGGGAGACTTGACTCCCGGTCCTAGCGGTGACCTTAATGCCGCTTCTCTTCTCTGGGCCTCAGTTTCTACAAGGCTAGATTAGGGATGTTAGACTTGGTGATGGTAAACTCCACTTCCAGCACCCCAAAGTAACAGCCATTTTATAGGACCTCTCAAAGGCCAGCAAAGCCCTCAAGGGTGGGCGGGCTTATCCTGCTGACCAATTACAAAGCCACACACAGAAAGTTCCCGGAAGTAAACAACCCCGGATGACCTTACCAAGACCACCTGCTCACAGGCTGAGACTCTGCAGGCCTGTGAACACAGTACAAATGATACAAAGGGAAGAGAGGAGACAGGCGGAGAGGGAGCGAGTTGGGGTGGTGATGGGTGTGTTCCAACCTGGCGAGAGCAAGCTGAGCTTAGGAGGCTGGGTGGGACTTGACTCAATGGCCAGGCAGGGAGAGGGTGTGGCAGAGGGGACACTAGGGGAAGAGTCAGGCACAATGAAGGAGTAACAAGGTCAAGATTAAAGTTCAGATGGAGATAACGATGAGACCAACCCTTTTTCTTTCTCCCATAACCGTCCTGGGAGCCCTGGTCGGCAGCATAATGAGGGTATATACTCAGCCCTCGGCTACTTGGTAATCCCTGCCTTCTCACTGTTGGGGTCCTATGCCCGGCAAAGGGAAGGGAAGGGAAGAAGGATTTATTTGGACTCACAGGTTGAGGGAGTACAGCCCATCACGCAGCGAAAGTGTGGCGGAGGGAAGGTACGACGTCTGGTCGCAGCGCATACAGAGTCAGGAGGCAGAGAGCAATGCATGCTGGGACTCGGCTGCCTTTACCCCCACCCCCTTTGGTCAGTCCGAACTGCAGCCTGTGAGATAGTGCTGTCCACCGCTAGGACATGGCCTCTCAGTTACCTCAATTGAGACATTTTTCTCATAGACACGCCAAAGGTTCATCTCCTAGTGACCCTAGAGGCCCCTTCAGTTGAACATCAAAATGAACTTCCTGTCTGAATGCCTTTCTAGAACAGCTCTCCTGGCCTCTCAGAACTGAAAGGAGGAGTTCTCCCGTGGGACTCTGTCTCCCTGCAAGCCATGGAGGCCTGGAGGAAGGTGAGCAGATGACTCCTTCATGCACAGGCTAGTCTAAGACCAACAGAAACTCTCCTCCTTGAGGGATGGCAAGGTGATGGTTGGTTTTAATTATCAAGTCGGCAGAATCTGGAACCCCCTGGGAGTACCAGTGAGCGATTGTCTAGGTCAGACTGGCCTGTGAGCATGTCTGTGGGCTGTCTTGTTGATGTGAGAAGACCCAGCCTAAAAGTGGGAGACACTCGTCTCTGATTTCAGGCTCTGAATTCTACCTTGTATGAGAGTTGAGAAAGTGAACTGACACCTGGCAGTGGTGGCACATGCTTTAATCCCAGGACTCAGAGGCAAGACAAGTGGGTCTCTGGGCTTGAGGCCAGCCTAGTCTAGAGAGTGAGTTTCAGGACAGCCAGAGCTACACAGAGAAACCGTGTGTGTGTGTGTGTGTGTGTGTGTGTGTGTGTATGTGTGTGTGTGTGTGTGTGTGTGTGAGAGAGAGAGAGAGAGAGAGAGAGAGAACTAGCTGTAAGTGTGCATGCACTCATTTCTCTTGATTACAGATACAATGTTACCAGCTCTTTTAACATTCCTGCTGCCTTGGCTTCTGCTCTATGAGGAACTAGAACCTGGAATTGTAACCTAAAATAAACTTTTTCTCGCCAAACTTATTTTTGTTGGGGTATTCTTTATCACAGAGACAGAAATAACACTTAAATATGGTCTGAGAACATAGAAACTATAGGCCAGGCCAGGTAAGGTGGTATGTACCTGTAACCCTAGCAGTCTGGTGGGAGTGGCAGGAGGATTGCCCTGAGTTTGAGGCCAGTCTGTGCGAGACCTTGTCTCAGAGAACCTAGAGATGAGGATGGAAGCTGAAACCAAAGAGTTATGTCATGTGAAGAGGCCAAGAAGGCAGCCGAGTGTGACCGTTGACACATAGGACAGTCCAAGAGGGTGTCAGGGTACCCGGCTGGCCCAGCTCCAGCCTTTGAGCCAACGTGGGCAGTTGAGAAGGGGAGGTCTGAGGGGGATTGAAGCCATGCTAGTCTCTCATGCCATGAACTGGAATCAGAAACACTGCCAAGAGACAAGAGCCTCTCAAACCCCAGCTACCTTCCTTGTTCCTCTGAGCCTGGGCCAGCCCTGCCCATTCCATGATTTCTGAGAACTCAGCTCAGCACTCCCTTCCTGTAAGAAACTTCCGCTCTCCCTACCTCATCTGATCGCTGTGACTCAGAAGTGGCTCTAGACAGTGGTCAAGTCAGGATAGGGACCACAAAGATTGTCTGCTGCGATACTACTGTTTCATTTTTTTAGACTGTAGCCCTGACTGCTCTGGAACTTACTATGTAGACCAGGCTAGCCTTGAACTCATAGAGATTCATCTGCCTCTCTCTCCCCAGTGCTGGGACCGTGTGCGCCACCATACTCAATATCATAATTAAACTCTCATTTTACTACAAGCTGGGTTGGACTCTCTCCTGTCTGCGTGGCTGCCACTACCGCTAAGTTGCTGAGCTAGGTCCTGAGCTTGGCTCTCTTGAATCCAAGTCTGAGCCTTGGCAGAGGATCCATCGCTGGGTGTGGGACTTGTCCTAAGCTGCACTCAGAGCTGCTGTGAACTCATCTAAGTGTATGGAGCAGAGGGCTGAACCCAGTCTAGGGGAGTCCGCATTCTAATGGGGGGAGCTGCAAGACAAAGCAAGTAAGGGAGGGGTGGTAGGGGGCAATCTGGGGAGGGCATATCAGAGGGAAGAAAATGTGGAGGGTCGGGTAGTGTTGTGAACAGTACAGTCAAGAAAGCCCTTTTGAGAATAAGATGGTGGGCTGGAGAGACGGCTCAGCCGTTAAGAGTACTGACTGCTCTTCCAAAGGTCCTGAGTTCAATTTCCAGCAACCACAGGGTGGCTCACAACCATCTGTAATGGGCTCTGATGCCCTCTTCTGGTGTGTCTGAAGACAGATACAGTGTACTCATCATATACATAAAATAAATAAAATCTTTAAAAAATTAAGAGAGAGAGAGAGAGAGAGAGAGAGAGAGAGAGAGAGAGAGAAATGAGACGATAAGAATGAACAGCATACTTGGTTACCCAGAATTATGGGGTAGGTGCCTTATTGTGACTAGAATAACATGTGCAAAGGCCCTGTGGCAGGCTATTGCCAGAGCTGAATGGGCTTAGGGCAGTGTGCCCCACTCTTTTCTCTGTATAGTGCAACCTCCTCTGATCTCTGTGCCTCCCTGCTCCTGCCAAGGTGCAGGCTGTAGAAGGAAGGCCGCAGCCGGAGCATACAAGAGTCCATCCTTCCCCTCAGACTCCACAAGAGGCCGCATGGGGTGTCGCTGCCACAGTCTGTGACTAAACAGTCACTTTAGAGTCTTTTTCTGCAGCAGACTTAGATCTGGATACTGTTTGCCAGCTCAAGGCCTCCCATGACCTTGTAGGTGGGAAGCCACATTGCCTAGGCATTTCTTCAACCTTGATGGCCAAGATGAGCCAAAGAAACCAGGACTAAATACCCAGGGGACCACCAAAGGCCACTCAGAGAGAGGCCCGAGCTGGGAAGGGTCACTAAGGCCACCTGACATCAGCAGGCAGTTCCTCGGGCTGGCAGCTGTCCTCGGGCAGGTGAGGCTGTGCGAGCCCCCTGCACCACCCACATCCCTTTGCTGAGTCATTTTCTCTGTCATCTGCTCCCACTCACAGTGAGTCACTCGTGCCAATTGGCCCAACGTGCCTCTTCATCCTTCTGCAAGTTCCAGTCCCTGGTGCAAAGGGGGCTCATGGGGACAGAAACGCTGAGCCCAAGCCAGTGGTGCTGCTTCTGAGTACGAATGAGTGATAGGTTCTAAAGGGGATAACTCTTGAGACCTTGAAAGCGAAGGCTCATGGGAGTTCACTAAGGGCAGCTCTGACACCCAGACAGTAGTATGGCGAAGGTCTGGGGCCAGGAGGCAGCTGGTGCCACTCACCGGCTGTTCATGGTGATGTCATTGGGCTCCTTCTGAGGGTCTCGGGGCTCTGGGAAGCACCTTTTCCCCCCTCCACAGTTATACCAATTTGACAGAACTCTCAGGGATGTGCTGGGTATATGGAGTCCGCTGGGACAGCAATTTAGAATAACAAGTTGATGGACTGAAGAAAAAAAAACCCCACTTCTATCTTCCAGTCTAGTGTTCACAAAATATTGAAGCTCTGTTCTCCTTCTTGCTGGCAGGGAGGCGATTACACAGCCTGGCAGTCCGTCCCAGGAGCCTTGGCTTGAGTTGGAACTAATTACCTATTACTAATAAACATCAAATTAATACTGTTGACCAAATTAAAATTAATTCAGAATAAACCAGAATAGCTGAAACAAAACCCCTTCTCCACTGCACCGCTCATGCGTGCACGTACAGTTACGTGAACTTACGGGCACCCCTGAAATCTGTCAAGCTTTGGGAGTCCCAAGACAAACACCCAACCCCCAGAGACCTGTTTCATGACTGATGTCTCGATTGTTCCCGTTGCGGTGGATCAACTCTGTCATCAACCACCGCATGTCCTACATCACCAAACATGTCACACCTGCGCCCCCTGGGTCCCCAGAGCCCACTTGGGCTCCCAGAACAACTTCCCAGTCGCCTTTGTACTGCTCGGCTCCTTCTTCATCATCTTACGGGTCATCGATGGCCCAGTACTTCTTGGGCAATCTTTCCGCCTTGCTATATTGGAGTTGATGTCTGTTGTTCTCTTTCTCTCTTTTAAGACAGGGACCGATGTACCCAGGCTGGCCGAGGAAGACCTTGAACTTCTGATCCCCCCCAAAGGATGCTGGGATTACTGGCATGTGCTTCTACACCTTGTCTGTGTGGTACTGGGGATGGACGCCTTGGCTCCCTGCATTCTGGGTAAGTACACTACCCATTGAGCTACATTCCCAGCCCCAGAGCTGAAGCCTCATTTTGCCACCTTCCCCTCCATATCAATCACCCCATCCTTTCACGAAGCATGGTGGTGATAACTTATCTGGAAGAGTGAAAATCCATCCCATCTTCTCCCAGGGTGGTAAGACAATCATACTATTGTGCCTCCTGCTTACTCCCTTGGGGGTCAATAGAAACTGAAGGAGATGTTCCCCGAGGGTCCAACTGTAACTAAGGTCTTTGTGAGACAGGACAGGAGGTACGCTTAGATTTTGCATCGCCTAATGCAGCTTTACAGGTAAGAAGGCAAATAGAATTGAGAACAAGTCCCCAAATGGGAACAACAGTGTAGATGGGGAGTTTCCTGGGTATTCATTCTCAGCAGGGCCAGACTGCAGCCACTGCTGGAAGGGGATGCATATTTATCCAGTGTCAGTACAGTTGAGAGACAGAGCGAACCTGCAGCAATCAGCTTGATCATCCATCCAGTTCTGTTTTAAAGAGAAACTGAGAGCCACAGATGTGTGACCTACCTGTCAATCATAGAGCAAAGTGGTCGGCGATCAGTGTGCCGGGCTGATGAATAGTAATTGTCCCAATTCTAAAGCTGGAGCTAGAGCAGCTCCTCTCCTCCTGAATGAATGGATCACCACAAAAACACTCAGCCTGGCTGAAGACGCCTGTGCACCGTCTTCTTCTGGGGCTACCCACAATCCTTAGTTGGAGAGGGGCTCAGTGATGCACACATCTTCACTCAAGGAGAAAAAAAAGTAGGTGCAGAGAGCAAAGAAGTCGGGGGGAAAACATCGTCCCAACGTGTTCTGGTTCCCAGGATGCTGAGGGCAGAGGGGGCAATGAGGATGGCTCACACTCCCATCAGCCTTTTGTGAGGCAGGGGCATTGCTGTGTGCTTGTTCTGGGTCTTGCTTGTCCTACTGCTCACAGGGACAGCTGGACGTTGTTGTGATAAGCAGAGAGTGTGGCCGTATGGTCTGGAGCTGTGATACTCAGGCAAAAATTACTCACCCGTCCTTTTTAAAAAGACTTAGCTGAAATCTGGTTTCATGCTTGTGTTTCAAACAAAGCATTAGCACCTATATTTAAACTACTGCATTTAAACCAGCTAGATTTGTACCAAGACCTTTAGGCTTTCTACTCCTGAAAAAAAAAAACAGGGGATAAAAATGGGACTAGAGAAATGGTTCAGTGGTTAAGAGCACTGGCTGCTCTTCCAGAGAACCCAGGCTCAGTTCCCAGCACCAAGATGGTACTTCACACCTAGTTCCTGGGGTGATCTGGTGCCTTCTTCTGACCTCCACCAGCCCTAGGGCATGTGATGTGCACGCGCGCGCGCGTGTGCACACACACACATATACACACAGATGCAGGCACATACTTACATGAATAAAATAAATCTAAATAAAATGAAAAATAATGGGATAAAGAGTAAAGAAATTGATTTGGATTATAAAATGGTGTCCTTTGTTTGTTTGTTGTTGCTTTTGTTGTTGTTGTTGTTGTTGTTGTTGTTGTTGTTGTTCTCTTCAAAGGGTCTAAACCATAAAATGGGGTCTGCCCTTTTCAGGACCTCAGACCTCTCGTCTATGAAGGTTTCTGAAGCCCATCATTATTTGGGCTATGAAGATCGTTCCTGTGTGTTCTGTAGTTTCTTACTGTACTCACACGCCCAGAAAAGCCTTTGAGGACAGAAGCCAGGTTCCCACGTCCCTTGGTCTCCTCATCGCACACAGCTAAGTGCTGAACCCACCGCAGAACTGCAGACACTCATTCTTCTGAGAACTCCCCTTCTCAGGACCTTGGACAGCAGATCGCCGTCTCAGCACCTTGGATAGCAGCTCGCCCTTTCTCCCTGTTGTTCCCTGGACGTTTCTGTTCTCTATCTCACTTGACTCTTTTTTTTTTTTTTTTTTTTTTTTTTTTTTTTTTTTTGAAGACAGTCTTTCTAAGCAGCTCAGACAATTTCAATCCTCCTGTCTCAGCCTCCCAAGATGCCGTGATGGCAGGCACGTCCCACCAACACGCAGCTTTTTTTCGGACTTTCTTAAGGATGTCTCTCTGAGGACTCCTTCCTCAAGCCTGCCTTTCTCTTGGGCAGACGGTCTAGGAGGCAAAAGCAGAGCTACCTCGGGAAGAGTAACCTGAAACGGAGGCAACAATACAGCACCTTCCAAGGTGCTCAGGATGAAAGACCATCCACCTCATACGCCTGCCAGAGTGACGCCCCCTGGAGAGCTGGTGCACACTTCTCGATAGTGCTGAATCTGTTCTATAACCGTGAAGTCATAGGCTAGCAGCACACTCGACCACATGTGCCAGTGACAGAGAGAGCCAGGGGCCGCACTTGGCTGAGCTAGACTGCCCCTCATGTGGCAGGATGCATGGGGAAAGGACATAGGACAAGAAGGTCAAGGCCAAAGCATCATCAGTTGTGGAAGTCCGGGACCATTAGCACATAAAGCCCTATTTGTAGGATAAGGTGAGGGGCAGCAGCTGAGACTTCAGGGACCATTCAAAGAAGAATGCAAGGTTGGTGTAGAGAAAACACACAGACGGGGTGAAGTGATGGCTCTGGGCAGAGGCTGTGGATCACAGCATGGAGCTAAGCATGCGGTTAGTGGCGGTAATATGGTGGTTGGGTCAGGGGGAAATGGGCGTCTCTTTGAGGTTGTGGTACCAGTGGGTAATATCATGTGGCAGGGATGACACATGATTTTTCAGCTAGCAAATGTCTCTTTAAAGGTCATGCAGTGCTGGTCCAGAGCTGGAGATAACACATTGACACTGCCCAGTAATTTCAGAAATCTAGTCAGTTGGCAACTGTGTTTTTGTCATGGTTATTACTCAGCAACAGAGACAGAACAGTCACCACGCACAAGGCACACAGTGATGCTGTTACAGTCTGACCCCCTCTTCTCTTTTTGCCTATGTCCTAGCTCGAAGGCTAACCTAGAAATCTTTCTACACCTATATCCCCATGCACCACTGCTGCGTGTATGGGAATATGGCGCCTAGTGTTTATCAGAGCTAGGGTCCCCCCCTTTCCCTCCCTCCCTCTCCCTCTTCTCTCAACCTCCTTGGATTGGGTTGCCTGGGAAACAGACTGAAGTGAAAATCTACATGCAGCACATTTATGGAAGATGCTTTTGGCATCCACTCCATAGGGTGGGGCCCAAGAGAGAAGTAAAGAATAAGATAAGACAGACGGGGGGGGGGGGTGAACCACATGAAGCTTCCAGGGCCTCAGTTACTCTGCAGGCCTAAGATGACTCTCCAGTCATCCTATCCTGTCCTGATGCAAAGGGATGGATGGCAAAGACAGACTTTCTGGAGGAGATGGAATGGTCTTGAGGTGGGGAATGACTCTGCCTGGCTGAGCCAGTCCATGGAGACACACCCAGCTGAGACTCTTCATCTGCCACCACTCTTAGGAGCCGCTGAAGTGAGAACCTTGTAAGGTGGTGTCTGGGTCCTAATGACATTCTACCACACCTGTGAGGAACCAACGTGAGTGATGTCAGTGAAGGGCACATGTCAGAATGCCTGATGGGCACATAGTCTTAAAAGTTGTCTAAGGGGCTGGAGAGGTTGCCCAGTGGTTAGAAACACACACAGCTCTTGCAGAGGACCTGGATTTGGTTCCTGGTACCAATGTCAAGTGTCTTATGACTGATTGTGACTCCAGCTTCCTGGGGTCTGTTGTCTTCTTCTGGCCTCCAAGAGCACCTACACTCATATGTGCATGCACACACACACACACACACACACACACACACACACACGGAGAGCCCCCTCTAAAAATAAAACAAATATGTTTTTAAAATTGTCTAAGATGGTTCTGTCTTTTTCCCAATTCCTGGACAATAATGAAGGGGAATCACTGATCTACTGAAGCCAGAGGAGGTGACTGTCCCAAGGATAGAGCAGGCAAGTAGCCAGTAAGACTGGAGCACACGTTGAGTGGGTGGCTTATTTCCTGGGAAGACCCATTCCTTGATTGCTCTCTTGTCCCTGGAACCAACAATGTGCCTGCACCTGGTCCAGAGAATCCGTGCACTTGCTGGGGAGAGGGGCTCCTGGGTTAGTAATCTGTGTTGGGCTGAACTGGCTTCTGAAAGCATCCACTATTTATAAACTTGGCCTTTGTGCTCTGTAGACATGATTTAGCCCACTGAACACATCTGAGTCTTAATTAACCCTTCACCAATCTTCCACTGGAACCTCTTGGCCAAGCAGAGAATGGAAGCCCATGTGTTGAAAATGACAGCCTGGGTACTCCGGGGCTGTCTGACCTGGCAGGCTACCTGAACTGATCATTACCAAGACCGAGGCTGGGAACTCTTACAGGCTGACGAATAAATAATCGTTTACTAATAGCTGCCTTGGCCATAGTACCAGCTCTCCCTATCTCCTCATTACCTTCTGGGAACCCATAGGCAGGATGTAATAATGTTGCTAAAATTTCTCGCTCTGTCTTCCTCTCTTCTCTTTAATAAAAAGGAGGCCATGCAGACTGTGGCTCAGTTTGAGAATCAGCGGGCAGAGTATTGGGGGTTGTCCCCCTCCAGAAAAAACAAAACAGATGCTCCTGCCGCATCCCGCAGAGGACCTAAGGAAACAGTGAGTATTTCTGGAATGTTCCCCTTAATGGATGTCAATGTGATTTGGAGAGCTGCCTATTGATCCGCATCACAAGGGGGAGGTGGGCAGGTGTCAACTGTCGTTGGCCCCCAGGACTCTCAACAGAACTGAGAAAAGAGAAGAGGGGACGGGAGGAAATAAAAACAAGGGAATAGAGAAGGGTGTGGAAGAGTGGGTCCAGGGAAGAAGGTGGGATTAGGAACAGGAGTGCAGGGTGAAGGTCACAGAAGGGAAGTCCCAAGGGTGGCTAGGGGTCCTGGTAATCAACTCTCAGGGCTTCTCCCTGGGGCATCCTGGCCCCTTCAACCTGGAATAGGACCAATTAGAAGTTACCTGTATAGTGTCTCTTCTGAGAACTCCCTGCAACCCGAGGAGACAGGCACCGCTCTTCACGTTGTTCAGACAAGAGGCTGAAGCATTGGGAGGCTGAGGGACTCATCCCAGACCACCTGCTAGGGCCTCTGTCCTCTCGGCTATGAAATGGGCGAAAGAGTATCTGACACACTTCACAGCACAGATGCAGGATTAAGGTGATGGTGTTTGTGAGGGCCCCGGGCAAGCTGCAAGCTGCTCTTCATAACTTCCTCCGAGTCTCTCCCCCTTCTCTTTGTCCCCTCTATACCCTACCCAGTAACCAGACACCCTCTACTCGCCAACTTCCCCTCTTATGCCAATCCAGCTCATTCTCGTCTAGAATCATATTTCCAAAGCACACAGGAGAGCACAGGACCCCTGATCTCGGTCACATATCCATGCTTTCCTGACCTTGCCCTCCTTCTCCTAACCTCATTTCTCACCCTTGGAACTGCCTCCTGGCAGAGGCCCGGTGTCACACAGCTAGCTGTCAACAGATGTGATAGAGTGAGCGAGCCACTGTCTCTGTGGGAACTTGCCCTTCTGCGTTGGAATGTCACCGGAGGGCTCGAGGCAAAGAAGCCCAGTTGTGAAAAGCCCACAGATCTTAAAGAAAATTATTAGATTGTCTAGGAAGCAGACAGACTTGTCTCCTCTGTGACTATGACCCCCCCCTTCCCTAACTTTACATCTGGTCTGTGACCTCTGGAAGGCTAGATGTGGATTGAAGCAAGAGAGGGCAGGTTTGGTGACTTAGTAAGGGCTGAGTTAACCTCTTTATCTCTCCCTTCCCAAGCAAGGTCAAGGTGTCCTGCTGGCCTGATGGCACCATGGAATTGGAATATGACAATGACTGGGATCCCTAGAGCCGAGAGAATAGAGACCGGAACCCAACTCTTGCTGGAAAGAGTCAAAAATCAAGGCCACGTGCAGAGGTCTATGTCTGCAGCTTCAAGGACAGTAAGAGCTATGGGGGGACGTGAGTCTTGAGTAGCACGTAGAGGGCAGCAACGCCATGCTTTGGACAATAGGCACCCACAGGGAAAGGTTGGCAGGTGGGAGCTGTGCTGAGGATCTCTTCCAGGTCTAAGGTCTGCCTCGGCCGCAGTGGCCCTGACAGACAGCTACGGGGAGGCAAGGAAGAGAGTAGAAGCAGGAAGCAAGCTTCTTGGGGATAAGGTGGCTGGGCAGTGTGCCACCCAAGGTCCCCAGCTGGTTATGATATATTTTCCCAGAGGGAGTTTAATTCTCAGTCTCCCTTGGGAGAGTGCTCTAGGCTAGACCATTTCACCTACTCTCCCTCCATGCTGCCTCCGTCTTCTCTACTCACTCACAGTCCTACTGTCCAGAGCACCCCCCTCCCCATGTCTGCACTTCCCCCCCCAACACCCACTGCTTCAAGGCCAGCCTACTCCCACTCACTCAATGACAAGGACACCCACCTGTCCGGCAGCTGGACATCAGTCCTCCAGTCTCGGTCCTCTCTGAGAATTTGGTCTTCTGGTGGCCAAAAAGCTAGTTTCTCTCTTCTTTAAGAAAAAAAATAAAGAAGTACTTCTTTGTCTTAGCAAAACAAGAGGACATCAAGAATAAAGAGCGATTCTCACGGCATCGTGTTGCTAGGGACGGCAAACGAGACATAACTAACCGCATCTGGAGCCAGCCTCCCATCGACTTCCCTGGAAGACTCCTCACGGCGCCCTTTAGATCGCTCAGTTCCTGTTTCCTTTTGCATGACCGGAATCAGATGTAGGTCTAGTAGCCATTTTGGACTGTGAGCTGACCATAGCTGTGTGTGTAAGGATGCTAGGACAGGGGGAGAAATACTGCAATGGGCTGATCGTAATTGTGAACTTGATGGGGTACAAATCACCTAGGAGACAAACCTTGGCCGTGTGGGCATTTTCAGGGGTTTTAATGAGAAGGAAAGACCTCCACAGGTGTGGGTGGCACCATCCCATAGGCCTCCACCACAGGTGTGGGCGGCGCCATCCCATAGGCTGGAGGCCAGAACTGAATAAAAAGGAGAGCGTGAGCTCATCGCCAGCATTCATCTCTTTCTGCTTCCTGACTGTGGATGTGATGTGGCCTCATGCGTCTGTCACCACGTGTTCCCCATCATGATGGATTTTATCATCAAACTCAAAATAGCCCCTTCCCTCCTCACTTGTCTGTGGTGGTTTGAATAAGAATGGCTCTCCCAGGCTCGTAGATTTGAATGCTTGATCACCTGGAAGTAGTCCTGTTTAGAGGTGTGGCCTTGTTGGAGGAAGTGTGTCCCTAGGGATGGGCTTTGAGGTTTCAAATGCTCGAGCCAGGCCCGGTGTCTCCTCCTCTCTTCTTGCTGCCTGGAGATCCAGATGTAGAGTGCTGGGCTCCTTCTCCAGCGCCACGCCTGCCTGGATGCTGCCATGTTTTCCTGCCCTGGCCTTAATGGATTGAACCTCTGAACCCATAAGCCAGTCCAAATTAAATGTTTTCTTCATAAGAGTTGCCGTGCACACACAGTCTCTTCAGAGCACCAGCAAGCCTAACTAAGACAGTAGCTTTTGCCAGATAATTTACTACAGTGATAAAAGGAACTGACGTGAAATGTCTTGAGATAGTGATCCTGTGGGGTGCTTATGGTTTCTAGGCTAGCACCTCCGCTTTAAATGAGATAGACACACATGTGTGTCTTGCTTGGGTCTCCATCTCTTTGGGCTCCTAAGGGACACACTTCCTGCTGACTCACAAGCTGCTAGCATACTGAGTGCCTGTGTCAGCGGCGTTTCTTTCCGCACAGCTTTATATTACCACCAGCTCTTCAGAACCCCGCAAAACCTGAACTCCCCACCCAGAGCCTAATTATAGAGCGCCTTCCCAAATCCTTTTACTCCCAAGTTATCTAATCCTGCAAAGGACACGGCATCGTCCCCACTTAAGAGTAGTGGCTCTGGGCCGGGCGGTGGTGGTGCACGCCTTTAATCCCAGCGCTTGGGAGGCAGAGGCAGGCGGATTTCTGAGTTCGAGGCCAGCCTGGTCTACAGAGTGAGTTCCAGGACAGCCAGGACTACACAGAGAAACCCTGTCTCAAAAAAAACAAAAAAACAAACAAACAAACAAAAAAAAAACAAAAAAACCAAAAAAAAAAAAAAAAAAAAAAAGAGTGGTGGCTCTGTAAGTTCCCCAGGGACTGAAATGAGCTTGCTACTCAGGTCTTGTTCCTGTCTGCATTGTATCCCTATGCACATAGTAGGTATTTAATAAATGCACTGCATGGTAAATAAATTAATGTAAATAAAATAAATGGCTAGGGGCCGTTCTTTTAAGCCCCTTTTCAAGATATATCTCGACTGATCGTGAGCGAACTGCAGTATAAGCATAGATCTGACCCCCAGTCTACTTTCCAGTAGGTGAGGGATAGTTTAGTGTTTGCTTTTATTTCGGGTTTGTTTGTTCCTTTGTTTGAAATAAGGCCTTGTGTAGCCCGAGTTGGTCTGGGACGCTTTATGTAGCCAAGGATGACCTTGAATTTATCGCCCTCCTGCCCTGACCTCCCAAGTTTTGAATTACCATGCCCACAGGCTTGAAGGTTCTAGATGGTTCTGGAACAAAAGACAAGGGAAGTATGTTGGTGACTTTTGTATTACTGTGATAAAACACCGCTGTGACCCACTTGAGACTTGCCGTGAATGGGGCAGTGGGTAGAGGAGTAAATGCCAGACCCAATAGCATTGCCATGTGCTCGGAGGGAGACACACAGCAGCAGCCCTGGAACTCAGTGCAAAGGAGGGGGAGGGTTGGCTCAGCTCCCTGAGGAGGGCTCTGTGAAGAAGCAGGCACAGGCTGCAGCCCTCCAGCATGAGGAAGGCCGTGCCATTCCCGCGTGTCCGAGACACTGGTGTCCTTGACACGCCCTGCTCCTGTCGGCGATACCCGTTCATCCGCTCCCCACAAGACACTGTGACTCAAAGCAGCTCACGGGAGAGAGCTCTTATTTGGTTCCCCATTTCAGAGGATGAAGAGTCGGCCATGGCAAGAAGGCATGGCAGCAGAAAGGCACGGTGGGATAGAAATCTGATAGCTCACACCCTCAACTGCAAGCACAATGCAGAGAGAGCGAATTGGAAGCTGGGCGTGGCTGTGGACATTCAAAGCCCGCCCCACGGATGGACTTCTTCCAGCAAGGCTCTGCCTTGGAAGCTTTCCCAACCTCCCTCGAATAGGACCACCACCTGGGAACCGAGTGTCCAGAGTCAGGAGCCAACGGGGGATGTAACTCCGTTAAACCACCAAAGGTGGAAACGGGGGTCAAAGGAGGGAAGAGGGAGGTGATCCGTGCGGGTAGCAGGGACCATGTCCCGCCAACCGAACAAGCTTTGGCACTCCAGCTCTGCCTTTCTGACTCACTGGCCAAATGCTCAAGCTCAGCTGCATTAAAAATTCATTGGCTTTTTTTTTTTTTCATGCTTAGAATGAAGAAGAAGTAGCACAAGTAAATAGACATAGAGCACTGGCTGAAGAAAATGGGCAAGTGGCCCATGCTGTAAACCCAGGATCTGGGGGCGGAGGCAGGAAGATGAGACACTCCAGACCATCCTGGGCTACACAGACACCGTTTCAAACAACAGCAACAAAATGAAGTCAGCTCAACTGCCTCTCCAGGTCTGCTGTATCTTTCATGCCCCTTGATTTAGCACCAAATCCTCTTGCTCTGGCTAGCTCCGTCCGCCTGGGGTCCCTTTCCGTCCTCTGTCCTCTGTCCTCCGTCCCCACCTTCTCCAGGACAGCTTTTGACTCTCTTGCACACTGTAAATCCAACCAATGGCTGCAAGTACACCTTCCTTTTGGGACATCCTGGCTCCCGGCCAGGCACACAGTAGGCCCACCACTGAGCCTCGGGTCCAGACTGACAGGGTGACTTCAGGACTGTGACAGGCTCTGACTGTCCACTCAGGTGGAAGCTGCCTACTATAAAGAGGGGAAAACAAAACAAAGCAAAGCATGGCTCTGCAGGTGCTGCTGGGAAGTCTGGCTTTACCTCTGGCCCTGGGCTAATGCCAGCAGGTAACTTCGCCTTCATTAGCCATAGTTTCTTCTTCTATAGAAACTAGGCGTGTCCGTGTGAGACACCACTCCCCATATGATAGGGAGCAATAATTGCAAAGTACAGACAAGAATGTAGCAAACTGTGTTCCTCATTTCCTTCTGCTGAGATACCAAGTGAGGCAGCCATGGGAAAACGTTCACCACAGCATTAAGGATGTCCAAACGAATCCATTCCTAGGTCTATAGCTATGAAAAGCGGACATCTATAGCCAATGTGAAGCTGACATGTCAACAAATACAGTACAATTATTTAAAATTGACAGTCAGAACACCTACCTTCTCATGAATATACAAAGAAGATGCTGTATGATCATAAAATGAAATATTGCTTGACCATAAAAAGTACTAAAGTACATTCCCCAAAATGGAGATGGGGGCTAAATTCCTGATATTACAGAGGGTGTTGAGAATATTATATTTAGAGAAAGATCCAAACACAAAAACACATATAATTTAGAAATCCATTAGACTCAGCGTCCAAAATAGGCAAAGCCATAGACAGAGGGAATAGATTAGTGGTTGTCTCAGGGTAAGGGGAAGAAGTGATTGAAGTGTGTGTGTGAGTGTGTATGTGCGTGCGTGCGTGCGTGCGTGTGTGCTTGTGTGTGTGTTTGTGTCTGTGTGCCTGTGTGCCTGTGTGTGTATTTGTGTGTGTACACATGTGTGTGCAGGTGTACTTGCCTGTGTGTGCCTGAATGTGGAAATTTCCTTCCATATTCCTGATGCTTGTCCTCCATTGCCACTCAGTAAGCTTTGGCTCCAGCTACAGAGCTGAGTTCCAGGTCCTCCTACTTCAATGACCAACAGGGCCATGAGGGCATGACCTATCCAGCCATGGGCATGGTCGCAGCAGCTGCAGAATCTCGATACCTTCTTTGAAGCTGACCTCATCTGCAGTGAGGACATAGAGGACACAGCCAAACAACTCACTTCAACACCGAGACTCTAGGGGTGATTTTTTTTTGTCTCCCAGGGGACATTTAGCAATGACTAGAGACATTTTTAGTAGTCATACCTGGGCTGCTGGCACTTAGTGGGCAGAGGGGAGGTATGCTTCTCAATCTATGTGACAGAACAACCTGTCCCATACAGCAGAGCTCAGCTCAGAGTGACTGTATGAGGCTGAGAAAGCCCCCTCTCAAGGACTCTGCTAAATTGCTCTTGTGGGTATAGCAACAGTGTGGTAACCGAAGCCACAAAGAAGGAAGGAAGGGAGGGAGGGAGGAAGGATCTGGAGTGCTATGGAATAGAAGCCTCAGAGTAGCTGCTCTGTCAGTGACTGAGAAGGGAGAGTCAGGATGATGCACAGAAGTCCCAGACAGCAAGGTGTGACACCATGTGTCAGAGAAGCTGTTACTAGACATGGATGAGGTGGCTGCTGTGCCTGGCACTGGTTCCTTCCACAGACCATCCACTGCCATCTTAGTCATGAGTCATTAGTCCAGTGTCACCCAGCCAAGCTCAGGTCTGGTCCCATTTGAATCACCCTGACTTCAAACTGCTGGTCCTAGAAAGGAGCCGGCCTCTTCTCGAGGTGGGGGCAGGATTAAGTGAATCGTAGCCATTTCACCATGTGGGGCAGACCAGCCAGGTCAGCAGCCTTAGAAAGAGCAGGACCTTGAACATCTGAAGCGGTGTCCTGGGAGGCCGAGGCACGAGGTGGGTGACTCCCGTGCAAGCTGGAAGCCAGGCATCTTTAAGGTGGCTGAAGAGGATGATGGATTTTTAGAAAAGGTCCAAGCTTCTCAAAGTTGCCGGGATGTAAAAACACACTTAATAATAATTCTAGGGCTGAAGAAATAGCTCAGACAGTAAAGTGTTTGGCTTGCAAGCGTGAAGAAATAAGTTCCATTTTCAGAATATACATTTTAAAAGCCAGGGCTAGGCATGGCGGCACATGCTTTTAGTCTCCAGCACTCTGGAGACAGAGGCAGGTGATCTCTGTGAGGCCAGCCTGGTCTATATAGTGAGTTCCAGGACAGCCAGAGTACACGGTGAGACCCTGTCTCAAAAAAAAAAAAAAAAAAAAAAAAAAAAATCCAGGTATCACCAGTTCCTACTTGTAACTCCAAAGATGTGGATAGCTGGGTTGTAAGGAGCAGGGAGCAGGGATGTCGGCCAGTTGGCCTAGCCAGCTAGGCAAGCTCCAGAGCAGTGAAAGACCGTGCCTCCAAAACTAGGAAAGACACCTATGTGTGGCCTCCACACAAATGCACATGTGCACACAAAATTTATGCATGAGGCTTCGTGGCACACACCAGTGAGGCTAGCATTTGGAGTGGTGGGGGGAGGGACAGAGGAGTCAAGAATGCAGGGACTGCGTTAGCTGCATAGAGAGTCTGAGAATCTCCTGGGCAGCACAAGAGGCTGTCTCAAACAAACAAAAAAAAGCGACAATTTTTTTAAGTTCAAATTTTTAAAAATTATTGTAGAAAAATAGAGAGATAACTTTAATAATGTTTGTCTCTTCCAGACAGAATAAAAAAAAAAAAATCAGCCCTGGGTGGTTTCTCAAATCGCTACACCAGCTTTTGAGTCCCTCTCTGGCACCGGTGTCTCCACCCCCCTCCACACACATCGTCTGTCTGCGTTATGTATGCTTTGTGTGTCTGCGGCTCGCTCGCTCTCTTTCCACTGTAATTTTGTGCTTCTTTGAATGCAAATCTATCACCCCTGTGCTCTGTCTCTCCCCAGTCCTGATTGTCCTCTGCTTGCCGGCTGTCTCCAGGTCTTGCTCAGCTGCCTCCCCCCTCCCCCCCTGAGCACCCTTCTCCCCTCACCCCTGGCCTCTTTCCACTACCTGGCTGCAGAAGAAACCCAGGACCAGGGACCCAGCTGCATCTCCATTCCCAGCTGGATTTACAGAGAGTCACAGGCTCCACATCTTGCTGATTTTTTGTTTGGGTTTTTTTTTTTTTTTTAAGCAAATGACTGAAACATTTTTTTTTTTTTAAATTTCTCTTGCTCCTCAAAGCTCTCGGAATGAAGATGTTTTATTTTCATTCTCCATTGATTTATATTCTCCTTTTGTGGGCCATACCCTTAGAAAGAGAGAAAGGAAGGAAGGAAGGAAGGAAGGAAGGAAGGAAGGAAGGAAGGAAGGAAAGAAGGAAAGAAGGAAAGAAGGAAAGAAGGAAAGGAAAGGAAAGGAAAGGAAAGGAAGGAAGGAAGGAAGGAAGGAAGGAAGGAAGGAAGGAAGGCAAGCTAGCTTGATCGCTTGCTCTCGGCTCCCATTTTGCTGTATGTAAGGGTCCAGCCTGCTGTCAGGTGATTTGCAGAGTGCCCAGTTCCGAAGAGGCTGCAGCAGGCAGAAGGTTCAGAAGACCCCAGGGTTCCTTCATCACCTCCCTTGCCTCTTAGTTAATCTGACATTGGCGGAGCTGAGCCCTACCAGGTTTAATATCTACCACACTGGAGGAATCTCTACAGATTCGTCATTTGTCCCCCAAGGTTCTGTGGCCTTCCAGGCAGCCTGGAGTAGGCGGGGATGGGCGGAAGACGATTGGAAGCAAGCCTCAGCCAGCAAATCTTTTATATCTTTAAAAGTGAGCAATTTTCAGCTTGAGGGCACCAGGAAAGTAGACCCAGAGCACTTGAAACGGCACTTTCTGGCCTTTCCATTGCAGCCAGGTCAGCAGGTCCTGTGTAATGTCAGCCTCATTCACTCTGCCTGGTGCCAATAAGCTGCTCTCCTAGCCCCTGCCACAGGTCACACTCTCAATAGTCACAGGTCACAGTGCACAGGTCACAGAACAGCATGCTGGAAGGCCTGACTCTCAGAGGGTGGGAGTGACAGCAGGTGTCCCCAGACCGGTCCAGGCCGTTCTGAGCATCTCCAGAAGCTTGCATCCTTTGTCGCGGGATCAGCTGGACTACAGGATGTGAGTACACAGCCAAACTGGCAGGATCACTGGGTCCAGGGCTGTGCCTGTCTCCCAAATGGATGGGTGATCCCCTGAGGGAAGGAACTGGAGGGGATAAAGCCAAAACATCTGTATTCACATTGATCCTGGCAAATCAATGACACATCAGTGGACTGAAGGAAGCCAGGCCTCTGTGGTCACCGCGGGTACTTGGAGACGTTTAGAGATGAATAGTACCAGAATGGGAAGTGATAGAGGCAGAAACCACTCTCCACCCAGCTCAGACATCCCAGGAAGGGTTCCTAGAAGAGGCAGGAGCACTGGCAGACCTGCCCCCAGCCCCTCCGAGGAACACACTGGAGAGGGGTATGGATACATCAGAACTACAGGCCAACACAACATCAGTGCTTACCTACGAGGGAGCTGTGAAGCCAGAGGTTCTGTGGCTAGGGACATATTGTATGTTCGAAATGGCTAGCCACCATGGCAGCCCTTGGGGGGGGGGGTCTCTTAAAGTCGCTGTCCATGGAATACTGCTGAAATGTAAGCCACAGCCAATCTTTCCAGGCCACAAGAAGCAAGAGGGACCCTGGAGCCTCTCTGTATCTTGGTTTTCTCACCTGTGAAATGAGATCACTGATCTTGTTTTCTAGGGTCCCTTCCTGCATTAAAGCTTGGTTCTGACATTTCAGGAGAGCAAGAAGCATGAACACACACACACTCTCTCTCTCTCTCTCTCTCTCTCTCTCTCTCTCTCTCTCTGTCTGTCTGTGTGTGTGTGTGTGTGTGTGTGTATGTTGGGGTGTGTGTGAGTGTATGTGAGGTAAGTACTGTCTTTGCTGAGCCTGGCCTGCCTCCAGGTGGGATGTTTTGTGACCTCTGACCCTATCTATCACCTGCCTCTGCCTGTCTAAGGTGAGCCCCAGAAAGACAAGGTATCCTGCTTCATCCTAAGAAGATCATATACAAGATGCTAGAAACGAGCTCCATCCTCACAAAGAGGGCGCTCAGGGAAAGCCAGCCCCAATCTCCCTCGTACGAAAACACAGGCAGATGGCGGGAAGTTTCCCAGGTTCATTAGGCATGCTTTAGTTCTAAGTTAATTATGAACGGAGACAGGGGAACGGAGAGCATGGCACAGAGCCAGGTGATTGTAGGGAGTCGCCCGGGGAGGCTTAGGGACCACTTTGCATCTCCTCAAGAATGAAGAGTCTCCGCTCAGGGGCCTTAGGAGACCTCACCTCCTGCCAACACGGCTGCCCTCTGCTGCCCTCTGAGCATCTGTCTGTGCGGCAAATTGAGACACCATCAAGTCTCTTCTTAGAATCGCTTCTGAGGAAATGATCAGAAACTCAGATAAAGATTTCCTGGACACAAATACTCTCTATTCCAGCATTTATAACGGTGAAAATAGAAAGCCACCTAGATACCTACCAGCGGCAGGTCTGACATGAACACTAGCCCAACCAGACAATGACATAGTAGGTAGTCACTAACGTGCTGTTTTTGACAATGAGATGCTGGCATGAGGAAATGTCTCACTGTGGAGTGAGAAAAGGAAGATGTGAAAGTGTAGATAAGTGCCAGGTAATTTTATAAATGGCTGTGCACGCACACACACACAGAACCGGCGGCACATTAAACGCTAATAATATTTCTGAGAGGTAGGATCCTAAGGGAACTTATTTTTTTTAACTTACTCTTTTTGTGTTCCCTTAATTCCTTACAGTGAGCATGCATTATCCACATAACCAGCAAAATAATCATTTCTTTAAATGCCAGCCATAATGGATTTCCAAGTGGGTCTGGATAATTTTTAGACATCATCTTGGTTTTTTTCCTCCCTTCTTTTTCTTTTCTGCCCCCCCCCCACACACAACCCTGTTAAATAGGATGTCATATAGCCTAGGCTGGGATCCAATTTACTACATAGCCAAGGATGACCTTGAATTCCTGATCTTCCTGCCTCCACCTCCTAAGTGCTGCGATTGTTAGCATGTGCCACCGTGTCTAGCTTCACAACTTCCAGAAAGCCTGAGCTTCTTGGGTGGGTGAAGATGGTCGGGGTTAATTTCTAGAACTCCCCACTCAAGGCACTTTCAGAAGGAATCATTGTTGAGTCAAGTGCATGCTTCGAGATATTTGACCACACTGTGAACCCCGGGATTGTGTTATTTACTGGAAAAAAAAAAAACCCTTTCTAGTTGTGGTGTGGCTCAGTCCTAGCACACATCTTTAATCCAAGAACTTTCTATTTATTGTAAGCGAGATTACAATAAAGCTAACTATAAATCAAGGGGCAGAACAAGCAACCAGTCAGCAGGGAGAAAACCATAGAGAGTAAGAGGAGGTCGGGAGGACGGATAGACACACAGGAAGTAGAGAGGAAGGACATTCGGTTAAAAGATTTTTGAGACAAAATGGAGAGGAAGAATGGTCCTTTCTGCCTTTTTTCCCTTTGGGATGTTGGCTGAGGTCAACTGAGTGCTTTCTCTGCTTCTCTGAGCTGGCAGGCTTAGACCAAAACATCGAGCACCCAACTTGTTTTTGGTAAAAATCAAATGTTTGAGATTTTATTGAAAAAACAAGTTCATGTCCCACCAAGGAATGCGGCAGCCCCTGTCAGCTCTGACAACACTGTGGGAGCTGAGAATCGAGCAGGTTCAGTGAGTTCCTGGAACCGCCTCGTCTGAGGGCTGAGGAAGACTTTGAGGCCCATGAGAACTTCAAGGACTGAGATGAACAGGAGAAAGCCGTGTAACTCAAGGAAGGACAAGATGTAGCTCAGGCAATGGTACAATCAAGGAAGGACAAGAAGTAGCCAAGCCAGCAGCACAATTCTAGGGCTGGCTGTAACAGGTCCCCTGACCTTAGCATGACTGACTCCATGATGGAAATACCATCAAGGCTATAAAACTTAGCACAGAAACAGCACCACCTGCCAAAGGCATAATCCATCAAAGTCCATAGTCCTAGGAAAGTCTCCAAATGTACCAACCTTCCTTTTGGCTTCTGTAGTTTTGCTTCTGGCTAACTGTGCTTGTTAACTAAAGTATGCCAACCCAGAACATGGTTTTTGTCCTTAAGAGCTCATCTTGAGAAAGGCTCGGGGCTATGCTGGGATCCTGAACACCCAGTGTGGTTGCTGGCCAGCTAATAAAGACTTTCTATTGGCTTAACCCCCATGTCCGAGGAGTCTTCTCTAGTCAACACCCCATAACACCAGCAGGACTATAGCACTGGACTCATCGCTCTCTTGAACTTTCTTCAAGTCGCCAGGATCACACAGGGACAGTGACAGCCAGCATGAGTGATGGAAGGAGTTGTTGACCTTACACACACTCACAGGAATGGCAAGAGCTGGAGACAGACAAGGAAGAAGCATTTATGGAGACTCATAAGAGCCACAGACCATGTGCATATGACAATCACCAGTCCTTAAACAAAACACCTCAAAACCCAGTCTCAAAAACTGAGGGCCGCTGGGCAGTGGTGGCACACGCCTGTAATCCCAGCAGTTGGGAGGCAGAGGCAGGTGGATTTCTGAGTTCGAGGCCAGCCTGGTCTACAGAGTGAGTTCCAGGACAGCCAGGGCTATACAGAGAAACCCTGTCTCGAAAAAAACCAAATCCAAAACAAAAAACAAAACAAAACAAAACAAAACAAAACAAATAAAACTGAGGGCCATCATTCATGATACAGGGGAAGCTGGGGTCTCCTTGAGATTCTTGGTCTAATTAATAAAAGGACGAGAACAACTTTATTAGAGTTTAAAAGTAGAAACCTAAGGGTAGGCAAACTACCAACACCTCAAAAAGCCATGCTGTTTTAATCTGTCATGAGATCAGACACATGGAGGACAAGGGGACACACGGTGGGGAGGGAAACTTTAGAGAAAAAGGAAAGAAGGCTGAGGTGTTGGGAGATGGGGGGAAGAACCCAAGTGGTGAGGAAAGCGCACTGAGAGGGATGTGAGAAGAAAAGGGGGATCAGAGTGTGCTGACTTGTGACCCTCAACATGGCCGTAACCTTCAGCCTAGAGGCGGGAAGAGACTGTCCAGCATCTCATTGAAGAGCTAATAATTCTGCCAGTGGCTTAGGGTGAGTCCATCTTCCTAGGAGGGCCCTGGGCCAAAGTGACGGAAGCAACCAGTCTGAAAAGTTAGGCCCCTGCCAGGCCACAGACTCTAGTCTCTCGACAAGGAACTTTCTACTCTAACAGGCAGAGAAGATGGGAAAGTCATATTTGGTCCCTAAGGAATCCTGTCTGGAGATGGCATCCTGCCCATTGGCCAAAGGCCATTTCTGGTGATGCTGCCAGCCTGCCAGCCAGTGAACACATTGCCCGGAATCACTCACATCCTGCCTGCCCCTAGAAGGGGGCAGTGACAATTGGGACAGTCAGGAGAATACCAAGCCCCTTGGGCGTCAGCTAGCTAGACCTCAGTGTGGAGTGATGGTGAGAAGAGGTGTTGCCGGAGAAGCAGAGATTGCAGGGCAGCAGCTAGGGCGCTGTAGCAGTGCCTTGCATCTTCTAGGACACTGGAATGGCCCAGGAGAGAAGGCAGTTCTGAGTGTTCGCCCTAATGTCTTAAGCAGGACGCGCCGTGGGAATCCAGCGGAATCCCATTGACGGTCTCCTTTTAAGCTCTGGCCACAGGAAGGAACAGCAATTACTAAGAGTGCTTTCAACTCTCTCTCTCACCACCATCCCAGCATGACTCAGCCCCGGCCTTATCCACCCAAACTTTTCAAACCCCATCTGGTTTCCTCTAGAAGACCACTTTAATTTTACAGTGGTATTAAAAGAAAATCGACTCACGCACGGAATAGTTGCTTTATAGTATTCTCGCTCATAATGGGTTGGTTGCTGAAGGGAAGATGTCGGTCTCCTACTCCAGAGTAACAAATTGTTCTTTCGGTAAGCAAATCGTTGTGTGAACCTAGAAATATTTCCGGGCCTGCATGGTCTTTGGCTTTAGAATCATCGCCCCTCATTGGTTAGACTGACATCCCTAAACTGTTGGTTTTTTGTTTGTTTGTTTGTTTGTTTGTTTTTTTCTCCACAAAATTTGAACTTTTTTTCCTCACATCCACTGAAAGCATGTTGACAGACTGTGACTCGAGCCTCCAAGGAGAAAGTTCACTCCACAAGGTGGTGTTCCAAGGCTGGGAATAGCCGGGTGGTGGAATGATTACTCAGCATACACAATGCCCTGGGCTCAAAGTCGGTGTCAGAAGAAAAAAAGAAATGCTGTTTCCGTGGCCTCACCTCTACCACGCGACAAGACCATGAGGGCGTCTGAGTAGGCTGTTGTGTTTATTGATGCAAAAGATGAGCAAGCCGGGCGTGGTGACGCAAGCTGGGCGTGGTGACGCAAGCCGGGCGTGGTGACACACGCCTTCGATCCCAGTACTTGGGTGGCAAAGGCAGGAGAACCTCTGTGAGTTCCAGGCCAGCCTGGTCTACACAGAGAGTTCCAGGACAGCCAGGCCACATAGAGAAAGACCCTGTCTTAAAAAAAATACAAACAGATAAATAAACAATAAGATAAATGAGCAAATATAAGAAAATAAAAATGTAAGTATAAGTGATAAGAAATAAAAACTCATTCAAAGTTAATACAGTTGGAATCCAAATTAAAAAATGTTAGGGCTCTGCTGGTGGCAGACTTTTACATCCAGCTGAGTGTTACATGGAACTCAAGCGAGGGACTGAATCTACTCATGCGGGAAAGAAGACGGGCTTTGAAAGCCATGCTTTGTTCTGTCTTTATAGCTCTATGTGTTCAGAGCATACCTTAAAATATGCTCCACTCTCACTATGAATAGAATTTTGAATCTCTCTCTCTCTCTCTCTCTCTCTCTCTCTCTCTCTCTCTCTCTCTCTCTCTCTCCCCACCCCCTCTCTCTGTGTGTATATATAAGCAAGTGAGTGCTTGTGTTTGTGTATGTGTGTATGCTGGGCTGACTAACCAATGAACCCCGGGATCCGCTTGTCTCTACCTCCCCACTGCTGATAATACAAATGTGTGCTACCAAGACTGGATTTTTATGTGGCTGCCATAAAAGAGGACCATCAGGTCCTCTTTACTGATTGAATAATCTCCCTGGCCTCTGAATATATCCTGCCCCTTTATTTGAACAAGAACTCTCTGTGGCAGTGACAGTAATCATCCCAACTTTCAGAGAACTAAGGCACAAGAGTTCCCTCAGCCTTACCTCCAGGAAGTGGAGGGCTAATGTCCATCCAGCCAAGGTCATCGCTATGGTCTAGCCTGAGACCATCATCCAACAGCAACATGGTGTTCGTAGATACTCCCAAGAACTTGTCACTTGCTAACCATGGCAAAATTCTACTGGAACAGGATACTCCTTGGGGAGAGCATTCCACATCTTTCAGGAGTGGGTTATAGATGGCTTCTAAACCCCAGGTTAAAGGCAGAGTCTAGGTGATAGTAAGACCAAAGTCACTGTTACCAGGAGGGAGGCTGTTAAGGTACCACCGACTGGAAGCACACTAACCCTCCTCCACGAGACAGAGCCTGCATGGTGGAAACCAGACAAAACATCTCAGGGATAGGCTGCTCTGGTAGATACACAACGCGTGCAGCTGAGTGACTTCTCAGGTTGGTGGGAACATGACCATGTGTCTGTGACATGACGCTAACCCTCAGTAGGTGGAGGGAAACCACGTTCTGCCTGCAGGAGAGGCTGGAGGGGTAGGGAGTGGGGTGGGGGTGGGGTGGGGGGAGGCTGACCTCTCATCTCCTAAACAGGGGTCAAAATTTCAGAGCGAAGAGACAAGAGATGCGTCTGGGCGGCTGCCGACAGCCCTTCAACTTGGATATCAGACTTGCTGGAAGTGACTACCGTGAGAGCCCCGCCTGGGCGGTGTGCACTGTTGGCTCCTCTTTGCATCATCACATCCCGGGAAACAAACTGCAGACACTCCAGGAAAACAGCCTACAACACAAAGAACCATAGATCGGGCACAGGCAGCAACCATGCCCAGGCTAATCCATGCTCAGGGTCCCTGCAGAGTGTGGGGTATTATGGGGGGAGGAGCCGTGAAGGCTAAAAGGGCAGAACCGCATGGGTCATGTTATTGCCTTCTGGCTCAAGGCCAGATCCGGAGGGGCAGGAAAGGTTTCCACACCAGGCCTTGCGTCAGAGCCCCTCACAAGCTGTTCCGATTCACACTCTCCGCGTCGATGCGGGAGGCGTGGGGGCTGCTACCTCATCCCTCCTGTGGCCATTCAGGAAATGGGGGGGGGGATCCATGTTATATCCATCTGTCCATACCCTCCACAGACACCTGCCTCTCTTCTCTCTTGGCGTAGATGCTGGATAAAGGAAGAGTTCAACCTGAGGAGATCTGGGGACTCCGACTCAAGTCACTGGCAGGAAGAGACCCAGGAGACAATGCAAGGGCCATGTGCAGTAGGTAAATGTCCAGAACCTTCTTTGGGAAGAAGGGGACAGGAAGTGTTCCTGGTTGGTGGTTCATCCATGTCCACGGTACCTATAGAGGCTGAGCATGAGCTGGGATAAGATTTCCCAGGAGAGGGTCCTGTTCTGTCTGTGCAGATGCTACAGATGGAAGAGACGGGGACTTGAAGGCCGGAATGACAAAGGTCCTTGAGTGGGCTCTGGGCCACTCAGAGAGTGTGGGAAAAGGGCTTCAGATATTAAGAGTGAAGCCCCCGATCCCTGCAAAGAGACACTGCCCAGAAGCCAGCTTTCCAAGACTGCCGTAGGCCCTAGCCACCCTAGTCTCCATTTTTGAACATCAGAGGCCCCACTCCTGGAAAAAGCAACCCTTCTGTGGGCTGTGTTTCTCCTCCACGGCCATCGATCCCTCCATCCAGCCCTCCAGGCAGCAAATGCTTGAAACTCTAGATGACAAGACTGTCAAGGTACATCACCCCAAGTACATGTATCTCAAATAAGTGCTGGAACTGTTGGCGTGCTGTGGGCAGAGCCAGGGTAAAGGTGAAGCAATGTGTCAAAAGCGATTCAGGCCAGGGCTGGCATGTCTTCATGGGAACCGGGAGGCTGCCAGCACCCTTAGCTCTCTGGCAAACAGGACTACCCTCCTTGGGAGAGTCTCACAGGGCAATGTCACCAGGACAGAGTCTACATACCTTGTATCAGACAATCCAAGGCAGTAGGTCGCCAGGTTCACCCTTCTCACTGGCAAGCCCAGGACCTGCTCAAGTTCACTGAGAATCCCTAAAAGGGGAGGGGCTTGCTCAAGATCACTAAACTCCTCAAGGCGGCACACAGAAGGACGGGAGAGCCGAGGCCACAGCAGACAGACCGGGCCCTAATCAACCGTCCATCAACCGTCTATGTTAGCCGAGCGGTGTGACCAGGAGCATTGGCAGCATTGTTGACAATGGGTAGACAATCCACAAAAGCAATGGCTTTCATCCGGAAATGTCTTTCCCTGTTGTGGTGATTTGAGGAGCTTTGGTCCTCATAGAGCCATGTGTTTGATAAGTGATACCATTAGGAAGTGTGTGCTTGTTGGAACAGGAGTGTTCTTGTTGGAGGAAGCATGGGGGGGGGGCTTTGCCAGTCTTCTCCTGTTTGTCTTTGGAACAGTACGTAGAACTCTCAGCTCCTCCAGCGCCATGACTGCCTGGACGCTGCAATGCTTCCCGCCATGATGACAGTGGACTGAACCCCTAGAACTTGTAAGGCAGCCCCAATTAAATGTTATCTCCTACAAGAGTTGTCTTGGTCATGGTGTCTCTTTACAGCAATGGAAACCCTTACTAAGACACATGTCAGCCGGGCGTGGTGGTGCACACCTGTAATCCCAGCACTTGGGAGGCAGAGGCAGGCGGATTTCTGAGTTCGAGGCCAGCCTGGTCTACAGAGTGAGTTCCAGGACAGCCAGGACCACACAGAGAAACCCTGTCTCAAAAAACCAAAAACCAAAAACAAAACAAAACAAACAAAAAACAAAAAGACACATGTCCTCTAGAAGGGCTAGGTCACACAGTTCCCTCTCTCCTTGAAGATAAAGGCTGCCAATCCCAGTTTCTCTGCATTGATGGCTGCATTCAAAGAATGACCCACAACTTAGTAGGACAACATCTTTTTTATTGTATCACAGATTTTTTTTTTTTGAGTCAGGAATTCAGAAGCAGCATGAATGAGTGGTCTGGCCCAGGATCTCTAGTGAGGTTTCCTAATAAACGTTGGCCTGAGGGCGGGGTGCCAGTGAGATGGCTCAGCAGGTAAGAGAGCCTGTCGACAAGGCTGCTGACCTGAGTTTGAGTCCTGGGCCCTACACTGTGGAGGGAGAGAATGGAGCCCTGCAAGTGTGCTCTGACCTCCTACACATGCAGACACAGACACAGACACACACACACACACACACACACACACACACATTAGTATAATATTTTTCTATTGACCTGAGCTGCAAGTCTAAAAGCTTGACTACAGGATCTGCCTCCAAGACATTACCTTCACCCGGCTCTTAGAAAAGGCCTCCATTTCTGTAGAGCTTCGAACTCACTCTGTCCACCAGGCTGGCCTCGAACTCACAGAGATCTGCCTGCCTCTGCCTCCCGACTCCCTGAGATCAGGAATTAAAGGTGTGTGTCACCACTCCCCTGCCCAGTTTTGCACTGTATAGCTTCTGTGTTCCCCCAGCACCATGTCCCCAGCACCATGGCGGCTTTCCTTCAGAGCGAGCATAACAGATACTTTTCCCATTGTCATGGCAAAATGCCTGATAAAGGTAACATAAAGATGGAAAGGGGTTAGTTTACCCTACGGTCAAGGGTACAGTCTGTCATGACAGGGAAGGCAGGCAGCAGGAGTGTGTCAGCGGGCCACACTGCAGCCCTAGTCAGGAAGCACCCAGAGGTGAGTGCCAAGCTCAGCGCACAGTCCTGTTTTACTCAGCCAGAGCCTCTGCATCGGCGCTGCCCACACGACAGTGTCTTCCCACCTCAACAAACCGACTGTAGAAACTCCCTCAAACAAACCTGTGTGTCTGAATCAAGTCACTAAAGCATCCGAGCTCAGGGGGGGGGGGGAGGCGGGGTTTAGGCTACACCTCTCCAGGAGTGCCAAAGAATTTAGTTACACATTCTGAAACCACCACAACTCCCCTCCCACGCTGTGCCTTTGGTTTTTCTTACATAGCTCAGGACTATACCTGGGGACATTGGCCACCAGGTCAGCTTTTCACTGCTGTGACAACATACCCCGAGAGAAAGCCAAATTAACAGTTTTGTACTGGAGATGGGATTAGTCCCGGAGTCTGCGGAGATCCTTCTAGGCCACTGTGCCCCAAGGAGCCTCGGGCAGCTCCTTCCAGCTCTGCACAGAGTGGAGAAGCCAGAGAGAGCTTCGGAACCAAGAGTTAGTCCCAGGAAACTCCCGAGGGAACTTTCATCCTATGTGGGGCCCTTCACCCTCCCTCGGGGAAAGAACACTGTAGACGAGGCAGAAGATGCAGGCGGTCTCGGATTTCCCTTAGCGCTGAGATGTCCTAGGGGAATCGGTGTCATGGGACTCCCTGGAGCCCCTCTGGGGATGCCTGTGCCCTCGACAGCTTTGGTAAGGGTGGGTGTGTTGACTAGAGTTGGCAGCCCCTCCTCCCTTCCTCCCCCACGCACCCACCCAAGATGGCTCCGAGCAGAAATAAAAGCTGCCACTCGCTCCAGAGGGGTTCTCGTGCGCCCCGTGAGTCAGTGCCGCACGTGCAAGCCCAGAATATGCTGGGTGGACAGATGGTGGGGAGAAGGGAGGGAACCAAATTAGACTGGGTGCAAACTGGCAGAGCCAAGGATTGTGTGGGAGGAAAGACTAACAAAAAAAAAAATGGTTTGGCCCCGCCTCCACCATCCCCCACTCTGTGATTATGAACAGTTCTTTGTGGCCCCGGTTTCTTCATCTGTAAAATGGGACTGTCGTGAAGAGAGGTGGCAAAGGCATGGTGGCTGCCAGCTCAGCTCTGGAGAGTGTCTCTCTGAGCTCAGTCCTGGCTCTGATACTGACCTGGGTGTCCTTGGGCAGGTCACTGGAACTCTGAAGCCTCAGGCTTTGCAGACAGCTGTGGCGGCTGAATGTGCTGACCTACACAAAGCATGTGGGATCTAGGACATGCCCAGGTGCAGACACCAGAGGTCATGGAGTCCTGGGGACTGCGCCTGTCACTCGGAGGTGCCCAGTGGGCTCTGTGAGTATGCACCGGCCAGGGCTGGAAGCAGCTGCGAAGAGAAACAATGTTGCCCTGTCTTGTATCTTGGTTCTAGGTGCTTTCACTCCAAGTGTAGCAAGCCTCCAGACCGTAGAAGACCTCTGAATTTTAGTACAACTGACTCCATGATGGAAGAAGCAGTCAGGCCTTGGAACCCAGCACATAGTATCACCTGCCAGGACAAAAACCAAACACCTGATCTATCAAAGTCCATGGTGTCAGAAGGTTCCTAAACCTACGAACACTGCCTTTCGGCTTCCGTAGTTCCACTTCTAACTGACTGTTCTTGCTAATTGAAGCCATGTCCACCCAGGATGTTGCTTCTGTGCTTAAAAATCTCACCCTGAGGGGCTGGAGAGATGGCTCAGTGGTTAGGAACACTGGCTGCTCTTCCAAAGGAGCCAGGATCAAATCCCAGCACCCACATGGCACTTCACAGCTGTTTGTGATTCCAGTTTCAGGGGATCTGACACTCTCACACAGATGTGCAGGGAAGCAGAACACCAATGTAAATATAATTAAATAAAAAAGCTCACCCTGAGCAAGGCTCCGGCTACACTGGGCTCCCGAGAAGCCTGTGAGGTCACCAGCTGGCTAAAGGACTTTCTATTGGCTCTCACACATATCCAAGTAGTCTTCTCTGGTGGGTAGCTCATAACACAAGCTCTCATTCTATCGCCGCCTTCCCCTCTCTCCTGCCTTGGGTCCCTTCCACACCCTTTCACCCCTACTTGGTCTCTCATCCCATTTCTCCCAGAGAGCTCTTTCTTAATGATGAAAGCTTATAGAGTTCCCAGGAAGGCCCAGGGAGCCACGGGGCTGAGAAGGAGGATAAAGAGGAAGCCACAGTCCAGACCTCAAGAGTCCAGAGTGCCCTATGATGGAAAATCAGGTGTAGTCTTAGGCCTGGTGGTCAGTCAGCCATACCTGACTTCGGCGTACTGCGTCCTGGTGCCAGCTGTCCCTCAGAGTCGTCAGGGAGTTTAAACAATGCCTGGGCCTGGGGTCTACCTGAGTCCACTGGGACGGGACAGGGTTGAGGTGTCAAGGGCAGCCCTTGCTCCCCTTGATGTTCATGTTCTGCTGGACCTGAGGGCCAGAAGTCTGCAGTTAAAGGCGTTTGTCTTGCCGGGCGGTGGTGGCGCACGCCTGTAATCCCAGCACTCTGGGAGGCAGAGGCAGGCGGATTTCTGAGTTCGAGGCCAGCCTGGTCTACAGAGTGAGTTCCAGGACAGCCAGGGCTATACAGAGAAACCCTGTCTTGAAAAACCCAAATCCAAAAAACCAAAAAAAAAAAAAAGAAGAAAAAAAAAGAAAAAAGCGTTTGTCTTATTTGAAACAAGGTTTCACTTGTTCTGTAGCAGAAGATGACTGTGAACTCCTGATCCTCCTGTCTCAGGCTCCCAAGTGCTGAGATTACGGGAATATGCAGACACAGTCCCACACAACCATGGTTCTTAACCCTCAGTAGGCCCAGGGCTTGCTGTTTTATGGAACCCGCCTGGATCTTCTCATTCAGCCTGTCTGTGAACTGGCCAAAGCTTACACCTTATTATTATTATTCTTACTTTTAATTATGGGAATGTGTGATGTGTTAGTCTGTGTGTGGGTCTGTGAACATGAGTGAGTGCAGAGGTATCCATGGAGGCCAGAAGAAGGTGCTGATCTCCAGGAGCTGGAGTTACAGGAGATTGTGAGCTGCAAGAAGTGGGTGCTGGAAACCAAAGGGTCCTCTGCAAGAGCAGTACGCTTTCTTGATCACTGAGCCATCTCCCCAGCTCCTAAAGATTGAAGAGCTAACAAATTTCCTAATGCTACGGATACAGTTGCTTGCCCAGAATAACAGTGTGAAAAGACGTTGCTTATCAGGGCCAGAAGCAAAACTATGGCTGGCCTCTGGGTCAACCAGTCCAATCTTGTAAGTAAAGTTTTATTGAAAGTCAACCACTCTGGTTCATTGGCAAATTAGCTTAGGCCACCGTCAGGATGATAAGAGTTAAGTAAATACAGAGACCATGTGCCTTGCATAGTCTAAAATGCTTATTGCCTGACTCTCTACAAGAAAAAAAAAAAAGTCTGACTCCAGTTCTAGAGACCTGGGAAGGCACAGAGAGCACAATCCTGTGTCCCTGAGTGAGTGTCTGAAAGGGTGTTTTCCTAGTGCCCTGGGATGTCATTTGAAAAAGGAATACCATCAAGATTGCTTAAACCACTGTCCTTGGGGTCCTCTGCGTTTACTATATTCTAAATCATGGCTCTAGTACATCCTGGCTATCCTTACAGACCCTAAAGTGTCAGTTTCCCTATCTGTAAAGTATGCCAAGTGTCGACTTTTCCAGTTTCTGAAAGAATGAACTGCTGCATGAAGTCCAGAGTCACCAGATCGTAGGTCCGTCATCACCACAGATGAGGGGCGCTGTGAATTTTCCTGGGCAGACATGCACAAATGATTGCTCCCGCCTCCAGAAAGGCACCAGTGACCAACGCAAGTCTAGCTGGTGAACCAAAGAGTTGATTAGGCTTGGACACGGGAACACGGGTGACCCCAAAGCAGACACATCAGCAGAAAGTCTTGCCCCAGCATGGAGGATGGCTTTCCCACACTACACTGTCACGACTCCCCCCTAACCTCTCACTCTCCAGACATCCTAGCACTTTCTGAGATCACGAGACCTTGTTAACTGGAGCCGAATTGTGTTCAACTGTCAGGGAGGGGAAGGAGGGTGGGTTGAAATATCAAGTGAGGGTCTGATGGCTCTCTCTACCCACTAGTTCTATGAAGGAAGATCAACTGGTCTGATGTTGAGGGTCTCTTGGAGGGATTTCACAGCTGCTCCGATGTATACTGTAATAGTTGTTATGCTGCGGACAGGCAGTATTCCCTCAACAAAGGAGAAAGTCCTTTCTTCCCCTCCAAGAGCTCCCAAGTGGCTTAAGAAACCAGATCACAGTCTGGCACACAGCAGAAAAGGTTGTTGAACGCACTAGGTGTGTGTTTTCTCTGGAACTGAAGAACACTCTGCCGCCACCCCGACTCCCACAGCAAATGAACACAGCTTTCTTTTACTCGGGGGCTGCCGCCAGCTGTTCACTCAACAGAAGCATCCCTCGCAGCTCCAGCAAGCCAGTCTTGGAACTGATTTAAAATAACAATCTCTCCAGGTGGGGAACCCTCTGGCTAGGCTAGAGAGTGGGGGGAAGCAGCTTAAGTGGCCGCCCACAGGCAGGGAGGGGTGCTACACAAGCACACTGAATGCCAAGGCCAGTAATTACAGTTTCTGTTTGACTCCACTTACTGCCAGCCATGGAACGGGTCTGCCTCTCCCCACTACTGGTGGAGAGAGTTGCTTGGTCAAAAGTGAGTCTTGATCATCTGCTGGACTTCCTGAATAAAGGAGCCAGGGATGGGGGTTGGGGGGGGGGACACATGAGAACCATACCTAGAAATACCATCACCAGCTGTGCCTTGCAGGACTCAGCCTGGAAAGAAGCCAAGAGGCTCCAGGTCCGTGGCCTCAGTGTGAAGGTGCACATCTCTAACCTCAGCCTTGGGAAGTAGAGGAGGGGGGATTTCAAGGGTAAGGCCAGCCTCAAGTCTTTAATGAGAGCCTACCAAAAGCAGTTGGCTGAGGTGATCCATGCCTGTAATCCCAGCACTTGGGAGCTGCATTCGGGATCAGGAGCTCAAGGTTACCTTCTACACATAGCAAGTCTAAAGCTAGCCTATGCTAAGTCACTGTCTCAAACCAAACCAGGGGTCAAAGAGATAGAGAGCTGTCAATAACATGTTCACCATGTAGGCATGAAGGCGCGAGTCCTCAGAACCCACATAGAAAGCTAGGTGTCGTCACATGCTCTTGTAAGCCCAGCACTGGGAGACAGAAATAGGTGCACCCCTGGGGTTCACTGGCCAGACAGCCTAGCCTTAATCAATGAGCCCCTTGTCCTAATAACAGTTTTTGTCTCAAAAGAAATCAAGGTAGATAGCTCCTGAAAGACAATACCAGAGGCTGGCCTTTGAATTTCCATATGTACTTGCATACACAAGCCCCTGCATGCACAGAGGTGTAGTATACACACACACACACACACACACACACACACACCAAAATTGTTTTTTAAAAAAAACAAACTTTAATATAAAGGCTTATGGGTATCAGGGACCCTCTGGGTCCAGAATCTTTGTTCTCAAAGCCAGGCATCTCCCATCTCCCAGCCGGACCAGGGTTCTGTCTCTGAACTTGAACCTTGTGAAAAGGACAGATACTTTTCATGACCATGCCTTCCTCGACTCACAGTGAGAGCTTAGTACAGTAAACCTACAAGGAAAGTACTTTATTATCTCTTAAAATTTGTATTATTTATTTATTTATTTATTTATGTATTCGTGTATGTGTGTGTATGTGTATGTGCATGCATGCGTGCATGTGTATGTGTGTGTGTTGTACACATACATGCCACAGCACACACGTGGAACTCAGAAGACAACTTTGTGGAGTTGGTCCCAGGGACTGAACTCAGATCACCAGGCTTGCTGGCAGGTACTTTTACCCACTGAGCCAAGTAGATGACCCTGGATTATTTTTACAGGCCAATGCTTACATGATACCTACTGGCTATAGAACACTCCTCTCTGGGATGGCCTAATCAATTTATGGGGCAGATACAATGACTGTCTCCATTGCATAGAGGAGGAAAACAAGGCCTAGCGACTTCTCCTGAGGACACCTTGCTGGCGCCTCCCAGACCTGTCCCCAGTACTCTGAACCGAGCTCCAACGAGCAACCACGAGCTCTCAAGAAGCCTACAGCCAGGAGTTCGGAGGACACCCCTGCATGCCCCCTGACTGAATCCATATGTTTTCTGCTTTATTTTTGTTTTGAGACAATCACCTCGGATTGACTTTGAGCCTCCGCTCTCCACCCTTCACCTCCGGAGTGCTGGTATTGTAGCCGTCCTCCGCCATGCCAGGCTTATAAGGTGGAAATCAATTGAACCCTTTTGTGTGCTCGGCGAGCACGTTGCCAACCGTGCTGCAGCTCCATCCCCTGGATTTCTTCTTCGTTTCGCAGATCTGGGCTGCCCATCAGCCAGGGAGCGAAGGGAATAGAGAGCTAGCATCCCCACCCACACCCACCTACAACCCACCCTCCCGTCTGTGCCAATTATCTCTTCCTTTGTCTAAAGCTCTCCAGAGGGGGATTCCTCTGCACACTTCTCCTTGAGGCTAGTGTCTGCTGAACGCCAGGACAGATACCCACATCTTAGGGCACCCTTGCTTTGCTCTCTGTCCAGGATGTTTTGTGATGGTACCACCCACACAGCATCCCTACCTGACCTCTGTGTTCACTGGGGGACTAATTGCATCTTCGTGCAGGGAGAGCAACTTCTCGATTGCAATAGATGCTCCTCCTGGGCAAAACTTCAAATGTCTGACCCTTCCTGGGCGAACTCATCTGTCACTGTCATCTTCCGCTGCCCAGGAGGTTCCTGTTTAACCTGGTCTCTTAGCTACAATCCTATGGGCTCTATACCTGTGTAGGAGGCTGACAGGAGAGCACGGGTAAGCTAGTGACTCAGAAGCTCTTTGGAGCCTTGGAACATCACCCGGGGAATCAGCCAGCTGAGAGCCATCCAGACCCACCCTAAGCAGGGAAACCGTGCTGAGCAGGCAATCAGGACCCACGGAGGTGCAGTTTGAAGATGCAGCCTCCAAGAATCTTCGTTGAGTCTGGCCCAGTGAAGGGCAGAGGAGGATGGATAGGGGACAGAGGCCGTAAACATCTGCTGCAGCAGCTAGCTTTTCCCACCGAGGGGCAGGGGCATGCTCAAAGATAGCCCTACAGTCACAAAGACACGCACCGTTTGCATCCTTTTCCAGGACAGAGCAACTGGGCTAGAAGACAGACACATCTCCAGCATTAGCACGCAAGACAGCCGCAGAGGCTGCTGGGAAGAATCAGGGCTGCAAAAGAATGGACATACCTTGACAGGCCAAGGGAAAGGTGAACATAAAGAAGAAAAGTCTGTTCATTCATGTGTTCATTCATTCCAGAAGTGTTTCCCGTGGAGCTTAGTCAGGAGAGTGCTTGCCTAGTGTGCATGAAGCCCTGGGCTTGATCTCAGGGTATGGTAGGTGCACATGTGGGTGTGGCATTCTGCCTCTCCTTGCCATTGGTGTCTGGGCGACGCCAGTTTACTGGTTCAGCGAGAGAAAGGCAGAGTCTGCAGCCCAAGTTTCCCTTCAGGGCGTCAGATGCCATTTCCGGCCAGATCACACTCACTAAGATGATCTTAGCTTGTTCATATTTCTTTATATGGGGAGGACCAATGATTATATATTTTGGGGGGAGAAGGGCATGAGACTGTCCAGGAAGGGACAGTCACTGGCTGAAGGCTAAGGTTACTGAGATGCCTCGTTAGCATGGAGAAGAGCTTCCAGGTGCTAGGCTACATGACCCAGTGCCCTCAGTTGGTGGCCCTGGTTACGTGTTCCAGAGCAGGCATTGGAGGCTAAGCGGGAGCAGCCCCACTCCTACCAACTCAGATCTCTGAGATTCCTGGGGTTCGAGGCCACCCCACTTAACCAGTTCTTGTGCCGTCTGGTAGAGTGATCCCACAAGCCCTACACACATGAGTGACCCAGCCCTCTGAGACAGAGGTGAGAGGAGCAAGCATTCGGGGTCATTCTTTTATATGTGGTGAGTTTGAGGCCAGACTGTCTTCCACGAATAAAGAAGTATTTCTCCATCTTGACCCGGCAGGATTCTAGGGACAAAAAGATGAGCAGAAAGCACCCTCCCTCCTGTGCAAGGGTGGGGAGAGGGTAAGGCCGGCAGGGTGGCTGAGAGGTAGAACAAGGGGGCAGCCACTGCCAGGTGCCCATCCTGCAGTCCGATGGCATGGCTGAGAAAGCGGGCACCTCCCTACAGTCTACTGTGGGCCTCGTGGGCACCTGGCTTGTTTCATGCCCTGTTCCAGAGGGAGCAGAGACCGTGATGGGCAGAGGCTTCCGGGTGGGGAGCTGTTACCTCCTTAGCGACACCCAAGGCCCTCAGGACTGAACTCCATTTATTATTTGAAAACACTGCTGCAGAGTCACCTTATTTTTTTCACATATGTGTGTATGTGTGTGCCTGTGTTTGTGTGCATACACACGTGTGCAGGGGCCTGAAGATGGAGTTAGCGTTATAGGCAGTTCTGTGCTGTCTGACATTGGAGCTGGGAACTGAACTCTGGGTCTCTGAAAGAGCAGCAAGTGCTCTTAAACCTCAGTCACCTCCCTAGCCTCGTGGAAGATACGTCTCACCCTTTCCCCTCCAGCTCCTGCCTGACAAACCTTGTTAATTCTGGATGCGGTACACATCTTTACAGCCGCACCCCCACCCCAACCTGCACCGTCTACTCCTGGAGTTCACCTGCTGGGCCAACTCCTATCTCCACCATACTGCTCAATGGAGTCCCTGCCGTCTCTGCACCCTCATCCCCGCAAACTGAATTGGCAAGTTCAGTGCCCAGGACAATGGTGACAAAGGTGTCCCCAGAACACCCTGGAGCACCTGACGTCCGTAGGGGGATATTATTGAAAAGCCTAACCAACTCCATTTTTTGAAGAAACTCCATTTTGTGGGAGACCAGGAGCTAAACTCTCATTCCGGAAAGAAAAATCACAGAGTCCTCCTGAGCAGGCTTCCTATGGCAACCCATGCCCCTTAGCAACAGCCAGTCAGGCTACAATAACAGGGTCAAGATACGTAGAGATAACCTAAGACATCCTGCAGAGAATAGATAACTTAGCCATCCTGTTCAGCAAATGGATTTGTCCCTGTGTTCGGTTCCTGAAGATTACACCAGAAATGTAGTTTTAAAATAGTAACTTTCTGACCTGCATGGAAATTCCCCAAGCTTGCTGTATCTACAATACATACCCTGTACCCTAGACTTAGGGCTCTCACTCTGACCACTGTAATGGGGACGGTAGGAGACCTTGCTCATAATAAAGACCTTTATGTATTTACATTGAAATTGACTCCTCATTGGTCTTTGGGGTCCCTGCAACTTGGATATAACATCATAAACCATGGCTCCTGGGAGCTTTCTATCTTACCATCACTCTTCCTTCCAGGTATTGGAGGGCATGTCTTTTCAACTCAACAGCCTTTGACCTCACACCACCAGGAAGCATCAGGTGCCAGACCGTCGTCGATGGGTGGCTGGTGTAGGGCAAATGCAGCTGTCAATCACAGTGGGGTTTCCGCCCCCTGTGAACTCCGGAAGCCATCGTGGGCTACCATCAGTATTGCACTCAGAGTTCCGGCCTACATTTCTCTCCTCTGGCAGCCGGCGTCCACAGGGCAGGCAGGCAGGCAGGCAGGCAGGCAGGCAGGCAGTCTTGTTCATTTCCTGATCTCAGGGCCGTGGGGCAGTCAGAGTGGCTGGTGAGCCGAGGAGATGTGCTGGAGAGCAGAGGTAGCTCCAGAGGAGGAGCAGACGGGATGCCCCAAAGGGTGGCCACGGGGGAGGCTGTTGCTACAATTCCTTCCCAAGGGAAGGTGTGAACCATGCTTACCCCTTTTTCTAAGGTCCCAGTGACAAACCAAAAGCACGTTCCACCAAAATTCACTCTGGGCAACCAGTAAAACTCATTTGGCTTCCTTGCAGAGTGTAAGTGAGGGCCTCGTTTATACGGAGGTGAGTGTTCCTTCCCTTGTGGGCCACAACTGCAAAGCCTTTACCCAGCAAGGATGGGACTTTCCTACCAAACGGATGGATGCTTTCCCCCAGCCTTCCTCGCTCTATATACCCTAGGCCAGTCCCAAGGTCGAATACGGTTAAGGCAGAATTCCATACTATGGGTAGTGGGGAGGTGTTGGAGCCTCACGAATGGGTCGTGTGAGCCTCCTCTCCAGGGGGTTTTGTAAACAGTGAATAAGCTTAACCGGGATGACCTTCTCCTGCAAGCCAGCATAGCTGAGTGTCCTAAGATATCAGCTGCTTGGCTTGGAGGAAAGACACTCACACCAAAGACAGACGCCCGTCTAGGCAGAGAGGGAGGCAGAGAGCCGGGAGGCCACCCACCCACAGGCTGTCCACACGGGAGTCAGCCAGGGTGGGATGGAAACGGAGAGACAGGCCTCTGGGTGGGTGCGCTGATTCATAGCAAAGCCAAGTGGCTCTGGGAGGCGGAAGGGGTGAGCAGGCCTGTCACCATGAAGCAGACTGACTGTCAACTCAGGACAGGACTTCATGACCTCCTTTCTCAGTACGCGCCACCAGATGCCTCGCCTGGGAGAAACAGCCCGGAAATTACAGTCCCTGCTGTCACAGAACCAAAACCAGCCCACTGAGCCCACGCACCCTGCTTCCAGATGTCTCTGAGGCCTCTCCACCCCAAGGAGGCTGAGGGACTTGGGGCACCAGTCTGGGGAGAGGACCCTTAGGGGAGGAGGAGGAGGGGCCAATCCCATGACGATGAAAAACTGGGTTTGCCGCTAAGGAGGAAGATCACATGGTAACCCTCTCGGACCACGGTGGCTGAGGAAAAACAGGTTGGATGGCTCTGCCCCTTCTTTTCATGATGTCATGCGTGAGGCAGGTCAGATCAGGTGAGGGCATATAAGCATTCGATTAGAGCCGGGAATGTCCCTTGATAAAGCTCCCTCTACCCTGAACATTGAAACAGGGGCTAAGAGCATGGCTTGCGGGTCCTGAGTGAGTTAAGCCTCAGGAAGATCCCGAATGGCTATTAAGGTCTGGATGCTTAGGGGCTACACGGGTTTCTCGTCTCACGTCAGGATCCTCAAGGCGGTTAGGACCACCTAGGGGCAGGGACACGAGGCTCCAAATGAACTTTCCTTCCAAGATCACAGCCTGCCCCAGCCCCCCCCACACACACACACACCCTACCCCATCCCCTCAGTAAGTTGCCTAGGGCTATCTGGGAGAAAGTCTGCTGAGACTGAGATGCCTCAGGCCCAGGCTTTGTGGAGGGAGGAGGAGGGAGCACAAGCCACTGCCACCAATGAAGACAGGAGGGCGGAAGGGTGATGGGCATGGGCCGCCCACATCAGTGACCCTCAAAAAGTTCTCACGGTCCAGCTTGGCCAGCCTGCCTGCTGGGTTTCCTTCACTCCTCAGCCTTCCTGCTACAGCTCTTCCCTATCTCCGTGCACTGTCTTGGGAGCAGGGGAACTACCGAGCCAGTAACGCATGCTTGACGTCCAAGCATGGGGACCAAAGTTCAGATCCACGGCAACGCTCACCTAAAAGCCGGCAGGGCAACCCCACGCCTGTATCTGTAATCCCAGAGCTAGGTACACGGAGACAGGGGATCCCTACAGCTCATTAGCCAGTCAGTCTAGCAGAATCAGTGAGCCCCAGGCTCCGTGAGAGACCCTGCTTGGAAAAACAAGATGCATAGATATTGAAAAAGACACCCAGTGCCAGTCTCTGGTTTCCACCTCCTCAGACATGAGTACCTGCACTCTCACATACACATGGCACACACATGTACGGACCACACACACATACATACACACACCACATACATACACACACCACATACATACACACATACATACATACATACACACACACATACATACACACACACACACACACACACACACACACACACACCCCACAGTGGATACATGGACACATCCCCTCTCTTTCCAGCCAATCTGGCTATGTCCGTGTCTATGAAGGACCACTGAAGAGGACAGGCACTTTGGGAGCTACAAGCATAAGCGATTTGCCCTTCTGCTGAGCCTGTTTCTCCAAGCCAGTGGGATGCAGTGAGCCCTCAGTGGGACAGCAGTTCAGGAGCTGAGGAAGGACCACAAAGTTCTAGTGGTAGAGTCTGGACACGAAAAGGGCTGGTGACGTGTGTGTGTGTGTGTGTGTGTGTGTGTGTGTGTGGTCACACCTCATAGCCTTTCCTCCACCGTCCCCGTGTGCCTGGAGTCCCTGCCACCTTGCAGCTGGGTTCCCTCCCTCTCGCTTGGCTAAACATATCACAGAAAGCCTGTGGGAGGCACGGAAGTGTATCTAATACCAAAGTGCAATAGAAAACACCGGCTTATAACAGCCGCCGTTTATTAGCCCTGGTTCTGCGCCAGGAGCAACGCCACACATTTCCCACACGTGAGATCTTCTAATCCCTACAACACTCCTGCAGTTTGTCCTTCTGCTCTACAGACAGAGCGGCAAAGCCCCCGAGGGCTTAAGTAACTTGTCTCCAGTAGCACAAGTATGGATGGAGTTCTGGGTTGTTGTTTTCTTCCCCTAACTTCCAAATCTGCAACTATCCTTTCTGCCATCGTCCGGACTGGGTAGGACCCAGCTCAAAGCTCTGCTGTCCATGCCTGTATTGTTGGGCACACCTTGCCTGTGTCTGCTTTCAGACTACCACCGCAGAATGGTTAGTGCACTGGCTGGTTTTGTGTGTCAACTTGACACAAGCTGGAGTTATCACAGAGAAAGGAACCTCCCTTGAGCAAATGCCTCCATGAGATCCAGCTGTAAGGCCTTTTCTCAATTAGTGATCAAGGGGGGAGGGCCCATTGTAGGTGGTGCCATCCCTGGGCTGGTAGTCCGGGGTTCTATAAGCAAGTAAGCTGAAGCAAGCCAGGGGAAGCAAGCCAGTAAGTAACATCTCTCCATGGCCTCTGCATTAGCTCCCGCCTCCAGGTTCCTGCCCTGTGTGAGTTCCTGTCCTGACTTCCTTTGTTGATGAACAGTGATGTGGAAGTGTAAGCTGAATAAACCCTTTCTCCCCAACCTGCTTCTTGGTCATGAATAGAAACCCTGACTGTGACAGTATAGAGAACGTAAGCCTTGAAAGCCTAAAATATTTACCATCTGGCCTCCACAGCTATAAAGGCAATTCTTGCTTTTGTTTCTTAGCAGGGGATAGGCGGGAGCAGGAGAGCCAGGGCACCATTGTTTTGTGGTCTGCTACTTCCTCAGTGCTTAGAACGGTGCCTGGCACAAAACAGACTTGCAAGGAATCTGAAGGGAGGGGCATGGATACAGGTGGAATGGTGGCTGGGTAGGTGGGTATGTGAGTGGGTGGATGAGCAGTTGTGTAGATAAAGGAATAGGTGGGTTGCTGGTTGGGTGGGGAGGTGTATGGGTGACTGGGTGGGTATGTGGATGATTGGGTGGATGGAAAGAAGGATAGACATGTGGGTGGGTAGATAGAAGTCTGGGAGGACAGAAGGATGGATAGGTGGGTGGATGGGTAGGTGTTTGAATGGATATTATGAGTGGGTAGATGCATATGTGGGTAGATAGAATAGATAGATAGATAGATAGATAGATAGATAGATAGATAGACAGATAGATAGACAGATAGATAGAAGGATGGATGGATAGATAGATGGATGGATGGATGGATGGATGGATGGATGGATGGATAGATAGATAGATAGATAGATAGATAGATAGATAGATAGATAGAAGGATGGATGGATGGATAGATAGATAGATAGATAGATAGATAGATAGATAGAAGGATGGATGGATAGATAGATAGATAGATAGATAGATAGATAGATAGATAGATAGATAGATAGAAGGATGGATAGATGGATGGATGGATGGATGGATGGATGGATGGATGGATGGATAGATAGATAGATAGATAGATAGATAGATAGATAGATAGATAGATAATCTCAGACCAGTCTTGCCCAAAATATCAATCTAGGACCTTGAAAGACCCACAACAAAGCAGGCACTTTAGCCTCCAGCTCGAAAAGTGGAACAGGGCTTGGAGAGGGAACCACACCTAGGTCCTGTCCCTTTTTTTAAGATCAGCAATAGCCGGGCGGTGGTGGCACACGCCTTTAATCCCAGCACTTGGGAGGCAGAGGCAGGCGGATTTCTGAGTTCGGGGCCAGCCTGGTCTACAGAGTGAGTTCCAGGACAGCCAGTACTACACAGAGAAACCCTGTCTCGAAAAACCAAAAAAAAAAAAAAAAAGATCAGGAAAGATCAGGATCGGGAAAGGACAGCAGTCAGTCTTCTCTGCACACACAGAGGACAATGAGAAGCAGGCAGTGGACAAAAGGCCCAGGTGACCCTGTAATTATCATTCTCTCACAAGGGAGAGGTAAAGGACAATGTGTCTAGCCCTGGCCCTGACAGTAGCAGTGGCTCATAATGGGCCCATCATTACGGGCTCACAGAGAAGACAGGAGAAGAGGCTGTTACAGCACCCACTGCCTGGGCACCTAGGTCACTGCACAGAGACCAGAGAAGCAATGTTAAGAGCTCAACCAGGCAACGTCAATGAGAGTGACTATAGCTATGTGCAGAGTTTTATGTTTACATATATGTATATATGAATGTAAAGGACAGTACGAGGGCCAGCAACATGGCTTAGTATGTAAAGATGCTAATTGCAAAGCCCACGGATCTAAGTTCAATCCCAGGGACCACAAGATAGAAAGAACTAAGTCCTGCAAATTGTCCCCTGACCTATGCACACATGCATATATATGTGTATGTCCCCCCCACTAAATACTAATATGCATGCACAAGGAAATAAAAATAAATTAAAAAAATCATTATGAGCCAGGCATGGTGGCACACAGAGCTTCACAGAGAAACCCTGTCTCAAAACCCAAATAAACAAGCAAGCAAACAAACAAACAGATAAAAACCTCACTGTGAAAAATATTCAGGGGCTGGAGAGATGGCTCAGCAGTTAAGAACACCGACTGCTCTTCCAAAGGTCCTGAGTTCAAATCCCAGCACCCCCATGGTGGCTCACAACCATCCATAACAAGATCTGACTCCCTCTTCTGGGGTGCCTGAAGACAGCTACAGTGTACTCACATATAGTAAATTAAAAATGTCTTTTTAAAAAAGAGAAAGCGAGAGAAATATTCAATCTGCTCCCTGTGTAACATCCCTCTTCTGTTGTTTAACAGTAACAGAGTCTGTCTGTCTGGATGTCCTTCGAGCCTTGATTTCCGAATTTAGAAAGAATGGTAATTTTTGTAGGTTGTCCTAAGTACTTGACAGGTTATAGTTTTTCTTTCATACTTTTGGAGACAGAGAGATGAGCTGCCTGATACCCTTTCAAAGAAGACAGCGCTGCCCATATGTAGAGTAGGAGAGGAGTGTGGGTCCACACAGAGCCACCAGCCATCAGCTCCCCAAGAGTGTCCAGGTCACACCCTCCCCTGGGCAACCCAACAAATGGCCAAGGAGGGTCAGAAAGGTTCTGCCGTCTTGCCTGGACCCTGGACATGTGACAAGAGAGGACTTGCTCCAGAGCTGTCTGGGCTGAGCCTTTTACACTCTCTTGGCTTTACTTCCCTTTCCATGCCAAGCCTGCTTCACCTGGTTCCCATTACACATATTGATGCCAAATACACAGTCTCCACTCCTGTTTCCACAGACTAGCCCACGGTGCATTCTGTGTCTGTGAACTGATACTCCCAGGTGGAGATAGGATTTAAATGTACCTCTGGCCGTGAAGCCCTTCCGAGCCCTTCCGGCTCCGTGATCAGGGGCTTTGGCTGAGTTCACAAAGCCAAGGGCTGCGTCACAGCGACAGCTGGCATCTTCTAGGAGCATCGTTGTTTTCATCCAGGTCACCTGGGCAACCCCCTCACACGAGCTGTGGCCTGGCTCCGATACTCCCGCTTCCCTATAAATATGTGTAGTGCCACTGAGGCAGCCACGGCAACACAATTTATGGTGCAGCACTTTGCGGTACATGGGCAGAGATGCTCCCACTCCGAAATGCATTCTAGTCCCAGATAGCCCCATCCGTGCCTCAGAGGTGATTTACATCTCTATAAACCTGGAAGCCTGGGCATCACACTCCCCAGAGTAAGAATGTGTGCACCCGAGCCTCATACACACAACCCCCACCCCCACCCCACCTACTCTCTAAGAGAAACGGCTCGCCCAAGCCTCCCTGCGTTCTTCCCTTCTACCCTCCTGGCTCACAGTGGAGCATGTCAGGCTCGCTTCTGACTGGATGATGCACAGACTACGTTTACCCATCATGCTCCCTGGCTGGCTTCAGAAAGGAGGGGGGAAACTGAGAGGCAGTGGGCGGCTCAAACTCTACCGCCATTCTGTCCTCGGTGTACCTGGACTATGCTAATCTTTCACACAGAACTGTCAGAGGACAGTGAAACAGGTACCGAGCCTTCTGTAGATTGGATCTTCTCTCCCTCCCCACCATCCTCTCTCTCTCTTTCTCTCTCCCCCCTCCCCAGGTGGAGATGCCTATGAGGGCAGGTTACCTGGAAAAGTAGCTAACCTGGCCCATCTCTGTTCTCCAAGAAACACAGGCTCAGAATACTCAGTGTCAGTGTCACAAGGAGAGACTTAAAGCTTGGAAAGACACAGTGGATGGAGGAAGGCTGGATACAGAAGAGAAGCCAGGGAAGAAACTCTTCAAGATGTTCTAGACTTACGATTACTTACTTATTTACTTACAGACTTACTTACCCACAGTGTGTGTGTGTGTGTGTGTGTGTGTGTGTGTGTGTGTGTGTGTATGTGTGTTTGTTTTGTTGTTATCATTGATTTTGGTGCTGGGGATAGAACCGGAAGCCTTACTCATACCAAGGAAGCACCGTGTCTCTGAACTATAATCCCAGCTCCCAAATTACTTTCGAGAAGCAAAATTTGACTTCCAATCAAGCCAAGATATCACACATTCACACACACACACACACACACACACACACACACACAACATACACACACACATAAGCACACAAATACATATTCACACACTTTCATACACTCTCATGAACACATACTTTGATGCACACACATGCTCTCATGCACACATTCATACACACACTTATACATACTCTCTCTCTCTCTCTCTCTCTCTCTCTCTCACACACACACACACACACACACACACACACAAACACACATAGCTGGAGGTCTAGCTTGGTTGGTAGAGTGACTGCCTTACGTATGAGGTCCTGGGTTCTGTTCTTCCTCAGAAGGAAGAAAGGGGGGAAGGGAGAAGGGGAGGGGACAGAGGAAGAAGTCATGCTCTAGGGCCCAGCAAGAGCTAAGATGCTGGGGCTTTGCCAAAACTGGAGGCCAAGGGATGAAAAATATCCCCAGGAATCTAGAGCCTGGGGTAAGGGGGCTAGCAGGGATGCCTAGCCTCGGACCCAAAGCTGGTGTCTGAGGCCTTTCACAGAGCAAGGCAGAAGGCTCTGGGCCCTGGGGAAAGACCCTCCCCCCTCAGCAGAGGCCTGCCTGCAGCTTTTTTTTTCCAAAGTGTTTCTCTCACACAGTGCCTTGCAGAGGCATTTCCAGGGCAGTCCCTTGCCACACTCAGTCCCTGTCAGCCACTTAGCACTCTGAATAAAATATCAAGCTCTCACCAAGAGCAACTCCAAGCAAAAAGTGGATAACATTGATCCAAGGCCTTGATTCCGGGGACGCTCTTGGCCCTGGCAAAACGGCTGGCTAAGAAGATGTTCACATTTTAAATAGAGCAGGCCAGCTGCCCGAGGACTGAGAAGAGAGCGAGGAAGGAACCACTGCCCGCATGCTCCTCATCCTGCCCTGTCTTCCAAGGCCTGGAGCTGCTGCGTGGATGTTGTTTTATATGAATCTGGAAAGGAAAAACGCATAGTGAGTGCCTAGGACAAGACAGCTGTGGCTCAAGTGGCCCCGTGACCAACAGCAACAAAACCTGAGCAGCCGTTGGAGAGATTGTGCTTCCGTATACAGCTAGTTAATGGGGCGAGGATAGAGGCTCGAGATGGCAGGGGCAAATCAGCAAATCAGCTCCAGTGGGTGGAGCACAGCAGTCTCATCAGAAGAGGACAGGGAGAAGGTAAAGGATCAGGACCGTGGAGGGCTACCCAAGGGTCCGGACCATGGGCCAACAGTTAAGATATGAGCCAGGGGAGACAGGCTCAAGTGGTCGTGAATCTGGAGGGCTGTAGGGACTGGGCAAAGGTTCCAGCTAAGCAGGTCTCAGAGCAAAGGGCAGCTTCCATGCCCCTAGACTGACTGGTGTATGTTTCTTTCCTCACACCTGGCTGTATAGAGGTCAGTCCAGGTTACCCTCACAGATCTCTTCACTCATGTCTTCAAGAAGGCATCACCTTGGAGAGGCTTACCCTGCTCATCATAGCCTCCCGGCCCTGTTGCACCTTGCTACTAAAGGTTACAGTCTACCATGTCCAGATAGTAACTCTGAGCTCAGAGCAAAATGAAGGACTCCCTTTTCTCAGCGGGGCTTCCTCTCCTTTGCCTGATGTGGGGAGCCCAACCCCCAATCTTCAGCCTGAGGAATATTACATGGTCCTCAGCAAACCTACAAGTTCAACTTCCTCTTTCTCCAATAAGAACCCACCCAGTAAGTACCTGGGATTCCTGGAATGCCTCTCCAAACACATGAGCCATTCCAGATACTTTTAACTCCATTCAGTAATTTTACATTCCCCCTGAAAACTCCTTCGAAGTCTCCGAGATTCATGTATAACCCTTGGTCACCCTGAAAAAAGTGTATGCGCACAAGCTGTTTTGTTGAATATTGATTGTCCAAGGGAGTTTGTTTCGTTGAATGTTATCTAAAAGAGTTGTAACACTGAAGAGCTGTAATACTTCAGTCTTCAGAGAAGACCTTCTCCCCAAGCATTCACTGCTGGGCTAGGATGCTGCTGACCCAGCCTGTCCAGACTTTGCCTCATCCTTTCCCACCCGGGTGTGCATCAGTGCCTGAACAGCCCAAGAGAAGAAGTCAACCATGGAACGTAGCTACGCTCCATCCTTCTCTGACTGGTGTGCGGCAGAAGCACAGACCCAAAGGGGCCACCAGGTGTCCTGGGTGACAGAAGAAAATAGCTTCGAAGGAGACTGATTTAGTTTGGGGGACTATGTTCATGTGCTCAGCTTCTCCGTGGCCCTTCCCTAAAAGGTCCTACGGCCAAGATCATTGCGATGGCCGGTGCAGGATAACCCATACTTCCTGGTTGGGCTCACATAGCCCTTGTGGACATGCTCAGGGTACTTTTCTATGGTTTAGAAAAGCAACTTTCTCCCAGTTTAGAGAAAGGGTTCACTTGGAAGAGTGCTTGCCCAGCTTACACAAGGCCCTGGGTTCAGGTGTGCAGGTGAATGCTTGTAATCCCAACATTCATGGGGCTATGGTGAGACTAGCCTGGGCTACATGAGACTCTGTCTTTAAAAGAAACAAAAAGGAATTCTCACCCATTTATGGGTCTTAGATTTTTATCTTCCATGCAATGAGGAGCTGAATTGAGAGAAGTGAGGAATCCTAGCTGGCTCTGACCCTTGAGAACATTTCAAATGGGTGAGCCAGGTATTGGAGCACATGCCTGTAAGTCCAGCATGGGAAGATAGAGGTAACAGGACCAGGAGTTCAAGACCAGCCTCATACACATAATGAGTTCAAGGCCAGCTTGGGTTATATGAGATCCTGTTACAAAACAAGCAAACAAACTTGGCCAAGCCACCAACCAACCAAGATGGGTCATAGTTGATGACCAGTAGGGAAAGATGCTTGAGTGAGAAATGGGGAGGGGAGGGGTTAGCTGGAAATGAAGACAGTAGCAGATGGGCTCATGGTGTAGGCTATCTGAACTCATCTCCATTTGTACAAGCCAGGGCTTCATTTGTTAAGCTATCCCATAAACACCATGTGGGCCTCAACACGTAATAGGTTCCATTTGCAGTGATGATCATTATTGTGATCGACAGCTCTGATTTACGAGCTCTCTATTGACCTAATTGTCATTACCCACAAATCTTCAAACTGCTGCATCATCAGGCTGAGGACTGCTGAGTCATGGAATCCTAACGCTGCTGGACTGACAAGAGTCGCGCCAGGCTGAATCGCCGAGTCAGCACCAAGTGCCAATACCAGGGAACATCTCTAAACTTGCTGTCCTTGGTGCTTTTGGTGCCCTTCTAGATCTTTCCTAAAGTCAGACTCCACTTTAAGGACCAGTCACATCCAGATGGATGTGACATCAGCTGATTTGAGGGCTTGATGAAGAATTGCCATGATGTTGTCCTGATAGGTTTCCGACGTTCTCGGAACTCACGGCCTGCAATGTATCCGGGTGCTTGACCCTAAGAACTGTGTCACCTGACCCACATTTCCAGTGGCTGCTCAGCTCCAGTTGGACAGAACTAAGTTCATCCTTCTCTCTTCCGGCTGCCTAGAACTCTTTCATCTTCGTTAGGCAGGGTCTCAAATAATCCAGACTGGCCTTCAAGTTGCTGTGTAGTCGAGAATGCCTTTTTAAACTCCTGACCCTCTTGCCTCCACCTCCCTGGGCCTCTTTTTCCTTTTTAATGTGGTGCTGGGGTTGAGCCTGCGGCGTCATGCATGATAGAAAATGATAATTGATAGAGTTATCGATTGAGCTACATTTCCAGCCACCCCCACCCCATCTTTATTTCTAGAACATACCCAGTGTGTGGTGAGCATCTCAAGTTCCCCAGGAAGCCACACGGGCAGACAAGGCCTATGTCTCTTCTTCCTTATGTCCTTCCTTATATCCACTTAGAACCAGGCTCACCAGGAGTATCTAATAAGCAGTTTTGAGTAGAGCCATCTACAGAAGCCTCCTGACAGCACGCCAAAGAGCCACAGGGCATGCATAACAAGGGGAAGAAAGTCGTCAGGTCCTGCCTTCCCTTAGGGTATCCAGCCTCATTCACTGGAAGCTGAATGTGACCTGTCTTCCCTTCCCAGAGGCCTTGCTGGGATCATGGGCAACCTGGCCCTTTCCTGCCTCCAGCAAGGCCCAGATTCAGGCACTCTGCTCTGGCTGCTGAGCCCTCTGGGAAATCAGGCAAGAAGCTTAGGTTCCTCCTTCCAAAAAAAACAAGTCAAAGGCCAGGCACATGAAAGCTTTTAATATACTTAAAATTTTGTGTATAATATCCACAGGATTTGAAGTCCACGGATGAAAGCCCTGAAGACATAAGACCCCCATCTGGACCTTTTGAGCTGACTGAACCACATGTCCTGAAAATTCCAACCACTGCAGTCTGCAGACAGACAGACTTGAAAGGTTTTTATTTCCTCTTAGAATTTTTGGCCAGCAGAAAATTGCATACTCTTTGTAGTTTCTGAGGCCCCTCTCACCTGTTTAGTGACCAGGCCCCGCCCCACCACAGACTCCAAGAATGACCTCACAGGGGAGATCATTCCCTGCGCCTTTTTCCTAAGAAAATAACTCTGAAGGGTTACTTTATTTCTGATGTCAAGGTCAACATAAACCATAGGCAGACTTGGAAGCTTTAGGCTTACTGTAACTAGTGTAAACAGGGGGAGAGATTTCCTCTGGGTATCTGGGTTCCTGGATGGAAGCAGGGGTCACTGTAAACCCAGATGCCACACCCCAAAGCATCTCGTGACATCCTGGCAGTTCCCAGATTTCTCTGGCTAAGACAGCCTCTGCTGTCCTACACCACACATACACACACACACACACACACACACACACACACAGCTCTGCACAGAGGCTTGTGGAGCAGGCGCTGTTTTGCTTTTGTTTCATTAGGCAGCCTTTTAAAATGCATTTGCAAGTCTGGGTTGGGAACAGTGTGTCTCTGAGTGAGAATACTCAGCCCGGTCACCTCAGGGATGGCTGGTTTTCTTCCCTCCCTAGCCATGTCAGGTCCCAGCTCTGGGTAAACCATAGAAGAAGACTATAACCCAGAAAGCAGGTCTGGGGCTCGCAAGGGCTCTGACCTGCCTCTCATACCACTGTACCCAACCAGGGAGGGGGCTCTGCAATGGCTCTGGGACAAGGACAAAGGAGAGGTCTGTATTGCTTCTCCACACTCAGGCGCAAGTTGACCTGAGTCTGAGCACTAAAGTAACCCTTCAGAGTTATTTTCTTAGGAAGAAGCCTCAGGGGGATGAAGGCCACTGTAAGGTCATTCTAGAAGTCTGTGGTGGGGCCTGGTCATTAAGCAGGTGAGAGGGGCCTCAGAAACTACAAAGGGTGTGTAATTTTCTGTTGATCAAAAATTCTAAGAGAAAATAAAACCCTTGGAGTCTGTCTGCAGATTGTAGGGATTGGAGGTTTCTGGATACGGTGGCCCAGTCAGCTCAAAAAGGTCCAGACAACGTCAGAGACAACTAGGATGATGGGGCTGGGAGCTGGGCTCCAATCCAAGTGTCCCCGTGCAGTGCCACTGATAGCGTGGTGACATTTGACTCCAGTCCCACCAGAGGGTGGAGGGCTGACAGGTGAATGCAGGAAGAAGCAGCCGAAGCTTTCCCTCCAAGATCACTGCAGCGCACTGCACAGACGGGAAGATTCCCTCTCAGGGCAATGGCCCCTCCGTACACAGGAGCAGCCTGCAAAGGTGCACTGCTCCAGATGTGCTACTCTCTCATCTGGCTCTGTTTTCCTCCCCTCCTCTCCCTTGTCACCACCATCTGCACGCTCAGACTCCAGGTCAGGGCCAGGATGCTTAACCAGAACCAGAAGCGGTCAGTGCCAAACTGACCAGCTCCAGAGGCAGGGGAGGAAAAGGCCAGCACAGTTCCTTCACTATATGGGAGCATTCGGCAAAACCTTCAGTGCTAACGATTTGGGGAAACACTCAGAAGACGATCTGGAAGCTGGAAGAGCAAGCGTTTGAGGGAAGACACTTAGACGTCTACTGGACTGCAAGCAGGAGAACCCACAGTCCATCCCCAGCACCAACATAAAGACTCAGTATGACATCTTAGTGCTTGGGGAGCTGGAGAACAGGAGGATCACTGGGCTCTCTGGCCAGGCACTCTAGCTTAACGGATGACCTTCAAGCTAATCAGAGACCCTGTTTCAAAGGCAGAAGACAACATTCCTGAAGATGATACCCAAAGTTGTCCTTTGGGCTTTTCATGCAATTGGGTCTGCACATTCACATGCGCCCACACACATGTGGATGCGCATTGGACATGTACACACACATACTTTAAAAAAAAAAAAAAGAGTTCTACAGGCTCCTGGGGAGTCGTGGGCTGGTAAACTTATGTCCAGGCTCTTCATTTTCGAATGCTCCTTTCCCCACCTTGCATCTGTTTTGTGAATATTATCATATTATTCTTCTTAGCGACGACACCCAAAATAGCACAAACTTTAGTCCCCACAATGCCCAGATTACCCCTGGCATTCAAACCATGAGGCCCCACAGTTGAAGGAGGGAAAATCCCAGAATGAAAAGGGTGTCATGGTTTGAATATGAATGTCCCCCATGGGCTGTGGGGCTTGAACTCTTGCTCCCCAGCTGATGGCATTGCTATGGGAAGCTGTGGCACTTTAGAAGGTGGAAGCTTGCTTGGGGGAGTAGGCGGCTCAGGGTGGGCCTTGAAGTCTCACAGCCCAGCCCCACTTCCGGTCTGCTCTCTGTAGCCCAGCCCCACTTCCGGCCTGCTCTCTGTAGCCCAGCCCCACTTCCGGTCTGCTCTCTGTAGCCCAGCCCCACTTCCGGTCTGCTCCCTGTTTCTTGACTGTGGCGCTCCCACCTCACCACCTTCCCTTCTGTGATGGACGACACCGCCTCACAAACAGTAAGCTAAAGCAAACCCTTCCTCCCTTCAGTGAACTGTTATCAAGGTGTTTGTTCTGTCTTGGGCCTTTGGTCTGTGTGATAAAGTCTTGTAAGCCGAGGTTGGCATAGATCTAACTGTATAACCAGCCCCAGACTCATGGCAATCCCCCTGCTGCAGCCACCCGAGCTACTGTGCCCAGCAAGTCACAGAATTTCATCGTTCCCTTGTGACTGTAGCGCCTGCCTACAACTCACCCTGACTGATGTGACTGCTCCCTCTTCCCACTCCTCCCCAGCTACCCACAAGTTTACCTTTCCATGGGCGTTTAAATGTTGACATGAGCACAAAATAAACCAGTGGCAAAGGTGCCAGGGCAGATGTCACTTTAAGGGATCTGGAGTCAAATGAATCACTCAACCATCCCAGAGTCTCCACGTCTCCTCCCAGTTACAGAGTACCAACAATTTCCAATTCTCTCCCCGTCAAAGGTCTAGGCCCTTGTCAGTCATGATTCTCTTGCTCCTTCTCAGGATTTTCTGACAGTATTTTCAACAAACAAACAAAAAAAAAACACACAACATCTTTTGTGTGTATGACTGTTTTGCCCGCATGTGGTCTGTGTACCATGTGCTTGCCTGGTGTCTGTGGAGACCAGAAAGGGGCCCTGGATCCCCTGGAAAGATGGCTCAGTGGTTAGAGACTGTTGTGAGCCACCATGTGGGTGCTGAGTCAAAACCTGGTCCTCTGCAAGAACGGCCAGTGTTCTTAACCACTGAGCCATCTTTCCAGGCTCATAATTAAAACTATTTTATTTTTTTAATTATGTGTATGCGGGTTGGTAGGTGGATGGGTATGTGCATATGACCATGTGTGCCTGCAGGTGCCGGAGGCATTGGGTCACCCTGGAGCTGGAGCCACAGGTAGTTGTAAGCAACCCTTCATGGGCGCTCGAAATCGAACTTGGGTCTTCTGGAAGAG